>WOUA01000010.1:0-600000 GCA_021397985.1 Sporothrix dimorphospora
GGGCGGCGGCCCTCCTTAGTTATCCACGGCGTCGGGGTACGAAAAAATTTGGCTAGAAAAATTTCGTAGGTTAAAAAACCCTGGCAGGAATCGAACCCGCTACCTCCCGGTAGGTACACCCAGCGCGTAACCACTGCGCCACAGGGGAATCAAGCATAATAAATACGCAAATTAAAAAAAATTCATACGAAAGAAGCAGAATTTCAATCAAGCCAAACGCGTTGAGCATTTACTTTTTAAAAATAAGAGCAAATGATGGAAGTTAATAGATTGTATGAATCTAGAATATTTGAGGACGTCGCCAGGTAGTAAGATGGAAGCGAAATAAAAAATAGTAGAATCTCGCCTTTTCGCCAACCTAACCCCAGTATCACAAAATCATATTTGGAAACAGGAATGTGCACAATTAGTTTTCAAAATAATGAAACGAGGACCAACCAAGTGGGTAAGTCAAACTAAACAACAAAAAACAGTCACATTATCTCAACAAAGAAGCAGCCAAAGCGGACGAGTGACATCCCATTACAGCAACCATTGCTCACAACTCCAAGTCCAGTTAAGCGTGTCCATTCTCCTTGTCGCTACCAGAGGCGGAACGGCTCCAGGCGCTGACCGTTGGAAATAAAGGGCGTAAAGACGACGCCGTTGGTGACGGGCGTGACCAGGCCGTCGGTCCCGGTGGTGTACGACACGTAGGTCTGGGTCACGGGCGTCTCGAGGCCGTTGGGTCCCGTGGTGTAAACGACAGGAGTGGCCAATCCGTTGGGTCCCGTCGTGTATACGACCGGGGTGGCCAGGCCGTTGAGACCGGTCGTGTAGGCGACAGGGGTGGCAACGCCGTTGGGCCCCGTGGTAAAGGCAACTGGCGTGGTCAGCCCATCGGGTCCGACGGTGTAGGAGGTGGTGCCGGTGGTGGCCACCGTGGCCGGAGGCGGCACCGGGGGTAAAGTCTCCACCGGCGGCGGCGGAGAAGCCACGACGACGGGCGTCGAGGTGGCAGGCTCAGGCGGGGGTGGGGATGGGGGCAGCGCACTGGACGAAAGGGGGGGAGGCGCACCTGGAGGTGTCGTCACGGGGGCACCGCCACCCGGAGCCGTCGTATGCGTCCAACCCGCGCCGCCTCCGCCGGGAAAGCCGCCGCCGCCACCACCAGGGCCCTCTGGACCACCGGGACCCGAGGGTGGGCCGTGCTGCGCCATGGCAACGGTGATGCTAGGAAGGTGTCAGTGTTGCGAGGAATAGATTCCACTGGAAGTCGTTGATAACATACATTGACGCCAGGTAACCTAGCGTGAACATGTCGAGCTTCATAGCTGGGGCTGTAAGATTGTGTATTTGAGGAATGGTTATTGAATATGAAAGACGGGGTGCCTGTATTGACGATCGTGGACAATGAATGGAAAGTATGGTGAAGAATGGATCTGAATCTTGGCAGAGAAGAGACAGAATGGACGAGGGGTGCTTCTCCATTAAATACACGGCAGTTGAGTATGCTCCCGGTGCCTTTTTCTCTTCAAGTAAGGGACGTGTAGAGAGCATGGTATGGAAGAGCTCCGTCCGGAGAGCCCCTGAATGTCCGGACGACGGAGGCACAAAAGCTGTCCATTGCCAACGGTACCATACGGTCTATTGCCATTAAGGGCACTCATCGTATGCCACACGGAGAGATGCTCAATATTGTTAATTTCTCAACATTGTCATGGGGCTCGGCAAGCCGGCACTTTAACCTTAAGCGCCCGCATAGCGAGGCACATACGGGGTGCACGGTGTTAAGCTTCTCGGGTCATGCCTCTTTGTCAATTTAACTAGATTGGGAAGAACAGAGAACACAGAGAGTGATGAGGCATCTCGTTTAACGTATATGGAGGTACTACGATATGGTGAAAAACAGACCTGGTGCGGAGGTTGGCGGAAGGCGGCGGAGGTCAAATAGATCGACCTTGCATGACCTTGTATAAGAGAAAATAGATGGCATATGAAAGCTGTAAAGTAGTTGAACCAAGAATTGGGAAGCCGGGATTGACTTGCGCCGTAACGCTGGGTCAGGGTAGTAGAAGAGCGCGATCTTATTTATTTGGCCCTCTATTATCACGCTGCTGGAGAGCCTCTCGGGAAAATTGATTGCATACCTCGGAGTCTTTTCCGACACAGCGAGGGCACTTATATTACTCAAAGTCGAATTCTTTACGGCGTTCGATCGTGTGATTTTTTGAACACTTCTACTGGCTCGCATCCGTTTTCGTGCATGAAGTTATTCTTCAGCACATTATCCAATGACCTCACGCGGCTGTTTAGATGAAACCAACTGGGTCCGTCTCTACAGCACAGAAGGGTACTGGTTACCCAATGCGGAGGGAAGTGAATTGAGCCGTCTGTAAATTGCTATTGTTTGCGCCCCTTTGCATAAAACAGCATTACAACGGAGAGATACAGAACGCCAAGTCGTCGAAATGTCCGATGGACGATCATGGAGAAAACAGAGCTGCACCCATTTTGTCTCGCCTCACGGCACAGCAAGCGCCATTTTTTACATTTATTCAGTTATCATGTATCATCAACTATGAAAAAATGCAGCGAAAAATGCTTCGTATATTAGATTTCACTACTATTAAGCTCTATTACTCTATATCACGCTCCACGCCAAAAACAAAAATGAGAATAAGGAAACTCAGGCTACCCCTTTACAGGGCAAGGGCCAGCGAGGCAACCAGGGCGGCCATGGCAGTGGCAATGGACAGCGGGCGCGAGACGCCAGCGGCGTTCTTGTTGCTCGTGTTGGCACTAGCAGTGCCTGAAGCGGCAGTGGCCGAGCCGGTGCCGCTGCTGCTGCCGCCACCGGTGGTGGTGGTGGAGCCGGCGTTGCCGTTGCCCTCGCCGGTGCTGGTGGTCTTGGCAAAATCACCAAAGCCGATACGGCCCTTCTCGGCGTCATACACCGTCACGAACTGCTTGAGCAGGGGGCTGCCCATGAGCCAGGTGGGGGTACCAAAGTCAAAGGGAGCGGCGGGGCTCAGGATGGCGGCCTGGCAGATGCCGTCGAGCCCCGGGTAGGCGCCCTGGTTGAGGTTGGCGGCGGGCAGGGTGGCGTTGAAGCCACCAAAGTGCCAGGTGATGGTGAGGTTGTCACCCAGAGCGGCGAGGGACTCGAGCACGCTGCACTTGGCGCCCCAGGAGCCAACGGTGTCAATGGGGACAATCTCGTCAGAAATGGTGCTGTAGATGCTGGCGGCGGTGTCGTTGTCGGGTGCCTGGATGAAGGCGGTGCCCGTGTCGAGGATGGCGAATGCAGTTTGGCCCTCGGTGAACGAGGAGCTGCCAGCGCCGTTGAAGCCCCTGACCTGGACGTCGAAGCCGGACTGGCTGACGACCCAGCCGGCACCAATGGAGGCAAACTCGTCGATCCAGTCCGAGTAGCTCAGACCGTCGGCACCGCCGTCGACAAGCGACGTGTCAACGGCGCCGAGGGTCAGCTGGCCGCCCGCGCCGGTGGCGTTGTTGCCCTCGTTGAGGACGATGGTAAAGACCACACCGTCGGTGAGCTTGCCGGTGGCGTTGAGCTGGTACAGGTAAGGGGTGGGGTCCTGGGTGATGTCGGACTTGGAGCCGCCGACGCTGGTCAGCTCGTTGCCGACGTGCGAGGGCGGCAGGCCGATGATGCCGTCAATGGGGCCGAGGTCAAAGTCGGAGGTGACGTCGTCCAGAAGCAAAAAGGCCTGCTTCTCGACCGTCAGATCGCCGCCCGACGCCTGCGGGAAGGTCACGACGTCCTGGGCCAGCGTGCCGCTGATGCCGACAAACGAGTTGGAGGTGGTCTTGGAGGGGATGTTGGTGCCGCCGGTGTCAAAGGAGACGTTGTAGCGGGGCGCCGCGTTGGCGACGAGGCCCGTGGACGACGAGGCGGACGCGTCGTAGCGGCCCTTGCTGACACAGCCGATGCACTTGGCCGAGGGCAGCAGCAGCGTGGACGAGCCGGTGTCGAAGAGCACGGTCAGGTTTTGCGGGGGCGTGCCGACGGAGATGGTGCCGTACCATTGCAGGTCGACGGTGCCAGTCCAGTCGCTGAGTGGGATGGTCGAGCCCGAGGCGGCAGCAGCGCGTTTGGAGATCAGGCGGGACCGGGTGACGGCATGGTGCGTGCTGGGGGCCACTCCGGCCTCGCGCGGCACCTGGTGCAGAGGCACCTTGAAGGCAGCGGCGTGCGAGGCAGCGCCGGCCAAGAGAAGCAGCTCAGCAATTCTCATTGTGAGGGCGGGAGGGGGAAAGTAAACAAATATGAAGTGGAGAAGAAAATTAAATTCAAAAAAAAAAAAAGAAAAAGGTGGGAAACACTTTGGCGATGGAGAGACGGAGACACAACGATGTACGAGAAAGTCAGAGCCGTCGGCCGGTCATCTTATATCTTTTCGACGAGCCTGTGTCCATCGTCAACCTGGAAAGGATCAACAGTGAATAGAGCCAAAAGAAGCATCCGTGGTCGTCGGAGTCAAAAGAGGCACGGTCAGACAGGGGATCGTAGATGAGGCCTGGCCAGCGAGAACGAAGCGCGCCTACGGAAGAAGCCGCCGGGACAGGCTGTGGCACGGCGAATTGCAGGTGTACCGTGCCTACTTGAGCCATCGTTTGCTTTGTCTTAATTTAACGATGGGGCCTGAATGGGAGCACCTAAAGAAGCCAACGGGCCCAGCAGAACACTAAAATCTGACTCTGGAGGAGGCTCGCCAGCGTGGAGCGTGCCATCTGCAGTGGATGCCTGTTAGCAGACGCCACAAGGAACAGCAGAAACAGACGCGGCAAGCCGCAGCGAGCAGGAAATCTCTCTTCTCCAGGCGAGCCAGGCCTCGCTCAATGGTCCATTTTGGGATTGGGGGCAGGGGCGGCGGCTCTGCTCAGCCCTGATCCGGGGTTCTAAGATCCCTGTCGACGACGGCCCTTTTTAATCTCAGCCAGTACGACATACTATGTGTCTTATTTATCTTATTTGTTGTCAGAAGAGAAGTGAAGGAATTAGGCAGTGATGTTTGAAAACAATCCCTGCAGACGATATCCTCAACCTGGGACGATCCACCGAAAGCAGATCCTCCAGGATCGCACCAAGGCACAGGAGACAAAGGAGGAAGGCCGCTGGCAGAGAGGCACAATGAATCTTACCAATTGAAGGGGTAAAACAGCAAGAACAACACTACTCCGTAGCTCGCCATAGCTAGCCAGCACTACGGCGTGCCATTGATCTCCGTTTTTTTTTCAACCTTCCATCGTCCACGTTTGGGCCATGTTCATCTTTGCCTTTTCCTCTTTTCCTGCCCTTGTGGTCCTTGTGGAAGGTCCCATCGTACGCACATCGCCTCCTGTAAAGGAACGTGCGGAGAGATATTTGGGCCGTCTTTCATGACGGCCAAAGGAGTGTGGTGATAGCAGATAGCAAGCAGAGAGCAAGTGGAAAAAGGGTCGAGGCCGGCGAAGTGAGGCCGAAGAAGGAGGCAGAGAAACACAAATCAGAAGCGGAAGAAGAGTGCGGTGGACAATCACGACATTGGTCTCTCACCGCGGATGGCTCGAACCGCGGCAACGGTCTTCTTCCTTCCGAGCTGCATTCTGCTTGTGGTAAGTGAGCGAGATCGTGTAAAGCGACTATTGTCGTCAATGGCGTTGGCCGTTGTTGTGTGATGTTTTACGAACTGCTCGAGTGAAGTGAGAACTTTGTCTTCACGATGCACATGTTTGCACAAGCGACGTTCTCCCAGGGCTGCAGAACATGATCGTTCGGCCCGTATTTGCATCGACAGCTGTGTCGATTCGAACTCTTGGCCGTGGTACCGGCAGGTACGGCTACAATGCACCAGTCGTTTGTTGGCAGCTCACACACACACACACAAAGAAGGCCTCAAAAAGAAGCTTCTATGCGTTTAACCTTTTCTTGGCTTATTTTCTGGGCGCTTCTCTCCGCACCCATCTGCCCTTTCTGCTCAGCCCTACAAGGTCGTGTTTCTGGTGGAGCACGCAAACAAGCCACAGCAGTAGACGCAGTAGACGCGACGGGAAAGGGGAAAAGGCAGCAACAAAACTGCAGCTAAAGAACGCATGGCACGCACGCAACACACAAATACACGCTGCAGGGAGAAAACTCCCCTAACCTGCAGCCTACACAGCACAGCCACAGGTTATTTTGAGAAACAGCGGCAGAGCGACATCATACTTCAGAGAGCTTTGTCCTGTCTACTTACCTCCGTCCATCAACGGTAAGAAGAAACGACGTGGATTGGAAATACACGTCACCTCAAAAATGTCACAAAAAACAGGAAAAACAGGAATGACCTCAACGGGAGGATGAGACGCAGCGCGCCTGAGTCCAGGATTGCAGCACGGCAGGAGTTGACCACTATGTCGAGGCCAACATTTAGTTTTTCTTCTTCTTTTCTCCCTTTCCGCAAAATGTTGCCATTGGCCATCACTCCTCAAAATCCTTAGAGCCCAAACTGCGGTCCTGGCCACCTTCTTCCCCTACTTCCTCTTCTTCCCCTTCTTCCTCTTCTTCCCCTTCTTCCTCTTCTTCCTCTTCTCCTCGACTTTCCTTAATCATGCAATCTCAACCAGATGCGACGCTGCTTGGCTCTGCCTTTCCGCCCCCTTTTCTGCTACCATTTACCGCGTGCGGTGGACCTGCTCGTCCTCCCCATCATATGGCCGCGTCCGAGTGGCAACACATGCTCCCGCATGCTTGGGCCTTTCCAACGTCATGTTTATTCAAAAAGCCCGACATCGTAATACCGTCAGGCGATAGAAACCGGGAAACTCGTACATCGTACTGGTCGTAGTTGTATCTCTGTATTTTTATTTGCAATACTGGCATTCCTATTTTCACTTCCAATCTACAGAATCAATACGATAAACAAAATTCGAGAAATACGAGCGAGACGCCCCTCGACGCAATCTCAGCCAGCAAACCATCCGATGATCTTCTTGAATAATAAAATGAGGAAGAAAAAAGAACAGAAGAACAGAAGAAAGACAGAAAATGAATTAGAAACGAAAAGGGACGAGACCTTTTTTTTCAACAAGAGGTGATTTGGACCCAGTACGGCATACATTAACTCGAGTCGGTGGTTTTCCGTTTATGAAAACATCTCTTTGGTTCACTTTTTCAAACGCATCACCAGCTATACGCTGTAATCATTGCATCTAACCTGTCCTCAAGGGCTATTGTAAACAGAGAGCGATTGACTGCCGTGGCTGCAATGATCGTGTTTAGCTCAGATGCGATGATTTACAGCCTTTTTGGGATATATCGTCCATGTTCTCGAACAATAAGCTGACCGGTGAGAATCCGTGCGGTTCACAAACCTCTACATGTATTACTTACTGGTCATCAGTACAGATCCTAGACCAACGCATCATGCCCCAATCCGCACAGTTCAAAAGCCGTTGAATAAAGGCCGTTACTAGCGCAATTGATCGAGGTACCGAAGGCGACAAATGCCCAATCCCCCTCCTGGTCTTCCATCAATTACGTCGTCGATGCTAACTAGAGACAAAGGGGCCAAAAGTACAGAAATTAACTGGAGACTTTTACATCAATAACAATGGAAGTGAAAGCTCTAGAAAGCTGTTGGGACGAAAAACAGCTGTTTTAGCTATGGTTACCTACGACTGACATCATCGATCTCGCGACATATATGAGCTGATTTTGTTCTCGCTCAATTGACTTTCGTTCGATTCTCTTTACACAAAGCATTCCATTCTCTTTTCGATTCGAAACACAACCACCATCACAACACATATACCACACACACAATGCATTCCGTCCTCACGCTCAACACCGGCGCCAAGCTGCCGGCCCTCGGCCTCGGCACGTGGAACGACAAGGACGCACAGGAGGAGGCCGTCTTCACGGCCCTCGAGGCCGGCTACCGCCACATTGACACGGCCGCCATCTACGGCACGGAGCCGGCGGTCGGCCGCGCAATCAAGCGCAGCAAGGTGCCCCGCGACGAGCTGTTCGTCACGACGAAGCTCTGGCGCGCCGACATGAAGCCCGAGGATGTTGCGCCCGCCCTGGACACGTCGCTCGAGAAGCTGCAGCTAGAGTACGTCGACTTGTACCTGATGCACTGGCCCGCCGCGCAGCTGCCGGGCTCCAAAACGCAGACGGGCGACGTCGACTTTGTCGACACGTACCGCGCCATGGAGAGGCTTGTCAAGAGCGGCAAGACCCGCGCCATTGGCGTGTGCAACTTTAGCCACGCCGAACTCGACCGGCTGCTGTCGAGCACGACGGTCGTGCCGGCCGTGCACCAGATGGAGATGCACCCGTGGCTGCAGCAGACCGAGTTTGCCATTTACAACCGCAGCCTGGGCATCACGATTACGCAGTACTCGCCGTTTGGCAACCAGAACGAGACGTACGGCAGCCACGGCGAGCGCCTGTTGGACGATCCCACCCTCAAGCGCATCGGCGCGAAATACGACAAGACGAGCGCGCAGACGGCGCTGGCGTGGGGCATTGGCCACGGCCACGCCGTGATCCCCAAGTCCAAGACGGCGGAGCGCATCAAGCAGAACCTGGGCGGCGACTTCCACCTGCACCCCGAGGACATCCAGGAGATTGACAAGCTGGACCGCAAGAAGCGCTTCAACGACGACTCGGACGCGGGTTACTCCTACTTCCAGGACCTGGACGGGAAGCAGAAGTAGGGAGGGCTTTGGGTTACGATCTGTTACGAGGAGGTCATTTCAATAACGGTCATTACAAATGTTGAAAACAAGAGAATAAAAACAAAAAGTTCAAGCATAACCATGTAAAACTTCTCTTCGACTCGCCTAGGAACAACAGCAACCGCACTCGTAGAGAAACATTCTCCAAAGAAAGTCTCCAAAGAAAGTCTCCAAAAAAAGTCTTCCAAAGAAAGTCTTCAAAGAAAGACCGTGGATGACGTCGTTGCCGTTGGATAAAGGGCTGCAGTGGGGCCGCATGTGGGGCCGCGCCCCGGCTTACATGTGACGACGATGACTGCTTGTGTGCATGTGTGCTTGTGGGCTCTCGACTGGTTCATCATCTGTCCCTTGAGTCTTCCTGTATTTCCAATCACAGCCACATTGTCTCTCCAGTCACATCTTGGAGAAGTTGTGATAAGCAGGAGATAATCTCAAGATGCTCGTCTCGTTTCAACAGGCCTGACCGAAAGGGGGTTGAACGCTAACAACCACCTTCAGCGGCGCTCTTTTAGCACCCGCTGGGACTCTCTTCAGCCTTCCGGGCCCACAACTTCGACTTACACGCCGATTCGTCGGCCTAAACCAGGAAGAGAACAAAGATATCAAAGCGCATGGGGATCAGTTTCAAGTCACATTCATCTCTGTCATTTACATAAACATAATGCATCCCGAACGTTCCTATATCCACTCATCCTCTTCGCGCCACGGCCGCACCCTTCCCTCCAGGCCAAAGCCGGCATACTCGACGGGCCGCCCATCCGGCTGCTGCTCGACAATGTGGCCGAAGCGCAGCCGCAGCTGGCCGACGCCCGAATCGACAGGTTGCGCGCCGACGGACCGGCGGTAGGTGTTGCCTCCACCGCCGTCTTCTGTGAAAAGAACCTCCCGCAGCTGGTCGCTGCGCGTGGTCAAGAGAGTCGACGAAAACGACATGTCGCTGACGACGCCGTTGTGCAGCAGAGCGCGCACGCCGACCAACAACATGGCCACCAGGGTGGCGCCGAGGGCGGCGGCGTAGGCGGCCCACAGCGTGGAGCGGCTGTAGATAAAGAAGAGGCGGGACTCGGTGTGGGTGATGTCGGCCATGGTGGTGGGCGGCTGCGCGGTGGTGTACCCGTCAAAGGCCAGCAAACTGTACGTAAAGTTGCGCGACAGGTCTTCAATGGCAGCAGCCAACGTGCCGTTGCGGCAGCGGTCCGGGCGGACGGCCGAACCGATGAAGAGGTCCGACTCCAAAAGGCTAGAACTGTTGTAGACGTCGGCGCAGTGGATGAGCGGGGACTGGAAGAGGGGCAGGGTGGCGGCGGCGGTGCTGCTGCTGGCGCCGCCGGTGCCCTGAAAGGAGACGCCGCCGTCGGCGGCGACGCGCAGGGTGGCCGTGAGCAAGTAGGAGAAGAGGAGGTGCGTCACATAAAAGGCGCCGGTGGCCTGGCTGCAGTTGCCCCAGGCCGAGTTGAAGGGCAGCGTGGTGCTCAGGTTGAGGCCGGCGCACATGCGCAGGTCGGCGTAGGTGCCCGGGGTGGCACTCCAGTCCTGGGGCTCAAGGAGTTGCACGTCGCGCGGCACGACGGTCTGGACGCCGTCGACGAACTGGAGGGTGACGTCGTACGACGTGTTGTAAAGCTGGCAGACGAGGTTGCTGCCGGTCGCGGCGGTGTCGTTGGTGGTGGCATTGTCCCATAGCGGGTTGACGCCGGCCGTCCAGATAAGGATCGTGTTGAACAGGTACGACGGCGCGGCCGCGCTGTACACCGTGGGGTGGAAAGTAGTGTCATTGCTGCTGTTGCCCGGCCGCGGCACGCCCAGCTCGCCGTAGAATACGTCCTCGAATGTTGCAAAGGTCGTGTTGGCCGTGCCCTTGGGGTTGTCCAGCCTCCACGTCGCCGGGATCCCCCTCCCGTCGTTCTGGGCCAAAGCCTCCGACAGGCTCATGCACTTGTACGAGGGCCCGTACAGCGTTTGGTCGTAAGACGCATTGGGGAACGGCGCCGCGATCTGCACGACGCCGTCGTTGATGCCGCCCGCCCCGCCGCTCGCGGCGGCTGCCGACGAGTACACGTTGCTAAACAGCGTCGCAATCGAAAAATGCGCGCCGTGGATGAAGCCGGCGCCCTCAAAGGAGGCCCACTGCCTGTCGTCGCTGAGGTTGAGGGCGGGCACAGCCTGGGTCACCGTCGTGGAGAGCGGCCGTGCCCCCACCGACAGCGTCGCCGGGGTCACCACCGACGCCAGCGGCAGGCACCACGACAGCACCGCCACCAGCACCACCACCTTGGCGTGCCCCACGACGTCCCAGCTGCTGAACAGCGCCAGCGGGTTGTTCAACAGGTCAAAGAGGCCGTCGATGCCGTCCACCGTCATGGCCGTCCGCCGCAGCGTGTACCAGACTTGTTGGGCGGCGACAAGCGCGACCACAGTGGCGAGGGCCGTCTTGTTAAGGAACGCGAGCGCCGTGCCGATGCGCAGCGCCCACGTCTGCTGGCCGCTGGCGCCATCTGTCAGGGCATTGATCTCCGTCAAAAAACTCGTCGCACTGCCGTCGTCGGCGTCTGCCAGCTGGCCGTCGAGGCTGAGATAATATAAGTCGTGACCGACGGCGAAGAGGACGCCGGCCACAAACAAGGCGATGGCCGCTGCCGGGTAGCGCCAGCTGATGCGGAGTCGGGGGTCCGAACGAATCCCGTTGTTTCTGTTATTCGGTTTGTCGCTGTTGCCGGTGCTGTCGTTGCTGTTCATGTTGTCGACACTGTCTACCTGGTCGCCGACCGGGCGAACATTGTGATATATGCCTTTGGTTGCCATGGTGTTGAGTCAAGGCAAAAACGGCTCGTGTTGTAGTCAAGAAAACCCATCTACGATAAAATAATGTGAATACAAAGGCCCGGGGGGAGGCTACAGGATATATACCCATGACCAGTAGGAGCACAAAAAATAGGACCTTTCGCAGGGACACAAGCACAAACACAAGCATTGGCACGGCAGGTAGGCGCAGGCTGCTGGCTGCAGGTCGCAAGGATGCGGACAGACGCCTTGGCGAGCGCGTATTCTTCTCAGAGATGAATATGAAAAAAATAACAAGTGTCGACCGTGGACGGAGTGCGGTTGCAGGCCCCGCTGGGTGGTTTGCTAATTTACGTTTGCTAATTTACAGTTAAACTGACAACGTGAAACGTGCAAGTAGGATGCTCCCGCATAAATGGTGCGCCAAGTCACAAAAACACAGCCACCCCGTTTTTTGTCGTCTTGGCGGACAAGGAGGATGTGGAAAAAAGAAAAGAGAAAAGTGTTGCCTTATTAGAGCAAGGAACCAAAGCTTGTGTGGTTTACCACAAAATGGTGGATTTAGAACAGACAGACAACCAAAATGAACGGAGAAAAAGAAGAACAGAAGAAGAATCAATCAAATCAACAACATGATGGAAAGCAGAGCCTCCTTCTCAGATGTTAAGCGCCAGCCGCTGCATCCCCCAAAATGTTACTCTGTGCAGAGTACATGCAGTGGGGAAGATGGCGGAGGGAGGGGGTGGCCAGACCAGAACAGGGGTCGTGGAAGGAAGGGCCGGCGCTTGCAGCACACCATTCCTATGAGCTGAAAGAGGCTCTGCGACGGCACGGCCAAGCAATCAGGAGATGAGCCAGGGTGCGTGGCGTTTGGTATTGTTTTCTTTTCTGTGAAAGACAATGACAGGCGTAGTATGGTTTGTGGGGTGCCATGTGATTGTGAACTGGAGAAGAAAAGAAAAAGAAAACGAAAAGGAAATAAAACAAACCGAGATAAAACATCACGAAGAGGGGATTTAGGGAGAATAAAAAAGAATGCAAATATGAGGAAACTACGGAGTATTCAAGTTGTCTTTGAAGAGTAACAATAAATATACACGATATAACCCTACAACCCCGGTCATGACCCACAAACTGCCTATCATGCCTCCCGTCCATCACGTTCGACAGTGGTTTTCGGCCCATGGTTCTTGTCCAAACCATCCAACCTCACTCCCCTACTCCTTCTTGCCCCGCGACAGGTACCAGGTAGTCGACACCGTGCCGTCCGCGACGCCCAGCGAGAACAGGACGAGGGCGCCGCCCCAGCCGATGCGACGGGGGAAGAGGCCGGCCAGGCCGCGGCGGGTGTTGGCAGTGGCGGCAGCCTGGCTGTCAAGGGTGTTGCGCAGCACGCGCGCCGTAGAAAAGAACGACGACTGGCCAGCCAGACGCGGCACGGCCATCCGAGCAGCGGTAGTCCGGGCCATGGTCATGGTCATCGTAGAGGGCGACATGGTGAAGTGGGTGGTGGTGAGGTGTTTGAGTGTGGTGAAGGTGATGGAGTGATAGGTCGTTGGTTGTTGTAGAGAGAGATGCGATCTTTGTAGGATTGTCTTTGATGTGGTTGTTTGTAGTGTTTCTGCATCCTCTCCATACGGCCCATGTATTTCGTGGCTTCGATTTATATACACACAAGGCTGCGTTATGCTTTGGCGTAAGGCTTGGCCGTTGTTGTTCGTATTAGTCGTGTTAGCGGGCAGCTTGCACCATAAAACTGCAGATCGCGGTCTCGGCAGAACTAGCGGGCGGCCAATCGACTGCCCGGCTGACAGCGACGACGACGAAGCGTTATGTATCGGGACTTGCAGGCGTGCCATTCTCGTGCAATTGTCGTGCAATTGTCGTCAAAGAGGACATAAGACAATGAGAGAACACATTTTATTGCATCGCTGATGACGTAGTACCATTATACTGTAAATGGCAAAGAACCGTGATGCTAGGTAAAAATTCATTGAAAACAAAGTAAATGAAACCTAGCTCGAAATAGTGAGCCTACAGACAAACAAACACCAGACGCTGGACGTCCATGACCAGAAACAGCCATCCATGCAACTCCTCACCTTCATTTTGCCCTTTACTGTGGTCGCCGGATGCTCGGCGGCTTGAACGGCCTCTTGAGCCGGTCCATCGGCGCCAGCGTACTCCCTCCAGCTCCACCGCCAGCAGCGACACCGTCGGCCGGCCGTTTGCGTATGTTGGTGCTCACACTGCCATGCGCTTGCACTTGTGCATACGTCGTCGTGTGAAACGACGCCGCTGGCTGCGGCGTTCTGCCGACCACGCCACCCACTCCACCGCCCTTGACAAATCCCGCCCCCATGCCATGCTGGCTGTTCTCCTTTCCGCCCATCGGCCTCGGTGGTGCACGGTACGGCCGCGGCTGGTTGTACCCATAAGGCTGCGGCTGTTTTTGTGGGAGGGGTGCCATCCGGTGGGGATGACTTGGTGGTAACGTGGTGGTCGGGTCCGGTTGTCCTCCTCCGCCTTCAACCAACTTCGGCTCCTCGGCCGGTGGCGGTGAACTGGAGAAGTGGGCGTATCGTTTTTCCTTATCTCCCGGCTGACCCATCGCAGTCCGCATCGATGCACCGCGGACGCCCGCTGCCGGCAACATGTTCCCACGAACACCGCCGAGGGAGCGGCTCTTTAGTTCGACTGGAATGCCTGATGGAACTGCAGGAGTCTGTTGTTGCTGCATCGAGAACATGCCTGATGCTCGCTGGAAGGCTGGCTTAGCAGGCGCAGATGGCCGTGCTGCTGGTACTGCCTTTTCTGCTTCGGCGGTTGTACCTGTTGAATTGCTCCGGATAAAGCTCTGCATGATCGTTTGCTGTCCCATTGGCAAGGCACCGCGCTTCCGCTTGTCTGTCGTTGTGGTCGGTGGAGGTACAGGTGGACGCTTGGCGGCCTCCACAGCTTCCGCCTCCAAAAGCGCCGTCTGGTGCGCCGAGGCGGTGGTGAAGCCCGGGTATGCAGCACCACCGCCCATGGTGAAGTTGGCCCCGCTGCCCTCCATCGTCGTCGTGTAGCCGCGCTGCCACGGTCCGCCTTGGTTGTCCCCGCCGCTGCCACCGCCGCTGTTGTAGTTTGGCAGGTCCGTCATCATCCGACGCCGCTTCGAGTTTTGCTGTTGTTGGCCATTGCTTTGCAGTGAGCCACCGCCCGCCCGACGGAACCGGCCCGAGTTTTCCTCGTCCTCGTTGTTGTAGCGCGACGTTTCCAAGGGATCCAGCGGCAGAACATTGTCCTCAATGGGCACGTCGGTCGGCAGGTTCTGGTAGATGGCGCGCTCCTTGGGCACGGGTCGGCCCAAAATGTCGCCCATCTCGTCGAGCAGCGCGCGGTCGTACGTGGGGCCACACTCGGCGAACCAGACGTCGACAATGTCGGCCAAAAAGGGCGACAGAGACTGCTCGCTGCGGCGGCCCTCGCGGTCCTTATCGCGGTCGGGCGCCCCAAACAGCGAGTAGCTGACGTTCAACAGACACTTGGCGCGCGTCATGGCCACGTACAGCAGACGGCGCTCTTCGTTGGTGTCGTCCGACCGACTGTGCGGCAGCGAGCCCTCGTAGGCGGCCGGGATGAACACGACAGGCCACTCCAGCCCCTTGGCCGCGTGGATCGTCGAGATGGTCACCATGGGCAAGGGCTCGTCGGTGCCTTGTTGCTTCTTGTCGGCATCGGCGGCCAGACTGATGTTGGCCAGAAACTTGTTGAGCACGTCGGTCTCCTTGGTCTGCTCGACGCCGTCCAGCGTCGGCAGCTCGTCTTCGACCATCAGCACCTTCGCGTTGTTCATAAACTCGCGCGCCAGCGTGACGAACTCGTCGACGTTGGCCCAGCGCGACTCCTCGTCGCCGCCGTATGTCTCGCCAATGTAGGTGTAGTAGTCGAGCTGCTCGGTCAGCGCGCCGATGAGCTCGACCAGGTCGTACGCCTTGGCCGGTGTGGTTGTGGTGAAGGCGTCAGCAATGGTGCCGTCCTTTTTCTTTTGTGGCGGTGCTGCCCGTGTCTTGACGTCGTCGTTGTCGCCGTCGTCCTCCCCGCTCCCTCCCTCGATCCCTTCCTCGGCCCCTTCCTCGGCCGCTTCCTCGGCCGTTCCCCGCAGCCGGCTTTGCATGCGCTGCACCAACTCGATGAAGCGGCCGATCTTCTTTTCCGTCGGCTCATTGATGCCCGCCTTGGCCACCAGGTCGCCCCGGCAGTGCTTCGTGATCAGCGTCCACAGGCTCATGTTGCCCGTCTCGGCCTCCTCCAGACACCCCTTGATCGTCTTGGGCCCCACGCCGCGCCGCGGCACGTTGATGATGCGCGCCAGCACCTCGTTGTTGTGCGGCTGGTGGATCACCCTCAGATAATCGACGAGCAGCTTGACCTCGGCGCGCTCAAAGAACTTGCGCCCGCCGATCATGCGGTAGGGAATGGCCGCGCGCGCCAAAGCCTGCTCAATGGGCCGCGACAGCGCTGCGGACCTGACCAAGATGGCAATGTCGCCGTGGTTCAGCATGTTGCCCGTGAGCAGCGTGGCCCTTTTGATTTCCTGGATGATCCACTGCGCCTCGTTCTTGGTGTACTGCAGGCGGCGCAGAACCGGCAGCGTGCCCTTCTTATGGACCGGCAGCAGGCTCTTGTCGTAGCGGTCCTGGTCCTGCTGGATGACCTGGAGCGAGGTGCTCAGGATGCACTGCGACGAGCGATAGTTTTCCTCGAGGGCGATCTCGGCGGTGCGCGGGAAGTCGGCGAGAAACCGGGTCAGGTTGGTAATCTCGGCGGACCGCCAGCCGTAGATGCTCTGGTCCGGGTCGCCCACAACGGTGATGCGGTTGCAGCCCTGGGCGAACAGCTTCATGAGCTCAAACTGGATGCCGTTGGTGTCCTGGTACTCGTCGATGAGCACGGCCTGCACGTTGGCGACACAGGCCGGGTGCGCGCGCAGCAGCTCCGTGCAGCGGATCAGCAGGTCGTCGTAGTCGAGCAGGTTGAGGCTCTGCAGGTGCTTTTGGTATTCGTCATAAATCGTTTGCAGTTTGGCGAGAAGGTCTTTGTTCTCGGCCCCTTCTCCACCGTGGCCACCCTTCTTCTTCTTCTTCTCCTCCTCCTCCACGCCCAGGCACCCCTTTGATTTTTTCTTGCTGATCCAGCCGCGCGCCATGGCCGGCTCCAGCTCGAAATTGAGCCGCTTGATAATCCTCTTGAGAATCGACTTGGAGTCGCCGTCGTCGACAATGCTGAACCCTCGGGAGAGGCCGATGCGCGTGCCGTACGCAGACAGGTACCGCAGCGACACGCTGTGGAAGGTGCCCAAGACGATTCGCTTCTCGCGTCCACCGCCCAGCACTTTTCCGATGCGCTCCTTCATCTCGCGCGCGGCCTTGACGGTAAACGTGGCGACGATCACGTTGGACGGCGTGTAGCCGACCTGGTCGATGAGCCAGGCGACGCGCGACGTCAGGGTGTGGGTTTTGCCGCTGCCCGGTCCGGCCAAGATGGCGACGGTGTTGTTGCTGGACGTGACGGCACGCCGCTGGGCCGGATTGAGCTTGACAAGGAGGGCGGAGCCGGCGGCGCTGTAGGTGTCGGGTTCGTCCACCGCTACGTGCGTGCTGGCAGGCCTCGGGGCCACCAACATGTCGTCGGTTGCCTTGGTTTTGGCCCGCTTCTTAAGTGGTACGGCATGTTTGGCGAAGATCGGTGTCGGTACAGGCAGGACATGCGTCGTTTTTGTCGTCACCAGTGTGGAGGTGGTTTTTGTCGTTGTCGTACACGCGTTCGTCTTCGTTTTCGCCTGTGTTGTTGATGCTGTTTGCAGTTTGGGCTTCGCCGGACTCGCTTCGGGCGACGACACGATCGCGAAGTACTCGTCTATGCTGTCGGCGTCCGAGTCGGAGCAGAGGTCGATAACCACAGCATGTTGGTCCATGGTGGCGTGGCCATAGCCTGATTGTGGTGGCGAATTGGTCGAGATTGTCGTGATGTTGTCTATTTTGCACAGACAGCGTGTGAAGCTCCAGCGTGTTCAGGGCGCGTCGGCATCTCCAAATGGCCCCAGATGGCCTGCCGCTAAGAGCAGCAGGCAGTTCAGAAAGCAGATAGCTCCCCACCGTTCCTGTCGCGCACTCACGTGACCAAAACACGCCGCGATTTTTGCTGCTTTGCTCAACCAGCTCCCCCGCCCCACAGCAAGTTATTTATGGGCGGGATCGACGTCCACTACTCGCTCAGCCGCTGTCACAAGGCTGACGTTTGAATTAACGTCGTCCGTCGTCCTTTCATCAGTGACGACAGCCCTGTGCATGGATATTGTTTACCTTGAATATGACTTTCTTTTCAAGTGTCAAAATCTATTGCGTTGACCATCAATGCACCTTATTTATCTCCGTTAGCAAAGCCCATCCGCCTCTCATTCTTCTCGATCTCTTTCTTCTATTTCCATTCAATGGCACAGTTGGGTTTGCAAGAGGTTGAAGAGTCAATTGTGTAAAGATAATAAACAATTCTAGTATTGTAAACGACAACTAGCTTCTCAAGGTAAAGAAGAACATCCAATGATAAATTGAAACATGAGTTCAAGCCATAAGAGTGAAAACGCCTAAGCAAAATATGAAGTCTTGGGTCATCAAAAAATGTCGACGCCAAATAAATAAAAAGAAAACCCTCATCATCGTCCCTTTTCCCCCCTTTTTGGAAGGCGTGTCGAAATACTAAATACAACCCCCCCATGAGAAAACCCCCAAAGTGTCCTTCCGTGAAAAAAAACAATACTAAAAGAAAGCAAAGGCAAATAATTGACAAAGGAAAAATTGTATGCAGTAGAATGGAAGAATGCAGATGATACTATGTCTGACAAAGGAAACAGGAAAGTTGAAAAGTGACATAGAAAAAAGAGGAATGGTTGAGTGTGGATGGAAGAGTAATAAGTGAAGAAGAAAGACGCATTGTAGCGAGGTGGGAGGTGGCAATAAAAAAAAAGTATAAGAGAAAATAATGCAATATGCCGAGAAGGACAAAAGGCTTTCATGAAATATGAGATAAAAAGAGATGATGATGATGAGAGAAACGCTAGCGAAAGGAAAGAAGAGACAAGGGGAACAAGAGAAGAGACAGAAGACCGCCGCACTCATGCGGCAATGCCTTGGGCAACAACTTCGTCGTTGTCCTCGCCTTCGCTCATGCTCCCATAGCCCGTGTCGTGGTCCATGCCGACGACGCTGCGCGTCACCGCCAGGCACCGCCGCACCATGCTGTGGCGCACGCCGGCATCGAGCCCGCCGTGGTCGCCCGCGGGCCCGCCGATCCAGACGCGCAGCGAGCCGGCCAGCTGTTCGAGGGAGACGGCACAGGCCTCGGCGGCGACCTTGTGGGCGTGCAGCGAGAGCATGAGGCGGAACGCGGCGGCGCAGGCCAACAGGGACACCTCGTTCTGGGCGCCGGGCAGGACGGCATCGACCGACGCCAGGACGTCCTGGGGCGGGACGGCAAAGCGCTGCAGGTGGGCAATGGCCATGGCGCAGCGGAGGGCCATCAGCGCTTCGCGGTCGGGCACGAGCGGCGTGAGGGGCGCATCAATCAACGGGGGCAGGCCGTGGCTGTAGTGCGGGTGCTTGTCCGGGTTGAGGCTGGGCCGTAGGGCCTGCAGCGCGACGGCGATGCTGGCGCCGCGCTTTTCGTCGATGAGAACGGCGCGGGCGACGAGGGCGCGGACTTGGGCGTGGGAGCCAATGGGGGCGATCTTGGCGGCCAGGTCCAGCTCGGTCGTTATGGAGGCGGCCAAATCGCTCTGGGCCTCGTCGGTCTCTGCCGCTAAACTGGTGGTGAGGATGCGGTGGACAAGAAGGGAGGAAAACCAGGCGGCGACGGCGTCGAGCGGCGAACGCACGGCCGGGTCTTCGACGACGGCGTTCACGCCGTCCATGTCGACGGCATTGGCGGGCACGGCAAACGTGGTGGGACGGTTAAACGCCAGGTTGTAGGCGCGCTGGATGACGTCGTTGTTGAGCACGTCGTCGCACTCTTCTGCTAACAGAGTAGCCAAATGGCTGGGCAGCTCGTCGTCGGCCTGGAGCGAGGGCCCACTCACGGCTTTCCCGCTGCTGCCGTCGCGCTGCAGCTGCATGGCCAAGGTGTTTTGCTCGCGGGCGGCGTTCCACTTGCCGCGGGCCCAGTGGGCGGCGACGGCGTCAAACAGCGCGTTCCGGCCGAGGTGGCGCACGAGCACACGAATGTGCAGGGCGTTGAGCATCAACCGCAAAGGGGTGTCGGGCAGTGTGTGCGACGCGAGTAGCGTCAACGTCAACCGGCTCTCGCTGATCTCGACGTCGCCGCCGGCCAGCTGGGCGTCCAAAGCAATCGTCCAGGCCTTGACGCGGGCCGTCTCTTGTTCCTGCGTCAAGCCGGTGAGCATCTGGTAGCCCTGGATGCCAAAGGCGTTGCGGATGCTGAGCTTCATCATCTTGAGGATGAGGGCAGCGGCCTCCAAGAAGAAATTGTGGCGCGGCACCCAGACGGTCTGGATGGCCGTGAGCCAGGCGTTGCGGCGGATGTGGATGGGCGAGGCCAGGGAGGGCGCGGCCTGGGGCGAGGAGCGGATCTGTTGCTGGGTCTTTTCCTGCTTGCTGGGCTTGGGTGCTGCGAAAAAGGAGGGCACAAAGGCCCACAGCAGCATGCCCAGGAGAAGCAGGAGTTTGAGATTAGAGACGATCTGCGCCGTGGAAAAGTAGTAGCCGCCCAAGCCAATGTGCACATCGGAGGCGACGAGTGGACGCAAGAGCTGCAGCGGCAGCGCAAACAGGCCGCGGCCCTCGGGCTTCTCCGGGTCGATCTCCTGTTCGCGGGCGGCCTCGAGCAGCATGAGGCCGGCCAGGGAGCCGACCATCATCTTGCCGAGGTAGGGGCCGGCGGTCTGCCAGCGGTTCTGCTGCATTTGTTGTTGCTGCTGGATCTGTTGTTGGCGGATGACGGCGGGGGTGGCCTGGAAGGACTGTTGCGGGACGGGGTAGGGGCGACCGGCGGCGGCCTGGGCCTGGAGGATGCGCTTCATTTCTTCGGGGACAGGGATCATGCCGGCCGGGTCGGGGCCGCGCGGTGTGGACAGTGGGGTGGCGGCGCCCATGAAGGCGGCCATGGGGTCGACGGACTGGCCGCCGGCACCAACACCGAACTGCATGGCGACGGGCGACGGCTGGGCCATGGGGCTCATGGAGTTGGCATTGGACAGGGCGCCGTGCATGAACAGCTTTTCAAAGGCGGCGAGGCGCTGCTGCATCTGGCCGTTTTCGTCGAGCAGGCGGTTGTTGCGCTTCTCGAGATGGCGGATGTACTCGGTGGCTTTGCTGAGGACGGTGGCTTTGTTGAGCTTGTGTGCTGGCGTCAAGCCGTGCAGCTCCTCGCGGTCCTCGGTGGTGTCCTCGCCGCGGGCGCTCTTGGACATGATGCGCAGACTGGGGACGCTGTCGCGCAGGGCGGCGATCTTGTCGTTGAGGTTGGTGCGGTAGCGCTTCTCGATCATGTTGTGGGCGGTCTTCTTGATGGGCTGGGTGCCGTCGTCGTCGTCGTCGTCGTCATCGTCGTCGTCGTCGGCCGAGGACTTGCGCTTGCGGCCGTGGATGCGTGTCGGGTCGGCGGCGTCGGGCGAGGACGGGATGCCACCGCCGATGCTGGACTGGGGGCTGGGCTCGCTCTTGGGGGAGTGGTACTGCAGATGGGCGGGCATGGCGATGTTCTTGAGGGCGTCTTGCTGCGCCAGCGTCAAGGAGCTGAGAATTTCGGGGGCGAGTTGCGGCCGGATGTGGCCTTGGCCTTGTGCCGAGAAGCCGCCGGGCTGTTGTTGATGCTGTTGCTGTTGCTGTTGTTGTTGTTGGAATTGCTGTTGTAGCTGCAGTTGTTGCTGCTGTTGCTGGAAAAAGGAATGCTGTTGCAGACGCAGGAGAAGTTCCTGTTGTTGTTGTTGTTGCTGAAGCAGGTCGGTGTCCTGATCGGACGACGATGGTTGCTGCTGTTGTTGCTGCTCTTGTTGCTGCTGAAGCTGCTGAAGCTGCGGCGAGTCGATCCGCGGACGCTGCGGGAGCTGACCGGTGAATTGCGGCGGGATGTTGGGTGCCCACTGCTGGGCGGCGAACTGGAACTGCGGGTTGTAGAAGCCGCTGGGGATGGCGGCCGGGTGGAAGCCGCTGGGGATCGCGGATGATGGGTCGAAGCCACCGGCGGTGTTGGGGATGTTCGGATAGAAGCCCCAGTTGCTGGGGTCTTGGGGGAAGAAGATGCCGCCGGTGGAGGGTGTGGCGGCGTTGGATGCGATGGAGTCGGGGCCGATGCTGGCCGAGGTGGTGAGGTTGGGCGGTGCGGAGGTGATGGGGCTGTCGTTGCTCGAGTTGCTGGCGTTGCTGGCGTTGCTGCCGCTGCTGTGGATGCTGCCGTTGCTGGTGATGCTGGTCTTCTTGGACTTCTTGGTCGTCTTTTTCCGATGTGTCGAGGTCTTCGTATTGCTGCCGGCACTGCTGCTGCTGCTGCTGCCGCTGTTGCTGACTCTGCTGCTGTGGCGCAAAGGTTCGGTCTTGACGTCGGAGGTGGTGAGCTGTTGTTGCAGTTGCTGTTGCCGTTGTTGGCTAATGTCAAAAAGGCCCAACGACGACGTGTCGTTGGCTGTTGTCGCTATTCCTCCTCCCACGCCCACAGACGAGACATCATAAGACTCCAGACCCGCAGAGGCCGGGTCAGCCTCCTGTTGATCAGCCATGATGCAACCTCTCCGTCGGTCGCTCGCTCAGAGGGGGCGTATGCTGTATGCCGTCTGCTCTTTCGATCGCGCGCGGCGCGGTCTGGCAAGTCGTCCCAGGGCAGTCGTCCCGGGCGGCCACTGTCGAAAGTCGTATGTCGTATGTCGTTGTCTCTGGCGCTTGCAGACTCTGCAATTTGCTGCACTCTACAACATATGACCCGTTCTTGGGGAAACTGGGGATACTGGCCAGCGACTTCCTGCGCTGCGGCCCCCCTGGTTCGAGTGGTTTTTCTCGAAAAATGGCCTGACACCGGACGGGCCAAGGTCCAAGTGTTCCCAAAGAAAGAGGGTCCGTCTCTATCGCAGAGGAATGTCGTTCGTTCTTTTGCTCGCAGGTCGTCGTTCCTCTCTTGTTGCAATTGGCGAAAAGACGTGGGGAACGGAAGGGAAAGGTCAGAGAGGGAGAGAGAGAGGGAGAGAGAAACGAGTAGGGGGGGCGTGTGCGAAGGAAAGTGGTGCGACTTTCCGCAAGGTGGTTCCAAGGTGGGAGGATTTGGGATTGGGAATTGGGAATTTGTGGGCAGCCGTGAGTCGGAATGGGCAGGAGAGGGAGGGATGATGGGATGATGGGGATGGGGAGAAAGAGAAAATGGGCGGGATCGTATTCGCCTTGGGCTGGCTGGGGGCTGGACGATGGAGTACGAAGTATGGACTCTGCAAATTTGTCTGCTAGTGCAGGTGGTGCTTCGTGCCGCAGATTGGTTAACAGCCGAAGCAGGAGAACCGCGGAACCAGCAGTCGAATGCGAATCAGCGATAGGAAGAAACGCACAAAAAGGGCGCTCCCGAAATCAATTTGCAGGCGATGCACCCCGTTGTGTAGGGGGTGGCTTTGGGGAGAGGATTGTCTTGGGTCGCTTCGGGGCCCGTTTTCTGTCGCCGTTCAACGTTCGACGTCGTCTTTCTAGCGGAGTCCGATCTGGCTGCAGGTTGCAGGGCGTCTCGTTCGCTGGGAGTGTCGTTTCTCCTGAGGATGCGAGGGGTGTGCAAAAAGGAAGACGAGGGACATGAAGAGAAAACGGGAAAGGGAAAGAGAGAGAAAAGTCGTACGAGGGGAAGGGAGAGGAAGGGGAGGAAGGAGAGGAAGGAGAGAATGGCTGCAGCAGCATCGACAGAAACAGCGTGCGGGAATTGAAAAGGAAGGAGCGCACAGCGGTCGGGGGGCAGAAGGGGCCCAGTCGTTGGAGCTCGATCAGCCCACAGTTTCAAGGAATCGTTCCATGGTGTGCCATAGTGTCCCATGGTGCCCAGGCCAAGTCCCGCTCCATTATGCACGGCGGAGGGCCCGCGAAGGCCGTCACGTGCAAGGCGAGAGGCCTGGTGGAAACGGGAGCTCGCTCAACGGCCCTTAGCAGGGCCTAAACGGGCAAGTTCGAGAATGGCATGGATCATGGAGTAGGGGAGAATTACGGCACGAAGACGTATCAGTGGAGCCCCCGAGGGCCTGCGCTCCAATGGGAAGAAGGAAAGACAGACGGCGAGGAGGGGCACGCTGTAAGTAGCGACAGACTGTCTCGACTGTGTCCCGCACGGAGCGCTGTGCACGCAGCACAGGTAGCGTGCAAATGGTGGCAGGCAGTAAGAGACAGGGAAAAGAAAAAAAAAGACAAAAAAGACATAACTGCCAAGTCGACACTTGTGCGACACCAAGAGGAGAGTCGCGGGACAGCCAGGCCAGCCCCAAGCTGGCGCAGAGGAATTCGAGAAACCCTTCGAGACTCTGGATCCAGATCCAGGCGTGCCATGTGCACAGCCGAAGGAAGTGGAAATACGGAATAGGGAGAGCAAGGGGGCGCGCTGGCTGCCGGGGCTGTATTCGAGACAAGTGTGCTACAATGAGCGTGGGCGTGCCGTTGCCCGGATCGCATGTATCTCAATCCGTATGCTGTACAAAGTATTACTTTCTTTTGTGTGAGCGCAAGGGCGGCTCCGACGCCACTGCCGCTGCACTTTCCCACGCGACATCCCTTGCATTGTTTTGTTTCGGTCATCGACCGTCCCTTGTCCTCGTTATTATTTTTTATTTTTTATTTTTCTTGTTGCTGTTGTTGTTGTTGTCGTTCTTTCCTTTTGGAATGGTTCCCAATCACACAATGTACGACGTAGGCTTACGACAGATGGAAGACGGTGTCACGGAAAGAGCGACAGGGCGACAGGCGGACCCGACTCTGCGTTTCTCAGGTGGGTCCAACCGCCACAGCGATCCAGGCCCGATAGACAGGGGACAGGACAGGCAGGAGCGACAACAGCCTCGACAGCCTCAACAGCCCAGTAGCACTGAAGCTACAAGTACAAACATATGGAGTATGGAGTACCTCGTCATCTATATACTAAGACCATAGCAAACCATCCAGCCTGCCCTTGGATACTTTATTGCGATCCAGTCAGCGTAGGCGAGGCGTTGCGGAGCCGACAAAGTCGCAACCGGCGAACGCGCGAGCTGCACCGAGAAGCACTAAAGCTCCAGAGCTTTACGAAGTACGACGTATCTTACAAAGTACTTCAGGGCATCTGCTGCACTTCGTACCCTGTCATGGCATCGCGGCGACATGCGCAAAGCCAGACGACCGTCGCATCTTGCAAAGGAAAGATGCTTCGTTCGGTATGCAGTTCACAATCTGTCGTTGAAACGTCGAGACGTCGACAAGGATCAATTTTTAGTATAGCGGATCGACAAAACTGAAGGCACGATCCGTACTGTGTGCGCTGTGTACGCTGTCTTCGCACGGTATGTGCTTTGTACTTTTGGTGAATAGTGCACCGACTTCGTAGACGCGACGGTGACAGAGAACCACGAGGGACGAAGAGAAAAAGAAAGAAAAGAGGAAAAAGAGGAAAAAGAGGAAAAACTGGGGCCGGCCGCTCTACCCGAAAGGCCGTTTATCAGCGGTGAGGGTGCACTAGAGAAGATTGGATGAAAGGCAGTGGGCTGCGAAAGGTCGAAAATACAAGAAAAAGAGAAAAAAATATACAAGAGACTACAGCAAGTTGGCTGAAAAGGGAAAAGCGAATGCGAAAAGCGAGAAGCGAAAAGCGAGAAGCGATAAAACGGAAAGCTGGCCAAACGAGCCAGTTCGCCTAGACAGAGTAGCCTTTGCCAATAAAGCGCCACATTGGCCAGCTCGGGGGGCGGTTTACTGGGTTTTGGTGGTTCTCGGTGCTTTTAGTCCGTCTTGTTATGTCTTGGCTCTGGGCATCAAGACATGTGGCGACAGACGACAGAGGACAGAGGACGGAGGCACGTTTTTAACCTCGACCGTTCCGAGCAAGGGAGAGTCGTCGTGTGTCTGTCTGTTAGGCTTATATTATAACGTACGTCTACGTCAGAAAGAGTAGACCGAGGCCGAGGCCGAGGCTGAGAACAAGAACGACGGAAAGAAGATGAAAGACGAAAGGTGAAAGGTGAAAGGTGAAAGGTGAAAGGTGAAAGGTGAAAGTGAAAGGTGAAAGTGAAAGATGAAAGATGAAAGATGAAAGATGAAAGATGAAAGATGAAAGATGAAAGATGAAAGATAAAAGATAACGGAGCCGACTTTCCTATCTTACGTTTTGCCTCGTGTTCTGCGGGGTGGGCCAGCTTCCCGGGTTCTTTTTTTGTTCAGGGACGGAGATGGCTGCGATGGAGGCGTGAGGTGCAGCCAACGGCATAAGTTGCAGCAAAAGTGTTGCAGTATGCGTTTGCGACGGACTCGAGTCCAAAAGTAGGATCGGTAATTAATGGCCGAGGATGTGGCAAGGACGTACCAATGGGAACCGCTGCCGCGTTTCAAACGCATCCGAAACAGAAGGGGTCGTGGGGAGAAAAAGGCCAGAATCCCATTTTGTTTTTTTTTTAATCCGTTCGGTCCATGCGCACGACGGAACAATTCGGTTTTTGGATGGAAGAATTCGATGTGCATAGAGAACGTGTAGTACAGTTCAGACGGCGTTCACGGAGGAGGGCGATCATTGTTCAGTAAATAATTAAGAAGGACGTCCATTCATCTACATCTCTCACGATCTTCAACAATATCGACAGAAACGTGAAAAACAACAAGAATAGAAGTCGAGAAAAAAACAAACAGAAATCACAACAAGAGAAATCTTAACAGCAGAAAAAGACACACTCTCTCGTCTGTGCCCAGTGGGGGCATTCGAGTGAGCAAAAAGGTAGAAGAAAGACATAAACAGTGTTTGGTATTCTAATCAACAAAAAGCAGAGGAAATAAAAGGGTAAGTACGAAAGAAGAGACGGAAAGGTCAAGAGAAAAAAAAGGCCGAATGGCGATGGTCGGCAAGACCCGATGAAGCCGGAACGAAGTCCAGCCAAAGAAACAAAAAACAAACATCAAAGATGAAGCATAAACCAACATGACGCCTACGGGACGCAATGTGTTCTACCATATATCGTCGGTGCTCCGCACCATCTCCATGGTCGGCGTCTTGGGCTCCAGCCGCCGCATCCGCTTGCGGTCCGCCTTGGTCACCAGGCTCGGCGTCATCGGCACCACGGGCGAGAAGGGCTGGTAGGGCGAGTACGGCACCGGCGCGCCCGTCCAGGGGGTCTGCGACCCGTTGTTGAGCCCCGGCGACAGCGGCTGGGCCCGCTCAAACACCGTCTGCTTGGTCGTGTTGTGCGACGCAAACGAGGGCGAGGTGATGCTCGGCTCGTAGGCCCGCAGCGGGAGGCCGCCGCCCGTGCGCAGCGCCGAGGGCGCGTTGGCACGGGCGAGGCCGGACATGGACGACGACGGAGACGCCGACGCAAAGGCCACACCCGTCGGCGACATGGGCTGGTTCTGGCTGAAGAAGGTCGTCTTGGTCGCCCGCGGCGAGGCCGGCAGGGACGACAGCGAGGGGAACCGGTTGACGCCGGGTTTGGGCGACGTGGGCAGGCCAACGAGCGGCGCCGAGGAGTCGCCCGAGTTGTTGGACACCGCCGAGACGGCCGACTCCGGGTCGCGCTGGTCGACGGGCGTCAAACCCGTGGTCAGTGACAAATTGCGGTCGTGCTGACCAGCGTATTGCCGCGATGTGTCGGTGTTGACCGGCGGCAGGTTGTGGTGGGACTTGGTGACCATGGCGGCGCCGATACGCTCATCAATGCTCAGCGTGCTCAGCGGCGACGTCTCGGGCGTCGGCTGCTGCTGTGGCAGTGTGGGCACGGGTGGCGGCGCGGCCGGTGCGTAGTGCCGCGGCGGGATGGTGTTCATCTCCTCGGCCTCGGCGTAGCCGCCGCCGTTGCCATACCCATAGCCGCCACCGGGCGCGCCCCCCGCCGCACCAAACCGTGGGAACGTGCCCGACATGGGCGTCATGATGGGCGACGAGATGCTGATCCCCTGCATCTTCTTCTTGTTGCGCGGCGACTTGAGCGCCGACAAAATCGACGACGTGCGCGACGTGCGCTCGCCGCCGTCGCCGCGGTCCTTGTCCTTGCTGAGGTTGAGGCTCAGCGGCTTCGACTTGACCTTGTCCTTTTTCAGGAGCGTCGACGTCGACGCCGTCGACTCGTCCTTGCGGTGGTTGGGGTTGTACGGCATCGTTGTTGCCGGACTCGGGTTGTTGAAGCCCACGTTCGCCCCCGGGTTGGCAATCACCGGGCTGCTGCGGCTACTGTTGCTCCCACTCCCCGACTGCGGGCTCAGCGGCGCCAGCGGGCCTGCGAGCACCACCCCGTTCGCCTTGGCCTCTTCCTGCTCCATCACGTACTTGTACATCTCCTCGAGCTGTGATTGCGCCATCTCGCGGTCGGCCGTCACGATCTCCTGGTCGACGGACGGATCAACACCGGGTACACGGAACGACGATGCGTACGACGCCGACAGGTACAGATTTCCCTTGGCGTGCAGCGACGACACAATAGTACCGCCGTGGGTCTCGGTCGGGCTGACGGCGCTGATGACGGAGCCGGGGTAGCCGAAGTTGGGGTTGGCGCCGTTGACAAAGGTCGGGCTTTTCACTGCAAACGGTACGATGCTGTCTTGCAATTGAAGGGTCTCGGGGAACTGGAGCGCGGCGATCTGCGAGGGCTGGCTGAAATCAAACTCGTCGCCGGACTGGAGGTGCTCGCGACGGCGTTTCGCCAACAACAAAAGCGCGACGGCAACGACGACAAGGCAAAAGGCGTACGAGCCGACGAGGCCGCCGATCTGGGCGGGGAGGTAGGCGGTGTTGTTCAACGGGACGGGCAGGCCGTCGCGGGGGTGCAAAGAAGGGGGCGAAGGTGAACGAGCGACGTCAACGCCGCGATGGTAAAGAACCGAAGCCGAGACGACGGCGAGCAAGGAACAAGTCAAGGGCGAAGTGAAGAGGAAAAGAGTGGATGCCTGGTGATGTCGACCCGTTCGCATGATGCTGGGGGGAGAAGAAGGAAGGGGAAAGGAAGGGAAGGGAAAGAAGAAAACGGAAGGGAGGAGAACGAAGGTGAAAGTCTTATATGGGGTAGGGTGGCGTGCAACGAAACGTCTCCGTCTCGATGTTGTTTATGTTTTGTCTTTTTCTGGGTCTGTTTCTGCTTGCGTCCGCGGTGAAGATCGCCGAATCCCAAGGAGACTCAAACTGTGAGACGCATGATGCGGCACAATGAAGCGTTTGGCGAGGGAAGGCAGGGAGCCAAGGGCAGGGAGTCAAGGGGAGAGACGAAGGACAGGATGGGAAAGAAAAGGGAAGAAGGGGATATCGAGAACGGGGTCAAGAGCGGGAAACAGTCGAAAAAATGTCGAAAAAGGTCAAAAAGGAGCAAAAGGAGAAAAGACGTATCACAGAAACCCGCCGGACACGCGGGACATACGTCGTATATACAGTCCTCAGCGGCTGGTGATACTCGAAGCCGTTTGGGGCAAGGTCCACCGATATGCTGGATATGCTGAGCGAGGTCAGGTCAAGACGACCAGCCGGCCGCGACCATCGCTCCAGTCGCCCATTGTCCCTTCGACCACTCAAGCCCAAGAGCACAATGATCACAGCTGCCCGACCCGTTTTTCTTCCCCTCTTGTGATGAACAGGGCGGCTGGACGTCTTCTCGCCCTCGCATCAACAACCACCCAGACCAGCCATTGGCTGCAGACCCTGGACGGTGCCGGGCCGCCCATGAGCCAATCCGCCCCGGGTGCTAAGCGCCCGCCTTTTGGGCCTTTTTGGTGTGCGTGTGTAATGATTGGCTGCACCGTGGGGGCCGACCCCACTTGGGTCCACTTTATTGTCTTTTTCGAGGTGACGCTCCAACCCTGGTCGTCTCTCTCTCCCCGCCATTTCGCATTGTGTGCCGTGTGCTCTGCTCCTTTGGGATGCATTCTGATATTCCTCTTTTTTTGCTCTTTTTGCTCTTTTGTCTCCTTCGCTCTCTTCAGTTTCCCTGTTTCCCTTCATTGACATTCGCATTGTTCATCTCGGATGGTAATTTTGAATTTCTGGACAACTCCATTGACCCCTGGATTTGCCGTGTCTTTGCTTCTCTCTCCAAGCCCTGCCCGAGTGTCTCTCATTTCTTCATCTGCGTGTGGCGTCTTTTGTCCTCTTATGTATGTGGTTGGCTGCGAGGTTGGAGAAACAAGGCCTAGCCCTCTTTTGTCCCTCTCAGTCCCTCGTCCCTCGCCTCCTAAAAATAACCAGCCAACGGCGGTACAACACCAGACCGCCCCACCCTGCAGATACAGATTCTCGACATGCCATGGAAAAGCGGACTCCGGGCGCCTCTCGCGGCGTCGCTCTCCTGATTTCCATTCATGCCCATCAACATTAAGAGATCTTTTGCTTCCCTCCCCACCATCACATTCGTGACTGCCGTGACAGTGCCCCTTGCATACGCAGCATCGCGCAAGCGAGTGGATTGTGCAAAGTACGGAGCACTTTCACTCTTCATCGTCACCTTCGTCACCACCTGTTACCGCCACGCTCGACTGCCGTCGATAATCCCATCGTGCATACAAACCAGGAGGTGGCGGCCACGATTCTGCATCCTCCTTTTCCTCCTCAACGGGCGATCACCACGAGAAGCGCCTTTGCCTGTGATCGACATCACGTTGAGCCGAGAGAACACTGAATCACCGTCACAATCACCTACCGCCCAGGAACCTGGTTGGGCCATTGTACAGGAAGTGTTTTGTTTCCTTTGTTTCTCGTCGTAGTGGGGGCCGAAAATGAGAACAGACCAGACAAAAATTGTGCTTTGATAGAATGGCAAAAAGGATCGTCATGACCGTTCCTCTTCACATCCATGCTGGCGAGCATGTGCATTCTTACCGGCGTAATTTAACCAGTTCGAACCAGCACGGCGAGATTTAACGGTGTGCTGGGGGGGGAAAGCGAACAGAAGAAAGAGGCCATACTCGTAGTCACGCACCACCCACGCACCACCGGCGCACAGACCTGTGATGTGACCGGAATGCACAAACGACCGATTCCTTGAACAAGATACCGCTTTCAATACCACTCTGAGTACCACTCTGGCGTAGCGAGGATCGCTCAACTTTATGCTTGCTGACTGCCTTTTTGCCTGCCCGCCTTTCGCTCCTTCCGTCACCGCCAGGGGTCAGATAGAGCGGTACACTAGGAGGAATCCATCACATTTGCACAGGTGGTAGTAAACAGGCCAGCCAAAGGAGAAGAAGCAAGTCCTTGCCGGCGGACGGACTGTTTCTCCTGCTTATCCCAACACTCGACCATGATGACTCGTATTCTGTACCTAGCGTGATGCACGTGGGCTGAATGGAATTGAGTCTTCAACGAGAGCAACAACTGAAAGAGAAACGCCCATCTTTCCTCATTTTACACAGTACGGAGTACTATCTACTATCATTGCGAAATCATTGTGCTTCAACTTTAATGTGTGTCTTTGATTAAGTTTTCTCTTTTTTTTAAAAAAAAATTTAAAAAATTAACATATATCTATTTGTTGTCCAAATTTTGTTTGTTTATTTATTTTTCAAGAAAAATAAGCATATCAAGCAGTAGGATCTTATAATTTCAAAAAGAGTAATTAAAGTGCAACACTTCAAGCAGTCTATTCTCCCTATAATTTCCATTCATCGTTTTTAAGAGATGCGTGAGGTATTGGACGAAAGGACTTCGTGACGCAATAAAATACGGCGCGTTGGATGCAGTCCTTGTTATTTTCATATTCAAAATAAGTGGTACATGTCGTGATACCAATGAGGAGTGCTACCCAAAAGCAAGACTATTCAAAATTCATCATAATGGACCCAAGACAGGCGACAGAGCGAGTTCTATGAACATCGGTATTCCAAAATCGGTAGTAATCCAAAACTGTAAAACAACCAAAAAACCCATACATCATGAAAGATTGGGGGGGGACTAAAAAATATCCAAAAGAAGTATAGAACAAAAAAGGCTAGATCATAGCAGCAAAAGCAAAACAGAGGATGCACAAGAGCAGTCTACGCCTTCACGTCACGCAGAAAAGCAGCCTGCACCACAAGGACGCTAGCCTTGGGGTTGGCGTTGATGACGTGTGCGCCCGCGGCGCCGACCGTCTTGGAGAGGTCGTAGCCAGAGGACGACGATTCAGCCGCGGAGCGGGTGCTGTCGCCGAGACGGCTGTGCCGGCGGCCCACGACGATGATGTCGCCCGCGTTCTTGGGCGCCTGGCCCACCACCTTGGACGCACGCTCGACGACGTTGTCCAGGATGCTGCTCTTCTTGCCGCGCGTGGCAAGGTCCACAAACGTGACCCGGTTCGCCAGGTCGGCCGGCAGCGACGACTGCAAGGTCGCCAGCAGACCAAGGTCCTGTGCCGAGGGCTCGTCCTCGAGGGCGGCCTCCTTGTTCTTGATCGCGGCCTGGGTCGGGTCTTCAGCGTAGTAGCCACCATGGGCCTGCTCAGGACGGCTGACCTCGGCGGTGGCTTCGCTGCCGTTCCAAGTGACATGGGCGATGGTGGCCGTGATGTTCTTGTTCTTGGCCAGCTGGAGCACAAAGCGGAGGGCGACACGGTCGTCGGCGCCGCCAAAGAAGGGGAAGAAGATGCGGTGGCTCTTGTTGGCCACAGGGAGAACGGCGGCATTCCGGGCACTGTGTATTGACATGATAGAGATCGTGCGCGAAATAAGAGGGCGGTCGCCACCCCGCGATGAAGCAGAAGCGGCACCACCAAATCCATTGTCGATGAAGACACCAATGTTGCAGACGGCTTTCTCCAGCGTGGCATGGACAAAGTCTAGGTGGGTGCGGTCGTTGAACCGGTCTACACTAGACGTGGCTGTCAAAACGGTCGACTGGTCATCGGCGACCTTGTCTCCCCATGGGATAAGAACAAAGTCGGACGACGTCTCGCTGGCTTCGGTGGCCAGGGTCTCGGGGAACGAGGCCGCCGGTACGACAGCGACCTGGCCGGAGACGGCGACATCGTTGAGCTGCGAGAAGGTGCGGAAGGTGTTGACAACAGGATCGCGGCGGGCGAGCTCGTCCACTTCAGACACCTTCATGACGGACGATGTACGCTCAGTCAATTCGATGATGCGGATGCCGTGCACCTGGAGGTGGCGGCGCGGCACGGGCGCGGTCTGCGGCTGCGGCTCTTGGCTCGGGTCTTCCTTGCCGACGACAATCGCATCGTTGATAGACGCATCAGCGCCGCCCAGGAGGGAGATGAAGGTGAAGAGGCTGGGAAGGCTATCAAGGCGAAGGTAGACGAGAAGACGGCGGACCTGGGTCTCGTTGAGCTTGTCGATGGACTGGCGCTGACTAGAGTCTTCGGATCTAGTCGGGTTGCCCTCCCAGTCAATCTCACCGCGGCGGTACTTCTCGACCTTCTGCTGGTACCACAGAGGGTACAGAAGCTTCGTTAGGGGCGTCGTCGCGACGGTTGTGACCAGAGCCATGACGACGAAGATGGTGAACGTCCGCTGGGACAGAATGTGGGCCTGGTAGCCAATGTTCTAAGCACAGGTGTTAGCAATGTGGGCTTTTTATAAACTTGGCGACGAGGGAAGGCGGGGGGCATACCAAGACAATCAGCTCGACAAGACCCTTGCAGCTCATCAAGACACCGATGCTGACACTCTCGCGCCAGAACATCTTGCACAGGCGAGCTGATAACGTGCCACCAATGATCTTGCCGAAGAAAGCGACGGCAATGACACCGATGACATAGGCCCAGGTGATACCGTCGTTCAGGAGGCCCAGGTTGGTGCTGAGACCGGAGAGGGCAAAGTACAGGGGGAGGAAGAGTGCCGATACAAAATCCTCGATCTTCTCTGTGAGTTTGATAGCAAATCCGCCGTCGTGTGGACAAATTAAACCGATTAAAAACCCGCCGAAGATGGGATGAACACCAATGATGCCGGTGAACCATGCGGAGGTGAGCACAAGCAGGAGCGTGACACAGACCATGGATTCCGAAGGCCCGTTCTGCAGGCTGCCGTTGCGGCGGAGCAGCCAGATGAAAGCGGGTCGCACCGCGTAGATGAGAAGCAGTGCCCAACCGAGTACGATGAGTAGCGCCCATAGTGCTGTTAAGCCGCTGCTGTTGTTGACGAGGGCGACACAAAGAGCGAGCAGGATCCAGCCCACGACATCGTTGCCAACACCGGCGGCCAGCACGGTAACACCGACAATGTTACCCAGCAGGTTAAGCTCGGTGAGAATGCGGCACAGGACCGGGAAGGCGGTAATGGCGAGCGCGGTGCCGACAAACAAGCCGAAGACGCCGAAGCTGATAGGCAGAGTGCCGGCCTCGTCATTGAACTGGTTGTACAAGCCCCAGGCAATGGCGTAGCCGAGACCGAAAGGCAGGGCCATGCTGGCAACGGAGACGCTGATGGCCACCTGCCAGTTGCGCTTGAACAAACGGAGATCAACCTAAGAAGTCTGTGTTAGTCGTGGCACAACAGAGGGCGTTGAAGGGGAAGGGGCGCGACATACTTCCAGACCCGTCAGGAACAGGAACAGGATCAGACCAAGATTGGCGACGTTGTTGAGAACCGGCATACTGGCGGTGGGGAAGATGTTGTCCTGGAAACCTGGGATGCGCATCAGGACGGATGGACCGAGCAGGATGCCACCGATGACTTCGGCGATGACGCGCGGCTGGCCGAGGTATTTCAGTGGGTAGGCGAGCAGGCGACAGAAGATGATAATAATGGCCGTCTGAACGATGAACAGCAGGATGGGGTTGCTGGCATTGTATACGATGGGGTTTGCGCCGTCGAGCACACCCGATTGCGGCGTCGCGCGGTTGGTGGATGTGGCGGCGGCGGTGGTTGCCTTGACAGTCGAGACGACGGTCGACACAAGTGTCGCCGTGACGGTTTCTGTGGCGGTCGACATGGCTGAAGGAGGAGAAGGAGGTAGGCCGGCCGGCCGAGACGGGCGACGAAAGGTGCCACAGGCGATCGAAGGAGGGTCTCAGAGTAGAGTTACGTGCTCCTTGCTGGTGTCGTTGTCCGCGGCGCTGGTCGACTTGCAGAAGCAATGTGGGTCAACGAGGCACCGGGCGAAGGAGAGAGGAAGGCGGCGAGACTGAGGAGAGGCGTAGGAGACGGAGAGAGAAGAAAAGGGAAAAAAAGAAAGAAGAGGACGAGCAAGAGGAGGAGGGAAGCTCGTTATGACGGAAGAGCAAGGTAGTGGTCGTCCCCAGTTAAAAGCACGGTCCAGCCAAAAGCGGCGGCAGAAGACAGGATGGTGGGCTGAATTGGCGCATGCGTAGGCGATCCGTGCTAATCCTGCGGGTTGTCGCCGGGGTCGTATTATTGATGGGGGGAAGGGTGGATTGTCGAAACAACCGTCGATAAACAAGAGACAGGGCAGAAAAAGAATGTGGTGATGGAAGGAGAGACGAGAAGAGGGGATGCGGAGGGAGCGATATTTCTATACTATGTTCAGAAAAACGAAAGAACTCGATTCAACTCCAACGGCCGCCCGACGACGAGAACGGCAAGAGCCAACACATCTGTTGGCATGTCTTTTTAAGTTCGTATTTTCTTTCTTCGCCCTGGGCGAGTAAGCCGCTAACTAACCTGGCGAAGGGGTGAGAGATTTTGGGGTAATATGACTGGGCAGGCTGCCAGCTGTATTTCGGTTGGTTGGCGCTGGAACGTGACTTCCCCGCCCATTCAACTCGGCTGACGACTCTTTGGCCCGACTCTTTTCTTCGCAAAACGAGGACAAAGGGCAGGAGCGGCCGAAGTCGAGTCCATGGCTCCTGCAAGATTATCGTCCTAGACCGGCGCAAGCCTTGCTTCTGACGCCCCATTCGCTCCTGCTCGTCTCTTCCTCTTGCCTCGTTGTCCTCCTTTGCTCTTTCCCTTCTTCTTCTTTCCCCAGTCGCACGAGTCATCATTTCTTACACCTGTTTGGCCAGGCCCAGTCTACCGACCATGCGCCCAGCCAAGCACGGCCAAGCTCAAGCCAAGCCTGGCGCCATACCCACATTCAAGCAGTCCACTTTGTATGCACCCTGCCTCTTGTCTCTTGTCGCTGTTCTTTCCTTGTCTTCGCATACTCGTACGCGCATCCTCATGGTGTTTTCTTGCCCCTCCCCTCCTTCTTCTTGACCGTTTCTTTGCTTCTTTCCTTCGAGCTACCTCCCCCCCGCCATTCCCTTCGGTCGCACCTTCTTCGTCTTCGTCCTATAAAATTGCAATGTTTCTCGTCCCCTTTTCTATCCAAGCGCTAGTGCCGCAGGAAAGCGCGACTGCCAGACATGACGAGATACCGGTTGACAGTTTGGTACTTTCTACTTTCTACTTTCGCCTCCCGCCCTTTGGTCCGCTACTCGTTCTTCGTCCCTCTCTTCGTGGGGCTGGAACTCGCACGTGAAGCCCCTGCAGCCATCCCCAAGGCCTTGATCTGCAGGGTCATCAGTGACCATGTGCCAATGTCTATGTCTATCTCATTGTCCCAAGGAGCGCGTAATAGCACCGTCATGTAAACAGGTGTGCTTGTCTCAACTTTTCCCTTTCGTGACACTCGTTTATTTTCGCCTTGCTGTAATACATTCCAGAGAGGGCAAGCGGCACAAGGAAACAAGCATTGACTTGTTATCCTTTTGATTTCCCTTTTTCTCCTCCTCGTCCACTTACTTTTTGACTACGTATTATCAGTGCTACTCCATCCTCCTCCACAGACCACAGCTGTGCGTTCGTTCCCCAGCCTCCTTCCCCTCTTGTTCTCCACAACAGAGGGGGGGGAACTTGCTCGTCCTGGCAGCCAGTCGTTGTGTACTCAGTACGGAGTACTTGTACAAGTAAAGACCACCCTAGCGCCCGTGCACTGGCTGCAGCCCTGCCCTTGTCGGCTGCTGCGTCGTCCAACCGTCCTGCATGGTTGACTTTCTAAGATGGGCTAGCTTGCGAGCTCGTCATCCGTGCTTGGGGCGTTGGGGAAAAGAAGGAGACCGGAAGACAAGGGACAGGAAGGGAAACGGACACATTGAAAAGTAAGAACGAGAGGCAGAAGTGAGGGAGCACAACTGCGAGAAATGATACTTTTGGACATTTGCATTCCGCCAGGAGATAATGGAAAAAGAAGGAGGCCCGATACCAAGTAGCGGTAAGCAGCAGGATGCACACTTTTCTCCAAAAAGCAGGACAATAAGACGAGCCACTGCCCACTGCAGAGCATGTGACCTGACCGGTCCACGAAAAACAAAGGGAAGAACCAAGAGAAAAGGGTGTGAACGGTGGGCGAGGGATGGTCATGCCGACTGTTTGAGGAGAGACAAAAATATGGAGACTCCGAGTGAACAACCATGAGTGTCGAGCGAGAATTTTGGACGAAAAACATGAACCGGGAAAAAAACCCGAGTTGGATTCGGTTTTGGAGGGACACGCGGTCGCATGCACTAAGCAAGTTCCTAATACCTTTTCTCTTTTCCTCTTTTACCCCTTTCTCTCTTCTTACACCGCCACTGGTGCTTGTCCCCATATGGAATCACAGCCCTGCCTAACGGGCAGCCGGACTGGTTTCGTGTATGGAGGTCCCACAGTCTCTCGGACGAGCCTGTCAAAGTTCGGTCGCTGCAATATGGAACCACCAGGTCCTCTTGGTCCACTGCACGTGGACTATGATCGCAATGAGCGACGGGCATTTCAGTGTCTCACAAAAAACGTGTTTTGACACCTCTATTATCTTTCGTTTCGTGTTTTCTTTACTTTTCGCGTGCTCTGTCTCGTGAACGATGTTGCCCAGCCTTTCAGCTCGTATTGCCCCAGAGCTTACCGTGCTTCCCTTCTTCTGCTATGACGTAGTGGGCATAGAAAGCTGGAGAAGGAGGTATGCAGGAATTCGTAGTGAAGTAGAGAAAAGGGTTTCTGCCCAGAGTCAGCTAATCGCACGATAATCCACATCCAATCTCATCAACATGACCAGAATTTACAACAGACATTAGGCCGGCTGCAGATATAGTCCAGCCATTAATTTTTAAGGGTGCCACTTCGATTTTACACGTTTATAGTTTAAAGTTTTGAATAGAAAAGAATTATTTTGTATATACAGAGAAGGCCACTCGAAACTTGGGCGTAAGAGACGACAGGAAAAGAATAAAAAACAGGTACAAATAGAGACTTTTCGTTCTCTCCTTCCTCCTTTTTCCTTTCCACCTCTTTTGCCTCCATCCTCCCCTGTTGCCTTTTCGCTTTCTATTTTGTACCGACTCCACCTCTTTTGGCCTTTTTACACTGGTTGATATCTTACATGTGTAGGCATCCCCGTTTTCATGATGAGAGAGTAGATGAGAGGTCTGGACGAACCGATGGTAGGCAACGCAAGATCAGGCAGTTGACAAACATTGACAAACGAGAAACGCTCTTATCGAACCCTGCTTGCCATTGCCCTCACTTTGGCCGTCTCCGGATCGACCATCAACTCCTCATCCAATCTTCTCATAAGCCGGATAGAGGAGCGTGTCCATTATACCGACGGGTCCTCAACCACCATCATTGCCGTGCCTTATCGCCACTATACCAACGCCAGAGCCGACGCCGCTGGGGTACAGATATGAATGAGACCGCATACCGAGCCCAAAAAAAAAATGAAAAAAAAATGGAGAAGCCAGAGTAGCAGACAGAGTAGCTGTTCACGCAACCCGCTTTGCCTCGTGAAAGCCCTCTTGATTGACACGCCCCACCGTAGCCTTGTGTTGAACCCTGGCTACACAGGAGAGCAGGCAGAGGGAATCAGGACAGGAGAAACGCAGGGAAGAGCATTGTGCTATCACCAGGTCGCCTGCCATGGCAACAAATGAAACAAATGAAATGAAAACGAGGATGGAGATTGACAAAAGGCAACACTGATGAAATACATGAAGCAAACCCCGTTCCGGTTATCCTCTAAGAAAAGACAATACAATAAAAATGAAAAACACCTTGGGGAATACAAACTCGAACGCCATTGGGGGGTTGTGTTTAGAAAAGAGCAAATGCTTTATCCCTCTTCTTCCCCATGATCTCAGAGAAATCAGAAAACCGAAGAGGGTGAAGCAGATATGATATGTATGTGCAAGAAGCAGAAAGGATAAATGACTAATGTCGATGTTGGGGGTGAAAAAAAAAGAGAAAACGATGTATAAAGCCGTGGGTATGTGTAATAAAGAAACAGAAAAGGGTATATCAGAAGAGCACGCGACAGGACACCGGAAAGGAACCCTCGTTCGTGATTCTTCGTCGCTTTTGTTTTCATAAAACATCTTGACCGTCTCGGTTTCTTACCATTCTCCGATTCTCTCCTGTAGGTAGCCTAGCCGAGCAACCAAAATGGCCGACAACTCCTTAGTCGATCGAGAAGGCAACTTTCAGAGAAGGTGAAGGCCCCGGGGGATATGAAACACCGATTACATACGCGGTGTCGTCTAAATGCTCGGCGGGGGGTGCCTTGTGTGAGTGGCCGGAGCCATGAGATTGCCAAATGCGTCAAATCCGCCATGTTCCACGCCCTAGATGGAAGGGTGGCCAGATCCGGCGTCGACAATGTTGTCCGACAGGTTGATCAGGAGCTGGGCCAGGCAGCGCTTGGTGGCGGCATCATCGCGGAGGACCGATGAGAACGTCGCGTCGCGGAGGGGCTCGGGGAGGCACTGCCGCAGGGCCTCGCGGGCACGGGCGTTGTCGGAGAGGCGCAGGAAACAGCGCACAACATGCTTGAGGAGGCGGGCCGTCTGCTGCTCGACCAGCTGACCAACCATGTTGCTGAGCACAGTGCCGACGGCGTAGAATCGCTCGTAGGTGGCGCAGATGTAGTTTAGGCCATTGTCGTCCAGAAGGATCTTCTGCACGATGAAGATGGCCACAGTCTTACTCAACTCTGATCCGGTCTCCATGATACGGAGGCACAGAGGGATGATCTCGGTCGTCAACAAGAAATTGATCACTTCGGAGGAGTCATTCTTAACCAACGCTCCGATGACGCCAAGGCTTGTTAACCGTAGATACTCAAACGGCCGCGACTTGGACGTCGTGTTGAGGAAAGGGTAGAGGAAGAGAGGGATGTGCGCTAGAGAACGACGAGACAAAACATTAGCACCTGTGCGGTACCCATAGAAGGGGGTGAAATGAAGTTGGGCTTACCGCTCAGGAACAGCGTGCGGGTGTCGTTGTGCGAAGCCACGCACTGGAGCAGTGCCAGCGCGTTGCAGACACGGTTCGATGCAGCCGCGGTGAGCTGCGACGGGTTAAGAAGCGAGTACACCGAGATGATCTCCTGAATCAGCGAGGTCATGACACCTGGTGCAGGGGTGAGTTGTTAGCATGACTGAGCACAAGCACTGTGTTCCCTTCCTTCGCCCTCGATCCTAGTTGTACTCACCGAACGAATGCCACAAGATAAGGGCCAGCTCTGGAACCTGCTCGCGCTTCTTGCTGAGCTCCAGCAGGGCGGCCTCGCGGGTGTTCTCGTTCAACAGGTCGGCAATGTAGCTCATCGTGCGGCGGTTATCCTCGGACACGCCATCCAGCGCGCCATCGGGGCCGCCATGGCCGACGCCAGGGGCCACCGCGCCCGAGCCGACACCGGCATTGACGCCCACGCCGCCCAGCGCGCCCGCCGCTCCGTGTTGCCGGCTGGCAATGTGATTGTACTGCTGCTGCTGCTGCTGCTGATGTTGCTGCTGCTGCTGATGTGCCTGCTGTTGCTGCTGCTGATGCTGCTGTTGCGCCTGCTGTTGCTGTTGCTGCTGTTGTTGCTGCTGCTGGGCGGCGGCGGCGGCGGCGGCTGCAGCGGCTTGTTGCTGGTGGTGATGCGGGTGCATCCACGCCGAGTCTTGCGGCGTGTATTGTTGGTGATGCCCTCCGTAGAGGTGCGCGTTCGGCATCATCGTCGGATAGAAAAGAGGGGAGGCGGACGCGAAGGAGAGAGCTCTCTCTTCGTCCAGCCAGATAGGTAGGGTGTTGAAAAGGGCAATGAAGCTTGCAAAATGCTTTCAGAGAACCGTCGGCAAGCTATGTGCGTCGGGCAGTCTGTCTTCGTTGGGGCTAGGAGGTCGCGTCGAAGCTCGGGGATGCTTATGAATCCGATGCTCGTCGTCGTTCGCGGGATGCGAAAGGTAAGATGGGTGTCGAAGGGTGTCGGTGGAGGGAAAATAAGCTGCAGCTGGGCGCACTTTCTTTCCTTCGTTCGGTTCTCGGTTGAGGTTCTCGTCGTGAGCAGTAGTATTGTGCTCTCTCGTCGTTTGGAGAAGGAAACTCGCGTCGGATCTCGGGAGAAGGGAGAGACGAGAAGGGAGTGGTCGAAGGAGGTGGCCCCAAGGGATGGTGTCGAAAGAGCGGGAAGAAAGAAGCAAAAAAGGATGCAGAAGGCTGCTTGGGTCGGAGAGAGTTGGGCCGCAAGATCCGATCTTGGCTGTGTGACAAGGGGGGTGGGCAAGAAGGCAATTCAAAATGCCGAACCGCGATAAAGGAAACACGATGCAAAAAGCAAATGAGAAAAAAAGATGCGGAGGTGCAATGCGGGTCGAGGGCTCAAGGCTGGAGACCTCACAGATGCAAATGCAAAGAAATGAAATGAAGAAGTACAGGCGACGCGGAGCGAGATCCCAAGCTGGCTGGATGGGGGAGGTTGTGAATGGTGGTGGTCGTGGTGCAGGTGTGTGCTGGAGAAGTGTGTTTGCTCTTTATCGTCGTGTGAGCTTTTCGTTTCGGCACAGTGAAGAGAGAGACACACAGGGCAGGTGCGGCGGCCGTTGTAGAGGCAAGAGCCAACGAGAAGGCGAAAAACGGGCAACTGTGGTTGGTTGAAAGGGGGCCCGAAAGGGCGCTATCATCCACAAGGCCAGGCCTCATTGCTGCCGCGCAGCGAAAATGGGTGGACCGCGGGACATTGCGCAAAGGCAAAAGAAGTACTAGGGCGGGAAGGAAGGGGAAGGAGGATGCGATCGGAAAAATGCAGGGGCTGCTAGTGTTGTACCTTTTTCGTGTCAGGACGCGGTGGAGGTACGCATGCTAGCACGGGCCACCTATGCATTGTTCCGGCCAAGATCATAGGTCACGTGAATGATTAGCCCAGCCTCAACATCACGATCAGTCTCGGTAGAAGCACGGCAAGGGCCGCAAGGGTTCTCATGTTTTCCTCGTTGCAGGTATTTCTTTGAGCACACGGGCCATGAATTGTGCAAGTGGAAGACATACCCTAAGTACGACAGACACGGAAGAGAGCATAAGAAACATGGGTACAAAAAATAAAAGTAAATAAATAGAGCGACAAAAGACGTTAAAAGTATAAAGGTTTAAAAAGTATAAAGGTTTAAAAAGATGGAGTAGACACAAGAAAAAGAATGAACAGTGCAGGAGAAACAGAAGAGGCCGCTATTTGCTATGCTATACCCGCCAGGGAAGTTCGTCCGTTATATAGAATATACTGCGTGTGTTGTTTCTGCCCATTCCATTTATGCCCACCTCTGTTTTGCTGCCCATCCATAAAACCTTTTGCTGCCCACTAAAAGAAAGAAGAAGAAGAGTAAACTAAAAAAAAGAAGAAGCCGATTAAAAAGGAAGCTGTATGATCGCTAAGAAGAAGAATGTTGAAAAAAAACAGGGAAAGCTTGCCAGGTGCGTTCAAAACAAAAGGATAGAAAAATACATTAGATGGGGCCGTGTGGAACAAGATCCAGTGATAGAATGCGGTAGAAAGAATATGTAAAAGAGGTAAAACAATTCATAAAGGCCAAAGTTGGAGAGGCGAGGAAGGATCAGAAAGAAAAAAAAAAGATGGCATATTGGGCCACCATCTACAGCTTCAACTCGCGGAGGATGTGGTCGGCCATGTTCTTGTACTGCCAGGTGTTGCCACTCAGGCGCTTGAACTGGATGCCGTGGAGGGTGAAGACAGGGACCTTGACAATGAAGATCTCAAACTCCAGGACCAGGTTGCCGCCCATGTCGCTGCGGACATGCGTTGTCGTCTCGCCCGCCGGCATCACGCGGTTGGTCGACTCGTTGTTATGCGCCAGCCGGGGATCGCTGTCCTCGGAGACATCCGAATTGGAGTACTCGGCGTTGCGGCCACCAGGGGTCCGCGGCGTCGTGGGCCCTCTCTCGACGTTGTCCCGAACGTTGTCGTCGCGGCTCTGGTCGCCGGCCCGGAGACCACCAAAGCTGAAGCGGCGACGGTGGCCCGGCATGGCCGGCTGAGGGCTGTTGGGTGCATCGGCAGCCACCTTGTTGAGGTCGATGCTCGGTGAGTGACGGCAGTTGAAGCCACCCTTGATCTCGACATACTCCACACCCAGCTGCTTGAGCACTCTCTTGATATCAGCGCGGATCTCGCGGACGGGCTTGGTGGACGTGGTCGAGACGCTGAAGAGGCCCTTGAGGTACACGGGCTTGTCGAGGTCGACTTCGGTCAGCCGCTCGTTGGAGATGCCACTGTGTTCACCCAGCTCGGCATCCGTCTCCTCGGGCACGTTGGCTTCCCGGCTCCGCTCTTCCTCACGACGAAGCCGCCGAGCTTGGATGCTCTCCCTTCGAGCATGGCTGAGCGGCTTTGTCCGCAAAGAGATGGACCGACCGTGCATACTGGCGTTGCCAGTCGGCTGCTCGCCGCCTTGCAGCCGGTCATTGATGGTAGAGTGGTCGGACCCGCTGGTTGCCGGGGGCTCCTTGGCAATTCTGCTGGCCGAACCGCCAATCGGGCGACGGCGGCTGAATTCGGCGGAACTGACGCTGGTCGAGCGCCCCAGGCCCTTCTTGTAGCCAGTACCGGGCTCGCCTGCCGAGAGTGGTGGGCTGAGGAGCTCGCTGTGCTGGGGCTGGCTGCTGCCGGACCGCAAGCGCGGGACTGGGGAGTCGTCTTCGTCCCGGCGGCTGCGGCGGATACTAAAGCTCTTTCTTGGCGGGATGGCGGCCTGGTGGCTCTGGCTCTGACTTTGGTTCTGGCTCTGAGAAGGCTGGTCGGAGGGCGAGTGAACATGGACAACGGGCGGGTGCGAGCGGTCCTTGTCCAGCCGCTCGGGTTCCTTGGGGCGGCGCCGTGTGCTGAAGCGCCGTAAGATGCCAGCGGCCGTGCTCTCCTTCTTGGGCAGATCGTGCTGTTCTTGGTTCGCCGACGGCGAGAGGAGGACGCCGGCGGTGGCAGCGCCAACAGCAGCACCAGCAGCGGCAGCGGAGGATTTGCCTCTAGGCTCATTGTGGTCGTCCTCGCCGTGGGTGCGAGAGCGAGGACGTGTGCGGCCACCCGTCGTCCGTTCACCCGGCATCTCATAGGCAGATGCGTTGGTATGCGCAGCCTGTGGCGCGGCGATTTCGGGGAGTTGCGGAACGCTGCCCTTCTCCTTTGGTGGCGGTGGCATGACATGGTCTTGCCGATCACGCATGTGCTTCTCGCGGACGAGGTAATACACGGACACCAGAGGACTGAAGGCGTTCAACGGGTCGTTACCCACGGGAAGGCCTTCGGTGCTCGGCGTGGTAAGGGCGTCCCGGCTGTTTGTCGAGTTGCGGCGCTTGTAAAAATCGATGAAGCCGCGCTTCCGTTCGGCGTCCTTGGGAGGGTGGGCCTGCTCCTTCTCCTTCTGCAGCAAACGCACGCTGCGCTGGTACTCTTCCGACTCAATCACGTGCGTGAGCTGAGCCTTGATGGCTTCCGGCGGTCCAAAGTTGAAGCCGGTCATGGCAGTGATGACGTCCTGCTCGAGTGGAAGAGTAATGGGGTCGCGGCGCGGGAGGTAGTTTTCGGGGGGCCCGCTGTACCCCTTAAGCATCCACGGGTGGTTCAGGACCTCCTGCATCGTCGCACGAAGGCGTGGGTCGGTGACGAGCATGCGCGACAACAGGTGCTTGCATTCTGCATACGACAACCGTTAGATAACCTGTTCAAGAAAGCGAAACGGACGTGGGGAAGGTGGGGGGGAGAGGGTCCATGGGGACAAGCTCAAAGAAAGACAGAAACATACCAGTGGAAAGCCAATTGGGATAATCGACCAGGCCCTTCTTAATCTTGGTGTGCAGAGCGGGAATGCTCTGGTCATCAAAAGGAACCTTGCCGCATACCAAGACGTAGAGAACAATGCCGAAACTCCAAATGTCCACCTCGGGGCCCGTGTAGGCCCTTGCCTGCAGGAGCTCGGGCGCGGCAAAGTACAGACTGCCGCAGAAGGTACGGAGGTGGCCGCGGGGCGCGAAAAGGTTGCTGAGACCAAAATCGATAATCTTGATGTCGCCCGTCTTGCTGATGAGAATGTTCTCAATCTTCAAGTCGCGGTGCACGATGGAGTTGCGGTGGCAGTAGTCGAGGGCGCTGGCAATCTGCCGGCTGAATTTGCGGGCAGGCTTCTCCTTTAACTTGCCATGCGAAATAATGTAGTCCAACATCTGGCCGCCGTTGACATACTCGAACAGCATGTACCAGTGGTGGTTTGTGCGGACGACGTCGCGAAGGCCGCAGATGTAAGGGTGGTTGAGGAGGGTGACGATGGCCGCTTCTCTGGCGGTCCGGATCTCTTTGGACTGGTCGGCACGCTCCTTGTCGGCGCGGGTAGCGTGGTTGTCGTCGGTCGAGCCTCGGGGAATGATCTTGCAAGCAACCTTCACGAAGAAGATGAGTCAGTTACGAATATAGGGCACACAGCAGTTAGAGGAAGACGATCGCCAACGTACCTGTTCGTTACCGTCCTCCTTGGTTGCCAGGCGCACTTTGCCCATGCTGCCTGCACCAATCACCTTGCCGAGGATCCATTTGCCAGACGTCGTGGGAATCGTCGTGCGCGATTTAGTCGGTCTTGACGCCGCAGCCCGCGGGTCAGCACTCCGCTCCTGGTGGCCGTTGTTCTGGCTCACTGGCGGCGCAGCGGTGGCCGCCGCCGCTGCCGCTGCTGTCTGGGTCATGTCGGCGGGTGGTCGGGAGGAAGGGTCGTGTCGAGACGAGGAGCGGTGGCTGCTGTGCCGGTGTGGCCGCGATGACGAGGAGTCTTGTGCAGCGGCGGTGGAGGAGGGCGGAGCCTGTTGGGCCGAGGCGTCACGGCTTGAACTGCGTCTGTGGTAGTGGTCGTCGCCTGGCTCGTAGCCCTTGCCGTTGCCCGACGACGAGTACTGGCGTGAAGACGAATGGTGATGCTGCGAGGCCGCACGGGTGGGCAGATCGCGGCGGTCGCTCGCGGATGCAGACGATGGCGGCCGGGAGCGGGTGGACTGCGATCGCGACACGGAATTGTTGTTGCTGTACGACTTGCCCCGAGAGGGCGAGGAGAGAGGAGCCTCGGGACCACCGCCCGGCGCCACGGTTGTTGACATGATGCGCCCGGGATGTGTGCTGACGACGCAGACAGCGAGGAGGAGGAGGAGTCGAAGAAGAAAGAATGTCGTGGGCGACGGGAGGGGATGGGGAGGAGAAGAGAGAAAGGGGGGCGTTGGGTTGATGCGGCGTGAGATGAAGTTCGGTTGCTGCGAGAAGAAGCCCAGACGAAAGAGCTGGGCGGAAATATGGAGAGGCGGAACGCCGTAGAACGGGCAGGGTGCAAGGCTTCTTCTGGGCTGTACAGTAAGATTGGAACGCTGCAGTGGACGAAAGACGAAAGGTGGTGCTGTGGGTTGCACCCCTGCGAAGCTGTTTGTTGCCAACAGTGCTGTTGGCCTGGCGCAGGCGTCCTTTGGGCGGGTCGTGCTCGGGTGGGCTTTCTGTTTCTTTTCAGGCCTTTCGGGTCGCCTTTCAGGTCGCCTTTTTCCTCGTGTTGCTCGCTCGTTGTTGTTAGAGAGTTCTTTTATCGGATCGATTGCGGGCGGCGGGCGGTGGGATGAAATGGCTGCCCAAGCTGAGATTGATTGGGAATTAAGGGGGAGGGGTGGAGGAAGGCCAGCCGAAGCAGAGGCGGGTGAGGAATAGATAAAAACAGAAAGAGGGGGCCTGGCCAGCCGCGGTTGCAGATGCGCGATCGCAATTGCCAGTCGCTGTTTCCTTGCGAAAGTTACGTCGACGAAGCAAGTGCGAAAAAAAAAACGAGAAGGGGAAAAGAAAGAAGGTGCGACCGTATTCGTATGGAGGAGAGGGGAGGAGCGACGCGGCGACCAATTTGGCAGGCGCGAGCAGAACTGAGGGTGTGAGGGCGTTGTGGAGTGAATGAAGAGGAGGAAGACAGGCTTCGGGTGCTATGATACAAGGAACCGGGCGTGTACGATATACTGGCAGCAGCATCCGCAAGTATTCGCTCCGTTCTGTGTCCTGCAAATAGTGGACTTTGTCCGTGTTGTTCAGCAACCGGGCGCTGTAGTGGGCCTGGACTTGCTGCTGTTGCTGGATCCGGCGGGGAGGTAAAATGCCTAGTCGCAGGGAGATGCACATGCGGAAGGCGCTAACCAGGGGGGTAAATTGGGGGCGGTGGGTGGACAACAGCAGGAATGTGTCAGCGACGTGCGCAATTGAACGCAAAGAGCTTGATGGGCGCTGTTGCGTAGGCCCAACGAAGGCACAAGCGTCAAAACAGCGGCAGCTTGTGAGCGACGACGACAGCAGCACAACCCAGATCTCAGGTCTCAGATAGGATTGTCTCGCATCGGGAGCTTGACGCGCTCGAGTCTCGGCTGTGTTCGAGCGCACTTTGGACGAAGGGAGCCGGCCAAGCAGGCTGCGGCGCACTCGTATCTTACAGAGCAGCCACAAGATGCACAACAGAGGGGGATTCGTGGCGGGCGCACGCAGGCACACAATGCTCTATCTCAGGGTCGGGCAGAAGGCAGACTGCGATGAAACAGAGACGGGCGAGACGATCACTTTGCCGGTCGATGGCCGCAAGTGGAAAATGCGCTGCGGCAGGGGATGCAGGGAGGACAGAGAAGGATAGGACTGAGGGTGACGATTGACAACAGACGGAAAGATGCAAAGACAAGAAAATAACCAGACATGGACAGAAACGTGCGCAGTAAGCACAGCAAGGCATACCGAGCACAGCAACCACAGCATTGGGGCAAATGCTAGGCCAATGGGTGGCGGCGTTCCTTGCAGTTGGTGACACAAGCATCACGACGAAAACGCCAATGCTGCACGACGGCAACTGCACGGGCAGCTGCAGCGTGCCAGGCCCAGTCGAGCCAGTTTACGACGGTGGCTGCGTGACTGAGGCGGATCTGGACAGAATTGACCTGATGATCTTGCCAACAGCTCTCAGCTCATACTTGTAGAGCTAGAGCACATCTTACGTAGTGAGCATTGTCGATCAGCAGCAACTCGCATGAGCTTCCGTCGCCGCCGGCCTCGACAACAGGATCAAGAGATAGCGCAGCGTAACTTTCGTCACCATCCGCCACCTTTCGTCTATTGCAACATAGACCCTTATCAGCTGCCCTTTTGAGAGACGGAGTTGATAAGACAAAAGATGCCACTTCAGTGTGTTTAGCCGCCTGTTGTAAATGCAGAAGAATACGGATATACGACATACTTGGCATAAATTTCTTACCCAAAAATACCCCAACACCGTAATTGCTACAGCACATGTTCAAGACAGCAGCGCCCCTATCAAAAGCACAGCTCGGTGCAAAGCCCCTGTCTATCCAGGCACAGACAGCCACGAGGCTAACAAAGGGAAACTGTGCCCCCATAAAAATTGACCTGAAAACATCGAGGCCATGGCACGAGTATATAAACGCAAAAACCCTGCACAGTGCCTCAACATAATGGGATCGTGGCGCAGTTGGTTAGCGCGCAGGTCTCATAATCCTGAGGTCATGAGTTCGATCCTCATCGATCCCAAATACTTTTTTGTTTTGGCAACACAGTAACGAATGACTCGTGCTGCCACTTAGCTTTTTGCTGGGTATACCTTACGTGACATATGTAGCTTAAACCTACTCGTATACGAGAGGGGCGGGCGTCGTACCTTACGCGTCAAGCGTCTTGTCAAAACTCAAAAAAGTGCAAATGATCACATGAACACAATGACATGGGAAGCTTGTAAATGGGTTATGCCCTTAAGATACTAGAGAAGATGTCTTTCTGTAAAAGCGAAATCTTGCTTTAACATGTCTCTTTTTGGAAATTGCATTTTGGTGAAAGTCAGACAGCTCTAGGATCAACTGCATGAGCTAAACCAATATCGTAACCTAAGTAAGACAATATGACCACGTGATCAAGGTGCAAAACTACTCCCGTGTTCGCATTGCGATGAATTTCTTACTGTTCCTTTTATTCGTTCACCTTGGTCACCTCAACACTTCATGACCAAAAAAAAAAGCACATGTATATATGTCGTATATATATTGGGATCGATGAGGATCGAACTCATGACCTCAGGATTATGAGACCTGCGCGCTAACCAACTGCGCCACGATCCCATTATGTTGAGGCACTGTGCAGGGTTTTTGCGATTATCCACGACGTTCGGAGTACGCAGACATTCTTCAGCACAGTGCCTGGAGGCCTTTTTTGTCGTTTGTGCAACGGACACTTCCATCATACTGCGAATGTATAACTGTCACCAACATAGACAAGCATCTGGAGCATAAAGTGTCGCGAGGCTGGGCGGCTTGATGGGTGGGGGTCAGACATCATCTCTCGGGCCGTCCTGCATGGCTCATTGGTCTGGCCCTTGGCCTGAGAGGCAGGATGGCTGGCCGGCCCGCGACAAGTGTTCAGAAAACAGGATTTCCCCCCTTTGCTCATGTCTTTTCCATATGGCATTGTCGATTTTGCGCGTGGTCGCTGCGATAGCAAGGGAGGCAGACGGACTGCACTGCAACCCTTCTATCTTTGCCAGGTCCTCACGCAGAGTTCCGGTGCCCCTTCCGTGCCCCTTCTACGTGATTTAATCGGTTGAGCTGCGTTGAGTCAAGCTTCACCTCAAGACTTGCCTGCCGGAAGAGCTCTGTTGTCTCACTTTGTTCTTTCCTTTTTAACCTTTGGCGACGAGCTGCTCTTTCCTGGAATGTAAATCGCAAGTGCTGTCTTGCCTTGCACTTTCCTTTTTTTACAGGCGATGGCGTCCCATCTCCAATGCATTCTGCGTAGCTCACACTAGCTGTCAGGGGACCAGCCAATCAGAATACTGCGCTGCTCCTAGGCTACGATCGACCTCTGTTTTGAATCTCGTCCGCTTTTGGAGCATAGGCAGCGACGACATCTAAGCCAACAACGACAGCACGACACCGACCTCGAAAGCAGCAGCGCCAATCGCAGGAGCCTTTATTGATCTGCACACCACACCCCCCCTGCCTCCGGAGAATGCCCACATCTCCATAATGTCCAAGCGGTCTCGCGCACTCTACGAGGCCGACCTCTCAGCGCAGCAGTCGCCCTACGTCGCCTTTGGCTCCCCCCTGCCGCCCGTCGACCCCAGCGTGCGCGACGATGGGTCGTACGTGCCCGTGTGGAAGCAGGAGGTGAGGGACGCCCAGGGCCGGCGCCGGCTGCACGGGGCCTTTACCGGTGGTTGGAGCGCGGGGTACTACAACACCGTCGGCTCGAAGGAAGGATGGACGCCCTCGACATTTGTGTCGTCGCGGACGAACCGCCGCAAGGACAACCCCGATCCCCAACAGTTCAAGCCCGAGGACTACATGGACGAGGAGGACCTGGCCGACGCCGAGGAGACGCGCAAGATCCACACGACGGACGCGTTTGCCGGCCTCGGCCTGACGGAAGACGACTCGTCCCGGCCGGCAGTCGGCAGTAGCGACCTCTTGGCCGGCCTGTTCAGCGCCTCGGGCGAGACTATGGGCACGAAGCTGCTCAAGAAGATGGGCTGGAAAGAGGGCCAGGGCATTGGGCCCAAGGTCCGCCGCACCGCGCGGCTGGATGTCGGTGGCGGCGGCCGTGGCCGGCCCGACGGCAAGAAAACAAACACGACGTACCTGTTTGCGCCCGAAAATGTCGTCGTGGTGCGCCTCGTCAAGAAGACCGACCGCAAAGGCCTCGGTTTTCAAGGCGAGGGCCGCCTGGGTTCGACGGTATCGCGAGGCGACAGCAGCAACAGGGCCTCGGACGACGACGACGACAACAGCGATGACAATGCCGACGGTGACGACAACGGCATCACGCGCGGCCTGTTTAGCCGATCCAAGTTTCTTGGTGGCAAACCAAAGGGCAAACCAGCACGGACCGGCGGCATCGGCCTGGGCGTGCTCAACGATACGGGATCGGACGACGAGGATCCGTACGACATGGGCCCGCGCATCTCCTTCAACCGTGTCATTGGCGGTGACAAGAAGAAAAAGAAGAAGGCGAAGCAAACGGCCGGCTCGCGCGACGACGACGACGGTGACGGCGACCGCAGTACGGTCGTCAAGCCCAAATTGGTCTTTTCGCGGTCCTCTGTCCTTGGAAAGGGAGCCGCTCGCGTGTGCCATGACGGCCGCCCGCCATTGCAAGGCTTTGTATTTGGAAAGAAAGCAGATGCCTTGACGTCGGATATCAACACGTCCTCCAAGTTTGCTCCACCGGCCATCCCGCAAGGGTGGAAGTCCTCCAAACAGCCTCGAGGCGGAGGAGCAGTTGGCGGCGTACAGGCGGACGGGACGTACCTTTCCACGGCCGACGTGGCCAAGGCGTCAACGCTCAATCCCAAATCACGCGCAGCTGTCCTCGGCGAAAGCCAACTGCCCGGCAAGTCCGTGTTTGACTTTCTGTCGCCCGAGGCACGAGACCGGATTGCGGCTGCAACCGGGCGACAGGATCTGCCCGAGGCACGCAGCGAGATCCCGGCCGAGTATGCTCTGACCGAGCAGGAGAAGCGTGACCAGCTCCTCCAGGCGGTGCCGTCTCTGGACAAGGCGACCGCCGTAGCGGCCATTACGCGCGGCGCCCGTGGTGGCGGGCCCTACCAGGACAACGAGGCCAAGCGGTCCCGGTACCGGGCGTACCTCGAGTTCCAGGCCGGCATTGCTTCCACACTCCCGCCCAAGCCGGCGGGCATGAAGGACGACGACTGGCTGCGCGAGGCGCATGAGTTTTTCAATTGCGCGCGCATCTTCAAGCCCATGTCGGGCCTCATGGCCTCGCGGTTCACGACATCGACGTCGTCGGTGACGAGCACTGCGGCGGACGGTGACAAGGCAGCGAGCCTCGTCACGCGCCCGGCGCCCAAAGTGCAGGACCCGGCCGAAGAAGCGGCCAAAATGGGCATGTACGGCCCGATGACGCGGACGGTCAGCGAGTTCTTCCCGACACGGCTGCTGTGCAAGCGGATGGGCGTCAAGCTGCCCGCCATTGTGCAGCCAGACGGGGATGCGGACATGGGCCCGGGCTACGGTCACAGCCAGTCTGGTGCCTCCTCATGGGCGAACAGGCCGTCGTATGGCAGCAGCAACAACTACGGTGCGGCCGCCCCGCCGCCGACGGCAACAACAACAACGACAACAAGCGGACAACCCTCCGATCCTGTCGCGCCACAGTCGATGCCAGCACCCAATGCCGGCGTAGCGGCTCCCATCCAACCCGGCCACAACGAAGCACTGGAAGGGAAACGGGCCGACGAGGACGTCTTCCGGGCCGTGTTTGGCGACAGCGACGACGACGACGATGATTAAATGGCGTTTTGGGGGGGCATACATAGATAAATGGAACTGGAACTATAAATTGTAAAACTAGAATACACCAAATGATACCAAAGCACACACACACGCACTTACTTGTACACACTTCTTGCCCGCATAAACAGATGCCCGTGGGCTGCAAGCAGAGTGATGAATTTAAGCTGTTCTCTCGCAGCTCGCATCAAGGCCCCTGATTGGCCAGAACTGCCTTGTGAGCACCTGCAATGCGGGCGGCTAATGGCTCATGCTTGGCCCCGGCCAGCCCAGTAAAAGGCGCTCCACGGGGCGGTCCTCGAAAATGTGGGCGCTTAATTACAGCGTTCGCGTGCAAAAGACAGCGTGCACGGGCCACGACTGGTCACCAGCAGGAACCCGTCGTTGACTTCACTTCCTTTCTTCCCACGGTCGCAGAGGCAAGAAGGCAGATCGTCAACTAGAAACCAGTTCAATGGCTGTGAAAAGGACGTTGTTCTCAACCGTAACTCGCCCATCATCTGGTTCCTGCGTTCTAGGCCTCTTGGTTGGCTCCCGTGCGCCGGGCGGTGTAATAATAACTCTAGCTCTAGTGTCTAGTTCCAGTGTGCGCGTTCGCCGCTACGGTAAGTACCCCATCACAGCGCGTGCGCGCGCTGGCACCCGGTGGGTCTCTGCCACCTGCGCCTTCCCTCGCCGGACCGCTTCTGGGTCTTTCCTCTCCCATCCCTGAAAGGAAAGGCGGTCCAGAGCCCAAACCCGACCAAAGCGCAATCTCTCAGCGTCTCTGTTTCCGTCGATTCTTCACTGTCGCCCGTCTCATCACAGCATTCTCCGTCACATCCTTTCCAACGTCGCCGGCCTCTGATTCTTCAACGTTGCTCGCATCCCCCTTATTGTCACACCGTCCCAACCTGTCTTTTGCAGCCGCTACCGCTTTGCATCGCCCTGCCATTCCTCCGTCCCCGCCAGATGACCGCTTAAATCGATCTTCGATCTTCGACTTTTGCTCCCTCTCCTCCGCCTCGACTCCCTCGTCCTCTCTACTCTCTCGTTCTCTCTCCCCCCTCCCTCCTCCATACGACGATCTCGTTCGTCACATCCATCACTCGCTCGCTTGCCTCGTCTAGTGAACACCCCCAGCCGCACCGACCGCCTTCTTTCGACCTGCTTGCTGTCTTCGCCTAATCGCTCGACCTTTCTCCCCCTATTTTTCCAGACACCTTTTCAACCTTTTCAATTTATTGAACCGCGTTGCCAAGACGATATATAGCCCGACAGCAATCTGCACCCGCCATTCGTATCGACCATCTGCCCGCAACCAGCAGCAACAGCCAGCAGCTCACCACGTGCGTCCCGGTCTTCTTCCCTAGACCACGCAACAAATCCATCACCGTGTCCGACTCTCAGAAGACCTCCGCAGCCATAACCGGGCCGTCGCCGTCCTCCGCCGTCAACGTGAGTCGCCCGTCGACCACCGCCACCGGCGAGCCCGCAACAGACACCGACACCGACACCGACACCGACAACGCAACAACGGCCACGACGACCAACATCAGCGATCGCGTCGAACAAGAGGAGTTGGTGTTGGACGTAGACAACGCGGCCGGAACCCAAGGTAGCCTACCGCCGCCGCAGTACCCGACGCCGCCGCAGCAGACCGACTTCTTGTCGCTCGCCTCCCTCCTCCCCGTACGCCCAGCACCCGCGCGATACGCCACCGCCGCATCGTCGTCGTCGTCAACCCAGCCGCCGTCCTTCAGCTCGCTCTTTGACCCGCCGTCCGCTGCGCCTGCCTACCCGAGCAACGCCGAGTACCAAGCACTCTACCCGCTCCAGGAGGAAACGAAGCGTGCCCTCCCATCCGACCCAAAGCGGGAAGGCGAATCATCGCGCGGTGCCAGCAGCAGCAGCAACAGCAACCGCAACAACAACAACAACAAGGACGAGGACTCCGAACCGCCACCGGCCTACTCCGAAGAACCCATCCCCCTCCCCTCTTTCACATATCTAATGGCGGCCGCCGGAGGTGCCTCGAGCATCATTACGCAGGTGCAGCAAGGAGGCCCACCGATCAGCAACCTCAGCAGTAAGCACCTCACTCCTAAAATAACTTGAAGAGAGTGTAATAAAGCCAGCTAACAGTACTCCAGGCGATGTAGGCCTCGACGAGACGATCGCGATGGACCTGCGGGGCACGCGCTTTGTTCTGTCCAGAGACGAGCTGCTGACCCTGCCCGAATTCGTCCTCTTGTCTCTCTTCCCCAACGGGCTGTTCCCGGAAGGCCACATGGGCGGCTTCAACGACAACGACGCCATCCAGGTTGATGTACGTACAGCAAGTGTGCCTCTGTTCCATTTTATACGTGTCATTAACATCTTGACAGTACGACCCCGCGTCGCTGCAGTACATGCTCGACTTCTTCCGCGGCGTCGCGCAGTCCATCCCCACAGATACATCACCCAACCCCTCCCAGGACGACGACGTCGGCGGCATCGACCCCATGGGCAACAACAAGGAGGACGCCTCGAAGCGCGCCGGCATCATTGTCCTGCGCGAGGACCTCGACTTTTACGCCATCCCGCCCCGCTCCGGTATGCAGCAGGCCGAGATGATGGACGTCAAGCGTGCGGCCGCCCGCGCCCTCCTCAACCAGAACGGCATTTTCTCCGGTCTCCGGCGGAGCGACGAGCCCGGTACCACCGAAGCCCATCTGATCGAGATGCTGACGGCGGGCGGCTTCGACCACGACGACGCCTGGGGCCACCGTGCCGGCGAGCCGAACAAGGCGGTCATCTGCAGTCTGGCGCTGGCGCGGCTGCGGTCCGACATCCGCGGCAACGAGATGAGCAACAACGCCGTGGGCATGGCCCAGAAGCTGCTGCTGTTCTGGCGCAAGCCGGCCCGGCGGTGCTGGTGGGAGGGCGTGCACCTCGAGAATGTCGAGGGCGTCGAGGGACCGCTCAAGGTCTGGATCCGGCGAGTCTGGACCCTAGAGATGAGCGTGATCGGTCTCCGCTGATCGTCGGTTTGCCCTCAACCACCACAAAAACAAAAACAAATATGAAAACGAAAAGAGAAAGAAAAAATGGCCGGCCCAGGAAAGGCATGAAGAAGAGGGGTGGGCCGTGTTGGGTTTGACCCCTCGAGTTGCTTTGTTTGATTCGTTTGCTTTGGTTCCATTGGTTTTTTCTTTCTTCCTTTCGTAATACCCCCCACTTCACCCTCATGTCCGTCCCTCAGAGGATGTTCTCTGTTCTCTTTCTCTCTCTTTCTCCTGTCTCCTCTGTCTGTTTCGATCTCGTTCCGAGGTCGGGGGCCACAAGCATTTGCAAGCCCGGGAATCGTCCCCAACTCCCAGGAGAGAAGAGCGAGGGAGGGAACAACCACCATGTGCGTTTTTTTAATTCTGGGCATCGTATTATCATCAGTGTGCCTCTTTTCGGTTATTTTGTCGCTCTCTTTATTACCTTATTTTTCCTTTGTCCAGGCTCGTCTTTGCGTTTTGTTTTGTTTTTATTCTTCATTTTTGCATTTACCTTTTGCCTCTTTTTGCACATTGTTTGTTTTGACCCGTCCGTCTTTCCTCTTTTTCTTGGAATATATTATTACAGTGCGTTCAGATAGGGCAAGCATGATATTTTTTAAACTGATCACCCTGTGCTTTTTATTCACTCTTGACCTGTACGAGCTGTGTTTAAGTTTCTCCCCGTTTACCGAATTTCAGCTCATCCATAATGGGACGAGCACCCCGTATTAGGGCCGTTGCATCGACCCAGTGCTTCTCTTGCATGCAAAATTGTGTGGCGTCCGCCAAGAAATCAACCACTCAGGGGAGCAAACAGAGAGAGCTGCGTGTACGTATATTTGTGTGTTGGTTGGGCCCCACGAAGCTTCAGCTGAGCTCGAAGCGAGCATGCCGTTTAACATACTTTCGAATTGGGAAGTCGGGAATCAATAAAACACAACACAGAACATCAAACCCTGAAAATACCATAATAAAGCCTAATACAGTAAAACTCCAGAGATGCGTTTGGTGGCACCGGCAAGAGATTGCTAGATTCGGAAGGCACGGTCAGAAGGACAGGCGTGGCCGAGATGTGACTGCCGCTCCTTCCGTACTTGGGATTAAAGGACAGTAATTAGGGGCCAAACCCGACAGAAGGAACGAAGGAGGCTTGGAAAGATTATGGGAGACTGAATAAAGAAGGCGCTCCCGTTGCATATAATCTACATCGCAAGGCTGTCTAAATCAATATCGTCGCGCAACACCGGCCTGTCCTTGGCGCCCCCGAGTTCTCGCGGAATAGAGTAAACAACTAGCCCCCCGTCGTCCCCATTGCCGTCATTCGAAAAAATGCCCCTGGCCGTCAGTTCTGCACATCCGGCGGCTTCCTCGGCATCGTCGTCGCTAGCATCGCTGCCCTCTAGCTGTCCGACGATCTTGACGCCCTCGTACAACGCACCCGTCGTCGCTGCTGGCTGGACGGCCCAGCTTGTCGTGACGGGTCTGACCACGCCCCGGTCTATCCTCTTTGACGATGCCGGTGCATTGCTCGTGGTCGAATCGGGCAAGGGCATCCAACGCATCACCTTTGACGACTACGGCGAAACGTGCCTGGTCGTCAAGACGAGCGTCCCCGTGGTCGAAGAAACAGATGTATGTACAGACCCCTTTCAGAGAAAAATGTTGTATATACGTGAAAGCGTGACTAACGCATACCGCGCTCCAGCTCAACCACGGTATTGAGCTATCGACCGACACCAACACACTGTACGCCTCCTCGTCCAACAATGTGTACGCCTGGAACTACGACAGCAGCACCGGCACCGTTGCCAGCGGCGCACCACAGACGCTCGTCACCGGCATGGACGGTACCGACCACGTCTCCCGCACGCTGCTCTTGTCGCGCGATGTAGCCGCGGGCACCACCAAGCTGCTCGTCTCGCGCGGCAGCTACAGCAACTACGACCAGGCAGCCTTGACCGTGACGTCGGGCCACTCGCAGATCCGCGCCTTTGATGTGAGCAGTTCCATGGCCGGCCAGTTTCCCTACAGCTACACCTCGGGTTCCGTCATCGGATGGGGCCTCCGCAACTCGGTCGGCCTCGCCGAAGAGCCCACGACCAACGCTTTGTACAGCGTCGAGAACTCGATCGACGACGTCACCCGCGACGGCACCGACGTCCACGACGACAACCCGGGCGAGGAGTTGAATTACCACGGCTCCGTCAGCCAGATCACCTCGTCGACGGCCCCTAATTTTGGCTACCCGTACTGCTTTGCGCTCTGGGACACGACGGCTTTTCCGGACATCGGCTCTCTGACCGTCGGCGACCAATTTTCCATGGTCCAGACCGCCACAATCAATGACCAGAAGTGCGCTGCCGACTACCAAGCGCCCCGCCTGACCTTTCAGGCGCACATGGCACCGCTGGACCTGCTGTTTGTGCCGGACGGCTCGGCGGCCTATGTGAGCTTCCACGGCAGCTGGGACCGGCCGGTCCCCATCGGCTACAAGGTCTCGGAAATTGCCTTTTCCGGCGGCCAGCCGGTCGATTCTTCGGACAGCACGACGGCAGCGCAGGACATCTTGTCAAACGCTGACCTGTCTGTCTGCCCCGGAGGGTGCTTCCGCCCGGTCGGGCTGGCCATGGACAGTAAGGGTCGCATTTTTGTGTCCTCGGACACGACGGGCGAAATTTACGTACTGCAGAAGGCGCCGGCGAGTGTTGGGAGCCCGTGTCGGGCGAAGAAGGCCAAGAAAAGACGGGGTGTCTATGTTCACGCATAAGACTTTGTGGAGCGGGCGATGATAGACTTTGATTGCTAAACGATCCATTAGACGGTTTTTTAATTCTGTGTAAGCTGCGATTTGATTTCTATTATTTAGATATGTACAGATGTTGTTTTTAATTTGTTCTCAAAAAAATTAATATTTGACAGGCAAAACAAGATAAATTGATTAAATATGTTCCTACGTCTAGATTTCTTCTATAAATAGTAAGAATAAAAATACTTGCTGTCTTCAAAAGCACAACAGTGCAGCGCCTTTTTGTTCTATTTTGCCTTCGCCGTTTAGATTTCAAAATATTCGAACTTCGACCACTTTCCAAGCCCGTCTAAACATTCCTTCTCGAGTATGTAGACAAAATACAACATCCATAGAACCGAAATCACGCAAAAAGGTCGTCACGCTTCTAATTCTCGCCGTTCTTTTGATTTCTTTTCATCAAATCCCAGTCAATGGAACATAAATAACATCATGATAAAAAAAATACACAGATACACACCGTATTAAAAAAAAGCCTACGCGCCCATCGTCTTGACCGACTCCCACTCGCCCTTGAGGTTCTCCTTCCACATTGTGATCTTGTTGTTGGCCGTGCTGACCGCCAGCACGTTCCCGCTCAGGCTCCAGTTGACCCGCCACACCGCTGTGTCAAACTCCAGCACCTTGCTCGTCCAGCCGCCGTTGGCAGCGGGTGCCTGCGCGTCCGCCGTCCAGATGCGCACCGTCTTGTCCTGGCTCGCGCTAGCAATGTAGCTCTTTTGCAGCACCGTGGGGCTCCAGGCGACGTCGCGCACCCAGTCCGTGTGGCCCGTCAGCGGCTCGCCCTCGGCGACGTAGGCCGACGTGGCCGGGTCCCACGCCCAGATGCGCAGGACGTTGTCGCTGCCGCCCGTAACAAAGCGGCGGTTGCCGGCGGCGCTGGGCGAGGGGTTACTGGAGATAAGGCTTCCCGCCGACGTGGCAGGGGCCCAGGAGACGCCGTTGACGCCGAGGCCGTGGGCCGGGAAAGTCGTGTGCTCGAAGCTGTTGTCCTTGAACTCCAAAACGCTGACGGCGCCATCCGACGAAGCGCAGGCGAGCAGGCAGCCGGCCTCGTGGGGCGACCAGGCGACGAGGTTGACGGACGCCTTGTGGAGGGCAAAGTCAAAGAGGCGCTGCCAGGTGCCAGCCTGCTCGCGCCAGATAAAGACTTTGCCGTCGTAGCTGGCGGAGGCGAGGATGCTGCCGTACTTGGGGTGTGCCCAGGAGACGGACCAGACGGCGGCTTCGTGGCCTTTGAGCGTCTCTACTAATCGTTGCGTCTCGCCCTCAATCTCAAAGATCTTGATTTTGCGGTCGGAGGAGCAGGTGGCCATGCGGCGGCCGTAGTAGTCGAGGGCCACATCGTGGATCATGCCATCGTGGTTGGCGTTGGAAGCCACTCGTGTCGCCTGGATGCGGTTGCACAGCAGAGGTTAGCAAAGAGAAGATCCAAGGTCTCCATCACCAGTATCGGCCGAGGCGGTCAGGCGCTTGGGTGCGCGAGGAGTGTGCCTCGTCGGGGGGAAGGGTAGCAGTATGTACCATTGTGTCTGTAATTTGTGGCTAGGAGGGAGGAGAAGAAAAAAAATGTCGAGGAAAATGCAATGGGAGGTTGCCCGCGCGTTTCGTCTTTTGTTTCGATCGAAGCTGTCGTCGAGCACGGGAGAGGTGGGGGGAAAAAGATCGTTTGTTGACAACGGAAGCTTCTGCGGAAGCAAAGGACTGGGAAATGGCTGAATGACGAAAGGAAGCTGGAAAGGGCTGACGTGGAGCTCGTGGTCGTGGTCGTGTCCGCTTGCGCGCGTTTCTTTGCTCTCTCCTTCGCTGTCTCGATGTTGGCCCTCGCTCCTGCCTTGCTATTGACGTTGAATGCTGCCCCCCCTTCCTTCCGCCAATCTGTCCCAATGGGCCACCCCAGCTCCCCTATTGGGGGGGAGACCACCGGCGCTGGAAAGGACAAACACTAATTCCGGGCCCGCCAAAAGGGGGAATGGCAACGAGGCAGAGGAAAGCTTGAGGTCCCCACTTATTTTCCTCGACGGGGAAGCAACAATGTGAATGGAAGGGACCCACTCTTTTCCTACAATGACTGCTGGGGGCCAATTTTGGAGGTGGCGTGTGGCGGGCAGAACAGCGTCCTCGGGCCTCGCTGTCACAAGCTTGCGTTTTGCTGCGGAATGCGCTATTGACGGCAGTCGTAGGCCAATAGAAACGGCCAGCGCCAGCTTTATAAGCCCGAGAGATCCCCATAGAGCCGTTGCCGGCGGCCCATGCCTTTTCGTTTTTCCCGAGGCGAGCCACTTTCCAACGACATTCAAACATTCAACGACGTTTTGCTGCCGATCCTCGAGGAAAGAAGCACGAAGAGAATACGAAAGAGAGTACGACTACATTGACGACGACGTTCCTTCCCATTCAGACCCTTCAAACGGCCCGCGCCCCGCCCCCGCCGAGCCCGTCCACCATCATTTCCGCAAGGCTCCGTCCTCATCCTCTCCGTCCTCCGCGAGCTCTCTTCCCTCGAAGAATGGCCTTGGCCGCATTGTCTGCCCCCCCGGAGTAGATAGTCAAGGCTGTTGGTTGTTGTGGAGTCCGCCGGCCTCTCTTACCGTTCCTATTGCCGTCGACCAGGCATCGTCGAGCGTCAATAGCAAGCGGTCCTCGTCCTTTATACTGGGGCGCCTCTGACTACCTCTTCGGTTGTGTTGTCTGTTCTGGCTGTCTTCATACCCAGACGCATAAGAAGACTTTGTCCTTCCTACCTCACTCTTTCTTTCTTACCTTCCTTCTTGTCAACCACTTTCGTCTTCTCAGCTTTCGCATACGCTCTCGGTTCTTCTGTTCGAGGCTGTTCTTAACGTTATTCTCTCTTCACACAAAGAACCACACTCTTTGATATTCGCCCCCGTCCTTCACGCCAGCTCGCTTCACTCTTTCTTCCGAGACTTGTCTGACGTCCTCGACAAGCGTTTTCACTTCTCCTCACTTCTCTTAACTTCTCTTTCTTTTCATTCTTTATTGTGTCTCCCAGAGCCCGCTCAGTTTGCGTTCTTTCGTCACCCTCTCGCACACCACCAGCAACTATGTCGGACAATCTCTGTGGCCCGTCGACGGCTCTTAAGAGCTTCAGCGAGCATACCAACCGCGACCGCTCTGTGCACCAAGACCGTGCTGCGCCTGGCCGTGCAGGACCTTCGGTATGTGCTCCCGCTTGTGTTGTGTTCAGCTTTCAAAAGCGTCACAATTACCTCTTTTAGCATCCCCTGTTTCCTCGTGACACAGTACTAACTCGTTGTGTAGAACTTCCGCTCCGCTCCCAATGGCACGCACAGCAACGAAGCAGAGGCTCGCGCTTTCGCCGCCGGTGCTGCTGCGTTCCAGGCCGAGCCTATGATGGGTCCTGACATGAATGGCCTTGTTCATCCGGCAGCGTTTCAACAGATGGGACCGCACGCGCACCACCCGCAGGCACGTTTTGCTGGCCCAGGCGCGGTTCCCGTGCACGCCAACGCTAACAACTGGGCCGCCGAGTTTGCGTCGTCCCCCAGCGCTGCTCACGCGACTGCTGCTCCCGCTGCTCGTGCTGCCTATGCTCCACAGCAGCCGCTGCAGGCCGTCAACCGTCTCCAGCACTTTTCTTCTGGCATGATGGCGCCCAGCCCCGCGTTTCTTTCTTCCATGAACCAACCTTCTTTTGCCAACCAGAACGCTTTTGCCGGCGGCCAACCACTTGCGTCATTGAACTACCCTCCTTCTACTTCCTACACTGCCCCCCTTGCTTCTACGACGAGTGCTGCATCTGTCACCATGCCGCATATTCCTGCATCTTCTTCTTTTCTTCCCGGCAACGCCCCCAGCGGCGTAGCGGGCCTGACTGAGGCCGAGCTCGAGGCCCGCTTCGCGCAGGTCGAGTCCAACTCTGACTTCCAGGACGAGATGGACTCGTGGATGTCCGTACATGGGCCGACTGCCGAAGAGCGTGGCGAAGAGGCGGCGCAGACCGAGGACGTCGACGCCATTCTCGAGTCGCTGGCCGACGAGCTGGACGCCCAGCGTCTGGCGGAGTCTGAAGAGGCGGCTGCTGCTGACGCTGCCACCGCCGAGGAGACCGCCGCTGCCGAGGCCGAGCAGGCGGAGCAAAACCTGGCTCGTGACCAGGACGATCTGGCGCGCACCGCCGGCCAGATTGTCAACACCCTGGACGCCCATCCGAGTGCGAGATTCCAGGAGTCGTCGTTTATGCGCCTGATGAGGCGTATTCAGACTCGGGAGGTCACCGTCCAGGGTGACAATCTGGTCGACGAGGCAACGGGTATGCCGATCGAGCCGGCCACTACCAGCACGACGACCCAGGAGCCCGCTGCTGGTCCGTCGGGTCCGTCGGACACGACCCCTGGCCAGGCGACGGCCTAGATGGCCTCGTCTGCTCAGGGTGTTCGCCCTGACGCGCCCGACTCGCCTACGCTCGCTGCCGCCGCTGCTGCTGCCGCCACCGCCGCCAGCCACATCGCCGTGACCGACGCCATGGTCGCGGCCTTCCTCGCGATGACGGCCCACGACCAGGTTGGGAGAGGAGCTCAGGCCACAGAGCTCTTCCAAGCCCAGACCGAGGACGAGACCGCCGACGCCGCCTTGGCCCAAGACCAAGAGCCCGTCGAAAACGAGCAGGTGCAGGAGCAAGAGCAGGAGCTGCAGCCGCAGCAGATCGACCAAGTCGCCGAGCTCGTCGACGAGGCCACGACCAGCGCCAGTGCCAGCACCAGCACCAGCATCGGCATCAGCACCGGCACCGCCAGCGAGGACCCTGTGCTCATGATGTCCGGCAGTGCTGCGAGCGACCGCAAGTCCACCGACAACCTCTAAGGTGGCCACAGCGAGCCCTCCTCTCCTCTCTCTCTCTCTCTCTCTCTCACCCTCCTCTCACCTTCACTTGACCGCCACCAGCCAGTCCTTCACCGCGGCGCCCCACCTTCGGACCAACTCCTCCAGGCAATCGAACCGCGTTCGTTTTGTTTTGATCTCTGGTCTCTGCAGCGGGGGCAAGTGGGCGTGTGACTCAAGCTCGGACGCGTCTTGTGTTTGGCCGGTCTTTTTTTTTCTTCCCATGGTCTCATGTCGCTTTTGGCGCCGTTTCGCCGTTTTCTCCTTTTTCGTTCTCGTCACCTCGATCGCTCCTGCCTTCTTATGAGGTTTTTTTTTTACGTTCGTCGGCTTCTTTCCCATTTTCAACAATTTCTTTCCGACTTCGACACGACGCCATTTTTCTCTCTTGCGGCCCTGACTTGCCCACTGGACAACACCCCGCTACGAACGTCTCTCGTCGATGTTGATGGTTTTCCAACCATCACGTTCTGTGCACACCATCCACAGTCGAGACCAACAATGACCACGACAGGAAAAGGGTTTTGTTTCTCTGGCAATGAAACTTGACTTTTTTTGTTTTGTTCTGAATACACCTTCACTCTCGGTCTGTCGCTCATGGCTCTTCGGTCATTGGTGCATTGCATTGCCGGTTCGAGGAGAGAAGTTTTGGTCGTCATATTGAAGGGCGTCGGTTAGTTGTTCGCTGCTCAAAGCATGTTTGTTTTTGTCTGCTGTTGTCTGTCGCATAGTTGTTGCATAGCTGTCTGCTACTTGCTGTTTGTTGACTGTTCGCATTTTTTTTCGCGCTTTGCATGGAAGATACCCAAGAGAGGAGGGAACAGAAAGGAAAAGAGGATGCAGAGAGGAACTCGTGGACGTGCAGCAGCTTTCTATATATTATACTACGAATCTAAAAGAGAACTGTGCTTCTTTTTCTTCTCAAACTTGCCTGCAACATAGAACCAACCATGCCGTGCAGTGACCACATTCAAGTCAGTACAAAGCCCAAGACGTGGAGATAGCGAGTGGAGGCGGAGGCCGGCAGACCTCGTCTTGGTGGGGACTGTCCAGGCCCAGATGCAGGTACCAGCCCAGCGCTGGCGAGTCCTTCTTAAGGTACCTCTGCTGCTCATTCCTGTATACACGGTACCTTCTCCGCCAGGTTTATCGTTATACTGATTCACATCGAAAGGGATATATAGAGAGGCCGAATAAATCAAATATGTCGTTGGGCGGCTATTGCATTCAGATTTTGTTCCTTGTGGAAAGACAATAGAGTAGTAAGAGTCCTTGTGCTGGTTTTGGACAAAGATCCAGAAAGCTTTCTTTACGGGATGGCCCTTGCTGAAATACCTGGGCGGAGCTACTTGCTAGCAGTTTGCGGGAGCTGCGGGACTACGTATTCACTACAGTAGGCGGAGAGGAAAGGAGGAAGGGACATCGGGGGACCTTCAGAGAAGAACACGAGGCAACTGCACGGGTGGCACAGGGTAGTTGTCAGTTGCCACCCATCCCACCTGCCCCGTCCGGCAGTACTGATCTATTGTTCGCATTGTTGTTGCTTACAGAAAGGGCGAGAAGAGCTCCTCGAAGAGGGGAAGACAGGACCTTCCTATGCTTGGTCACAACGGCGGAAGGTTGGGGGAGGAAAGGAAAGGAAAGGAGAGGAAGGAGCTAGCGGACAAAAGAAAAGTCAGGAAACTTCCTCCCACTTTCTGCGGCCTTAGGCGTATCTCTGGCATCTCCTCTTTTGGACAGCGAAGTTCGTTTTGGAGCGAGAATGGCACGGTCAGTTGTACCAGACTGAAAGCCATCACATCCGACGCAAGCCGATGTCGGACACAAATTATCTACAGAGAGCTACTGTTCGCAGGTGTTTACTCTACATTTTACATACACAGTTTTGAGATTTGAAAGAATTTGGATATTTGTTATCTGGATGTAGAAACTGAAATAGGGTCGACCCTCGACTCTGGCAAACACACGGGTTGTCATCACTGTAGCTCCCGTATGTCATTGGTATTTCTAAGGGTCGAAACGAAGTCGGGTTCTCAAAAAGAGAGAAGTGTATGGGAGAAGAGATACCCTTGGAGTTAATACCGTAGCAGCACTGGCGAGGGACTAGTATTATGCAATGGGTGAGAAGGGGGTGGTCGACGATACATCGAAAAGTTCGGGGCACAGCAAGAGTATATCAGTCAAGAACACCCTCGCCTCCGAATTGAGCACTTTTCGTCGTCATTATTTAGTTGTCGTCGTCGCCGAAGCCGGGGAAGTAGGGAGGGACGACAGGCGTCGGGAACGGGATGCCCTTGCCCTTGCCCTTGCTAGATTGAGAGAAGATAGATCGTTAACATAGGCCCTTTGTCATAAAAGTACCACAACAGTAGATAAAATATGTATAGAACACTTACCCCTCGCCCTCGGTAACGGTAACAGTCACGGTCGGCTCAGGAGTTGGGGGAGGTGTGGGCTTGACTGTTGTCGGGGGCTTGACCGTCACGGTCACAGTGTGCGTCGGGTTCTTGTGCGGAGCAGTGTAAGCCGGGGGGGCCGGCCACGTGAAGGTCTCGTGGGGGACAGTCTTGACTGTTGTGCGTTAGCCACTATGCGTGTCTTTCTTATACTTTTGTATCGCATTGTAGTCAAGGATTGGCTGGTAGAACGTACAGGTGGGTGTCGGCCAGCCCTTGCCCTTCAGTGTGGTGCCCGGGGCAGGGGCAGGCTCCGATTTGCCCGGGGCAGGAGCCGGCTGCGACTTGCCTGGGGCGGGGGCAGGCTGCGACTTGCCCGGGGCGGGGACAGGCTGCGACTTCGCTGTATTTCCGTTAAACAAAATGGAACCATGGACAATTTCTATATGGCGATTGGTAACTTACGAGGAGCAGGCAGGGGGGTGGGAGCGGCGCCAGTCGGCACAATGACAGTCGTCTTGATGGTCGGAACGACTCCAGTAGGCTGGACCTTGCCCTTGCCCTTGCCGCCCTTGCCCTTGCCAGGCGCGGGGACGGCAGTCGGGGACGGACCATCATCATCACCATCGTCATCGCCATCGTCACCTCCATAGCCACCCCAGCCCCACTGACGCCGGTTGGGGCGGTCGTGGTGGTACTTCCGGTGGTGCTTCTTCCGGTGCTTCTCGGTCTCTTCGTCGTTGCGGATGGCCAGCTGCAGGAGACGAAGTATTAGAATTTCTGTATCGGCTTCTATGTTGGCTCTTTTTTTTTTGCTTTCGACTACTTACAGGAGAGACGGGGTTGGCGGCAACGGGGACGGCCAGGATGGCAATGGCACCCTATCGCAAGCTTGTTAGTCTGGTATACCCAATGATTATATGTAAAGATAACTTGGTTGCATACAGCGGCACGTCTGGCAGCCTCACCGGGCATCTGGAAACCAGACACGGTCGAAGAGGCCAACAAGCCAGTAATGGCGAGCTGTGCGATCGAAGGAAGCTGCATCGTTGCGACTTTGGCTTATTATTGGCTTGGTTGATTGAGAGCTCTCGGGGATAGATGTCAACGTGAAGGTGTGGTATTCGAAAAAGGCTGAAGATCAGAGACGAAATGGGAAAGGTAAACGGCATGGACAATTGTTTATATACGCGAGGCAAGAGGTGCGAACACAACACATCATGTTCAGCTCAGGGTCGCTCCATCGAGTGTTCTCATCTACCATGGCCATTCCGTCAACAGAGGCTCTTGGCAACAGAGGGGAACGAATGTTGAGCCATATCTGGGCCGCGCTGAAAGCTCGAGAAGATGCAAATACCCACTTCCCGGTGCAATATGATGTATCGTCGTGTCCCCGGTCACCCTCGTCAACCGTAACTCGGTATGGTATTTTGTTGTTTGTAGAGTTCGAAATAGGTTGAAAACAAGCCAATATGGATAAACAGGAAGATGCCGCGGTGGCAAGTCTATCACGTCTTCTGGCTCGGTTGTTTGCAAAGCGTGGGAGGATAGAGAAACAAGTCGTAGAAAACTTTGACGAGTATATTACGATCAGGATATGTAGCTGTAAAGTGGAAGGAGGTCAGTAATAGGAGTATAGTAGTGACCGGAGAAATCGACGATGCAAACAGGCAAGGAGATGTAAACACCCCCAGGGGCCAAATCGAGGCAGTTCGTAGAGTATGAGGGCCGTGCTTCCATATCCATCCTGTCTTGGCAAGATGCGCCAGCCAGACGATAAATGTCGACAGCGAAGGAGTCAAGATGTGATCGTTCGCGAGAGAGTTTTCAGTGCCTTTGGTGGTTTGAAACGTGCATCATCGTATGGGTCGGGATGGGAATGGTGTGTTCCCCTCGATTTGTTGCGACGCCGAGGACATTGAAGCATATTGGCTTCCCCGACTTGTCCTCTTCTGCGAGCAGGCGAAGGTAATGCAAGGAGAAGAAAGATGAGTGTATGGGTTACTTCTTGGACGATCGTTGGCCCCCAGAATGCCGCTCATGGCAGCCATAGCCGAGACGGCTCAAGGCAAGGGCAATATGACCATCGCCCACCAGTATCGGCGACACCTGAGCTGGTTATCGAGCGACGAGAAATATACAAGTTCGGGCAAGGACAAAGTGTGTCAGCGATGATTTGCTGTCGGCGCAAGAGAAGTACGGGAAAGACGCAGAAAATGGCGGCAGAGCATCTTTTCTCGATGGCGGGAAGGCGAGTTCTGCCGGGTGGTCTGCCTGTGTACATGAACCGAATTAGAAAGAAGGAAACTTGAAGATATATGGGATGGTATAAAGTGAATGGTGACAGCGACGCGAAAATAGAAACATGAGGCGAGAACGCCATGCGCAGGCGATAAAGAACGTGGACACTTACCCGAAACTGGGATCAGGGAAGAGAAAGACTTGCGCCACATATTGATGCGGTTCCTGGAACAGTTGCGTGCGCGTGGTTTCTGCCATAACCGGGTCTTGGCGGCTTTAAATTAACAACAATGTAGAGGGGGAGGAAAGAAGGCAAAAGACAGCGAGAAGCGTTGCGCCGTCACGATGTGTTGGGGGTTGGAGAAGTAATGGTGAGAATACAATGTGAGATGTTTTGTCCCCTTTCGTGGAATATTGGTTATACCTAGAAAAAAGAGGCAGGCTGAATCATAGAAAGAAGGAAAGCACAAAGGCCTGTTTGCACACTCGCGCGGCTTCCCTATGTAGATGCTGCGTGCCACTCGCTCTTTCCCTATTGTCCGTTTTCGTCCATCTTGCATCGCACCTTCCCTCCAAGAAAACCACGTATTATTATATGGCCCAGTGGGAAAGGAAATGACAACAGCCCGAGCTCTCCAGAATTTAACTTTTGACAGCCGTCGCTCCTATTTAAAATTGAGAATATACGTATCGCCTCTTCGCATGCTGCTACATCATCTTCGCGTTCTACTGGATCAAAGCATATCGACGACAAGCTTTCTCCATCAGATAAACATCCAACGGAAGCAGGTACAGGGCCTGTCCAATTGCATTTAGCCACCAGTTTCCCCCACCTTTTTTCTTCTTTTTCGCACGCCAATACATGCCGAGCTCTACGCGGCAAGGACTCACAGCTCGAACAGTTGCTCTTTGCATGCTTAGAGGACATCGTTTGCCGGAGACCTTGCGATACTGGTCTTCCAAGACTTCTCTGCCCACCCTCAACTTCGTGACGATAATAAAAGCTTCTACTCCTCTTTTTAAGCCAGGTCCAGCGTCCAAAAACATAGTCCTCGGTCGACTTTCTCTCGCCTGACGGCATACCTCTCCGCCATCCCAAATCGACAGCCCTCCTCGCATCACGGCTACCGCGACTCAGGCCGAATCCAGTACAACCACGAGCGGCCATCGTCTGGACCACCAGTTCCGGTACTCCGACCTGATGTATAAGATGCTTGAAAGCACATCTTCTCGTCGCACCGAAGCTCGACGCTTCTTTCGCTCCTGATCTCGGGCACATAATGTGGTGACGGCGACGTAAATGAATACACCGAGAGGATCATCCCCAAAATGAGTTCAATACACTCTCCCTACCATTTATCTCTTTCTTTAGTTTATATTGTGGTTGCGTTTTGACAGATGAGGTGTTCCCACTGTCCCACCACCTCACCGTCGCCGTTTGTTTACTTTTTGGGGTGTATTTTAAGGGGGACGAGGCACCTGGATGCAAGCTAATAAATGCAATGCTAACAACTACTATCGGAGAACAGATTTTGCCACTGCCAAATATATGCATATGCACGAACCGATTATCTCTTCCAGAAAGAAATATTTGCATAGATTAACAAGCGGTACGGAGTACCGAACGGCCAACAAACCTCGCCCGCATGCCCACGGCAAACGACCGACACTCTACGAAACCCCGAGACACAGCATTAATCGGGCTATTTTTGGAGCACATTTGCGGATGAACTCGATCGAGCCTAGAGGACTCGAGCTAGCACTCGACCTCGACGTTGTCGAGAAGCACCCCAGTGCGGGAAGCTGCAGAAAGGCAGAGAGCATCCCACTTGTTTGCTTCCACGGAGAAAACTACGGAAGAAAGCAAACGGAAGAAAAGAACGAACAACAATGGACACCAAACAGCTACCCGCTAACATTTCGCCTCGCAAGTTCGCCGTTTGACACTAGTCGCATCATCGTCTGGATTGAAGTACGTCTCCGTTGCTAGAGAAGAGCGTTCTGAGCTTTTCGTCAATGGACGTGGAAAGAAACATCGGCTTCACAGTGAGCATAGATGCCTAGGCGGCCGGCATGGGATATATCCAGGCTTTGTTCTCCTTTTATTTATATCTACGTTGCGGGTAAGGGGAAAAGGGAGAAACGGGAGAAAACATGTTTCTACTTTTAGACATGCGTTCCTGTTTCTCCTTTCCCGAAAACGGAGCGGGAGTTTGGGGCATGCCTCCATGCTTAGCGAAGAGCAAAACACCGGTTTCTCCGTCGGGCGTGCGATGCGTCGGGCGTGCCGTGTCGGGTGTGCTGTGTCGGGCGTCCTAGAAGATACGATGCAAGCCCCCAACAGCCCAAAAGCTTATTTTGCTTCCCCCCACGTTCCCACGATGCGAAGCCATGGCTGTGCATTGGGTGATGCTCGCTTTTCCTTTTTTCCCTTTCTACCATGTTCATCTTCGTTTACCGCCGAACGTCTGCTAAACTTCAAGCAACAGCGTTTTGATGGCCAGCATTATTACACATCGCCTTGTGCAGAAAGGCGAGGCGCAAGGCTTGGCTTTTCTTTAGTTCGAACTATCGTCCAGAACCGGCAATCGAGTTGGGGCTACGAGCTAAAACCAGGAACGAAACACGAGATATAGAAACAAAGCGATCCTGGCGTCTTTGCGACATACGAAAATATACTGCAGCTAGCTTCCGTGCAATTTTTGTACGCCCGGGGAAGAGGGGAAGAGCGTTGTTTTTTGGTGCTTACATCGTTTACGGCTAAACTTTGTTGATTGTCCTCCACGTCGGTGTATGCAGCCGACGAGAGAACTACAATCAGTGAGGAAAAAGAGAAAATAGAACAAACTTTGCAATATAAAATGCTGTAGTTTTGATTACTCTTTCGAAAAAATTTCAATGCTCTAAAAAGATATGTTCCCGTTTCGTGTAGCTCCTAGGTCCCATGTATTCTTCGTAATACTACAAATGAAAGGTAAATGCGATGCAAAATAAGAAGGCTGTAGTAGGGATGTGAACCCTTGCCCTATGCGTCCCTGTATACCAAAGAAAGGAAAGAAAAGAAAAGAAAAGAAACGCCATGATGGATGTCGCCAACAAAAAAAAACAAATGGTGATGGGTGGGGGATATACAACATATGAAAAAGTAAAGAGACAAAAAAAGAATAGAAAAAAAAAAAAAACAAATGAAAATAGAACGTGCAGTCAGCACACAGAGATGAGAATAATAATACATAGAGTTTCTTTGATGATGTCGAGATTGTCGGCCGGTTTGGTGTTGGATGGTGACTATTAGTGTGGTGTTGCCAAGCGGACTGGCTTTTTTAGTCGAAGACGACTGGTAAGGCAGCAGCAAATCTTCAAGAATCTTCCAAAAAATCTTAATGGGCGACGCCGCTACCGCCATTGCTACCGCCATTGCCGAGGCGTTTGAACCAGTTGCCTAGGCGCTTCCACCGCGCACCACCGCCGTTGCTGCCCTTTTCCATGACTGAGTCGGGCCGCGGTTGCCAAGCTATGCCGTTGAGGTTGTTGTAGTGGTGGTTGTCCACATGCCCAAGCCCGCCGCCCAGGTCGACGGGGCCATGGTGCTGCATCATCGCCAGCTGGTCAGGGTGGGCCGTATCGGTAAACTCATTGGGCAAGACATTGGACAAAGGATTCGTTGCATAGTAGGCCGAGACAGACCGGCCACCGCGGGGCAAGGACTGTGTTGCCAAAAAAGACTGCTGCAAATCGGGCGACGTGAAGGAGGTGGCAGCACCGATGGATGACGTCGCAGTCGTCGTTCTCGACGAGGTGGCCTGTTGCTGAAGCTGCTGCTGCTGCTGCTGGTGCAAAGACGGCACTGGGGAGACCTCCTCCAGCATCACCTCGGGCGTAGCAGGGGTCTCGGACGGCGAGGGTGACGACTGGAACTTGGCGGACACCTTGGACGAGAACTCGCCGCTCAGGCGGGAGAATGCTCGGCTTCGGCGGCGAGGTGCAATGAGGGCGGCAGGCGGCCGTTCGGAGTCGCTCGTATCGGACGGCTGCATCTGCTTCCGCCGTTGCATGTAGGCAGCGCCAGTGCTGGAAGCCTTTCGTGGGAAGATGGGGGTGCGTACGACTGTCCTTGGCGACATGGACGGCGACGCATCGCGCTCAGGGATGTCGATGGAGGTCAAGGTGGCCGACCGTGTCTTGTACCGTGCGGACAAACGGCGGCCGCGGTTGCTGGTGTCATCGCTGGCATTGGCAACATCGCCGGCCGAGTGATCAGGCACAAAGCGGACGCTGCCCGTTGCGCTCTTGATGGCCGAGGCAGCATTGTTGGTGCCATTAATGGGGCAGTGTGTAGCAGCGCCAGCCGGTGACTGGCCCCAGCCGCACTGGAGGGACAACCAAATAGCACTGATCGAGATGAAATTCTTCAGGGCGGCGTCGACCGGAAGCGTGGTCCTTGCTTTGGCGTTGGACAGCATGGAAGGGGCAATCGACGGCTGGCCAGCGTCTTCGTCTTGCGAGAGCTCTTCGTCGTTGCTAGCGTCTGCGTCGTGGGAGGCCGGGGACTGTGTCCAGGCGCGCGAGGGCGGGTATCTGCTGGCGGAGGCCGAAACAGTAGTGTAACGGTCGAGGATCTCGAGGGTCGACCGTGTCAGCGTCGCGAGGATGGGGTGACGTCTCGACTGTGGGTCAATGATGCTGAACGTGAACTTGCAGTCGCTTTCCGGAGCTGTGTTCTCGTCAGGGCCGGCCGTGCCTTTTGCGTTGATTGCCGGTGGCTTGGTAACGATGCGGCGCACCCAGCGAGCAGTTGTGGTGTTGCCGTGCTCGTCGACACGGACAAAGTCAAAGGAGCCGGTGGGCAGGGCCGTTGTCGTCCAGACGGAGCCGTCTTCGAGGGCTATGTCGGACTGGTCACCACGGCGCAGGGGGCTGAGCACAGCAAGCAGAGCTCTGTGTTCGAAGCTGTCTTCGTCGCCCTCGCTCTCGGAGCCGAGCAGTTGAGAGTCATAATCTTCGCTCTGGACGAGGATCGTGTCGTGCAGGCCCAACTCGCCGTGGATACCGAACAAGCGTGGGAACCGCTTCGAAAACCGTGGAGCGGCTACGTTGCCAGCAATCAGCGAAGATGGGTAGACGTCAATAACGGGCAGTGGGCGGCGCTCGGGCGAGAGTTGTTGCATCTGCATGAGCAGCGTCGGGCGGAGTCTTTTGAGGAGGTGCTTCTTGGTGCTCAGTTTTGGTGCCGGGTGGGCGAACAGGAACGTGGTGCTCTTGCGGGGCGTTCTTCGGCGGCGGCTGGGCTTGGACGACGCGGCCGAGCTGGGGGCCGGGTCGCTGGTGTAGCTTGCCTCCGAGGCCGAGAACGAGGCCTCATCTTCGCTCATGGGTTCCGGCGCCTTGGGCAGGCGGGGCCGGAGCCGGGATGGTGTCGGGGGCCTTGATGTATTCGTGGAGAGAGACCGGATGATGGGGGCTTCTACGACCGGGGGGTCGTGGAAGCGTACGACAGGCTCCGGCGGCCGATGGCTCGCGAGAACGCCTTCAGAGACGTGCCGTAGGTGCGGCTTGGGACGGAGCGGTCGAGCAGGTTGGATGCCATCCGAGAAGGTGCTGGCGCGGATGATGGATGCGGGCGAGGAGGTGGCAGAGGAGTTAGGAGCAGTGGTGGCATGAGAGGAGGTTACGGATACACGAGAGAGGGTGGATGCAGAGGCAGAAGAAGATACAGCAGAGGAGGTCGAGGCAGAGGAGGATATGGAGTTGGGAGAGGTAAAGGCAGATCGCAGGAGAGTATTCCGTCTGGGGCCGGGCAGGAGTTGTTGATTCACAGGACGGTTGGGTCGATTAGAGTATTCATGACCATGAAGGCTGGCGCCCGAATGGAGGAACATGACGACGACTTATAATACATGAATGGCCGTCGGAAAGACCGACCGGCCCTGGAGGTTGGGGAAAGCAAAATAAAATAATAAGTGAGAAAGAAAGGAAAGAGACGGAAGAGAGGAGAACGCAGTTGCAAAAAAAACCAAAAAAGATCGAATTGGAATAGTGGTCAACGGGGGCGGTGGTTGTGGTAACGAGGTGGGCCGGACTAGGACGCCATATGACGAGGCTAGTGGAGTGCGCCAGGAGGAGTCCACCCTAGAAGGTCAGGTTCGAAAAAAGGGCTGAAAAGCGAAGAAAGAAGACAGGCTCGCGGCGAACGGAGATGGTCGGGTTTCGCGCCGGGTGACGGAGGATCCGTGTCTTGCGTCTTGCGTCTCTCTTCAAGAGGGTCCAGGAGGTTGGCGGTGAAAAGAGGAGAAGTGAGATATGAGAGATATAAATCACAGTACAAGAAGACAATGCGAGGCTCGAGCGGAGGAGACAAAATGCAGGAGAAAGAAGGAATCTCGAGGATGAGAAAGCAGAGAGAAAGAAATCAGGAGAGAACGTCGAGATGGCAGTTGGCAGGGTGTTAAAGGAGCGCGAAAACGAAAACGAGCAGACAAGAGACAGCAGAACAAGCGTCGATGTGTGTCTCTGATCAGAACGCGTAGAGAGAAATTAGGACTGGGGCAAGCCCGCTGTTTTCTCACTGCTAACAGGCGGATTGTGGGCTGGAATGACGCCCGTTCTGTGAGATGGTGTGGAGCAGGGGGTCTTAGGAGCGTGAGAAGAGAGAGAGGAATAGGGGCCGCGGCGGCTTAACGCTTGAGGCTCAAGAATGTCTGGTCCTTGACTGGTCCTGGTGGGTGGGCGTGTTTCTGTCGATCTGGCGGCAGTGATAAAAAAGGACAGACACGCAACACGAAACGAGAAACGAGAAACGAGGAAACGCGAGGGGCGGATCGAAATATCGTGCGATGCCTTTCTCAAAGGGCAGCGTGTGAGAACGGAGAAACGTGAAAGAGATGAGAGCGGGAGAAGAAAGGAGAAGAGACAGGTGAAGCCAAAAGACACAAAGACCAGGAGAACATCAGCACGTAGGGCAGGCGCACGCTGAGAGGGCAATGGGCAGGCACGGCTCCTACAAGGTCGATGCAGGTAGGGTAGGAGCAGGGGTGCAAGGGGGGGTGAAGAAAGACGGGAAAGAGTGACCCAGAGTGAGCCAAAAAGACCCAGAGAGCCAGGCGAGGCGACCGCCAAGACAAAGGCTCGACAAAAGGCGGGAAAGAACGATGCAGGAAGGCAGGAGGTGGAGAGAGAGAAGAGGCGAGTGTCGTAGTCGCAGGGTAGGAACGGGGTTCGACCGCAGACTGCAGGGAAGGAACGGTGAGCGGGTTACTCGGAGCTTTTTTTCGCTCTGCCAGGTGTGTCACGACGAGCGGTCTCTCCTGGCGAGGGTCGTTGCGACAATGGATAGCCAGATCTGGCATTTACAGAGTACTCCGTAAGATAAGACACGAGTATCTTACAAGTACGAATACTGGTGACCTTGTTTTCAAGAGTTGGCGGGGGACAGACAAATGTGGGAAACGCCTGTTTTCTGGGCATTCTTTTCCCTTTTCCCTCTTCCGTGTCACTTGTCGGCACCTCTCATTGGCAGATAAACCATAGTGGCCAAGACATAAAGACATAAAGACGTAAAGACATAAAAATGCGGAGGACGGGGTGCGCGCGTTAGTGGTCTTGTGAGCTGCGTCGAGCCAGCCTGTTTTCTCGATAGTGAGCTGATGAGCAGCGTGCGTGGCGGTGATGATAGCGGTGCTGGCTGGTTGGAGTAATAAGATTATCATGCAAGGGAAAGACGTCCAACATGGCGGGTCGTAGAAGGGGGTGGCCCAATGGGAAGATGACAACCAGGGTGGGCAAGAGCGTGAGAACGAAGGAAGGGGACGGAGGGGAGGAGGGAAGGAAGGGCGGGAAGGCGCAGAGGGCAGTGCCAAAAGTCAACGATGCTGGCTCAGCGTAACGGGAAGGCGCGGCCGAGTACAGGCACAGGGATGTCTTGTATCTTACTGGGCAGCAAAGGTGCAGGGCTACGAAGGGTGCACCAAATCGTCAACAATGTGATACAGAAGCACAGCATCACGAAGAAATCTGGAAATATTGGTTTCTTTTCCCTCTTCTCGCCTGCCTGGCCACTTACACGCGATGTCCCCATTTGTCATTCACGATACCGCCGCCACGGGGGACGCTAGGTCGAGTGGACCGGACCAACAGGAACAGCATTTGAGGTAAACATGCAGTTTTCGTACGACTCGAATGCAGGCCGCTCTTTCCTTTGTCGACGAAAGTCCCCGAAAGATGTAAAAACGCCCAAAAGCGTCCCAAAGCACCCAAAAGTTCCGCGACCACAGTGCGGAGGCGGACTGGTACAGCGCCCGTCACCCGTGACAGCGCCACTGGAAAGTCTCTGTCAGCAGCGATATGGTTATTGAAGAGGGACAACGAAAAATGGCAAAACGGGCAACAAGGGGCCAACAAGGGCCAACAAGGACCAAGAGGATTGGGAGGAAGAAAAAACGGGGCAACTTTCCAACGATGCTGACATCATGAAGCCGACGGACACTTTTTAGTGGAGCGCTTTGGCAGGTGCTCCCCCCGACGAGCACAGTTGGGCACTCGATCGTTCCTTCCTCCTGGAACGGCCTCGGCAGCAGGAAGGTCTTGCTCCATAATCGAATAATCGAAAGGCTGTGGTCACAGGGTAGGATGCATCGATCGTTCTTGATCGTTCTCTTTTTCTCTTTTTCTCTTTTTGCCCTCCTTTGATATTATTAATCTATTCAAATATCGGGCTGGATCCCACAAGAGGAGCCAACAACATCCGAAAAGGGGAAAAAAGGAAGAAAGCAGCCAGGCGGCGTTTGATCAGAGTTAGGTCAGGTCTGGAACTGGAACTGGAACCGCGACGTCCCGGTGCAGCCTGCGGCATATTGCGGTATGATGCAGCAATGTAGCAGGACGTCGATATTGCAGTGCATCTCACCGTATCAAGGATAGAAAGGGCGGGTAGGTACGGAGCACTTGTGCTCGACACTGTGAAAGCTGTCAAGTCAGATGCCCTGTCCACCCCGGCGGCCCTGCTGGTCTGACAGATAGCAAAAGCCAAGCCAATGGACAATCGGCGACGTTGCAGGTCAGCCCAACGATCAGCCAGGAAAAAGCAGACCAACAGGCTTACCGTTTCTGAGGTCAGATATGGATATGGGAGGAGCAGGAACTGAGGGCTGGCCAGCATTGGCCATTTCACCAGCCCCATGCCAGCGTGCAAGATACGGAGTACGGCGTACATGGACGATGTGTCACTATGATCAACGTAAACCTAAACTGCAAAAGGACAGCATCATTTCATTGAATCAGTGGTGCAGTCGTGCAGGGCTGCAGTCGTTCAGTCACGCATGCTTGCCCCGGAACCCGCGGAGGGCAGGCAAATGACCAGTGGCTGACTCGATTAGTCGACTGTTTTTTTTGTCTTGGCTTTCTTGGCCTCGTTTTTCGTTTTGGGCGTTTTGTGGCGCTCGGCTGTTGTGTTTTCCTTACCCACCACTACGAAATTAAGTTTACTTTGCACAAAACAACTGCCAGTAGCACAAAAAAGAAACGGCCAACAGACATTCACAGCTCGGGGGCTCGGGCGCGATATACGATATACGAATACGCATGCATGTGCGCCCACACCACCGCATCGCGCATCTGGCACTTAGTCTGGCATTTTACATTTGCAGCGGCGTGTTGGAGACGACGATCTGGGACTTGCCGGACGGAGAGGACATTTGGGGGACAAACCGAAAGACGAAAAACGAATAACAAAAAAACAAAAAAGGCCCCAGAAAAGGCCAGTTCAACCCAAAATAGGGTCTCGTGATCGTCTGATGAGATGGCTTGGCAGTCGCAGCCGAGCGTGTCTTCCGTTTCTATTTCGTATAAGCAAGGAACAAACATTGAAAGCGAGCGTACAAACGTACCTCACACAGCAGGAGAGATGATCAAGTCGAAAATACTTTAAAAAAATCTTCATATGGAGCACCCGACCGCCAAAACCCACGAGGCAAGCGAGGCAAGTCCCGAAAACAAAGCGAGAACCAGGCGGCCAGGCTCTCGCGTCCAAAAACTAGCGCCGTGCGCCGTCCGTCCTGCACCCTGGGCGCGCCCACAGGGGAGCCACATGCCTCGGTGACCGTTAGCCCCCGAAGCCCGACAGCCCGGCGGTCGATTGGACTGTGTGTTTACGAAATGCACTGTCTGAGTCTGCACTGTGTCTGCAGCCTCGTTCCCGCGCAGCCGCCCGGTGGGTCCCAGCCAGTCGCGTCCAGGCAGTTCGCACAATAGGGGAGAAAGCTAGATCGCATCTGTTCCGCGCGCGCGACGACGAACGACACTACCACCGCCGTTCCACGTTCCAGAGGGGATCTGTACGGAGTAAGCCGCAACACATCGTCATTTGCCATTTGCCCATTGCTTTGCGGGGTCCTGCGCGCGGCTAGACCGGCGGACGAAGAAAAAAGGACCACACGAAATCACGAGCCAGGGGTAATTGTGAATGGTCAGGTGGGCGTGAACGACAAACGACGACAAAATCAAACAAAAAACAGAGCTCCAGAAAAGTGGCCAATAAAAAAAAAAAAAAAAAAGAAGGAGCTTTGACTTGTGCAACGGGGCCGCCACCATCGTTGCCGAGGCGCGCGCCACACGCGCTTCACAAACGTTAACGCTCTCCTTTGTCTACACCAGTCTACACGGAGAGTTCCGGATCCTCGGACGGCCACGGACGACCACCGACCACGCACGAGGGAACAAGCGCACAAGGCTTGGGCATATTTTGCGAATTGCTGTCCAAGTACGCAGCCATTCCCATCGATATTCCAGATTTCCGGTCGTGGAGCAGAGGAGGAAGGCGAGACCAATGGCATCCGCCTCCACTAAGGGCGGTGGTGCGCCTGGCACCACGCCTGCCACGTCCCTCGAAGATCGGTGGCACCCCTACCGATCGCTGGCCGTGGTGTTTGGCGTCTGGAAGGCCTTTCTGCTGGCCATTGCCGTCGTTGCAACGTGGGCCGGCCCGGCCTACGACACATCGGGTGACCTGCTCGAGGCGGCGGCGGCCAACATTTCGTCAACGACCCCGTACGCCTCGGCAGCCGGCCATGCCATACCGTCCGGCGGCATCGTGTCCCGGCTGACTAGCTGGGACGCCATCTACTATGTGCAGGCGGCGCACCGGGGCCATCTCTATGAGCAGGAGTGGGCGTTTGGCGCCGGCCTGCCCCTGGTCGTGGCGTTCGTCCGTGGTGGGCTGGCGCAGCTCGGCATTGACGCGCCCGTGGCCCTCGTCGCCGTCGTGTACGCACACGTCGCCCACCTGCTGGCCGTGTTTGTCCTGTACCGGCTCGGCTGCCAGCTATGGGTGGGCGCCGCCGGCCGCACCGTCGCCTTTGTCGCCGCATGCCTGCACGTCCTGTCGCCCGCTGGTCTGTTCTTATCGGCGCCGTATGCCGAGAGCAGCTGCGCGCTCTTTTCCTTTGTGGGCTACGCGGCTTTCGCTGCGGGCCGCAAACAGGGTCTGTCGGTGACCGGCGACCTGCTGCGCCTTTTGGCCGGCGTCTCTTTCGGCGTGGCTACGCTGTTCCGCAGCAACGGCTTGCTCAACGGCGTCGTGTTCGCCTACGAGGCCGTTGTGGGCGCCCTTGCTTTGCTGCAGCAGCCCAGCCTGCCGCTCGTTCGCCGGCTAGCGAGTCTTGGTCTGGGCGGCCTGGCCGTGGCGGCCGGGTCGGTCGTGCCGCAAGCGGCGGCCTACCTCCAGTTCTGCTCGTCGCCGTCGGGCGTGCCCGGCGAGGACCGGCGGCCGTGGTGCGCGGACCGTCTGCCCAGCATCTACAACTTTGTGCAGGACCACTACTGGTAAGTCGAGTCCCCGGTCCCCGTTTCTATTCCTACCAATCGCTGACCCGTCTAGGGGCTCCGGTCGGCCGTTCAAGTACTGGACGTTGTCGAACCTGCCGCTGTTCTTGCTGGCGACGCCCATGCTGCTCGTGATGGCGCAGTCGGGCGTTGACTTGTGGAAGCTGGCGGCGACCAAAACGAAGAAGGACAGCCCAAACAGCAAGTCAATCTCGTCGTCCGGCAGCCTGCTCGACCCCCGACTCGCCCGTCTGCTGCAGTGCATGGCCGCGTCCCAGGTGCTGCTCGCCGTCATGGCGTTCACCAGCTACCATGTCCAGATCGTGTCGCGGCTGTCGTCGGCGTACCCGGTGTGGTACTGGTGGCTGGCGCAGGGTCTGGCCGGAGGACCGCGGTCCAAGCTGGCTGGTGGCCTCGTCGTCTTTATGGTCATGTATGCGTCCATACAGGGGATTTTGTTTGCATCGTTTCTGCCGCCGGCGTAGAGGGAGGGGGAGAAGAGAACGTCAGCGAACGAAATGTAAGAACATAAAGAAGGCACATAGATCAGGCTGTCGCCTAGCAGAGTTTATTGGTAGTCGATAGTTCAAGAAATGATACCCATCTTACCATCAAGTATGTCTTTGATTTGATTCGCGATGTGGAGCTCGTCTATATCTTCTCGTCAGTCAGTCTCGGATCCTCTTCAGACTCGACTCGAGATTCGACTCGAACCTGGGTCACCCAAAGCAAACGAACTGGCTCACCTAAAGCAAACGCAGCGTGGGCCGCTACCTGGTCGCTGCCTTGCAGCCCTCGACGGCGACGCCTCGCTGTTATTGTTGCGCTGGGGTGCGGCCGTGTAAATTACCCAAAGGGGAAGGAACGACCTTACAACCCAACGACGCGTCTTGTGCCCCTTTCCATTTCGAGGGGACAGTCCCGTTTGCCAGGACTGGCCCAGCCAACAATCTGGCCCTTTATAAGAAGCGTCTTCTCCCCTCTCTCTTCCAAATCTTTCTCCTCTTCTTCTTCTCTTTCTTCTTCTTCTTCTAATTCTTCCCACCGTCTCTCTCTCTTCGAACCATTTTAGTTCCATCGACCACCACCGTGTGTTTCTTCTTCTCAATTTTATTTGACAATCTTCTGCACATTATCGTGCACAGACATCATTGATGCTCTCTGTCGACAAAGGATGTCTTTTGGCTGTTGAAGCTTTCAAGGTCAGTATCATCGTGGTATCGTGGGTGCCGGGGTTGCTTGTTTTGCCACCTTGAGAGATGGCCGGGGATGCTGGTTTTGACAATCTGCGTCATCATTGGGGTGCTCGGGGTGTCTGCTTTAACACCTTGAGGCACGGCTGGGGATGTCGGCTTTGATACTCTCCGCAGGCATCGGGGATTGTTGTTCGATACAACATTTTGACAACTTGTGGAATCGTTGAGTTTCGATGATACTGTACGTATCTTCGCCACCATCGGGGGTCTGCCGATGAACCGTGATGCCGACAACTTATGGTTGTCGGGTTGTGGTCCGTGAACTACAATTTCAATAACTTGCGATCGTGGGTGATAGACGATGTTCTCCAGCCGTTTTGATCGAGTGGAGAGACTCTGCCGACAGAAAGTCGAAGATGCTTCACCTGTGCGTTGGAGATCAAACCCTTTTGTTAAAGGTGTGTTGACCTACTGCTCGATGGCGGGAAGGTACGTCCATACAATCCCTGCATCGAAAACCACAACATGACCGTCACTAACATGTTTGTCTTCTTTTTTTTACTTTTCACAGTGGGAATCCTCTTTTTGTTATCACTTCGAGCTGAGAAAAGATATCGCATTTAAGATATCATCCCCTCCTGGGGTTATCATAGGGTTCGTACAAGACAGTCATCCACCATCCTCGCCCATCGAGCACCCTCTGCTGCTTTTACGAGAGCAAGAAAACTAACATTATATTCTACCACGCCAGATAAACCGAAAACTAGAGGAGTGAGTTGATTTACCGCAGTTGTCTCCGCACGGCCATCAATCGGAAACAATAAAAACCCCCAGGCTTTGATTCACATCGGGAGCGTGGGAAGAAACAGACTTGCTTTTTCTTCTGCAAACATCCGCCCATGGAATACCAAACACACTGCTAGATATAACTGCTTCTTGTGGTATAAACACTGAATTCATTTTCAGAGTTCATCGTGTGGCGGCCAGCGCCAGCGCGTTGTCATCGCCGGCCCTCGCCTCGCACCACCATATTTCCCAATACGCCAGGTCCAAAAAGATTATGGTCGTGCCCCAGCTGGCTCACCTACAAGTGACGGCCACAGACAACCAAGACCACCAAGACATGTGTGCCTGGTTGGTTTTGCACCGGCGAATGGATTTAGCCTACCAGAACGCAATACTTTATCGAGGCGTTGGTCGACGCGCCGGCGCCTCGCAGAGTCGTATTTGAACAGGATGAGAAATCCCCATTGGGATAAAACTGTGCCTTCCTGCCGAAAGTTCAATTACACATTGCGGGCCCAAATATCATTTTCCCATCGTCTAAGCCTGCATGTGGCTTGCCGGCGTCCGTTCTCACGGTGTTCGATCCATTAAATCGGAAAGGAGCAGTATCCAGTGAACCATTCTGGGTGAGTACGAGTGGTGGAGGGAAGAAGTGCATGCAAAGAGAACAAACAATCAACTAACCACCTGACAGGTTCATTATATATGCCCTCGAAATTTCTTCTTCGCATTCCCGTAGTACCGGGAGTAAAAAGTTCGCTTTCTGGAGTCGATCTTGGCTCTTCTAGAGTTGATTGGATCGAGAGGGTATGCAGTATCCAGTGAGCAATCCAGGGTGTGTACGATGAGTGATGGGGACCAGCGCATACAGAGATACCAAAACAATCAGCTAACCATCCGACAGGTTGCTTATATATATACTCGAAAACTTATCCTTCGCAAGCCCGTAACGGATGTACAAAGTTCCGTTCCTTGAGTCAATCGTGGCTCGGCCCAGCGTCGGCCATCGATGTGACATGTCTTTTCGGGAAAGAAAAGTCGATGCCCTGAACTGTACGCGGTGTTACTCGATCGTGTACTGCAGCAAGATCCGACAGGCTGTAGCTGTAGCTTGCAGTTCCCGTGTGAGAAGCATGGCCTACAGTGCCCATATGCGCAGCATGGGGTTGTGTCCTTGAGGTTGACAAACAGAAAGGCGCCCTCCTCCATCGGCACAGAGCGTGGGTGCTTGAGGATATCTATACCCAAAGTGCTTTCCAGAGGGATTGAATGAGTTCAAAGAGTCGCCGCAGCGACATGGTTGTTTCTACCCCCGATACCCCGAAGGTGGCCGTTTCTGGTACCTCAGGCATTCCTGGCACTCCGGCCACTCCTGGCATCCCTGGCCCCTCGGGCGCTCCATCCGACGACGCCAGCTCGGGAAAAGCGTGGGCGCTCCATCCGACGACGCCAGCTCGGGAAAAAGCGTGGGCGCTCCATCCTACGACGCCAGCTCGGGAAAAAGCGTGGGCGGTTCCAGCGACGGTGCCGGCAGCAGGGGCAGCGCTGCCACTGCCCTACCATGGGCGGTGGCAAACCGACCCCTACTGTCGTCAATGCCGTCGCCGCGCAGAGCCCCGGACTACGGATCCGTGCTTATACGCAAATTTATCTTCGCTAAAATGGAGGTCTATTGGTTTGTGGGCGATGGCCTCCCGTTTGAGATGTTCCTTCGCCCGCCAGGTTGCATGGCAGGCGGCCATGAACCCAAATGGTGTTGACGACGAAAAATCTACATCACAACCGACGTGGTAGGATGCAAAACTTCGGTGTCCCTGAAAAATTAATCAGAGATTTTTATTGGGCAGGCTGGCGAAGCCCATCATCGTTGGCGGGTTTGTAATATGGCAGTACAGTTCTTCGTGACTTTGCCGTGATGATGGCGCCGAGCGCCACATCGACGACGGATGGGATATCCAGATGGATTATCGCCATGACCATCGACCATCATCCCTCCGTCGACGGTGTGTCTTGTTCTCGGCGATCCCCTATACGAACATGTCGGAACCATTCGTCATGCCCTGCTCGATCACATCGTCGAAGTTGCCACGAAGGCCATCAAGGGATGTGGTGCCGGTTGTGGTGAGAGCGCAGCCGGTGGCCAAGGAAGACATGCCGTTCCCATGGCCATCAGGGTGTGTTTATTTATACGCACCCCTAGGTGCCTCCAAAGCGGGCCTGGTCAGGTTTGCCATGACAACGATGCTGCAGATGTGTGGTGCACGGCGACAAGTCCAAAGTTCTGCAGCATGATCGGCCTGGCCCTGTCGATGCTGCTCAAGCACATGGGCCAGCTCGGCATGGGTGCCGTCATGCAGACCATCCTGCAGCCATGGGTTCGATCCTTTTGTCTCAGGAAGTCATTGAGCATGGCGTTGGCACGTGGTCACTTCCGCCTGGATTGTGTCACTGACAACAATGGTGGTGAGATGGTGGTCGAGGCGGTAAATAATAGCAGAATCACGACGACAAGTCGGGAAATATCCATGGCGATTTCATCAGGGAGAGAGCCTTCACAGCCATAACAGCTGCAGGCAACCAAAGCGACGATGACTGCTCGGTCCGGAGGCGTGGTGGCAGCTCATATTGTTAATGGATATGCACATTACCGGAGCCATCAACAATGTTTAAAATCTCGAGAAAGAGGTCGAGAAAAGCCTTGGGCGATTCTGGTGGAGGTGGTGGCACATGTCCGGTTTTCGTTATGACTTGCCATGGCACATGTTAACAGTGGTGCCGACAGCGTTGCGAACGCTGTCGACGACCCTGGCGGCGTCTAATGGCCGGCTTGGGAGATGATTTCTCATGGAATATGTCGACCGTGGTGCCAGGCAGCGGTGGTGGCACTGTGGAAATTTTGAAGAGCTGGGAACAGACCGGGGCGGATCCGGCGGTATCCCGCCTGGCCATGGCGTGCTTGGTTGTTGTACTCAAGGCATGGCTAGATAGTATCGCTTCGTCGGAAGGTGTCAGACATCCCGCTTTCCTGATGTTGATGGGGCTGAGACTGAGGTCCAGTCCATGATCCTGGTGCGGTTGCCCTCTCGAAGTGTCGGCCAAGGTCACCGAGGTTCGCGTGGTCCATCATCCTTCACGGCCTCTGTCAACAGAGACACGCAGAACGTATGAGAAAAAGATGCGTCAGCGGACGCAGCAAAGCAAGTTGATGCAGACCAGCGACAAGTTCAAGTTCAATCCTTTAAAAGCAATAGGACGGTTTGGTTACTTTGATACTAGATGTTCTCACGATACGGTTGGATTCAGATAGACGAGGTGATTACTGTTGTTTTTATGGTCACCATCTGTTAGATTCAAATGGATTTGGTGGATATATACACCACTTTTTTTCTCACGATAGTCTTAGATTCAAATGGATTTGGTGGATATATATCACTTTTTCAATTCCATTTGTCCATTTGCTCGTCCATATGTTCTAAATGGCATGACCAAAGCAAGAGCCCCGTGAGATGCTGTCTTCCCGAGACGCCAGTAATAAATTATATGTATATGTGATTATGCTCTCACCCAGGCGAGAGAGACTATGCCATGAGCTGTGCCGTCGAGGTTGCTCCTTGTAAAGAATCGCAATAAAAGCAAAGATGTTGTGGGTATCATCGTAAATAGCAAAAAGCTGCTCTCCCCTCCCCTCCTAATTACTTTCTCTCTCTCTCTCTCTCTCTCTCTCTTTTCTTGAATGTGTATTATGCCTCTGCCGCAGCCTCTGCAGCAGGTGCCTCCACCTCCACGGTGGGCACCTGAACCTCCACGCCGCCCGCAGCAGCTGCCGCCGCATCCGCCGCCAGCGCGTCGTTGAGGTGCCGCTCGTTGGCCTGCACGGCCCAGCCGCACCGCACGAGCCAAAAGGCCGCAAAGGGCGGGGTGGTCAGCAGCGCCAGAACACCGCCAAAGATGAGCTTGAAGACGGGCGGCGCCCACGACGAGGCGTCAAACCACCAGTCGCCGTCGGCGCGCTTGTCGCCGATGGCGGTCAGGATGCCAATCGAAATGGGCCACAGGACAAACCACATGAGCACGCCCACGAGCAGCGCGCGGATGAGCTGGGACACGAGAAAGACGGCCCAGTGCTTCCACGAGCCGATCTCGTACTGCTCGCTGTGCTGCTCGCAGCGGCAGTGTTCATCGTGGGGGGCCGACAAGGGGCGGCGGAGGTCGTCGTCGTCGCTGCCGCTGTTGTTGCTTTCCGGGTCTCTCGTCGGCGGCCTGCGGTCGAGCAGCAGGAACCACCGCACCAGAGCGTTGGACGGCTCGGGGATGAAGCCGACGGGCTGAATGTGGCCGGAGCGCAGGTCGCGGTTGACGAGCACGAGCTCGATGAACCAGGTGATGACGCACTGGATGAAGATGGTGACGGTGGCGTCGCCGGCGAGGGTGTTGGGGAATTGGAAGAGACGGATGGGGTGTTTGTCGACGTCGATGGTTTTGTACATGGCTGGGTTGTTAGCAGAGAACAGCAAGTGAAGCGAGGGAAGAAAGGAGACGAGAGAAGCGAGCGATGCGAGGACCAAAAGAAGCAGAGGACAGAAGCTTACCATAGCCAATGGCAAAGTTGATGCCACCCGACAGCACGAAGGCGCCCAAGCCGTCGATGCCAAAGATGTAAAAGGCCTGGTAGGGCGTCAGGTGGTCGCTGGGCTCGCAGATGGTCAGCTTGGGGACCTTGGGCTGCTTGCGGCCGCCGCGGCGCAGGCGACCACCCTGGGCGACGCGGTTGGCGGCCTCGGCGAGGATGCCGTGGGGCGCGAGGTGCTGGCTGGGGTCGAGCGGGTGGTCCGGGTGGTCCGGGTGGTCCGGGTGGTCCGGGTGGTCCGGGTGGTCTGGGTGGTCGGCCGGCGGTGGTGCAATGGTGATGGACGGGCGACCGCTGGCTGCGCCGGCTGGCGGATGGAGCAGATCGGTCGACGGCCGCGCCGACGTCCTCGCAGCGGCAGCTCTGGCAGCAGCCGCTGTTGCCGTGTCAAGATCCGCCGACGGCCGTGCCGACGCCATGGCCGACGGGGCCACAGACGGCGGCATGACGGCCGTGTGGAAGAAGGGGTTCCGATGCCACTTCATGCTGGGCAAAATCGGAATGTTTTGTTCGCTGTTTTTGAAGATGCGGTGGTGTTGTTTTCTCGCCCGTTCTCTATTGGATGCGTACAGAGGATATTATAGACGTTCGGTAGCTCGTGGTTGTCGGTCGCAGTCAAGATGGCATTGTCTCGAGGGATGAGAGAGCGGAACAAAGCACAAAGGTGCAACGCGCAGTGAAGCTTGCAAAACAAAGAAAATGCTGTTTCTGAATTGGATGCAACGATGTCGGACACGAAAATATCGGCCAGGGGGGACCCCCTATTATGGGCTTAGAAGACAGGCGTGCGGTGGGCTGAATAATTTCACTGCCGATCCGCTAATACGACCGCAGAAGCCTAGTCGCGAAGCTCCCCCAGGGCCTGACCGAGAAGAAGTTTTAAGGCGGGTTTAGCGGGTTTAGCTGCTGTATTCCACCGCAATCCCCCGCGATCCATGGGGGCGAATGGGCAAGAAAGCGCGACGCCGACGATTCCGGCGCGGCAAATCGTTGTCTTAGACTCGGCAGGAGCGATGCACGTTCGCTAGTGACGCAACATACGTAGGTGGCACTCACAACAAACTGCCGGTGAGTGAGTGTTTACAAACATACGGCAGGTGCATACGGCTGCATGTTGCTGATTTGGAAGCTGCGATGCGTCAATTGGAAATAGAGGAAGCAGCGACTGACAAAACCAGTTGACGAATTGAGTTGCCCCAAAGAAGGAAAGAGCTCTGGGAAAGTTTAGAAGTAGGCGTCAGAAGCCAATTGGCAAGCCGTGTTCGGGTCAATCCGCGCTTCGCCTTGCCCCCTTGCCGTCCGTTTTATTTACTCCGTAATAGGGCCCGCTAGCCAACCGGCTGTCAACGTGCACGCGTCCAAAGGAAAATAAAATTGGGGGCGGGAGTTCACGCCTGGAAAGCTCGGCTATGGGTGGTGCCTGGGTGGGCTGGCTGATCTTAATGTGACGTTGAGACGAGCACACCCCCTTCTTGTGTTATTCAGGGCCTGGCCAATGGGCGCTGTTTTATCTTTTTGAAGTGCTGGCCGACAAGAGTGGTAGCATCCGTTTCACCTGAAGATGAGCACGTATTACATGAAAAATCATATCATATTTAAGAGCATAAATGGCCGAGGACGGTGATCATGTTTGTTTATCAAAGGGATGCTTATTTCTGTTTCCGTCGCTATTTGTACGAAAGAACTAACATCACAGTCCCCAACATGACATGAGAAATATGTAGAAAAGACAACATTGAAAAGGAAAAGAAAAAGTGAAAGAGGCTAGTCGAGCCAGAGTATCTCGTCGGTGCGAGATGGTGTGAGAGTATACAGAAGTTCATGCAGAAGCAAAATCATAAGGAATGTAGAAGAGATAGCCGTCCTAGTCCGTTGTGTTTGGTATCTTGAGCGAGTGTCGTGTGGACTATGCCATTGCATGCCACGTGGAATAAGAAAAGAGAAATAAGACATCAGAAGAAAATGAGAAAGAAAGAAGAAAGGAAATGTCAAAGTTTGAGAGAAAAATGTGGTATATCAAAAAAGGGTGACAAGAAGAGAAGAAAGGGAAAAGAAAAGAGACAAAAAAAAGGAAAACAATAAGGAAACGGATATGAATGATGGATAAGGTGGCAGTAGTCTCAGCCACGTTTGATGTTGTTTGCGTTTGGTGTTGTTGTTTTTATGTATTTGGTATGATGTTTTCGTTTATTTAAAGTCTCGAGTCTTCTTGTCTCCTACAGAGACTCGGCGCTCGACCGGCCCCGGAGGCGCGCAAAGCTGCGCTTGATGCGCAGGCTCAGCGATGACGCCTGGTGTTGCAGACGACGGCCACCACGGGAACCAGTGGTGCTCACGCTGAAGGCACTCTCGGAACTGCGGCGCGTGGCGGATGTGCCCGTCGTCGAGGGCCGGGCCGCTGAGAACATCGACACGGGACTCCGCGGTGGCGTCGACAGCGCCGCCTCGGCGCGCTCGGCCATGGCTAGGCTCTCGGGCGTTGGGCTCGTGCAGCAGGGGCACATGGGCATGCCCGTGGGCGCGCGGTGCCACATGTGCGAGGGGCTGACGACGGCCTCTTCAAAGATGGGCACGGCGTCGGTGGCGCGGGCCAGAGGGCGATGCCACATGGGCGTGGCGGACACGACGGGGTCGAGGGAGATGAGCTGGGCACCGGGCTGTGCCGGGCGGTGCCACATGGGCGGCGCGGCGTCGACGGCCGGCTCAGCAAAGAGGAGTGCGCGGGACCACATAGTGAAAGTGTGTTGCGGGAGAGTGGTAAATTAATAAAATAGATATACGAGAATGCGTAAGTTGAGAAAGTATGTAAAAAGTAATGGACAGGATCGGAGAGAAGTGAGGACGAGATGTATCTTGGCCAAGAAGGAGAACAGATAACAGGGACCGGTTGGGATGACCGTATTATATACACGAGAGACGATCAGGACAAAAAGAAACCTGATGAGAGTGATGGTCGGGGTGGGCAGAAAGAGGAGAGGCCGACGGCTTCCTCAAGGACAAACCAGATGGCCATGCCGTCCAGCTTCGCACTTGCGTCCCATTGCCTCCACTCCTCCCTCTCGTCGTGAGACTGTTCATGCCGTCTGTGGTCTGCCATCCGCACTCCATGAACTCTTCGTGGAGGTGGTGTAAGACTGGTGCTTGGATCTCCTTTCCTGCAGGCATGCTCGAGAGGCTTATCCTCAAATGGACAACGGGTCTGTTCGTGATCGTCCATCTGTAGTGCAAAATACAGATACTCTCGGTCTTCAACAACCGGCTGGGCAAGCTATGCCTTGTCGGTATTGAGAGAAGCGGCCTCCTTCCTGTTTAGTCCAGTGCAGTCTCGTCATGAGCGTTGTTGTGGTCTTGACTGCGTCGTATGCTCCTTCACCTCCACCCCATCTCGCTCCCAGACGAAACGAACACGGCATTGCACATCAACCTGCAGAGCACCACCTACCACTGAACGTGAAAGACAAGGGGAACAAAAACATGGCGATCCGTGCCCTTGCTCTGGTTTCCTCTGCACGTATCGACTTCTCCACAGCCGCTGTCGTTCATCAGCAGAGCTGCATACGCCAGGGGCTCCTGTTCTCTCTCTCTCTGTTCCCTCTCTTGCAGACAGTCCCTGCCCGAGTCTGGCCGACGTCGTCTTTCTTCTTTGGGGTGCTTTACAACACTCTCATCCTATCATATCACGTTCTACCCTGTCAAACAAGCCTTTCCTACGCTGTCTTTGCTGCCACACCCAATGCTGTTTTTTATCCGAGCGTTGTCAAAAATGTCAATGTGGTACCTTGCGTCAGGTCGCAGTCGCATCGGTACATGGCCCGAACTCTTGTCATGGCGTGCGGGGGAATGCCGCTCGGGGCCTCTCTCTCTCTACCTCTCTCTCTCTTTGTGTGTGTGTATGTGTCCCTCTTTTCAATCCGTTCCTGGCTGCAAAGCGGTGAGACTGCCGGCAGGAGGAGTGCAGAAGCGGGACGGTTCAGGTTGAGGTTCAGAGACAACGAAAATCAGAAATCCTCCGAACGACGGCAATAAGCTGAGTACCTGCATGGGAGGTGAGGGTGTAGGAGATGGGATGGCGCACCTACTACTTATTAACAAAAAAATGAGAAAACGCTGCTGTTTGATGCACGAGGACTGCAGTGGTAATATTGGCTATTTTCTCTTGATGAGATAAATAGCATTTTCAACGAAGAGCAACATCTCCGAAAACAGGGCCGCAGGTTCTCGGTCGGTAGGCGAAAAGGTTATCTATGTTGTCTCCCACATTTGCAGCAATTACCCCTGGAGGGAATGGGACGGTATGAATAGTGATCACTGGCTGGCAGTTGATGTGAGCACAACGCAAAAGCTTGGTTGCCGCAAGAGCCTCTTTTTGTCTGACATCCAGCCCAATCCAGTTCAGTCCAGTCCAGTTCAATCCAGTCCAGGCCAATTCGAACCCACCAGGATTTTTTGCGTTCCTACTTCCCCTCATTGTCCTCGCTGTCTCCAACTCTGGTTCTGGACACGGGCCTCGTGGAGGGGTGGACGCGAAACGTCTGTTTGGTTGCATTTGATGTCGGTGGCGTTCTTCGTCTTGCAGAAAAGGCAGGGCACAATGCCGTGAACCAACTAGAAAAATGACAGTTGATAGTAATTTTTGGTTCTGATGTTGATCACAACTAGAACAAAGTATCTGTGGGAAGAGATTAAGTTTGAAGCAGTTGAAATGGCTGCCTGTCTAGTTTCTTATATGTGTACGCAGTAAGAAATAATCAACAACTAATATAATAAATTTACCTACCAATATTCCTTTTCCTTTTCCTTTTCCCTTTGTCTTTTTCTTCTCTTTTTTGATGTATCGAAAATAGACCTGAAAAAAGAAAAGAAATGTACATTTTGAAAATAAAAAATGCAAAAAGAGAATAAAAACATAACAAGACAAACTGAGAACCGTTGTTGCATCTTGTACGTCGTAAATCCTTGAGGACTCTGGAGGAGGGGGGTAAGACGGACAGGTGACGATCCAAACGCAACGATACTACGATCTGTGCAAGGAGAAATAATAAGAAAGTTAGGAAAGTAAAACACACGGGCTCTGTCTCTTCACTGCAGGCTCACCGTCAGCACGAGCGTGATGTCGCAGTAAAACAACCGAAAGGAGAGAGACCGTGAAGAGGGGAGCCCCGTGCGGTGATGTACAACAAAAGTCGACCAGGGGGTTGGGAAAGACTGCCGTGCGTAGACAGAATACTCTGTATCTTCTCCCAAAGACTGTGCACAACTGTCGCCATTCTCGCCTTGGCCTCTTTCTTCCGCTGTCTCCTTTATGCATCGACGCTCATGGCGTCTGCAAGCGTTCGGTGGCACATTTGTGCATGCGCATTTTGTGTATGCGTTGCGTTTGAGCAGTGGCTAGTTAGCTCTCCCTTTGTACATTTGCACTTACATGCCTACCCCAGACCAACAGGATGTTGGCCGTTGGCCGTTTGTCATCCAAGCTATGATCGTCGTGATCGTCCCCCAACAGTCCCAGTGACGAAACATCAACGCAGCACCCGCCAACCCTCGGACCTGCAGCAAGCCAGGACCAGGCCCGAGCACAATCGATGCCTCGCAATGCTTGCCAAGTCCTGGCATGTCGACGCCACTCCCGTCGTCGTTCGCCTCGGCCGTCGAACTCCGTTTGTGCTTCTCCACTCCAGACCATTGTTAAGACGAGCCGAATACGTGCTGACTCAACTCCGTGCATCGAATGTTTTCCACCATGTGTTCCGTCCCCGCTTCCGCGATCCTTACCGGGGATGCCTTGCCAGGCCAGACGCCACATTCCCCGTCACCGTATTTGATTTGATATGAACCGTCTTCTCGGGGACTCGGATCCGATGTTCTTTCCCCGATGGTGCTAATCGTCTTAATTTCCCTTTTCTTTTCTGTGTAGAGGCCCATCGTGAGATGCAGCTGATAGGACCAGCGTGCAGGATCGGGAATGTCTCACAGGATTCATCAGCAATCAGAAAGCCCCCATGATCGCCCCCAATAGGCGCTGGCCGGGCCCTGGATCCGCCCGCGAAAAGGAGCCGTTCGCGTGGGCGCACATCACGCTATCCTGCAAGTCTTCCCGAAAGAGTCCTGCAGGAGCTAGCGTCGTTCGTGGCTGTCGTTGCCTCAAACGGTTTTCGACAGGAAGCTCGTCTCCTCGTCAAATACTGCGTGGCGATTCGCCCTCGTAAGGATACCCTCCTTGATGAAGTGGCTGCTTCCCGCATTGGAGCATTTCATCGCGGTTGCCTCTTTGCGTCGTCGTCGTGGAGGGTAGTCCTGGGCGGGAAGGTGCGATTGTGCACGCCAATGGCAACCACCACGGAAAAAGAAGATTCCAAACCGGCGCCATCGCGAAAAGAGAAAACGAGGGAAAGAGCCACCAACTTAGCCCGGAGAATACGGAGTAAGGAAAGAGCAACTCGAATACGCGTACACTTTCTCCGGGCGTAATGAAAGATGGCAGGCGCGACCGTTCTTGGTTCTCTTGGGCTCTTTTGGGACGTCTTGGCCACAGCTTGGCTAGACTTTGCCCTTCCCCTCTGCCATCAAAAGTACCTCTGACCATGCCTTGATTCGAAGCTGTTTTTAGCACGTCTCAAGCAAAACAGTTGTTCGCAGCTTCCTCACGCGAGCCGGATGCAGCACCTGCAAGTTGTGTCGTATTCTGTCTTGAACCTTTAAGACCTTTCCTTTTTGCCCTTTTCCTTATTTAACGATCCCTTCTGTTTTCCTCGCGGCGCAGCACATGCCATCGTCGAGACCTCGATTCTGGACTCAAACTCGGGGAACTCGGGCGAAGCGAAACCCCCGAAAATATACAAAATACGCCCACCAACCGGGGAAGCGCCTTTTGCTTACATTGCCTCGATTGGGGAATTCGAGCCAAAAAGCACCCAAAATACGGGAACTTTTCTATCCGCTGCAGATCTTGGAGACCATTTCACATTCCTCCCTCTCTCTTGGGTCTGGCCGTGCCGCGTCGTGTTTTCTTTTATCCATTTTCTTGCATTCCTTTTCACTTTCTCCTGTCTCTCGTCTTGGTTTCGTCTTGTCCTCGTCATCGGGCGTAACTCTCTGCTGTGTGCTACCGCACAAACCCGTCCGGCAAGCTCTTCCGTGAAGGCGACAGTTTTGAACGCAGGTCGGCTCGAATCTTGGCCCGCATCCCGACTAACGTCTTAAGATACAGGCGTGCGCTGTTTTATTATCGATCTTGTTTTTATTTTGCATTGCTTTACGACGAACTCGTCTCTCTTTCGTGAAAAGGTCTCTACGAATCAGCCTCCACGGCACCGCTCCAACCGAATCTGCGTCGGTGATCCATGCGACTGAGCGAGACAACCCGAAACGGACCCTGCGCGACGATCACCTCGCCCACTCGAAACGTCCACACACGACGCCTTGTGAAGAACAGCAACATCACCATTCGCTTTCTGTGAACGCGACTCGACGACACACCTTTCCCATTGGCGATAGAAGAACCTCCAAGCAACGAAGCACATGGCGCCCTATTGAGAACCGTCCCCTTCTTCAGCCCCCGCCTCCCGTCCACTCGGATCACAGGACCTGGAACCGCCGCCTGTCATGGCTGCCGGCCTCTTCCTCCGCCAGGTCTGGACGCTCTCGGCCAAGAACGTGCGCATCATCTTGATCCGGAATCCGATTGCCACCGTCATCCGCGCCCTCATCATCCCCCTCATCCTCTTCGCCTTCTTCTCCTTCGCCAAGTACCTCTTCGTGCCCCCGGCCGTCTTTGGCATCGGCACCCTCAAACCCCTGCTCTCGCTCTCCGACGCCCTCGCTGACGCCGCCGCCACCGGCCGCCACACCGTCGCATTCTATAATGGAGGACTGGTGGGCGGCGCCATTGATGCCGTCATTGACAGCGTCGCCGCGCAGGTCGAGGACGCCGGCAGCATGGCCGTCCGCCTGGCCAACGAGTCCCAGATCGACACCGTCTGCCACAGCAGCCTGCGCGGCGTGACCACGTGCTATGGCGCCGTGCTTTTTGTTGCATCTCCCGACGAGGGCTCCGGTGGCATCTGGCAGTACGACATCCGGCTCGACGGTTCGCTGGGCGCCGGCAAGATCGACGTCGACAAGAGCACCAACGACGGCGAGGTGTACATGCTGCCGTTCCAGCACGCCATCGACTCGGCCATTGTCGGTCAGCAAACCAACAGCAGTTCGAGTGACAACGTCATTGCCAACGGCAACGTCCACGAATACCCTTTTACGTCGCTCACCCCCGACGAGCGCAGCGACGAGATCCGCGTGCAGTACCAGTCGTCGCTGACCAACTTCTTGGCCGTTGCCTTTATCTCGGGCGTCATTGGCATCTGCTACCACTTGACCGGCTTCGTGGCGACCGAGCGCGAGCTGGGCATGTCCACACTCATCGACTCCATGATGGCCACCTCGGACGGCGGCCGCCGTTGGGGCGAGGCCCAGGTGGCGCGTCTTGTCTCGTACCACCTCTCCTTTGTCGCGCTCTACCTGCCGGGCTGGGTCCTGGGCTCGGCCATTGTTTCTGCCAGCGTCTTTGCCCATTCCAATGCCGGCGTCATCATTCTGTATCACGTCACCGTCGGCCTGGCGCTGGCGTCCATGTCGCTTCTCGGCTCCTCGCTCTTCCGCCGCTCGCAGCTGAGCGGCGTCTCCGTCACCATTGTCTATCTCCTGCTGGCCATCATCGCCCAGACCCTCACTCGGCCACCGACGTCCACCGTGACCGCCCTGAGCCTGTTGTTTGCGCCGTGCAACTATGTGTATTTCATCACCAACGTCGCGCGCTTCGAGCGCAAAGAGTGGCCTGTGAATCTCTTGGACGTGGCGCCCGACAGCCCGTGGAAGCTGCCCGGCATTGTCCTCTGGATCTTCCTCCTTTTGCAAATCGTCATCTACCCGGTCATCGGCGCGTTCATTGAGCGCTACCTCTACGGCACCATCACCACTGGCCGCACCATTGAGACGCGCCCAGCCGACGGCGGCGTCGACGAGAACGGCCACCCGCTCCCGGCCCTGCAGCTGGACGAGTTCAGCAAGACCTACACCCCGGGCCCGCTGCGGCGTGCCTTTGGCTGGATCAAGAAAGCACCCGCACCCGTGCACGCCGTGAAGGAGCTGACTCTGTCGGCCGTGCACGGCCAGATTCTGGTGCTGCTCGGCGCCAACGGCAGCGGCAAGAGTACGACGCTCGACGCCATTGCCGGCACGAGCAAGCTGACGAGCGGCCGTATTACGCTAGACGGCACACGGGGTCTCGGCATTGCACCCCAAAAAAACGTCATGTGGGACCAGATCACCGTCGAAGAGCACCTGCTCATTTTCAACCGCCTCAAGTCGCCCTACAACCGCGCGTCGCGCGAGGAGATCCGCGACCTCATCAAGTCTGTCGACCTCGAGCACAAGGCCACAGCCCGCGCCAAGACACTCTCCGGCGGCCAGCAGCGCAAGCTGCAGCTCGGTATGATGCTCACGGGCGGCAGCGCCGTGTGCTGTGTCGACGAGGTGTCGAGCGGTTTGGACCCCTTGAGCCGCCGCAAGATCTGGGACATATTGCTGGCCGAGCGCGGCCGCCGCACCATCATCATGACCACGCACTTCCTCGACGAGGCTGATTTGTTGTCGGACCACATTGCCATCCTCTCAAAGGGCACACTCCGCGCCGACGGGTCGTCCGTGGCGCTCAAAGACCGCCTGGGCGGCGGCTACCGCATCCATGTGCACAAAACCAAGCCCAACGACAAGGCCGCTGCCGTTGTCGTGCGCAGCGACCGCGACCTGCCCAACGTCGAAGGTGTCGCCAAAAAGGACTACTTTGACCTCGTCACGTACATTGCGCCCTCCTCCAGCCTGGCCGCGCAGGTCATCCGCACACTCGAAGCCGCCGGCGTGACCGACTACCGCTTCTCGGGGCCGACTCTGGAAGATGTGTTCTTGCAGCTCGCCGAAGAGGTGCAGCAGGAGCAGGAGGAGCACGAAAAGAATCAGAACCCGACGACGGACACCGGGTCCGACCACGGCCAAGAGAGCAACACCAGTGTTGTCGGCGAAAAGCAGCAGGCTTCTGAAGACGTCAAGCCAACGGTATCCGGGATGCTCATACCAAATGCTAGTCCGGTCGACAACAACAGCAACGGCCTAAAACTGCTCTCGGGCCGCAAGATCGGCTACTGGCAGCAAGCGCGCGTCTTGTTTATGAAACGCTTCCTTGTCTTCAAGCACAACTGGGTGCCTTCAGCTGCAGCCTTGATCATTCCCGTGATTGCGGCAGGCCTCGTCACGCTGTTTGTGAGGGATCAGAAGCCCGTCGGCTGCTCGTCGACCGAACAGCTATCCAACGACGACCCACAGAACCTGGCCGACGTCGGCGACATCCTGTTCCTCGTGGCCGGTCCGGCGGCGCGTTTCACCGACATCACCTCCATCGTCAACCTCTTCACTCCGATGTTTACAAACAGCAGCAACGACGGCAGTGGCAGCGGCAGCGGCAGTAGTACCAACGATACCTCGATCGTCGCGCAAATCTTCCAGAACATCACCCTCGCCGATACCTTTGACGACTTCAACGAACTCATTGTCCAGTACCGCAAAAATGTGACGCCCGCTGGCTTCTGGCTCGGCGACAGCAGCTCGCCGCCGACCGTTGCCTATCTGGGCGACTACCTCGACCAAGTGAACGCCTTCTTTGGCCAGAACCTGCTCAACGTCCTGCTGGCCAACCTGTCCATCTCCGCCAACTACGCCGATTTCGACATCCCCTGGTCGCCCAGCACGGGCAAGTCTCTGCAGCTGCTAGTGTACGTCTGCCTGGCCTGCGCCGCCTACCCGGGCTTCTTTTCCCTCTACCCGAACCTCGAGCGGCGCCGCCACGTCCGCGGCCTCGAATACTCCAACGGCGTGCGTGCTTTGCCGCTGTGGATGGCCTATCTGGCGTTTGACTTTGCCATCGTGCTCGTGTCGTCAGCGCTCATGACCATCCTCTTCGCGGCACTGTCGGGCGTCTGGTATCACGTGGGCTACCTGTTCCTCATCTTCGCCCTGTATGGCCTCGCATCGGCCTTGCTCGCCTATGTGATCTCGCTCTTCTCCCGCAACCAGTTGACGGCCTACGCCTTCACCGCCGCCTACCAGGCCATTATTTTCCTCGTGTACATGATTGCCTACCTCGCCACCATCACCTATGCGCCGGTCAACCACATCGACGGGGACCTGTTGATTGTGCACTTTGTCGCGTCGGCCGTTGCGCCCATCGGATCCGTGGTCCGGGCCCTCTTTGTCGTCCTCAACCTTTTCTCTGTCACCTGCGACGGCAACGAAATCAACAGCAACCCGGGCAGTTTCACGCTCTATGGAGGGCCGATCTTCTACCTGATCTGGCAGTCCATCCTTCTCTTCGGCATTCTTCTGTGGTTCGACAGCGGCAATGTGGGCGCGTCCTTTTACCGCCTCACCAAGATGCTTCGTCGCCAGAAGACGGCAGCACCGCCGCATACCGTCGACGAAAATGGCGATGCGTTCCCCGAAGCTGCCGGTCGTGTCAGCGACGGTTCGGCTCCAGACCGCGGTCTGTGCGTGTCCCACGTCACAAAGACGTTCAAGCGCAACACCGCCGTCGACAATGTCAGCTTCGACGTCAACCACGGCGAGGTCTTTGCTCTGCTCGGCCCCAATGGCGCCGGCAAGTCCACCACCATCTCCATAATCCGTGGCGACCTGAAACCCGACGACGGCGACGTCTTTGTCGAAGGCTTGTCCGTCACCAAGAAGCTCGTGGCCGCCCGTGGCAGCTTGGGTGTGTGCCCCCAGTTTGACGCCGTCGACCAGATGACGGTCCGCGAGCACTTGCGGTTTTATGCGCGCGTCCGTGGCATCGAGGACGTCGAGTACAACGTCGAGGCCGTCATCCGCGCCGTCGGTCTGCGTGCGTTCAGCGACCGCCAGGCCCACGCTCTCTCGGGCGGCAACAAGCGCAAGCTCAGCTTGGGCATTGCCCTCATGGGCAACCCGGCCGTTGTGATTCTGGACGAGCCTTCGTCAGGTCTCGACGCCGCCGCCAAGCGCATCATGTGGCGCACCTTGGCGGCCACCGTCCCCGGTCGCTCCATCTTGCTCACCACCCACTCCATGGAGGAGGCCGACGCGCTGGCCGGCCGCGCGGGTATTCTGGCAAAACGCATGCTGGCGGCCGGCGGCACCGACGACCTGCGCGCGCGCTTCGGCAACAGGCTGTACGTGCACCTCGTGAGCCGCGGCGCGCCGCGCACGTCCGACGCCGACACGGCACGCCTGCGCCAGTGGGTGCAGCACACCTTTACTGGGGTGGAGATTGAGAACGAGACCTACCACGGCCAGATGCGGTTTTCCATCCCTTTGGGTGGAGGCGACGGTGCAGCCACCGGTGGAGACGACGGCAAGGAGGTCGACGAACTCGACGACGACAGCAGCTCGCGCGCGACGCCGTCGGTTGAGAAGAACGCATCTACCACAACCACAACCGCCACCACTACCACCACCAACTCCCTCGCCCTCGCCTCGGCCTCCTCGACCACCAGCGCCATTGGTCGCCTGGTCGTGCTGCTCGACGAGCACCGCGAGGCCCTCGGCATCGACCACTACAGCGTCAGCCCCACGACGCTGGACCAGGTCTTTTTGGAGATTGTCGGCCGGCACAACATCCAGGAGGAGGGCTACCAGCGGGAGGAAGAGGCGGCCGCCGCCGCAGCCGCCGCGCAGAAAAAGAAGTGGTGGAAGTTTGGGTCTCGATAGGCGTGCATTTGCCGTCCCATTTGCATCATATAGAGGCCATATTTCTTTTTTTCCTTTTCTCTGTCCTTTTTTTTTTGTTTGATACATGATACACATTTTGGCTTATAAAAACAGGCATTTAGCATTCATTTTTTAGATAGGTTAGCATTTGTAGTAAATACGATACATTCACTGACCCACGTCACATGAAGTCTCGAAATTTCCTGTAAAGCTATGGCTTCACCATTCTCAGGTCCTACCACGTATCTAAAGTTTTTTTAAGTTCTAGATCTTCAAGAAGCTTTTGAAGCTGTTGGAGCTAATAGCGGGTACAAATCGCCTTCGTAGGACTATGGGGCGACAGTGTGCATTGGCGTCATAGTGGTAAATGGTGGTGGGGTCCTACCAGTTGGAGGAGCTTTTAGGTTCGACCCGCGTTCCCTCCCTCTTCCATCATCTCATTTCCTCATCCACATCACCACCAGACCAAACAGTTGCTTTTGTTCGGCGAAAGCATTTGTTATCTGTATAAGTCGAATCACGATGGCTTCCAGTGCTCCAGGAGCATCCGAGCCACCGGTGCAGGCGCCGGCGCCTACTGCCACCTCAACAGCTTCGACAGCCGCGTCACCTTCCGCCTTCCTTCCTCCTCCTCCTCGACCGTCTCCATCCTCAGCGACTACCCAGAAGCAGTCTCTGCCATCGATCCCGAGATTAGAAATTCTTCCCTCCGACAGTGACGCGATATCTTCGTCCACACCAACCCACACCTTCCTCCGCCCCTCGAAATGCATCCACGACGGGCCCGACGTCGCTCGCTTCCTCGTGTCCAAGGCCTACCGCGACATTGGCTTGTTCGTCCTGCAGCTGAACCACGCGCTGTGCCCGCGAAGGAAGATGTCCACGGGCCCTGCCTCTGAGGCCGAACGGCCGACCGCCTCCACCACCACCCTTTTTACGCTTCAATCGCCCAAGCGCAGCGACGATCCACCGTCGGTGCAGCGGCTGCAGGCGCTGCTGGCGCGCATTGCCACAATCATCGACGAGGCGCCGCCGGACCCGGGCCCGCGGCGGTTCGGCAACGCCAGCTTCCGGACGTGGCACAAGCTGCTGGCCGAGCGCGTGGAGGGCGGCCTGTTGGAGGAATACATTACCATCAAGGGCCATGGGCCGGCGAAGGCAGACGGCGAAGGAGGCGATGGCGACGACGAAAAACCAGCACAGGCGATGGACGAGGTCAGGGCCTACTTCCTCGGCGGCTTCGGCAGCGCGCAGCGCCTCGACTACGGCACCGGCCACGAGCTGAGTTTTCTGGCGTTCCTCGGCTGCCTGTGGAAGCTCGGCGTCTTTGCGGACGACGGCGACCCGGGCGCCGACGGCGAGGCGGTCGAGCGCAGTCTGGTCCTGGGCGTGCTCGAGCCGTACCTGCACGTCGTGCGCAGGCTGATCCTGACCTACACGCTGGAGCCCGCCGGGTCGCACGGCGTCTGGGGGCTCGACGACCACTCGTTTCTTTCGTACATTTTTGGTTCGGCGCAGCTCACACGCCCCATTGCGTTTTTGGGCAACGAATCCATGCCCCAGGAAGGGTCGGCGCCGCGCGCGCCCAAACCCGCCGACATTGTCAAGCCCGACGTCGTGGCCACGCAGCGCGAGCGCAACCTGTACTTTTCGGCCGTTGGGTTTATTAATGATGTGAAGACGGGCCCCTTTTGGGAGCACAGCCCCATCCTGTTTGACGTCTCGGGCATCCAGGACGGCTGGGGCAAGATCAACAAGGGCATGATCAAGATGTTCAACGCCGAGGTGCTGTCCAAGTTCCCCGTGGTGCAGCACTTTGTGTTTGGGTCGCTATTTTCATGGGACGAGGACCCGGCGGCGGCGGCGCCCGTGCCGACGATGCACATGACCAACCAGCCGGTGGCGACGGAGGCCATCTCGGCGTCGCTCAAGGGCCCCGCAGCATCGACGGGGCCGACAGGTATGCCGGGGGCGGGAGGAGTGCCGGTTGCCACGGGTGCGCCCTGGGCCCAGGCTACGCGGATGCCGGGCGCTATCCCTGGTACCTTGCCTGGCCCCGGCATCCCCTACTCGCGAGTCCCTCAGGCCACGGCCCGGCCTGGTGCTGGCGGCCCTGGTGTAAGCGCACGAGCACCACCAACAGCCTTCCCACGGCCTGCCCCGGAGAACCAGCCACCAGGTGCTGCAAGCAGCTTGGTTACCGGCCAGGATACGGTAGTTACGAAGGCACCATGGGCGAAATAAGCGTTGAATTTGTCTTGCGTGCACTATTAATAATAGCCTTTCACTAGATAAAAATAGAAACGGAGTCAAGCGAGCCTTCTGACTATATAATGTGTTATCTTTGAATTTGTCTGGGTATCTAATGGTATTCGACAAACGTATCTGGGAAGATATTTCTCAAAAAATAACAGGGAGAAAAACAAGTATGGATATCATAAAATGGGAAGAAAAGGAAAGGAAGAAAGAAAATGATGCAGGGTGAGGACGAGGAAACGGCCGAACAGATATGGTCGCCCGGGTGCCGTCAGAGAGACGGAGCATCGGTAGCAAATCTGGTGTTTGTGGGTTGGTCGTCTGTTCGGCTTCGCCTGCCCTGCCTGTTTTGTGGCCCAGAGCCAGGGCCCGGGAGTCTGCATGGTAAAAGCACAGAAAAGCACGAAAAGCAAAAACAATATGCAATAACGAAAACGAAAACGAACAATATTGCTCGCTTTCCTCCGCCCGTCACATTACAAGTCTTCCACAAGACTTCATCGAATCGATCGGCAGGACTACATCAGGTAGTGCCGTAGGCTGGTCATGTGAATTATGCGGCTGCTAGTTGAGTGTTAGTCATGTCACATAGATTCGGCGTTTATTTGAGAGATGTGTGACATACCAGTAGCAGGAGCAGCGGCCTCGGCCGGCTTGGCCTCCTCAGCAGCAGCCGGGGCAGCCTCGGCCGGCTTGGCCTCCTCAACAGCAGCCGGGGCAGCCTCAGCCGCAGGGGCAGCCTCGGCAGCAGGGGCGGCGGGTTCAACGACGGCAGGCTCGGCGGCGGCGACAACGGGCTCGGCAGAGGCAGGCGCGGCGGCGGGTTCGGCGGCAGCGGCAGCAGCAGGCTCAGCAGGAGCAGCAGCAGGAGCCTCGGCCGCAGCCGGGGCAGCAGCAGCAGCGGGCTCGGCCGCCGCAGGCTCGGCGGGCTTTGCGGCCTCCTCAGCAGGCTTGGCAGGGGCGGCGGCGGCGGGCTCCGCCTTGGTCTTCTTCTTGAAAATGGACTTGAACTTGGCCTTCAAGTTGTCAAGCGCGTCGATGGCTGTTGGGGGCGAGTCGCGGTCGTGTTAGTGGTATGGGCGGTGTGCGGAGTACGGGAGTAGCGCAGTAGTTACAGAAGCACTATGAGGTGGCAAGGAAGCTCCAAATATATACGGTTTGGGAGGGAAAGGGTTGCACGTACGAACACCAGGCATGTTTGCGGTTGGGGATGGTTTGTCTGGGAGAGAAGACGGTGAAGGGAAGCTGGAGGGACGCTGGCTGTTAGCTTATCAGACTCGCCACGAAAACGGGGATTCGGATGTTGTACAGCGACGACCGTTAAAAAGGGGAGCAAAAACTAGCTTATGACGACTTACGATGCGATGAGGAGGGGACGGACGTTGGTGATGTGATGAGGAAAAAAATGGAAGGAAGAAAGGAGAGAGATCGAGATCAGAAAAAAAATAAAGAAGGAAAGGGAAACGGTTGGAAGCAGCCAAGGAGGGGGAAAGTGGAAGAAGAAATACGGGAGGCAGCCGAGGGCAGCCTCCCTGCTTCTTGCCCTCCATTTTCCCTATTTCGTCTTGTCCCTCGTCGCTTCCCCCCGGAACAAAGATAAAGCTGGTCCTCCTCTCCTGCCTGTTGCCAATTGGGATCTGCGCGCCCCGGGTTCGTTTCCCCCCTCATGATGTGCAGAAATGCCTGTATTTGGCCGCAAAACGCTATTTGAACTGTTTCGTTTCTCATAAACTCAGGTGGCCCTGTCTTGCTCCGTCGTGCTCCGTAAATAGTTCACATACGACGCAGGCATACGGAGTACACCGTTGGTTGCCCATATTTTAAGGGGGCTTGGGGTGCTGAGTTGGTATTTGCTGTTCCCCCTTGTGGTCGTGTTTTGCCAAGATCGCGCCTTCCCCCCTTTGACAACCACGTTGAAATTGCACGAGGAAGGAGGGCCTGGCCCAATATGCGTCCACCCGCAACAAAGACAAACGTGGAACTGAAAGGAGAAAGAACGGGGTGACAGCATCCCTCAACGGGCAGTCGCATTCCTATCTCTTTCTTGCTCCCCCTTTTTGGCGGCCGTGTTGGGGTCGATCCCGCGATCGCTCCTTCCTTTATTTTTGGCTGCTTCTCGTCCCTCGATAAACAAAGAGTATGTTGTAAACAGGCAGGAACGGACGGGGCGTCATCTGACCATGGTCTCACGTCGAGTTTTTCCGCTTCGAGACGGGACCGCCGTTGCCTTCTCCATTTTCACTTGTCTCTTTCTGGTGACCATTCTCATTCTTTCCATTACTTTCCCGTATCTGCGTCTTCGAACCTCGAAAGAGATACGACTCGGCCACTCTGACAGCCTTATCAGAACGGCAAAACTCGCAACTGAGCTTGTTTATTTTGCGGGCTCCTCCTAGCGGCGGCCCCATCCCCCCCCAATCCTCCCTCCATGTGAACTGCAGTCTGACCCCTACTTTTTTTCTTTTTTGTTTTTACCGTTCCAATCGCCGCGGCGCACGAGCCAATCCACAAACGATCTAGCCGGTCGCTGCCCACAGCACTCGAACACTCAATGTTTCGATTTGGGACATTTTCTCCCAGTTGGGAGCGAAGGAGGCTGGTGTACTCCAAGCTAGAGCCATCCGCTGATCAGTGCACAGACGAATTGCGTGACAAGCACCACAACCTGCAGAAACGCAGAAATGAGAGTTGCCTCTTACAGGTCTGTTGTCGTGGGACTATTGTGTGCTAAAATCGACACGCCGAAGGGAACAAAACCTGCAGCATGCAGCAAGCATGCATCTTTTTCGTGCTGCACTGCGCTGCATGAGGAACACGGGGTGTGCCATGTTCTCGTTCTTATCTCCAGTGCAAGGAGGGGAAGATGCCAGGTCGGATGGGACATAGCAGAAAAGACACGAAGAAAGGGCAAAATGAAAGACGAACAGGCGCCCTACAGTGAGATGGATTTTATGCATAGACTCGAGTCATACATATTGTACAGACTGCTGTCACAAAAGCGTTTGCACTCATGGCGACAATATACGAGACCTCTCACATTCTAGAACAAGGAGCTGGCTACTTGTACAGTGCACGTGTGCCGTTCGACGCATAGCATAATTACTACCCCATGCCGTCATTGTGCTTTTTTGCTTGTGCTTGTGGTGCCAAACGCCCCGCATGAGCTTGTTCTATTCTGTCCAATGGAAACCAGAGAAAACACCACTCCTTCATTCGGTACCTGAACGGGAACAGAGAATGAGAAGATGGGCGAAGGAGGGAAATGAGGGAAATGAGGATATAAAACGTGCGTTGTGAAAGAACAAGATGTTACGAGTACAGCAAGACTACATAGAAAAAATAAAACACATAATGGCCGTACAGACTGTGAAGTGTGTAGAAAGAGTCTTGCGGTCGAGAACCTCGCATCCCGCTGTTAATCCAAGCCGGCCTCGGGAATACAACGAAGGTAGTCCAAAATGCAATGATGGCAATGAATGCGTCCACATACAGACGGTCTTCTTGTACGTCTTTCCACCTATTGCCACTCTTTTCTGTCTTCTTGATCTCTCACCTCACCTTCTCTTCATTGTAAACACAGCCGGTCTATCAACGCAAGCTCGAGCTTCGTTCGATAAGATAGCAAGAAGAGGCGGGGGACAAGACGGAAATCGTGATAAAATCAACGGAGAGAGGACTCAAAACCAGCAGAAAGTCAAGGAAGAAAGGGAGACAAGAAACGCAAAAAAGTGAACTATAAATCAGCAAGAAGAGAGAATTTAAAGAAAAAAAGGACGCAAAACAACGAAAACAACGAAAACAACGCAAAATGGCACGAGGCGGAAGCAGATAGCCTACTTTACGCAGAGTTTTCCTCCGTGGCCCATATTCCTCCCTATTCCCCAGTGTTGACTTACACATGCACGGCAAAACACTGCTAACCCTCGGTAAACAGCGCAATGCTCCTCCTCTAAAGTGGTATTTACGCATTTAATTTTGAGCCTTTTCGCGCTGCTGTCTCCATATCACGAAAATATACCGTGACGAACCGTGGGACGAGGAAAAGAGGAAAAGAGAAACAGCGAGAGAATGAGAGAAAAAAAAGAAATAAAAATTACTCATATAGGCAGTTATCCTTTTCGTGTATGAAAAAGAAGAAAAGAAGAAAATGTCTCAATTCTTGAAAAGGAAAGAAAAGAAGATTTGAAATTCAAATAGAAGCAGGTTCGCTGTTCTCCGTTTTGTTTCTTTCTGACTTCTCTTTTTCTTTTCTGCCACCGACAAAACGACGACGATAAAACGACAAAACGACAAAACGACAAAACGACAAACATGTGAACGACCACCCGATAAAGACTCACCCGATAAAGACTCCCCCGAAATGGGCTGCCTTCATGCGATTCCCTACGATTTTTTGATCCTCGCCCCTGCCCCGACCCGATTTGCTTCAAAGAAGACATCCGATCCAACTGGAAAGACAAACGCCAGATCTCGACTTGAGCTCCAAACCTCGAGCCTCTCCTCGATCACATATCGATACCGATAACGACTGCGTCTTTCGCGAGAGGGCAACTCGGCACCAATGGAAGGGCACCGAGCAAACGACAAACAACACTCCCTCGACCTCGACCTCGACCTCGACCTCGAGTTATCGGGCAACAGACAATGGCTACGACGACTGCCAACCGACACCAGGGCCGTACTCCTACACTCGACGCCATTCCTGCCCATCATCCAGCATCCTCGATGACTCAGGCACCCGACGACAAATCATGAAGATAAGCTAGGACAGACAGACCACACAGCTCTCAGATAGCAACCCGGCAGAAACACATCGCGACCTATGCTCCTACACCGCCCTCACCAGCCAAGAACACACATCTCACCGGGTTATAAGCGACACGACGGCAAATCGGCATGATGGCCGAAGTTGACGGAAAAGAAGACGAGCATACGAAAAAGTAAACTCGACCGGGGCCCATACTGACCGCTTTGAATCTGGAAACCGTTTCACGAAAGGCCATCGGGGCCTCGCCGATTCTCTCGTCGAGTTTTGTCACGACAAATTCGACAATTACGAGAGAACGGAGCTCCGGTCACGATACGAGGCAATGCGCACGAACGATGATCCACGACGATGGTTCTCCGATTCTTTCGCCCCGATTTCTTGCTTTCCCTCACCGACCTTTTCACCTTTTTGCCCTCTATTTTCGGCCCTCTTTTGTTTTGTGGCTGGCCTGGCGCCTGGCGCCTGACCTCGACATTGATTGCCGAATGGGGCACAGCACACAAAATAAAAACGGCCCGCGGCCAGGGCGGCGCGGACGGCCCTGGCACTAAACAGACACGCAATAGCCGATCACCGTTCTCGGCCGCAAATTTTTTCAAATGGGTCCCTCTTATTTTTTCTGGAGCCTTGCTAGCTCTAGCCCTCACTTTCAAGATGGATGCAAAGCAAAAGACGTCACCGGCGGCGGGCGGCCCATCGGGGTCCATCGGCCGTCGGCCGTCGGCCAGCAGCCAGCAGCCAGCAACCAGGAACCGCAGCAAGAGGAGCGGCGGCGACCCCTTTTTGGCAACTCCTTCTCACCCACACCACCCAAAGAACCCATACCAAGAGCCCAAAATTGCGACATCCTCGCATCCTCTTTCTTCGACAAGGTTTGAGGTCCCACTGTCAACGAAGACCGAGAAGAGAAAAAAAAAAGAATGGGGTTCTGCGCGGCCTGACAAGCACCAAAACGTGGGGGTCCATTTTTTATTTCTTTCTGTGCTCTCTCTTTTATTCGGCGGTTGAGCGAGGGCGGCTTTCATCCCAATTTTTGTCGACAGGCGCCAAAAAGCGTCATCGGCCCGCCAAGAGCGCCAGGCCAACGCGAAGTCGACGAAACGGAGCGGCGGAAATACACCATACACACGAAACAAATGGTTTTCTTTGTCGGAACGATTTTAGGGCCGTTCGCCTCTCGCCCATTGAGCTTCGTCCCGCCAGCACCAGTAAGATAACCAGCACCAGCGCCAGGAACCAGGCCAGCCGGAACGGTTGGAATCAGGGGAGATTGGAGACGACGACAAAGAAAATGAAACGGAAAAAGGGCAAGCCGAAGAGGGCCAGATGACCAGAACGATGGAGCATCGACGGTGCAAAGACGAGAGTCGGCTCCGTTCACAAACACACCCACACACATAGCACACACGCACACACTTGGCTCTTCGCCGTGGTATCCGCGCCGCACCTCGCCCTCTCGCGCCTCGCCCTCCCAGCAGGCCGCCGGGCATAACTCGACTGAATACTCGCTGGTCATGCCGGCAGACCCGGCGCATGTCTGCAGCCACTCTCCGAAAAGCGCATTCCACTGTTTTTTTTTTCTCCTGCCCTGTGGAAAGTGGGCAACGACAAAGTGGCAGATGACGGCCGGCGAGGCTGACGCTCCACTCAGATCAAACGTGAAGAACGGAACAAGCCAGCAAACGTAGTCTTCACCTCGTAGAACGGCATTCCGCCCCTCTCTTTCCTATTGATCTCTTGACCCCTTGTTCTCCTTACTTTGCTTTCGGCCCATCTCCTCAACGCCCGTTTTGAACGTAGATTGGGTGCTGTCGCATTCGGTGTGGTCTCCATTTTTATTCTTTTACTTCGAACAGATTCGTAGTCTCCTCGGCCACACTCTTTTTATTTTATTTTTTATACTGGAGACTGGCGAACCTGACCGTCGCCGCTCGCTGTCGCGAACGCGCATCGCAGATCGTTTCCACTCCACCCCCATGAGAAATAGCAGGTCCAGGGGGGAGGGGGGTTCCTGTCTCTCAACTCTCAACGAAACTTGTATCGAAAGAGAGAAAACTTTTCATTCACGGATCAAGCACCTCCAACGGCTTTTGTATTACTCGCTGTGGAATAAGTAGCTGTCAGAGAGACAGGCCTCAACCTCAAAATGCCCACTGTAGGACCCTCACGTATAACCAGCAATAGGAGGAAACCTTGCCAAGTAACGATCCAACTACACTGAATTTGAACCGAGCCCTAGGCGTCTCGTATTGCCTGTTTCGCATTTCCTATCCCGGTGACGGATAGGGACTCCAAACTATGACACCGGCGCACCAAGGAACAAAAAAGTGAAGCATAAAATAGAACAAGCAGAATATGCAAAAGACAACAAAGTCACGCTGTAAAACAACGTTGAGTTTGTAGAATGTAAATGATTTGCACGCACGCTATGCTCGAATATAAAAATAAGACGAAAAGAAAGGTACTATGGTTTGAAGATCTTATTCAATTCACAAAACGCCTTCACCTTCAAAACAAAATGGCCTCCACACTCCAAAAACCGTTTGGATACTCCCGAATATAGAACGCAAAAAGTAGACGCTAAATGCCCTGTCCTGAAAAAAAAAATCGCCTGGTTGCGCCCCTGTATTTTGTAGTGTTGTTGTTTGCTGCTGTAGTGTGTGTTTTGTGTTTTGTGTTGGTATTTTTTCTGCTTTTGTCGACTTTCAACTCCGGCCCGTCGTTTCATCATGTGTCGTAATTTTTTCACGAACCCCCTTTGGGGAAGGAAATCGAGGTTGAGGAACAAAGGAAAGAAAAGAGAGAGAAAAAGAATGGTGCAAGGGATGAGAGGCAAAGCAGCAAAAAGGAGAAGCACGGATGCAGCGAGAGAGAAAAAAAAGTAGTAGTAGTATGCCAAAAAAATCCCAGAGATGGAAAAACGTAAGATTGGAACACCAAGATGAATGGCACCAAAGAAGAACAAAAAACCAAAAAGAAACCAAAAAAACCAAATGGCCAAAAAAAACCCTCCCAAGAAAAAGCAGTCATGATGATATTTTTTTTCACGCCTTGATATAAAAAAAACAGTTCCGTCCAGCAAAGAAAGAGAGAACAAAAAAGAACAAAAAAACACCCCGTGTGACCTGGCCTATAACCCCGTTGTGATATAGCATGGCAAAAAAAGAGAGAAACAAAAATGGGGATAAACAGATGCAGTTAGTTTCCGCTGCTTTATATAGAAAGAAAAAAACCCCGTTTTGCGCTTTTCGGTAGATTTTTTGTTTTGGTTTGTTTTTAAGACTCTTTCCGGGTTCCTTTTTCATTTGGTAGCCCAGAAAGAGATCACATCCGACTCGGGCGACTCCGTCATCGAAGGCAGGCCCTGGTAGTCGTTCATCCAGAGCGCAGACTCGTCGTCGTCGCGTCCCGCCACCTGCGGCATGCCGGCCAGAGACTGGAGGCCAGACAGGTCGTCGCTCGCACCGGCCAGGGGCGTCGGCAGGAACTTGTTGCCCGCCTTGAGATAGCGGAGCTCGTTCATGTCGCTGCTGCCCGTGTTGCTCCGCACGTTGACGGCCGACGTCGCGGCGGTGGGCAGGTGGAAGCTGCTGTTGGTGCGCGAAAAGGCGATGCTGCCGCTGGCCGCGTCGTTGGTGCCGTCGTACTCGTAGTCGTACTCGTACTCGTAGTCGTCGAGGCCCGGGACCGTGGGGTCCTCGGCCTCCGAGACCTCGCCGGACGTGCCGGTGGTCATCGTCGGGGCCTGCTCGGAGCCGTTGTACTCGTAGCCAAAGTTGCGCGTGAAGCCAAAGGCCTCGGCTGAGGCGAACTTGTCGTCGGTGCTCGTGCTGAATCCCCGGTCGAAATCGAGGCCGAACTGGCTCCAGTCGACGGACGGCGCGCTCAGTCCGGCGCTGAACAGCGGCTGGTCCACCTGCTCGGGGCTGAAGGCGTTGTAGTTCGTGTAGGCGTTGTTGTAGCCCACCATGCCCATGTTCAAGGGCGCAAGCTGGCCGCTGCTGTTGGCACCGTTGAGCTGGGGAAAGCTGCTGGCGAACATCAAGGGCGAGGCGGTCTCCGACCGAGACCGACGCTGCTGCGACAGCTGTGCCGGAAGGAACGTGCCGCAGTTGCTGGCAGCAGCGGCGGCGGCGGCGGCTTCCAAGGAGCATGAGGCGTCTTCGGCGCCGTTGTCGGAATCGGTGTTGCCGTTGCTGTGGTTGTCGTCCAGGTCATCGTCGTGGCGGTTGGCAGCTTGCAGAAAGCCAGACAGGCCACCGGTGCTGCGGGCCGAGTTGATGCGGTTGATCGGGTACGGGTTGGTCTTTTGCGAGACAGCCTTGGCGTGCTTCTGAGACAGTGGCTTGTGGCGGCCATGCTCATCAAAGGTCAGCGTGCCTTCGGACCGCGTGGTGTTGGCGCGGCGGCGGCGGATGGGGTTCTTGTTGGACGGACTGGCGTTCGCCGTGTTCGTCCCTGACGGCGCAGCCGACGAGGCGCCGATCAGAATGGCCGTGGCGGAGGCGGACAGGTCCTCCTCGCCGCAGCACTCGCCATCTTCCGAGGCCAGGCTCGAGGTCTCAGGGACGGTGTCCAGGTCGTTCTTGAAGGCGCAGGTGCAGCGGCCGCCGTGGTTGCAGCAGCAGCTTTCTCTGTGGCCGTCCATGGCACCTAGGTGGATGCACTTGTTCGTCTTCTCGCCGCAGTCACACTTGACATGCGCTGAGCGGTTCTTGCGCTGCGACCGGCAATGTTGGCATTGCGTTACTGGCCGGCCCTTCTTGTTGATGTGTTGTAATGGCCGGTCTGGTCGACAGAGTTAGCAAACGTTTGGGGAGAGACGGAGCGCCAGGCGCGAGTCAAAAGGTCGCGCGCGGCATTGCATTCCATATCCGTCATAGAGGCTCATCCCGTTCCATGCAAAGGGCTCCGTAAATGCTTCCCCCTCCTCCCCTTCAATTGGGCACCTCGTCCCAGCCGTCGGTGCAGCCGGCAAGTACGATGGTGCAATTGCTTGCAAACTGCATGAACAGCTGCAGCTGTTGCTGCCACCCATTTTGCCGCGCAAGGCGCAGGAGCGAGGCCGCAATGGCTGCGATCGCAAATGTCGAACGCAGAAGCGCAAGTGCGGTGCCGGAGGCGCGGCAGAGCGCAAAAGCCAAACCAGAAGCCCAGAGCCAGAAACAACACCACGAGGAGAAACAGGAGAGAGCCAATGGCAGTAAACCAGGGCAAAGAGGCCAAAGTAAAATGCGATCGAGCCATGGGAACCAAAGAATCAAAAGAAATCGAGCCGTATGAAGGCCAAAAAGGACGTACCATAATGTTGGCAATTGCTGACGCGGTGGCCGCGAACGCAGGCTTCGCAGGCCCATTTCTCACCGTCAATGAGCATTTTCGGCAAGGGACGACAAGAGCGGTCGTTTTGGGGGTAGGGTTGTGAGTGGAGATTGGTCGAGGTGCTGGACAGAAAGGGAGGAAGGAGAAGGAGAAAGAGTAGAAGGTCGAAACGGGGGGAGGCGACGAAAGAAATACAAGAAACCCAAACCGCACAGGCGTTCCGAGGAAAATGGCTAGGAAACAAATAAAATACAAAGGTGAGAAGAAAAGAAAGAAAGAAATAGGGTGAAGGAGACCAAGGGGAAAAGAGAAAAGAGAAAAAAAGAAAGAGCTAAATAGAAAGGGAAAAATGAACACTTGGAGAGAGAGAGAGGAAGGCGCGAATGGCAGAGTAAAAGAGTTTAGAGAAAACGAGACTAAGAGAAGGGACCAGGAAAAAAAGGGCCTAAAAAGGACGGAGCGCTGGCGACGGGTGATAAAACGGAAAACGGAACACGGAAACACGCTAAGAACTGAGCGAGTCTCGGAGCTACCGCTATGGCTTTTCTTCCCTGGGAGCTTGCTGGCGAATGCTGGCGAAGGGGAAACAGCTAGGGAGCAGGAAGCACAGGGCAAGCTGTGGTGGGTTCTTTTGTCTGCGACAACAGACAAAGACGGCGGAAGGTGCAAAGGACGGGGCGCAGTGCTTGGCTGTGGAGGGTATCTCGAAAGACAGAAAGACAGAGCGAGCAGAAAGAGCAGAAAGAGCGATGGCAGTTGTAACGGCAATCAGGGAAAGAGAGAAGGATGGAAAGAAGGACAGAAAGAAGAAAAGAAGAAAAGAAGAAAAAGAAGGAGAACCCGGGCAAGCGGGTGGGCGACAGAGGAAGGAACGGCAGTCGCAGACACGCGTAGGTCGTAGCTCGAGCGTCCCGCTGTGACGTTTTCGAGCTGTGTCGAGTTTTGGTCGTTCGTCGGATGTCGGGCAAGGCCAGCAAAACGGTAGGATGCAAAGTCTGGATTGGACGTGTGTGAGAAGGTGGTCGTATTGTTTCCAGGCCCGTTTGGCGATTGTGTTGGATGGTCTGGTCGGTCTGGTCGTTCTGGTCGTTCTGTGCGGGTTTGAATCTATGACGGGGCGCGGCGTTGTCGACTCTCGACTCTCGACTCCTGCTACTGAAGCTTCGCACGTCGCAGCCGCATGTAACTCGTAATACTTTGTAGGACAGATTCGCGTGGCGGACCGGCTGGACCGCTCTGCCTCTTTCTGCCTTCGTGCTTCAGAGCTGGGGGCGAGCCTTAGGTCAGCGGCTCAACCGAAACAAGATGTGTGTGACAAGGGCCCTTTGGCTTTTTGGGCGGGCGGGATGGTGGTGGAGGATCTGCGGCAGACGGGAGTCCCTCGAACCTTCCTTCTCTCTTTGTGTTTTTGTGTTCGATGTCGTCCTGCTGACAGGGAAGAGCAAGAGCAAAAAGCGAAAAAGAAAAGGAAAGAAGAACAGGAAGATGGGAATATGGGAAAGTGTGTGGGCAGGCTGGGTTTCTTACTCTTGTGGAATCCGTCGGAGCAGGCGACACGAGGAAAGTGCGAGCAGTACGACTGCTCGTAAGCATGGAAGAGAGGGAAGGAAGGACCGTGTAAGTGGCGAGGAAAAGGGAAGGAGGGAGTCAGAGACACGGAAAGAACTTTTTGTGACGAGACAACGGGCAGGAGCAGAGACGAAATAAAATAAAGAGAAAGATGCACAAGAAGGAGAAGAATAGAGGAGCCTGGAGATTTCTGGGCAAAAGAGCACAAAAAAACACACGAGAGATGTGTAATGTTTGTTGGATGTGGACTTTTCTTGTCAGGCTGGGTCCTGGCGTGGCATTCGGTGGCCGTCTTGAGACTGGAGACTGGAGACTGCTACTTGTACAAGATCGGAAGCAACATTCAGGGACAAGGGGGACGACGGCAATGGAGAAAGAAACGAGGGTTCGTCTGGGTTCTTTTTATTCTTTTCCCCATTCACGCATTTCTACGGAGTGTGCGAGAGGAGCGAGACAGCCTGCTCTCTCGCGCGTTGTGCTGTCTGCTTCTACGTGTGAGGGAGCGTGGGATGTCAAGTCAATCTCTGATGGGGGGTGTGGATGAAAGGAAGGAACGGGTCATCGAGGGAACAGCGAGGGACTCGCTCGCAAAGAGAACAGAACGAAGAAGAAAAAGAAAAAAAGAGTACCGCTTCGCCTTGCAGCTCGCTACTTGCAGGTCCGGTGGCGTCAACGTGGGAGAAGGCTGTAGCTGGATACATCGTTCTTCCAAGAAGGGCATCTGCGAATGGAGAGCAGACAGCCAAGCAGTGACCCCAGGTCGCCGAAAGACGGACGAGGGCGGAAACGCTCGAGGCAAGAGAGAGAGACAGGGAGAGAGGCTTGCTTTCGCAAAGACAGGCCCGCTTTCCTCTCTCTCTCTGCCTCGAGTAAAGCGAGTTAGGAAAGAAGAAGAAAAATGGAGGGTCCATTCTCCCACGGCTACGACGTGGGTGCTCCACTCAAGTTACAGAGGCCGAAAGGGGACTAGGACTGCGATTTAGGGATGAGGGTGGTCGAGGATGGTCGAGGGTGGTCGAGGGTGGGGAGTGTCGACGTGGGCTGTGGGCAATGCTGGAAGGAAGGGGAAGAAAGGCACCGCCAGAAAAGGAAAGAAGGAAAAGAGAAGAAAACGAGCGCTGGGTGGGAGGAGACTGTCCTGGTAGGGGGTGTGGAAACGACACGGGTGTTCAAGGGGCGTCTCGTCCAGCGGCGTCAAATTTTGACGAGGAATGGCCACAAAAGGCCAGAAAGGGCCCCTCGTCTTCCCAATCGCCAGCCGCTTTTGCGCACGACTCTTTCGCACTGCACTTGGCGCCGTTGTGTTGCGGCAGGCGGCGATGTGCTTTTCGTTTTTTTTTTTCTCTTTTCTTTTCTTCTTTCCCCTCCGTCTTTTCGGCGTTGCTGCATGTCGTGGAAAGATTGAAAGATTTTCCTCTTGCTCTAACCTGCTCCAGCTCCAACCCCCCCTTTTCCACCTTTGCCACAGGACAGGTTTCCTGTTTAGCGCTCCAGCCTTTGGAAACGCCCGCGCTGCAGAAACAACAGGCCGATTTAGCGAGATGACGAGCCACTGTCATCTCTTTTTTTACTTGTAAAACACTTGTATCTGCATACTGTGTGAGGGATACCCGCATACGAGTTCACGATGAGGCGGGCGATGGCAATGCTGGGATCATGGTGCAGAGAGAACGATGAGGGTGATGAGGGTGATGAGGGTGCTGAGGGCGACAAAGGTGCTGAGGGCGACGAAGGTGACGAGGGTGCTTCAGGATCGTCACACTCAGCAGTGCACCCTGTGCTTGTCGTCTCCTTTCTCGGTCTCGCGAATCGCAGCTTCCTTCCACGGCGCATCCTTCAAAAATGCACGTATTCGTATGGATGGTATTAGGGACGGACAGCAAGCATACGAGAAAGGCTGCCCCCTGGCGCTCTTGATGCTGCAGGTGGACGACACTACCCAGAACGACGAACTGTTTCGTCTCGCCAGCCCGTTCCAAGGCAAGCGCCGTCGATCGTGACCTTGGAGAGGGGTCCTTTTTTCGATGGACATCGGACAAGTCGTGCAGAATACGACACTGGGGGGATGGGGGGGGGGTCTTCACCAAGATTTGGTGGGGAGGTCGAGGACATGGGGGGTTTCGACAAGAGGAGCCAGTGAACATCGAGCGACACAGTGGGCTTTTTGCTCGTTGCCCACCCTCCTTCCTGTGGCCCCCCTTTCCAGAAAGCGCAAAGGGCTGGCACCACCTTCACAGGCCCGCTGTCGCCGACAGACCATTCACAGCGAAAAGAGATATCCTTTCACAGCGAGTGCATTGTTGAAATTTTCATCTGCCCCCATTTCGCCCATCTCTCCCATCTCAGCTGCGTCGGCGAGGCCTATCAAACATGAGTGAGTCTGTCTCTGAGGAAAAGACAGATGAGAGCCAGCTGTTTTGAAATATGCACTCTGGGAAGTTATGCCAATGTGCTCCGCAAAGAGGAGGCATCAGAATGAGTACGAGTATGTCGTATGTCGTATGGGACGTAAAATAAAATCAAAATACAACAAAAAAGAGGGCCCGAATATACCGATTTCGTTTTGCTTTTTGTCCTGTCTTATACGATGCAATGTCGTAACTGAGTAAGATATCTTGCTGCCCCCTTGGAGCCGGTCTCCGTTCGCTTGCCCACCTTGCCCACCCGCACAATCTCACAGGCCATCCATCCTACGGTCCATTTCTCCTCTCCTGGACTCCATTTGGCTCGGTCCGTTCCCCTATTGAGAAACAATACGTCCAACCAACTATGTATGGAGCACGACGTATTGCTCGCTGTGACGGAGCAAGTAATATCTTTCCAAGGATAAAGAAGCGGAAGATGGACAGCGCGACGCCCGGTGCTCCATTCACAGTGCATCGTTCTTTGTCCTGCTCCTGCTACGGGCGGCAAATGGTTCTGTTTCTGGCTACTTGTACACGCAGGCCCTTTTCCCTCGGCGACTGCCCACACCGGCAAGGCTAGGCCAGCCGGGTCCCAGCTCACAGGTATGGTTCGCTTAGCTGGTGCAGTTTGCCCTGGCTACTGTGCCCGGGTATTCAGCGACATACGTCGTGCTCTTACTCTGTCTCGCTGCCTCGCCGCCTCGCTCTTTGGATTGCACCGTCGTCCAGTCCAGTGAGTGAGCCGCAGAGCCAGTGAGCCAATCCTCTCCCTCGTGTTGGAAACGAGGCCTAGTCCTAGTTTCAGGGCCAGGCCAGGGCCCCGTTCAAGTCAGAGGGCAAGACAATTTTCCCATTCTCCGTGCTGATTTCCACTCATGGGAAAGAGAGAGAAAGCGCGTCACCTACTCTTGGCTTTGGTCAGTTTGTGTGGTATTTCCCGGTCTCCGTAGCATACGTCCATACGACGTACGTCGTGCTCCGGAGCTTACTCCGTGGGCGGTTTGGTTAGCAGCCCATACTTGGAGCTCGTTGCTGGTTGCTGGTTGCTCGTTTAGCTGTCCGCACCGTTACTGGCGTAGCGCTCTGGCTAGCCTCGAGGTGTTCTTCGCACCTGCCCCTCGCTGGCTCTGCCCGCCTTCCCCCCCACCCCATATCGTCGATGTGTTCCTCGACGGCGTGCTGCGCTAGCGAAACGACATGACAGGCGGAGGGAAGAGAAGAGAACATACATACGTCGTATCCTACACAGTAAAAGATCAGACATCAACGGCGGATCGGGCTAATCCCCTTTCTTCACTGGCGCGGCCGCAGCTTTCTCCCAGCCCAAGAACCAGGCTCGATGTAGCAGCGATACCCGCCGAGTGTCTCCTTGTCTCTGCGCTGATGTGCGCTGGGGAGGAGAGACAGAAACAAGTATTGCGCCACCACCTGCAGGACAGTAGCAGTCTTGGCCTGGCCTGGTTTGGGTTGGCTGCAGGCTGCTGGCTAGGGCTCGTCGGTGTTTTCTTCGTCCTTTTGTTTTCTTTTCTTTTCTTCCAGCGTGTAAGTTAACTGCGAGCCTGACTTGCCGTCCTTTCCTTTCTTGCATTCGTTTGCCCAATAGCAGAACAGACTAACACGATTTCGCCATTGACAGGCTTCTGTCGTAGGAGACTCCTTTTGCACTGTAACCTCCGGCGTGAATTACAGGGCTAAAGCATGGCTTACTCCGTAGTGGCAGGAAATAAAGACTGGAACAACGAAGACGATACTCATCTTGGACATCCCGCCCATGCCGTCGAAAGTCAAAGTCCATTCGTGCAGCCGCCTTTTCCGTTTCATTTTCTCGTCGACTACGGAGTAGAAGACGATGCCGCTCACGGTGGCGGTATATCTTACGAAGTACAAAGGCAGAGACATCGCGGTCTACGCCTACGGCCACTTGCCCGGTTTCCCGCGTCGTTGGTCTCGTCATCTCATATGAATACGGGCAACGAGAGATGAAAGGGGAAATCAGGAAACTGACCGGGCTGTCTGGGCCAGGCTGGGCGCTGGTGGCGCTGGTGAACGGAGTATCCTGTAATAAACTCTGTACAGGCATAGCCGGTCTTGGGAGTTGTGCCTGGCAGAAAGGGCCAGAAAGGGCAGAAAAGCAAAGTTTGACACAAACCAGCGTGTCAAAGTTGCAATGGGCGATTGCCCGTCTTGCCCGTTCTCTCACAAAAAGGCAAGAAACAAGGGTCCGCTATCGCCCAGACAAAAACGGGACACAAAAACGCAGCCCATCAGAGCCGATGCTTTTACGCAGTTCAATCGAATAAGAAGAAACAGTTTCTCCTCTTGACGCAAGTCAAACCCAGGAAGCCAGGGCGCTACGAGGTATTACCGCAGCTGTGCAGAAAACTACGATGGACAGGGCTAGATGGACCTGCATTGCATGCCTTGGGCCGGGTGGGTGGGGGGGAGGTGCAGCTGCAGCAAGAAAGCGCAGGACGGCCAGGCACAGACATTCGAGAGCAAGGCCAAAAGGGAAAAAAGGCACTGCTTCTGCCAATTGGCTTGTCTGTCATTCTCTCTCTCGTCCGTCCTGTAATTAACCTGCGGATTCTTGGCGTTGATGAATAGCAAGTCCTGGCTTCGGTTCGGCGTCGGATCTCTCGTCTTTGAACAGAAGTCGTGTCGTTTTGGCCAAGTCTTGTTGGAAACGTTGTCGTCGTCGTCGGCGGCGGCGGCGGCGGCGTCGTTGCCCAGCAGGGCCAAGTGTTCGACAGTCCGACGTCTCGACATATGTCATTGTGTGAAAAGAGGTTGTCTCGTTGTTACTCGCGTGTCTTACCTTGCGCTTCAAAGGGGGCAAGAGGGGGGAGCCCCGGTAACGTAACTCAGGGTCTCCGACTGCCCGCGATCCTTCCAGGGAGCCATGATGACGAGGACACAACGTTTTGTTCTAATGTCAGAGAGGCGGCGTGACAAAACAAGTTGAACAAAAACAGCACACATAGACGTGCACACTGGCACACGGGCACACTGGCAAATGCATACTACGTATGCACTTTGCGAAAGAGGCGAGAAATCTTACCACGCAGCCACAAAACAAAAAGGAGAGATCCAAGGATAGGCGTCGGGAGGAATGGGACGGACGTAATTACATCATTGCAACCCAAAAGACAAAAAAGACTAAAGCAGAGAGACTCGACACCAAACACAACCGGCGGCAGCCGCTTAGGTTTCCCATGCACAAGAGAGAAAAGAGACATGCTCTGCGCGGGTGGCCCAACATGGACAGTGGCGGCCATGCAGGGTTGTGTGGACAAAGCCTTTCTGCTGTTGGAGAAAAAGCAACGCTCCCGCGCATAGCTGCATGGCAAACCCGCACTTTCCCCCCAAAATTTGAGTCCATCGAGTCTATCTTCGTTGTTTTACGCGGGGGAATTGGTGGGGTGTCTTTTCTGCAAGTTTCCAAACGGCACACTGCAAAAGCTGCAGAAGGAAAACTTCATGACATTTTTCAACGTGCCAATTGGACGTTGCTACTTTTGCCCATCCTTCATCCTTGATAGACGTGGAGAGCGACAGCGGACGGCGGACAGCGGACAGCGGACAGCGGTGACGGGGGAGGCAGTCGTGGCCGTCCCAGTCCAAAGACAGCCACTAATACGGTCAGTCAGGACAAACGGCGCAAGAAAAGAGCATGGCCTGACTTGGGGGGAAAGCTTGCATCGCCCTTTCTTCCCACGCCAACCCTTCGCCCGAAAGTTGAAAAAACAGACATGCACGAGGAGAAAGAAAGCGTTCGATTTTTCAGTCTTTGTGCTGCGAGGGAGCCAAAAACTTAAGACTTAAAGTTGCGGTGAGAGATGACACGAAGAAAGCAAAGGAAGCCGGACAACAAGGCACTTGAAGGGACAAAGCCGAAAACAGAAACAAAAGGCGGCCCCAGCAAGAACGGGATGAATGGGCTGCTGGACAAGCGCGGCTATGGCCCTTTCTCTTCCTCGTCCTCTCTTCTTGTGTCCACCACAACTCGATGCATCCCCCTCTCCTCGTCTTGCCTTTTCGGGGTCAGGGACAGGAACAGCCATCGACAAGCAAGTTGTTTTCCTCGCCATCCAAGCCGCCCGCATCCGTGGAATCCCGATGGACGAGACGAGGAGGGGTGAGAAGTAAAATAAAAATAAAAAAGAAACAAAAAGTGAGAGCGCGAAGACGAGAAGGATGCCCCTTCCGCATCACCAACTGCTTTCTCAGCGGGATGCGTGTCCGCTATTTGAATGGATATACTTTCCCTTCTCGGGGAAGCTGCAGGTCCCTTGCTCCTCCCATCACGGTTTTCCAACACTGAACAGCGCTTAATTACCTCGTAAGTTGCTGGCCAACCGGGCATCGTTCGGTGTTGCTGAAAGCAGTATTCCCAGGCGCTGTGCGCTGGCAAAGCACCAGCGAGGGGCACGCGAGGCGCACCTCGCCATCCACTTGCACTGTAATTACTGCATCCACCCCGCCCACTGGAGGAGCCGCCCACTGAAAATCCTTCCACCCAGCTCCCCCAAATGCAGCCGCTCTGTTTTCGTGATGCAGCAACATACGAAGTACGGAGTACTTTTCAACCGACGACGTACATGGCCACAGAGACACGTGAAGAACTGCCTTGTTTTGGGGGAAGCTACGATGCACTTCCGCATGTACGGAAGAGAGGGGAGGGGCAAAGAGTCAGCGCGCCGCGTGTGTGTGTGTTGTGCCTCCCTTTGCCGAGTTGAAGCGTTGCCCCTCCTCGCCTGCTCCTTCCGGAAAGATGTGGACGAAGAAAGGAGAGGAGAACAGGATGCCAGAGCGCCACAACTCGCTCGCTGTCGGTCCAAACGAGAAGGAGCAACGAGCTTGTCTGTATCATGTATGGCAGGAACAACCGCGAGCCGCTGGCTCTTGTACGATACTTGTGATACCCCGCGAATGGCCCCTTCCCGTTAAGGGAAGTTTGTGCAATCCTACTGTTTTGTTCACGAGGGCCGCGTACTCTTTCCCCTTTGCTATTGCATCGAGAAAGGCCCTCCGGGAGCTTATACATTCCGGCTCGCTGTCCTTTTCTACGTCGTAGACGAGTGGACAATTAGCCTAGAAGTCGGATTTTTTGTCATTTTTTATTTCTCTTCCTTGTTGTGCGACCCTAGCGATGTGCACTGAACCAGTCGAGAACCCCAACCGAATCGGGGCGCTAGGCGGTTCCAGGTCACTCTCGCCAGGAACGCCTCCAGGAACAGGCGCCAATTCGAGACTCTCTGATTCTCTTTGTTCTTTGTGACCTCGATCATTTATCCACGTAGTTTGCGGATCTTCTAGTGTATTTAGGGCCCTCGAAATAGGGCAAATGGACTAGTTGCCCCTAGGGCGGACTTTGCCAACATCGACAAGTTAAGTAATGTGGAGAGTGTGAGGCGAGCATGGCGGCCACAGCGGCAGGGCGGCTTTCCTTTGTATTCGAGATCGACAGAAAAGACGGAGCAGAAGGGCAAGAAGGGCAAGACGGGCACCAGGATTAGATTCCGAAAAGGAGTATCTTACATTGGCGTTGTGGTCAGGGCAAGGGGGAAAGAACCAACGGAAATTCAAAAAATGGAAAAAGGGGAAAGACAAAGGAATCAAAATCAAAATCAAATCAAAACAGAGCGGAACCGTGGCTATGACAAAGGCCAGGCGAAAAGGACACGACCAAAAAAAAGAATAAAGACGTGTCAACGGTGGGAACTGGGGACGCAAAAAACTTGATCCCAACAATCGAGCCCGCTGCGGGCACTAAACGAGGCACTCCATGCGAGAATGACTTCTCCGGCCAACGAAGTGCGATGGGCAATTACTCGATTTGATTGAAATTGAATAAAAGTGTGCGAAAAAAAAGGCGTCGAGGGTGTGGTGTGGTGCAGACAGTACTTTTACCAGCCTTGAGAGATGCATAGATCGTGAGGTACTTTTGGCACGCTTTCTTTTTGCTTGCGAGAGATCCAGCTTCAACCCAAAATGAAGATACCTGGACAAAATACTTTTTGTCTTCTGCCTGGCCAAACGTTATCTTTTTTTTTCTTCTTCTCCCGCCCAAGAGAATCAATCCTTCGACCCTTTCATCGCAGGCAAGGATGGGCAACGTCCTCGCCTTCGAAGACCACTCGCCTGCACATTCACGTCCACGACGACAGATAAGGTAGTAATTCCAGTTCATAAATCCTCCATCATTGCCGACCTGGCGTCAGGTAATATCTTGGAAGCAACAAGAGGGCTCGTCTCGAGGCTTGCCACGACATAAAACCAGGCCAGGCCAGGCCAAGAGCGAGACCGAGCACCAAGACCAGGTGTCGCTTGGCGGGATTCGCGGGGTGCGTTGATGGACGCCCATGTCTCCCCAGGCCATCACTAATATCCTCCGGTAAGATACCTTGGGGGACTACTGCAAGTGAATATCGTGTCAAGCGAGGATGGCAAGTATTAATATGTCGTATGGCTTTGCTGGAGACACTGCGAGGTACTTGTGTCATTTTTTTTTGCTGCCTCTCCACGGTGCTGCATCTCTATTTCTCCGCATAAGGGCCTTTTCTCTCTTTTTCATGTCCTCCCATTCCAGTTTTGGACGACCAGTTTCTTGTCGTTTTCCATTTCCAGACAACTGCTGCAACCCCCCCGTCCAGGGGCGCTGTGCGACAGAACAGTCTGGGCACGGCGGCTTGGCTATTGCACTTGTACCTGTAGAAGGTGCATCTCAAAAGCACAGGCAAAATAAACAGAGTGGGTAATTCCTGGTTGCGATTCGACTTCCTCGCCCGGTCACAAGAAAAGAGGATCGTGCCTCGCCGAGGGAAGGGAGCATGTGGGGACGGGACGTGGAAGACAGTGAGAAGGGAAGAAAGAACATGAGAACCCGCCTGAAGAAGACACAGCCGTGATCTGACACAAAACACGATTTGGCCCGTGAAATTGCCCGTGAATTGAGCCGTCCGCTCCTCCTCCACACACACCCCTTGGTTACGTTTCCCTTGTTGGCCCGGCCTTTCAACGGCACGACCCTTTCCTCTCCAAGATCTATCGACCTTTTTTTCTTTACTATTTCTCTGAAAGTCGGAGATGTGACGGGCAAAGACGGGCCTTCTGGGGAGAGACTTTCTCTCGCGAAGAGGCCGAGAAGAAAGTCCAAGAGTTATCATATGCACAATCGTCGATCGCGTTGCTCTTCTTGGATGCCTTTGATACAACGCCAGGAGCAGGAACACAAATACAGATTCACATTCACGTTCACATTCACATCCACACGCCCCCTCCTCTTCCTCATCCTCGTTTCCACCCCTTCTCCCTCTTCTTTTGCCCCGGATTTTCGTCAATGGCTTGTTCTCTCCCCTTTTCTTTTTCGTCCTGCGTCTGCCGAGATCATGCCTCATTGGTGTGCCTGTCTCCTGCTTTCAACTTCGGCTTAATTTTCGTTCGTCCCTTTTCGGTTGATTCCAATGTTTCTTCTTTCTCTTCTTTTCACGGGAGCCTGCATGGCGTCTGATCTTTCTTCCGGGGGAGAGAGAGGGAGAAAGGCATTCATTCTCGGTAAACTCATTGTATTACCCACCCACCCCATGTCGTTGAAAAGCATTGTACAGAGTAGAGCAGATGCTGTGACATGCGGTGTCTTACATCGAGAACCTGTTCGTAGTCTCTTTCCCCACTGAATACGTCCTTCCCCCAAAACGGCGGCCCGGGGCCGCCCGAGCTGAAACGGGGGTGAGGAGAGGGGGCAAGTCGACGATTCTTTGGGGTATTACATGCCCCAGACGAGGACGACGAGCAAGACGAAGGAAGGAGCCTCGCCACCGGGCCAGAGGGGACCGGAGAGGAACATGGATGCGCGTCAACGACACGATGTGATGATGGAAGAAGTCGGGTAATCGGAAACGTGAGAAACCTAGCTGCGTCGTCTCAGCAGTCTGGCCTGGCCTGGCTGTGTGCTTCTGTTCACTGCCCACCGACCACCACTGGGGGTGACCTGGCAGGCAGCTGCTGGCGCTTCCTATTTTCAGCATCAAAGTCCACTCTTGTGCTATTTTCGCCCTGTAATAACGCTTCAGCAAGGCCCCTACCAAGCTCCCAAGCTGACTGAGCCCCAGCCATGACCGGGCCTCGTATGCATGACCGGATGGAATAAGAAAGATCGTAAGAAGTCGGCGTGCAACAACGCTGCATCTTTTGCTTTCTCTCAGAAAGCTTTCCGGAACTGGATTCCTCCAAGGAGAATTCAAAGTGGAAAATAAAACCCGACGAGCCTTGTTTCGCGCCCTGCAGCAGCAAACTGTGAGTGCGCCGCTGTAAGTACGGAGGATACGGATTACTTTGTAAGACAGTTAACACGAGTTCGCCAGCCCCTGTGGCTATTGGTGATGCCTATCTCCTGGTGTCCTGCGCGGCCGCGGAGAAAGTCGAGGACAACAACAGCCACTGAACGGACAGCCGAATTAAGAAAGAAGTAATCCACTGTTGGTGCGCTACACTGGGCCTCAGGGTCGTTCCTTCACCTTTTGAGTTTCTCATCGTCCCTTTCCCTCGTCTTCCGGCCTTCGTTCTTTCCTTCTTTCCCCGTTTTTTCTTTCCTTCCATTGTTGGCACTTTCCTTCTTGGTCAATCCAGGACACCAGGAAACTGGCAAGTACGTGGGGTGCGGTGCCCAGGCGCCTGCCTCTTCACCTTTCTCCTTGCCCCCTGCTTCTTTCCTGATCTAGGGGTGGGACGTCTCCTTCGGTCAGCCCCGTTAGGTGTCGCCCGACGATCAGATGACGACAGGATCGAACATCCCAACTTTAAAAATAAAATAAAAAAACAAAAGGAAGGAAGAAAGGAAAGGAAGAATGGAAGAACGACAGAGAACGAGAGATGCTGCGAAAGAGGCCCTGGGCTAGCCAATGCTTTCCTCTCCCCATTCCTTCCGAGACAAGGCTCACTCAACTTACTCACATTTGGCCACTCCAGTCAACCAGTGCCCCCTCCTTTTCGGTTTCTTGTTTGTCATTGCGATGCGAGCTTCTCAAAAGGGGTCGTTCCATTTGCCTTCGATAGCGGGCTGCATCATTCTAAAACCCTTCCTTACTTCTATCCAGCTTCCTAAAGAAGCAGCTCTGAACAGGTTGGCACACCTTTGACCCTGCCAAGCGCGCCGTATTCCCCTACTGTTCCCTTCCGACATCAGCTGCCTCAGTCCTCGATTCCCTTCCATCGCGTCAATCCTCCCCAGTCTGCCTTTTCTTCCTTCCCGGCTTTCTCCTCGCGGCTGAGACCGACTTGCATACGACAAACGAAAGGTTGCTAGGGGCAGGCATCCACTCCTCCTCCTCACCTTTCTCCACATGAGGCACGCGCTCGCTCGCTTTTCACGTCACCGAGAGAGGGAGCGACGATAGCAAAGAGGAAGCAAAGAAATTGCATCAAAGAGGTGAGCGTGACTTGGCAAGGCGCCCTCTTCGTATTGACAACAACGCACGAGGCCCAAGCCTCCCCGTGCACTCGAGTAGTCAAAGCCTAAACTTAAGAGGGTGGACGCCACGAATGTTTTTTTCTAACCAACAAAACAGCACATCCGTTGCAAAAACAGAACAACGGAAGACGAAAGAGAACAAAATCTCATCGTTCCATACCTTGCCCCCAAATGAGCCACCGAGATGGGGGCTGAATAGTGGGTTTTGCGTGTGTTCCTTTATTTCCCTTCGCCATACTCCGTATGGAGTATTGTTCTCTTTGATATTGGTTGGCTCGGGCGAGGCCGTTATTGAGCGGGCTGCTCCCGTTCATTTGCAGCACTAAAGGGGAGTTAGGGGCAATTTCTCCAATGACAGCGTCGAGACCGTTTAGCGATTCAAGGTGAGACCAGGCCGCTGTAAGTTGACAGTTGGTGGCTTTGTCGATCACCACAGGTCTTTGTCCTCTGCTGTCTTACTCTTTCATCTCACTTTGTTTTCATTATTTGTCTTGTTTTGTTCATATACAGACTCGATTCGACTTCATCCCCTTCATCCCACGCGTCAAGACACAACGCAGAACCGCCAACCTGCAACCCCCGCGGATATACGCACATCCTTCCCTTGTTGGTTTCAAAAAACTCCCACTCGTTCCTCGTCAAGAACAAAAATGTCCACTGCAGCCAAGAAAACGATGGACCAGACGTGGGAGAGCTGGTCTAGGCCTGGCCCATAACTGTCAAAAGTATCTTACAAGGAATACTCCGAACGGAGCATTATCGATCGGTGGATAAAAAAGAAACCATCACCTGAAAGTGTTTCGTTTTCGCATCGCTTCAGTTGTTCTTTTTCTTCTTCTTTGCTCTGCTTTATCGCCAGATGGGGTAGGTACCCCCACAGCGCTGCAGCAGGGACCCCAATGACATAGTGCATGTGGGGGTTCATGTAAGTGGAGGGTGGCAGGGGCCGAGAAAGGCAGGGCTGAAAGATATTGAAGAAAAGACAACAGAGACAAAAGATTCAGAGTTTTTTTTTTTTTTCCTCTTCTTCGCTTTCCCTAGCACACCCCTATCCGACGCATCCCACCCTCCTTCGCATGACAGGACAGCTCCGTAGTCGCTGGAGAATTTTTTACATTGCAATGATGTGCCGGCAGCTAAGGCGACTCGCCCGAAAAAGAAAAGAAAGAGAGATATCTCGATCCATGACCAGCCCGGGCATGCCGCCAAAACGAAATTTGAACACAATGAAAACTTGAAATAGCCTCCGTCGTTCTTTCTTTTTGGTCCTCTGCCGCCCCATCTCTTCGGTGTTGATCTACCCAGCAATGAATATTGACAGATGACAAAACATGGCGTTGCCGAAGGGTTATTCTCTTGACATGTCGACAATCTTGAGGCACGCCCTTGCACCAAAACATAGCACAGTTGCTCGCTCAAACAAAGAAAAAGGAGAACAAGAACAGTAAGAGAGTGCGCCCTCGTACGGTGGAATGAGCTGTATGCTCCTTGTCGCCCCCTTGGTCCCCTGTTCAGCCTCCCTGTACGCCGCACTCCTGATCGATACGCGCAGCTCGTTCCGTCGAGGGGAAAGAAGAGACACGAAACAGAGATACAGGGATACACAAAACACAAGACAGACAACGTTATTTGCCACCGTGATGGATCACTGTTGCAATCACAGCATCTACATTGACGACGCAGAACAATCTTCAAGAACAACGCTGCAACAAGAATACGGCCTCTCCTCTTATCGCGGCGTCGTGAACATGCTGGTATCCGTTCGTTCGGTATGCAACTTTAACCTCCCTAGAGATGAAAATGACCTGATATTCAGCGTTAGGGGTCCGTCCCATAACTATCCGCATCAGGTACGCCACGCATCAATTGCCCGAATCGAACAGTTCTAAGATACAAATATTGATTCCAGCGGACTTTGTTCCGTCCCTTTTAAAGTGTTTGGGTGCTAGTTTTCCTCTAGTGTTGTTTTTGGCAAGAGCCAGAGCCCCATCCAGTCTATCGCGAGACAGACTCGGCTCGAACTACGAGAAGCAGGCCAAAAGCAAATAGTTGACAAAAAAGAGGAGAAACAGAGCGGAAGGAGAATAGTAGACAGCTCCTGGCCCCCCAAGGGAAAATGTGCTGGAAAACGCTGCCCGGGAGAAGCCTTCGATACGTGTATCAACAGAGCTGGAAGAAGCATAGTTAATAATTCTTGACACTTCTCGACGAGCTGGCTGTGCATGCCACGATTTCACGACTACTTTGTTTGTTTTTTTACATAACTTGTCTTTGGAAATGAGGGCTGACTACAGTCCCGGTCATATTCCTGTAACAGATAACTGAACAAAATGCTGTAGAATATATTTCAAGTTGAAGAAAAGCCAAAGGACCAGATACGTCACTTGTCGGGCAGCTTTTCCACAGCGGGCCACTAACAAAGACCTTGTGTTCCTCGCGACGATCGTCCACAACCCTCGAGGAGCGGGCCACCCACAAAGCTTTTACTCCTGTAGGCATCCTCGCAAAGGCCCCATCCGCATACGGAGCAATAGTGGCACATTTTCTGTTGTATCGTATATCCGCCCTGATGCTCCACGCATCCATTGTGAACCAACAGACACACACCGAGAAAGAAACTGCGCCGCGCTGTTCTCCAATTTTACCCTCTTTATGTAAGATATCGCCCCTCACCCCCCCAAGCCTCTAGCCTCCAAAACAATTTAACTTTCTTGAAGAACAGACGAAAAACGTACGTCGCACCTCTCGTCTAGCAAATCCATCGGCGACAGCGAGAGTGGGCGGTTTGAGAAACGACCTGAAATTGGTTGTGGCAGAGCTTGGGCACCATTGTTGGACCCTGCACATGAACAGAATGGGGGGGTGGCGGAGAAGTTTGGGGGGCAGTGGGGGGTCCTCGACGACAAGGAGGCTACCACAAGGCGAGAATGAGCTGAAGACTCGACAACGACATATGACGCAATGGGAAGTTTTATCTTTTGCGTAAGAAGTTTGTGCAATGGTTCTGTGCCTTAGCTAAGTCACACGACAAGGAAGAGGTGTGTGCATGTAGCTGCCGGGAGAGCATGCAGATGAATCCGTGTTAGGAGAGAAAAAAAGAGCCCCGCGAAGGTGGGTAGCAGATGAAAACAGGTGTACGGACAGGTGCGCGATGTGATGGATGGCAGGCAATAGCTACGGGAGGGGAGCACATGTGGTATGTTGACAATGTTTGCCGTATTTGCACGCACAAGACAACGAGCATCTTGTGGCTAGCCTCGGTGACCCTAAAGTACACATGCAAGGATGTGCCTCTTCTCTCGCGCCACGCCACACCAGAAGTAAGATACCCGCGTATTAAAAATTGCCTTGTGCTTTAGCTGCATAGGCTTGGATATATGCATGCACTGTACCTCTGTCTTTATCGTCGTCACCTTTGGCCGGTGAGTGGTGATATCATACAGTTGTGGAAAAGAGATCAAAGAGTATCTTGCACTGAATGAGCCGACATCTAGATCCTTCCAGATGCAAGACTGTAGTCAGTAAGTGGACTGGGGTGTTGCTGGCCATTCGCTATTCTGACTTGTGGATCTAATGTCCGAGTTAAGCGACCCTCCTTCGTTTCTTCATTTTTATTATCTTGGTATTTTTTCACAGTCACTTATTAAGCTACAAAGGACATGGATGGTCTCGGTAGAGAAGAAGGGAAGTAAGGAAGGAAAGAAAGGTGAAGAAGACAAGGTAAAATGGCAAAGCATGGTTGAAAGTTTGATGGCCATGAGAATTCCAGACGTGCAACGAGCGAATCAGATGCTCGTCAGGACAGGCGTGTGTTGTGAGTGGTCCGTTTGTGGCTATTTTAGACTCCCGTATATCTCACCTCGTCTTGTGTCGTGCTTTCTTTTAGCTGACAAGGACACCGGACAACGCCATGGCACTTCAACTTTGATAGCTTTTTTGTGTCAGAATCGATCGACATGGAACGCTGCGGCTGAAAGGCAAACCAACGTCATGAAAGCCATTGACCTCGTGTCCCCTCCTCTCCAGTCAGCTCCGCGACAGAAGAGATGCACCTGGTCGCTCGCGCAGAAAAAACGGCACGGCCTCTTGAACTTCATCGGCAAGAGAAAAAAAGAAAGCGTATCTTTCAGTTCGCAGCCGCCTTTTGCGTCGCGAAAGCCATCGGTGTGATCTTCATCCATGCTGGCTTCTGGGCTCACGACGTTCGGTCTTTGTTCGTCTAGCAGTAAGGATCTGACTGACTCCAGGTCCGTTGCTATATCGACATCAGTCAACATGATTCTATGATCTAGCAGCCGGTGCTGTTTTTATGTCACTTCCTTTTTTCGTCTTTCACTTTTTGAGTTGTTCTTTCTATATTACTCACATGCATCGTTTAAATTATATTACAAGAGCACAGCGCCATGAGTGGCTACTCTTCTTATGCAACACCTCCACAAACCATCTCGCAATCCACTCTCCCCATCATGCTCTTTGGCTTTATTGTTATGGTCATGCCGGTTGCTAAAACGATCGTATAGTGTATCGCAGATGTGTCTTTGTCATGTCTCAAGCCGCCCATCACTGACAGTGGGCATTATAAACAGTGCCTATATGCTCGCCATATCAGTCTGGTGTGCAGATCAGCTTAGAAGAAGCAAAGCTGCTCTCTCTCCTACATCGTCATCATTGTCACCCATCGAGTGAATAAATGACCCCCTCGAGGAAACAATATGTATAAGCTACAGCCGGGGACGTGGTACTGGGAGATCAAAAAACGCCCTCTTTACTTGCCAAGGCGGCTTCTTTATTTTGCTGTCAGAGACTCTCTCCTGCAAGATGCAAGACACAAGACACGGCCATGCTGTGTATCTATCTAGTCGGTACACAACAAAAGAATAATGTGGACGTCAAGAGACAGAAGCAACAAAGGTCGGACGATCAGAGACATGATTCCGAGTCCCGGTCACTGTGTTAATAAAGAGAGTATTGAAAAAGAAGAGAAGAGAATAAAACGTGCTCAGCAATGTACAATGCTGTGCGTCCGCTACACGGCTTGACGAAGTCGTTTCTTCGTGTCGACCTATTTTCTTTGCTTCATCTTCTCGGGGAAGGAGTACGGTGCATACGGGGATCAGTCTGGTGCTCTCGGGCGGCCTCTTCTATTTTTTCCTCTGCTCTTTTCATCCCCCATGAAAGACGCCCAGACATCCGTCACATACACAGGTGGGTTCCAGACGCAAGCGCGTGGCAAATATGCATGCAGCGCAGTGCTGTGGATGCAAACCATAGACACCCATGGCGACACGAGGGCATACATGCGGGCGTGTAGTTTGGGTCTTGTAGACTTGACAACCACTGACTAGTCTATGGCGTCCCAAGCGGCTACGCGAAGTCTGCAACTCGTGCGTAGTCAGGACTTGTGGAATGCAAGAAGGGGACAGAGCGATGGGGACAGATAGCAGGAAGGCTAGAAAGCAGGGGTTATCACGGAACAGGCGTGTGTGGGCAATGCATGAAGAGAAAGAAGCAAAATGCGTAGGGAAGATGACGGTGATGCTTCGTTACGGGGGTGGGTGCAGTATCGGCTGCTGCTGCAACCTCTTATCCAACCAGATGCGGACAGGATGACCAACAGAGACCATGCCGGCCGCCTCATGATCCCTCCTTTGGTATCGGCAAGGATGAGAGTGCGAGGGGGTGGGTGAAGGAAAGGGGGGTCCAAGGGTACACGAGTGTGTTTAAGAGACTGAATGCTAGGGGTGGAGTGGAGAGGAGCTCGTGGAGGTGTGGATGGACAGCAGATCAAAAGGCAGTCTGAGGGAGATGTGTGAGGGGTGGCACGGATTGTGGTAGGCACGTACAAGACATCTCGAAGCTGTGGCTGGACAAGTTGAGTCGGGGCGAGCTGATACCGAGCGGGGATGGCACGATACGGCTATGTTGTCTAATCTCCTTTCTCGTGAGAAAGAGAGGGGAGACGGCCATCGTTTGCCTGGATCCGTAAAAGAGAAGAGGGGAAGATGGAGACGGCCAGCTGCACCGTTGTTAGTTCCGGTGTGATAACGAGGTTGGCGAGATAGGCACAGCTGCATCCGAAGATACTGAAAGGTACCAGCCATCAGATTCTCCATTCCTGGTATCTGTGTGTGGCTTTGTGAGGGGCAATACGGCAGCATGACAACACAGGTTTGGTAGCCCTGGGATAGCTGCGCGTCCGTCCGTGATAGTCTCATCTTGGCTCTATCGGGTTGCATGACATGGATATCAGCTAGTTGATAAAGCTCTCGAAGCAACCCCGCAAGCCTTCCCTCTCCCCTCTTGTTGTTTATCTTTGGTGGTAGGTAGAGGTGATATGGTGTGCATTACCCAACGGAAAATGGGAGGGTATCAGAGAGACAGGGCGGAGATAGAAGTTGGGCAATGGTCGGATATGTTTAGAGGATAATATGGACATTGTTTGAGGAAGGGCAAGCAAGGTTTTGTTGGGGTTGGGGAGGACTTAAGAAGAAGACAAGGCAAGGAGGAAGAGAAGAGATGTGAGAGTGTTGAGAAACGTATGGGGTTTGGGATAGGGCATGATAAAATGCGAGAGGGTCAAGAGGGTATGGATAGCACTCAATAAACATGCTTAGGGGATGTATTGGAACACGATATGTGCTATGGGCATGGACATTGGGGCTCTATTGACATGCCGTTATAGGGGGGATTATAGGCCGCATGGGTGACAGAGAGGCATCGAGGCCGTCGTTCGAGCAGCCGAAAACATAGGGAGTAGTATAAGGACAAGAAATGTGTTCGAATATCGGTTGCTGCCTCGTGCCCGGACGATATGTCAAAGTTGATCAGATCGGGACCGGGATATGACAACAAAGTTGGCTGCTCGAGGTGATGTGGAAGAATATTTTTTCTTTTTCTTCTCTCTTTCCTGCGAGTCCTCGCTTATGGTCCTCGCCAATGTGCTTTTTTCAGGGCATTCTGTGATTGAAATTTTGATTTCTGAAGAGCGCCTACACACAATTGCACGGTCGTTAGCTATTGCTCAACGAGGCTGGTTGTCTGTGTGGTCGTTCAGATTTTTTTTTCATGACGTCCTGACGTGTGGAGAGAGACGAATGGGATTAGCGCTGCAAAGTTGAGCTCTGGTGGACCCTCTGGCTGCACGGGCTCCCCGAAGGACACACACCAAACCCCAGACGACCAGGCTCTGTTGCCTTTGGTGGGTGATCCACGGGTTAGACCGAGCCACAATAGCTTCTTCGGTATTGACGTTATTGGCGTTTTGTGGATGTTTTGTTGTGTTGCTTCCTGAAAGCCCCTTTTTCTGGAAATTTCTTCGGTGAAGATGAGAAGAAGAGTTTTCGTCTCTCGTGCTTCGTTCTTTCCTGTTATCTGTCTGCACCTCTGCATAGTCTCTCCTTCCTCGTCTGAGTTTCTGTCCTTGGCCACTTGCCCGGCTTGCCCGTGGAACGCTCTTTCTCTTTCGCGTTTTCTTCGTCTGCTCGCCGAGAAGGAACTTTTGGAATAGCAACTGACAATTCCAAGGAAGGAGGGACCCCCTCCGCCCCCAAGATTTCCCAGTCCTGTTGTGTGATAGTACCTTCCCTCTACTCATTGCCAGGTGCTCCTTCCTTCCCATTCTCTTTAGCCAATACCAATAATCAAATTATCGATATAGGAAGCTATGACCAGCAGCCATCTTGCCACCAGGGCGCTAATGCCCGCTAACGCACCTTTCTTTGTTCATTTGTCGATTTTTCTCCACGAAAATGCATTTCAGAGCACTATTATCCCAAGCTCTGAAAATGGGCCAGCGCGGGGGCCTTTGCCTGTTGTGCCCCGCTGTAGCTCGATCGTTCCAGCGCCCTTCGTTCCTTCCTTGTTTCACTCCCGGCGGCTGGCTTTGCATTACGAAAGAAAAACGCAGTCGGTCGACGCCTGTGTTAGGGGCCGCAGCAAGCCTCGGGAAGGTGCGATTGCGCTCGTGCCAATTGGCGACTGCCCGCACATCACGACATTTGCACCTTTCTTGACATTCCCAATCGAGCCTCTTGCTTCTTCACACATCTTACATTTTACCAATCCACACACGCACACACATACTTGTACACGCACAACCACCAAGAACCCCCGCGCTGCGCCATCCGCTCGCTGCACAATCAGCCACTTATCTCGTCGCTTCATCTCTTCTGCCCGGGCCATTCCCTCTGGCCGCTTCCTCCCGCCCACGTTCTCAGTCTCCGGTTTCCTGCCACCCTCCCTCCGCCAATTGAAGGTGTCACGAGGACGCAGAACGCCGACTTGTGTGTCTAGCCCAGCCTCGTCCCCTTTTCTCCGTCTGTCTCGGTTTCCTTTCTCGTTTCTGTCTCGCCTTCTCGCCTTCTCATTCCACCCTGCTGGCCTGTAGCTTCCGACAGGACCACAGCTGCGACTTCGGGACTCTCTGTTCTAAAGCGGCGACGGCCGACACGTCCAAAGCCAGCCAGCAGCGGGCCTATCCGCTTCTACCCCAGCTACGCTTTGAAACGTGCACAGCACCACACACACTTACTTTCCACAGACTCTCAGCAAAGCCACTCGCCGACAGCCGACCAAGATGGCCCATTCTTCTGCCTCCCCTGCTGCGGCGGACCCGGCCAAGTCAGTCCTCTCTTTTTTCATGTGCCTCTGGCCCCCCACACCCCTTTGTCGGGTTGTGTTTTGCACTCGTTAGTTGTTCCGAGCTGATACTGGTCCAGGCCGGTCCACATCGTCTTCGTCGGTGCTGGTGCCGTGGGATGCTTCTATGCATCGAGGCTTCATTACGTATGTCTTATTCTGTTTCCCGTTGTTCACCTTCGTCACGAGGCTGGCCAAGGTGACTGTCTTTCCTGGAAGGGGGCGTTAACAATGACCATCGGTCATGTTTTCTGTTCACCGCCGCCCACCACCTTACCCCCTGCTCGATCGACAGTCGAGACCGCTCCCTTGTTGACTCTGTGCTGACCGTTGCTTCCTTTTTCGTTTCTTTTTCCTTGACCGTCTCTTTTACAGCCTGATCGCAACATTCACGTGTCCTTGATTGGCCGCTCCAATTATGCTGCCCTCGCCAAGGACGGCGTGCAACTGCAAACACACACATTCGGCGATTATGTCTTCCACCCCCATGCCGTCTACCCGTCCGCGAGTGCAGCCGGCGGTGCTGCTGGGGGTTCAGGTAGCACGTCGGATGCCGTACCACCACCGCCACCAGGCGGCTGGGACTTTGTCGTCGTAACCACTAAAGCCCTGCCGGATCGCGTCGACGACGCGGCCACCATTGCGCCGCTGGTCGGGGCCAAGTCGACCATTGTCCTGATCCAGAACGGTGTAGGCGTCGAGGCGCCGTACCGCGCCCGTTTCCCAGACACACCCATCATCAGCGGTGTCACGGTGGTCAGCGCCGAGCAAGTCAAGCCTGGCGTCATCCGCCAGAACCGCTGGACGCGCCTGCACATTGGGCCCTACACATCCTCGGCCGAGTCGTCCTCCTCGCCCGCTTCATCTTCGCCTTCGTCTTCGTCATCACCCTCAGCACAGATCGACGAGAACAGCTTCCTCACAAAGCGGGGCACGGAGGCCACCGCACAGCTGAACGACTGGTGGACGCGCCTCGGCGGCATCCGCGACATTGAGCCGCTCGACGAGGTCGGCCTCCAAACCGTGCGCTGGCACAAGCTGTGCATCAACGCCGCCTTCAACCCCTCCGCTGTGCTGTCGGGCGGCCGCGGCAACGCCGACATGGCCTCGGATCCGGAGCTGCGCATCCACCTGCGCGCCGTCATGGACGAGATCTGGGCCGCCGCGCCGCGCATTCTCGGCCGGCCCTTTCCCAGCGACCTGGCCAGCCCGGACAAGATTCTGGCGAGCACCGACCGCAACAAGGGAGCGCGTCCGAGCATGCTGCTGGACTGGGAGGCTGGCCGCCCGCTCGAGCTCGAGGTCATTGTCGGCAACCCGGTCCGCATCGCCCGCGCACGCGGTGTCGAGCTGCCGCGCATGCAGAGTCTGTACGCCCTACTCCGGAGCTCGCAGAGCGTGCGTGAGCAAAAGAAGAGCCAGGACAAAGGCAAGTTGTAGAGTACTCAGAGCGTACAGGCCGGTCTGGCTTTTGTCTTTTGCGAGGTATTGCTTTCTTCTGTTTGTATAGATGGGGTATATTTGGATGCATAGTGCGATAGCTTGGAACATATATGACAACACTTTTGCTCTCTCCAATTGTAAATGGACGTCTACTCTATCTGTAAATCTTTTCTCACAATCAACTGAGCGTCGGTTATCATTCCGGTATGAAACCGCCGCCGCCAAAGTCGTCTTCGTCGTTCAAAAAACCGCCGCCACCGGCAAATTCGTCGTCGCCATCGTCGTCCATCACCATGTCGAACTCTTCTGTCACGTCGCTCTTGGTGTCCTCGACAGCCTCTTCCTCTTCTTGTTCGTCATCGTTCCCTGCCGCATCCTCTTCCTCCTCTTCATCCAACGCCTCGTCGCCCAGTTCGTCGTTGTCGTCCTCGTCCCCCTCCTCTTCTTCTTCTTCTTCTTCTTCCTCCCTCTCTTCTCCATCACTGTCAACATCTTCGCCACGATCCTCGGCCGCGTTGCGAATCCTCTGCCGGATCCGCAGGCCGCGCAAAAAGACCGTCCACACACGCAGTGCTACACGCGTTCGGCGTTCTGCAACGGCCTGGACAGCGAGATCCTTGAGCCCTGCCAACACGGCCCGCACAGCCTCGGCGTTCTCTGTAGCCACAACGACACCACGCAGCACGGCCGTGCCTTTCCGACCCTGGAAGTTGAAACCTGACAGGGCCGGCGCGTAGTCGACGCCCAGCATATATGCTGCCCGCCCAGCAGCTTCCTCATCCACGTGCTCACCGCCTTCGGGCACCATACTCGGCACATATAATTCTATGTTGCCAAACTTGTTCTTGGGGACGCGGCCGTCCACAACGGCCGGTGGGCGGTACAACTCTGTCTGCTCGGGCGTGAAGATGGGGATGCCGAGGGGGCTTGGGTGGGACCGGCCGATGCCACCGCCGGCTCCATCACCGAATAGGTCGTCCTCGTCGTCAACACCAGTGCCTTGGTATTTGTCGTCGACGTCACCGTCGTCGTCGTCGCCAAACAGCCCTCTCTTTCGAGACACGGGCTTCGGCAGCCACTTGGCGGGAATTTCGTTGGGCAGGACCAAACGGCCCAGCCGGTACCAACGGTCGGCGCTGTAGGCGATGCGCACATCGCGCCGGCGGTAGATCCGCTCGAGGGGTGCTTTGGCACCGGCTGCCACGGTACCGACGGCAGTGGCGTTGGGCAAGAGTACCTCGTGGCGCCGGAGGTGGCGGACGAGCGCGTAGACGGGGTGGTTCTGGAAGTCGGCCACGTTGCGCGGCATCGGCTCGCGCGACTCGGACGCGTTGAGCTCAATGTCCTCGATCTGGTCGACGTCCGTCAGCTCCGACTCGCGGTAGTAGCGCAGGGCCCGGCGCAGCCACTTGGCCCCGGACAGGTTGGTCGTTGATGATGAATGCGACGAAGTTGACGATGCGGCCGGCACTGAGGCTGCCGCTTTCGCCGAGGCAATGGTTGGCGCCGGCTCCACGAGGCCATCGATACGCGTGCGCTTCGTCTTGGCGTTGTACGCCTTGGCATACCGCCGGGTGACGTCCTTTGCGTCGCCCTCGGCGGAAAATCCAATGGCATACGACAGCTGGTTGTTCTTGTCGGCCGCCGGCGGCTCCAGCTTGGCGGGCTTCCACTGCGTGCAGGTGACGAGCGGGTCGACCGGCTGCCACTTTTGGTGCGCAGCGTCCAGCACCTCGACCCAGTAGACAGGAAATGCCGACTCGCCCCGGACGACGTGTCTCGAGGAGGAGGCCGCTGTCGATGACGGTCGTTGCCTTGGTTTTGGCGTTGTAGGCACCGACGGAATGTTGTACGCCGCGGCGTCCGGGTGGCCCAAGCGACGACGAGGCGACAGGAAGATGGCTTCGTTTTCGGAGTCACCACTCTGAGCCTGGGTGGAGGGTGGTGGTGACCGGTAGATGCTGGGGATTGTGTGATGGTTGGATGATGATGGAGTCGGTTTGGAGGCTTTTGATTTTGGTTGTGGCATCGTCGGCGCATTGCTGAGAAACGATAATGGCTGCAGCGAACAGACTAGCCTTGTCTCAACGCCCGCCGCGCGCAGCAGGGCACAAAAGAGTTGTGCACCGACGTCGCGGGACCCTTGCATACTCTTCGCTGCGGCAATAAAATCGTCTTTGTCGAGAACGGCCTCCATGTCGCTCGGAAGTTCGTACTAAAAACAAAAAAGAAGTCAGACATCAAGCTTGATGCACAGTAACCAAAAATGCTTCACGCGTATGTTTATCTGCACTCACCTCTTTCAACCTCTCTAGGCTCTCGGCCCATAAGGCTCTCCGCATCCCTCGCTCTGTGATGCTGAACCGGGTCTTGAACATTGTCGCCACCTGCTGCAGGCCGTTTTTCAGCGACTCCGTCTGCCCAAACTGCGTCAGATGGCCACCCGGGTTGAGGTAGGACATCATTTTCGCCGTCAGCAGCGGACGCAAGGCAGCCTGCACCTTGGCCGAGTTGCACCACCGGTTCCGCCGCGCGGCGTGCGCCATCAAGCACAGCAAATGCATCTTGTGTACTTCGACGCGGTGCATGCGCTCAGCGCGACTGAGCGGCTTCTTCCGGTTTGCCGGTGCCCTCGCGCCCCAGCGTCCGCCTCGTCGTGATGGTGTCTCGAGAACGCTCTCGTGCTCGGTGAGATTCAGCTCCAATGTACCTGTTTCCGCGTTCCCGTTTTGGGGTGCCCCGCTGCTGGGGTTCGTTGGTGTGGTCGTTGCGCTGACGACGTCCTCAAAGTTAAACTGCTGGCCGCTCTCTTCGTCTTCGTCTTCCTCTTCGCCGTCATCGTCCTCTTCGTCCTCCGAGTCGAGTTCCCTCGTTTGAATGACTGGCTCTGGGATTGCAATGTCCTCGAAGTCCATGTCTTCGTCCTCGTCCATCTCGTCATCGTCGTCCGCAATGATGATCGCATCCGCTGCCGATTTCTGGGCATCACGGTTGCTGCGCGTCGAGACGTCGCTCTTCTGGCCAGGCCTCTTGATGCGCTTCACGGGTGGCTCGTCGGATTCTTCGGTCAGATCGATAGTAGGTTGCGCGGCCCGCCGCGCCGCCGGACTCGGCACCCCAGCCTCGATGAGCATGTCGCGGTACACGCCCGGCAGGCCCATGTCGCCGCCCGCGGCGATCGCAGCATCATCGCGTCGCTGTCGGGCGGCCGTCTGGCGCTGCTGCTGCCGCTGTATTGCCGCTGCGCGGAGGGTAACGCCCCTATGCTCCGCCGTACCACTGCGCCGCGTTGCGACCATCGTGGGCGACCAGCTCTGGGCGATGACTTTACTCTCGATGTCGCAGCCACGAAAGTATAAAACAAGAACTGTTGATGCCAGCGCTCTCAGTGTGGGAGGCGCATGTCGTGGTGCATAGTCATAGGTCGCGCCTGCATCAGGGCTGTCGTCAATAAATGCAGGCAGCAGAGAATGTCGCCGATCAGGATGGATGCGTCGGAAACAGGGCTGCGTCAGACCTGGAACGAAAAAAAGGTGGCGCCCCGCGTTTTGGGGCCTAAATTGAGTTGCGAGTCTGCCACGAAAGCACGTGACCGTCATGACGTAGTTTAACGGCGACCCTTACACTCCAAAAATTTCCATGGAACCTGCATCTCCAAGTCAATGCATGCATTTGTTTATTTTTGATACTTTTTTTTCTTCATTCTTTTATTTTTTCCTTTTCTTTCAGCAAAATTCAATCCATTTTATTTTACTTTTCTAAACCGCTGTATTCACCCAGGTTTTACTCAAGCCCTTGTTGTTTTTCGTGTCGTCGAAAGTCGTGATGGCAAATAACGACAGCAGAGGACGAGGTGGCAACGGTCGTGGCCGTGGTGGTGGATTCAGGGGGCGGGGAGGGCCTACAAGAGGACCTTCAGGGGGGTTTACGGGAAGATCTGGCTCAGATTCGCCGCCCAAGGCTGTCCCAGCAAACTGGCCGTCCAACGTCACGTACCTGACAACACCCGTCTACGCGGGCATCTCGCCACGGCAGCGCCAGATGCTGCAAACGCAGCCCGCCGACCTACCGGGTGCAACCGCGTCCACGCCGCCGCTGTCTGAGGTGCCCTCCATTCTGCGCTTCGGGCCCAGCCCGCTCGTCGAGATCCGTTCCATCACCGACCCGAACCACCCAGCCTGCGGCCAGCGCGGGCTCTTTGCCGCACGCAACCTCCGCGCCGGATCCTTTATCTTGCCCTACCTCGGCGTATACCACCGCGGCAACGTCTCCGCCGGCCGGCCGGGCACCAACCCGCACAACAAGCGCGAGTCCGACTACGACCTATGGCTTGACCGCGAGGCCGACGTGGCCGTCGACGCCGACCGCCAGGGCAACGAAGCGCGCTTTGTCAACGACTACCGGGGCACGGGCAAGCCGCGAGCGAACGCCGAGTTCCGCGAGGTGTGGGACCCGCGGCGCGGAGAGCGCGGCATGGCAGTATTTGTACTGCCGGCAGGCAAGAGGGCGCTGCTGCAGGCGGCGGCGAACGGCCAAGGCAGCAGCAGTGTGGGCGGCATTGCACAGGGTGACGAGATCCTGGTGAGCTACGGCAAAGGCTTCTGGGAGATGCGGCAAAAGGAGGCTGCGAGTGCAACCGAAAAGGAGAAGGAGGGAAAGGGAGAAGAAGCAAAAGCACAAATGGGTGAGGAGGACGGAGAGGGAGCCGGTGCGGCCGCTCTATCGACTGTGCCAGAAAGTCCAGACCGGCTAGAGCCAGCAACCGAAGAAACGGCGCCTGGACACCCCCAATTTGATTCCGTCTCCGACAGGATGGGCTCTTTGAAAGTGGTCGGCAAGTTTCCGAAAAATATCGCTTGGAAGCAGTGATCGTTGTTGAAATGATGGAATTATCTATCAAGACACTGGAGGCAAAAGCCGTAAAGGCACAAAGCTGGGGTGCCTCAAAACTTTCACAAAAAGGCTACTCCCATCTCGCCCACGGTCCGTCCTACTGTGTCCGCGTCTCCGCCGTCCTTCTGCCAGCCGTCTCCGTCCCGTTCCGTCGCCCATATGCTTCTCGCTTCGCCGTGGTCTGGGTCGTGGTCCAGAGACCTAGGCTGCCGAGCAAGAGCGCAAAGATGATGATGCCGAGGGCAACACCGATCTGGCCGCCTGTCGACAGGCCCGAGCTGCTTCTATCGTTGTTGCCGCCGTATAGAATGGTGCCCTTTTGGCTAGTTTGGTTCGAGAGCGTCTGGAAGGCAGGTGCGCTGTTCATGCTCGACGAGGAAGTGGCCATAGCGTACGGCTGTCTGGTTGTTACCTTTCCTACTTCTGAAGGCAGGTGCTTGCCTGGGTGGATGAAAGAGGAAGGAAGAATTGGCGGTTGCTGGAAGTAAGAGGCTTAAGAGGAAGGCTCGATGAAGAGGTTGTTGCGACAGCACAGAATACATATAGAGGGAGACTGCCTTTTTCTTATTATCTAGAAAGCATATCAGGAGGTAGATGGGGAAGGAGCGAGCAGCAGGGCAGAAGAATTAAGGGGCTGCTGTATGTGGGCTTTGCGAGCGCATGGAAACGAAATAGACTCAGAAACAAATAGATCATTTATGACGGTCTCCATCCAAGAAAACGGCGCACTGGTCAGCACTGCCGCCCACAGGCGTTTGCTCTCCGAGAACTGACAGACGTTGGTTCATCCAGCCAGGACACGTCCTTCCCGAGACACAACCAAAATAGGGGAGTGTGGAAGGCAAGAATGGCTCCTTCCGAATTTTGAACGTAAACTTAAAGATCGCCGGGGAAGAAGGTCCTGTCGCTGCTGCCACCTACTTTGATATCGCTCGTGCCGTTTTATATTAGGTCGAGCCCGTCTCTGGTAGATGTAAACATACACAAGCCCCCCCTCTGTTTCTGTGCTTCTCCCACATCTTGACTTTCCTTCACCAACACAACACGAGCCACACAAACAATCATCATTCAGATCCGTCATAAAATCGTTACCCAGTTTTGTTTATCGCCACTCCATTATCAACTATCATCCAATATCATTCACACGCCTGGTCCAGCACGAGCTACAGGTTGGTTGATGCCGTTCGAGCCGCATCCTTCCGACGGCAAGCCAGCAGGGGACAAAAGAACGACACCCGAACGTGAGGTTCAAGGAACAATTTTGAAACACGTGCGAGAAGAGCTCCTTTCGGAGAGCTCTTTGGCGGCAGCCCCAGGCACGAAGAAGACGGCCAGGACTTCTGCGACGGGGACGACGCAAGCGCCGACAAAAACAACAAGGACTCCGACAAGCTAACATTGCCGCCTGGAAAGAACTCATGGAGAGTGATCACCAGACAAATCAGGCGTCGTCACGCGGGTCGCAAGCGCCGGCTTCACAGACTGGTTATAAAAGCACGCCTAGCCAGCAACGCGCTGCTGGCCCTACGACCAATGTTTCGACACCCAGCACCGAGTCCCCCGGCAATGAGCATCCGACGCCTGCAGTCGCAGGAGAGATGAACGAAGCTTCCAGCTTCGACCAATCCACGTCTTCACGGGAGGGGGTGCGTCCTCCATCCCCAGCAAAGGACGCTCCCACACCTCAGCCAACCGAACGTCAACCGCAACAATCCAGCCAGGCCGAGGTCGAAGCCAGCCGTCGCCGTCGGGTCCGAGAGATCGAATACATGCCCTTCTAGGGAGCGAGCGCAGCAGGTATCATTGGGACGTTCGATTACTCCCCTCCTTCCACCCCCCAAAGAGAGGCCAGCCCCGAAAGAGAACCTGAGCCCGCCTACCAAGACAGCCCAAACAGCCTCGAGGCCCCGTACGAGGACAATCCCCAGACCGGCCCTCAAAGAAGCCCTCAAGGCGGTGCCCAAGGCGATGCGCAACGCCTTGCTCACCCTACACAGGGCTTGGACCTAAACTTTCCGATGCGAAGCTACCGAACCTTGACAGGGGGCGGCACTCAGGGCACTGCACAAGCTCCTCCCCAAGCTGATGCGCAAGCTACCGGTGCTTCCGACACTCAAGGTGTTGCTCAGACGATATCTCAACCCAATGGCGGGAGCAGCCCTCGGTCAGGCGGCTCACACGCAGTTCAAAGCCCCCATATAAGCCCGGCTCGGTCCCCAGTCCGGCCGAACACAGGTTCTCAAGGTGGGAGAAGGCCCACACAAGGACCCGAAGTTGCCACTCAGACCCCTGCCGAAAACAACAACAACAACAACAACGAGCTTTCCCGAGAAGACGAGGGTGCGATCCGTGCTGCACTCGTTGCCCCAAGTAGTGACGGGTCCGGAGATGGGTCTGGGTCTTTAACTCTTCATGTTTCTGTGCAGGGTGATAACCCGCAACGGCAAGCCGGGCATGGTCTCCGCCACAGAATGGTCGGCATTTTCCTCTGTCACACAGATACAGACGATCACCGGGGCGGTCATCGGGGTCACTCTATGTTCCGACGCAGCAGTATTCGCCACCGTCACGGTAGAGGAAATGCGGTGCAGGCCGGGCAGCAGAACGCGGGGCAAGCCGGGCGGCAGAGTGCAGAGCAGCCCAGCCCCGGACCCAACTCCGGCTCCAGATCCAACGCCAGAACATATGCTCAATTCGGCAGCAACAATCATTGCGCGCCACAATGACGGGTCTTTTACTAGGATGCTTCTATCAGAGTGTCTACTTTTGTTGGGTGGCTGGTACAGTCGGCAGGACGGTGGCAGAGAAGAATTCATCAAGCAGCCTTTACGTTACGCTGTATTCCTTTTTCAATAGATATACCATCCTAGCCGGTACAGGAACATCAATTGTTGAATAGAAGTATGATTTCGGCCCTTTCATGTTGCAGAGTCTTTTGCGCGTCAGATGGTGAATAAAAAGAAGAAGCGAAGAGACGAGTAAAGTGGCCCTGGTTGGTAGCATCAAGCAAGACATTCTCGGTTGTGACAGCTTGTACCACACGTTCGACGTCGTCTCGGGTCCTGGCACTCGAGTAGAGTAGATTTCTTGCTCCAAGCATAGGACAAAAGGGGTCTTCCCATCCTGTCTGACATCCTGCGTGTCTTCCCACTGCACCGTCCCGGCCGTTTGGGCAGTTCTGCGTGGGTGGGAACACAGCGTGTGGTGTTGGCAGCGTGTTTGACGGATGCGAAGTGTGTGCCGTGGTAAGTGTCTATTTTTTTCGTGTGTTTCATCGCTGAGATATTCTTAAAACAAAAATATTTCGCTTATATTTCTTGTCCTTTACACGGATTTATTTTATTTCTGATTTACCGCCCTGTTTTCTGTTTTGTTTTTTTGGTCCTTCTTTCATCTCTTTCGTTTACGGTCCTCTTTTTCTTCGATTTATGTAAGTTATGCACTCTTCCTTGCTGGACATTTCATTACCGTCTCGTCCCATTCCCCTCGTGGTTCCCTTCTTGCCACCCCTTCTCCCCGTCTGTTTTCTTTTTTCTTCAATCGAATCTGTCCAAAATGTCTCGCCCTATGAGCCTGCTTCCCACCACGAGGCCTTCGTGCATGCCGTGCAGTTCGCTGCATTGTCTGTTGGTCGTCTGCGTCATGCGTCTCGAGCGTCTTTGGACGTCTGCTGCCCATACTCGCCCACATCGATGCGTCCAGACGTCCAGTGGCACCCTGCTTTTTCCGTCGTTTTGGCCCCCATTCTTCTTTTGCGTTTTCGTCCTGTCTCTCCGGGATGGAGCACTTTCTCCTCTCTCTCCCCAGGCCCATGCTCGCCGCACAGTTATCCCTTCCTCCACTCATCTCATATCTCACAATCGATTTTGTGTTTATTGCGACTTCCCCTCCGGCGCTTATCGAGATGAACCAATTTATCTGCGAGTCTGGGCCCGCGGTACTCTATTTTCTTTCTTTTGCGATTTCTACGGGCTGTGCGTCTCCTCACCGGGTACAGTAGTGTTGCTCTGCGTCTCTGTTGCGTCTCTGCCGCGTCTCTTTTTGCGTTGCCTTGCATGCTTGCCTCGCATTGTATGCTTGCAACCTGCGCCTGCGTCTCCATTCACCATTCTGGTTGGGCGCCAACAGCGGGAAAGAGGGGCAGGTGGTGGATGGGTGACTTGTCTTTTTATCCGACCATGTCTCTGTGTGCTCTCTCTCTCTCTCTCTCTCTCTGTGACCTCTGTCCCGAGACGAAGGGTCGGGGAAGGAAGAGTGGAGTAACTACGGCGTACGACGTGGAGAAGGGAAAGAGATAAAAAAGAGACGAGATGATCCGGGTCACACAATTGCAACACAAAAAGCACAACAACAAGGAAAGAGTTGCTTGGGGATGGTCCGACGCCCGCATCAGCTGAAGGGAAAGATGGGAAAGAGAGCCACGCCCACAGTAAACCGAGATTGGGAGCCCTACACACTGCTGTTGCCCTGTCGACAGAGGAGAGAGACAAGATCAGAAAGGGAAAGAGAAGAGAGAGACAAAAAAAGGAAATGCACAAGGGTCGGTGGCTGGCCTGGGACTCCGCAGGGCGTTTACGAGATACTGTTTGGGAACTTGGTACGGCGTACGCCGTGCATCGCACTTCGTACACCGTCCTCTTGGTTCTCGGGTCGTTTCTGTGCATCCATCTTGCCCTCTGGACTGTCCCATTCTCGTTCTCGTCGTCCCAGTGTGTCGGGATCGTGCTGGGTCCTGCCCGGGTTTATGATTCCACCAAACAGAAGAAAACAAAAACGCTGCGCTGCAAGACGCAGGTATCCAAAAAAAAAAAAAAAAAAAAAAAAAGTTCCAAAAGTGACCCAAAGCGACAATACCCATGTAGGTCACCCACCCAACCCCCTTGTCTGATGTGACTTGCACAAGACAATGGGTCAAAGCCGCACACACGAAAAATATCGTCGGGACGCACGCCGACGATCAGCTGGGAAAGACAGGAGAGAACAGGCAGAAATAACAAAAAAAGAAAGCATCTCTGTACGCAGTGCGCTGTGTCGCTCGTCCGCCACGTTTCTTTTTTCTGTGCACGTTGGCTCCTGGGTCCATCCCCCCTCGACGTGCGTCCCCCATTGGAAACCTCCCCTTGGGTCCTGTGCCTCGTTTTCTCCGTTTTCTTTCCCCCTCCCCGAATTTAGAGACATGCACTTTTCAAACGTGCAAAATAAAGGGCTTGTCGGGTCCGAACGCAGGGAACGAGTCTGAGGTCAAAAGCAGCAGCTGAAAGCACCCGGAGAAAGTGTCTGTTGGAACTAGTAAAGCTTCGCCCGTAGTCATCAACAGCCTTTTTTTGTTCTCGTTCGGTTCTCTTTCTGTTCTCCTGCATCCCCTTCTCCTCTTTCTGCCATCTCTCCGTTTTCTTCCCATCCCGCCCCTTGGCTCGGAGGGTCCTGACTGTTGGTGACAGCGCGGCAGAAGTGGAAAGGGGAAAAGTAGAACCTGCATTTCTTCAAGACAGACACAGAAACAACACAAAAAAGAAAGCAGGCCCGAGACGATAGGTCAACAGAAATCGTCTTAAGTCGCCCCGTCTTTTTCTTTTCTTTTTTCTTTCCTTCTCGATTAATTTTATCATCATCCATCTGCTTTCCTTCCCTTTTCCATTCGACTTCTCCGCATCTTTCCTCTTTGTTCCTCTTCGTTCCTCTTCCGACGCATTTCTCTCTTTCCTTGCTTTTCTTCGCCTGCCTCCCTGGCGTTTTCAGCCCCTCCTCTTCCTTGTATGGGATTTCTTTGTTCTGTTGGCATGCTCCCTCGTGGCCGTCGGCCGCTTCATGACCAGCCCACCATCATCACCACCCATCAGACATTCACCCATCTCCTCTCCTCGCTGTCTTTCTCGCGCCGTCTACTCAGACACTCTCTCTATATCTTAGCCCAACATCTCGATCACACCATCCCCGCAAAAGGACAACAGCCAACCCAAAGGGCAATGGTCAAGGCGTGAGGCACACAAGGCAAAAAAAGTGCACATTCTTCTTTTCTGCACTTTCCCTCACACGACCATGATAGCTTAATATCTCTCCATGCAAAAATCCTCTGTCGAAAGACACAGTTCACACTTCTTCTTTGTTTCATATTTTCTCTTCTCCCATTTATACCATTTCATTTCTACACTTCTACTGTCCCTCTGCATGAGCTAACTCACTTACACGGCTCCCGTACCCACTTCGATCCTCCTCATCTCATAGACTGAAGATGGCCCACTCCAATACCCCCATCGCCGTCGACACGTCGAACAACGCCCACACGCCGCTTGCCTTCCTCCGCGCCGACGGCTCCCGCCACGAGTTTTTGTTCGACGACCGCACCCATTCGCTGCCGCAACCGGCTGCCAGCCTGTTCCAGGACGACAACAATAACAACAGCCGCCGGCCGACCGCCGCGCAGCTGCCGCGGACCGTGCTGAGACCGTTTCGTCGCGACAATGGCGAGCCCGCGGCCGACATACGTTTTATCCGGGACACGCGGCAGTCGGTATGCCGGGATGGGGTGGACCGGAGCCGGTGCTCAGGATGTCGGCGGACAGTGACGATGACAATAAAACCGGAGGCGAAGCCGACGGTGACGTCGACAACAACAATGACAACGATGACAGCACCGACCTCTCCATCGACAATAACTCCAACCGCACCAGCGGCTGACGCCACCACCCGGGCTCCCCACCGCTGGCACATGATGTCCCCCCAGCGCGTCTTTCGCGACCTCGTCATGAGCGACGTGGCGGAGCCACTCCAGCCGGTTCTCCGTGATGCCTTGCTTCACGCATTCAACGCAGCAGTCGAGGTAGAGCAGCAACCACAAAAGAGGAAGGCGCAACCAAAAGAAACCGCACCTGCCCATCTGGGCCGACCGGTCCTTCCATCGCCGCCTCCGTCACCGACCAAGGCATCAGTGCAGGGGGATACAAAACCAGACGACCATCGGCCCCCCACCGAGTTCCGCTACTTCTCGTGCCTGCCGTACGAGATCCGCCGCATGGTCTGGGAGCAGGCCTTGCCGTTTCGCGTGCTGCTCCGCGACGACCTCGCCCCGACCACCTACCGCAGCGTGCGCCGCGTCTTTCGCCCGGCAAGCCACACGCACACCGTTGAGATGCTGTGGCAGTCGGACTTGTTTTACGTCTGCGCTGAAGCGCGGCGTGTCGTGGAGGCGGCCTACGGAGGAAGCAAAGGCGGTTCACCTCCAAAGGCTACACCTCTAGACGACGACGGGCCCCTACCACCTCTAGTGCGGCACATCACGTCGCCGGCACGGCTACAGTCCGGGTTGGACACGCTATACTATCCCTGGCTGGGCGCGGAGGCGATCCGGGATCATGGTCATGTCGGATTTGGCGGTGCCGGGCTGTGGGTGCCGGGCCGGCATCATGAGCAACAGTCGCAGCAGCACCACCACCACCAACATCACAATCTACACGGCCACTCGTCGACCGGCACGGGAACGAACAGCCGAGCGTGGATGTCAAAATATGAGAGTGCGTCACCCAGGAATCGTACATCTTCACCGTCCTCATCCGCCGCGGCGCCCATCACGTCGGTCCCCTACGGCTACTGGGCCAGCCAGCTACGCCTCCTGCGCCTGACCGTGCCGACCGTCGCCCTCGACGCCGCCTGGATTGACCGCGCCCACCCGGACACCATCGCCTGGGCCGCCGGTGTGGATTTGTCGCTAGAGGACGATGATAGCGATGACGAGAATAATGACACTAAAAAGACCGTTGCCGCCCCTACCTCTCTCCAGATGATCGTGGCCGACCTGCTCGTGCCGGTGCGCATTCGTTTGGAGACTACATCGGCGGGTATCACCTCCACCCAGCGCCGCCTGCTGCAAGACTACATTGCACCCCAGCCGTGGCTCGACACGCGGAGTTTCTTGCGGGAACTGGCGGAGGGCAGCGATCAGCCGCCGTCGTCGTCGGCGACGGCGTCGTCAACAACTTCTACCGATCCCGTCTCGACCAACCTCAACGGTATGGACTTTACCGTGCTCGTCGACCTGTACGACAACTGGCGCATCGAGGAGTTGCTCTCCCTACAGGGCAATGGCGACGACAGCGTCGACGTCCTCAACAAGGCCGCCCTGCACCGGTGCATTGCATGCACGCGGCGAGCGTGGGAGGCGAGGAACACAGAGGACAGCCGCTCCGGGGGCAACAGTTGGACGACCAAATTCGGCCCGCTGCTGGGCACGTACCTGCAGCGGCTATGTCGGCCGACAATTGTCTTTTCCGTTGTGCTGTCTTTTGACGACGACGATAAGTGACGGCTTGGTATATTTTGATTACTTTTAAGGCTCAATATCATACGTTTCGTATATTTTGGTATGGCTTTGGTGTCTTGTTTCGATGGGATATTTTTTTCGTAAACTTCATTTTATATTATTTTACTTTAACATCTTTAATTTCTTTTATTATTTACATATTCATATTCATATTCATTTTGATTCTGATTCATTTTTTTCTGTGACAATAAATCAAACATAAATACTACGATAACCAATATCCAATACTGCTCATGTGAATGTCTTTTAGTTTCGGCATCTTTGTTTACTTTTGTCGAGAAGATAAGAGGTGCATAAATAGTCGAGCATACAGGTCACAGCTACGCACAACAGCTACTCGCATTATGCCGTCCTACCGATCCAAGGCTTTCCAAGAATGGGGTGAAAAGCGCCCTCGCAGCGGAAATGAGCAACGCCGTGGAAACTCGAGACGAGGCCCCCTTCCACGCCCCTTCGACACGAGGGTCACACAGCGTGTCAGCGTGTCGTACAGCAGAGCGAGTCCATGGGGGTTTTACGGTGGCTGGGGATCGGTTGTGTCTCGGGGGTTTTATGGCGTGTACGACAATCAAGAAACGAGGCGAAACGGGGGCGAAGGCGAAGACGAAAGACATAAGGCGACGAAACAGGGCGTGAAGAACCAGATGGAGAAGAGGAAGTGGAGGGGTGAAAAGAGGTGGAGAGAGAATGAACAGAGATGGAGAACGGAGAGCGGAATAGAGGCGGAAAGAAAGGAGGAAAACGACAAAACGACAAAACGACAAAAGAAAAAGAAAAAAGAAAGCAAATCAACAAACATGCACAGATGAAGACAAAAGAGGAGCCTACCCAAGCCGTGGGACACTCCTCTTCCTTTGCACAGGCTGCACCCCTCTTCCAGTGAAGAAAAGATCGCCGTGACGATAGGATCTGTCAGAACGACTGGAGAGCCAGAGAGTGTCGGCCTGCCTGCCTGCACGACTGAGAGAGCCTGTCGAGAGGGCGGCATTTTTCCTCTTTGGTTGCGATCGGCCTTTGGGGGGACAGTGCGCTACAGTGGCGTGTATTGGCGTGTATTGGCGGGTGTTGGCGTGCGCTGGCGAGTGTTCGCCGAAATTGAGAGACCAAAGGCCAAAGGGCGGTTGACTCCAAAGTAGTCCCGAGACATTAGGAGAATGGCCGGGGAGAGTGGAGAGGAGGAAAGGCGAACCATGGTGATGGCTACTCTTACACGCCCTTGTTTACGCCACCATTTTTGTCTTTTGCCATTTGGAGACGGGATCGTCCTTGAATTTGGAATTATGCGTTTCCCAGTCTGGTGCGCGATAGGCCGATGGACGAGTTGTTGAATAGGTTCACAGAGATCGAGAAGAGGGATGAGGTGGTGGAAGTTGGAAAGGGTGACAGGGGAAGATGGAAGTGGAACAAACAGAACACCTTCAACGTAAAGTTTACGTCACTGACAGCCAATGCTTTAAAGACAAAATCAACAAACACAACACCGGCAATGGAGGCCGAATGCCCCAAGGCTCTGTCGAATGGTAAGATGCCGGAAAATGGGACGCGCTGAGAACAGCAAACCAACAGAAACAACACTGCGGACAAAAAAAAACAGCAAGCAAAACAGGAACTTCCGATCGACGAGGCTAGCAACAAGTGTCGGGCCGTAGGAAAGCTGTTTTGGCGGCTGAGGGACCACTGTTGCGGGTGCTGTGGGCTCGCTGTGACAGGCTGACAGGTAGACTGGGCACTCAGGGCACTCCCGCCCAGCCTCATCTTGGCCCAAGCATCAAGTACACTTCCAAGACGTCGATCATTGGGCGATAGACACTCGTTTCAGGGTCGAGCGTCGAAAGGTCGAATGCTGAAAGGCAAAGAGGGCAAAGAGGACAACCAGGGAGGGTCAACGGTCTTGTCCTTTTTGGGGACGCTTGGGTGGAACTCTTGGGAACTCTTGGGGGATCGACGACAAGCGATGCCCAAAGGGCTTGCGTGCAGGTGTTTTCTTTTTCTTGGGTTCTTCGCTTCTTAGGTCCTCTTCTCCTCTCCAACAAATTCGTATCTTTCTTGGAGGCCCAAGACCATCATTGCGCTTTAGGATACATTGCGCGCCTGTTTTTTGACGTGTCGAATTTACGCGGTGCGCTCACAATGACAGTGGCAGAGTGGCAAGCTGAGTTGAGGCGATGAGCATCTGGATACCCGCAAGGCGAAGGCATGGACAAGCCAGGATCACGTCGATCATCAGAAAATCAGGACATAGAAGAGGAGGATGTTAGGGACGTGTCGACAGGGAAGGCGGGAGAGTGCCTGGTTTTGTGTTGAGTTGATCTGTGGGTGGTGGGGGAGCCAGGATAAGCAGGGATAAGGCGAATAAAAGACGAACAAAAATGGTAGACAAAAAATAAGCATAAGTGAACAAGGATATGCCGTCAAAAAGAAGAATAAAAATAGGAACAAAACGAGAACAAAGAATATCAAGTGAGGATTTACAGGATTATGAAGTGCTTGCTCACGTAGACTCGTTATGCATTTAGATCGAATGAACTGCATCTTGTCCTCTCACCTATTATCTACTTGGTTATGGAGCACGCATTTTACTCATGTTTTGTTGGCACATCTCTCGATGGTGATGCGATGCTGGTCGGTTCCGCCATCTGACTCTGCTTTCCGCGTTTTGTCTCCGCCCCATCGCGGAGACTCCCCACTTTGTTCTGAAGAACGATGAGAAGAAGGTTAGGGAAGGGGTGTATGAAGAGAAGAAGAGAGAAAGAGAGACTTCGTGTCTCGCTAGAGTGGCAAGAATCGACGGTGGAGAAGGAGAACAAGAGAAGACTGATAAATTGTCTCACACGCCTCACGATCCAACGGCAGCGTTGGATCCTTGGGACGGAGGAAAGGAACAGGAAAAGGGGGAGGGAAAGGGAAAGGGCTGGAAGGCAAAAGAAAAGAAAGCCATTTGTCAAGATGAGGGTCATTAGTGGGAGAGATAAAGAAAAGAAAGGAAAGGAGGAAAGAAGAAGACCCAAGACGAACGGTAGATGATCAGCGCCGTATTGGTTTATCTGTCTGGGATGACGGCGAGACAGCAGGCAGAACGGCCGGGACATCACAACCCGTGGGCTCTGCCCAGCAAGACGTTGCCAGCTGAGAGTCAGGACGGGTGCCATTCCCCGTTGGGGCCCTTTTCGAGCTCCTTGCGATCGCCATCGGCTTTGCTTGTCTTGGGGTCAAAATGCGCTGCGTGGACGCCGACGATGAGACGATGAGACGGCGACGATGCAGAGTGACATCTCTTGATTTGTCGAGGAACGAGACCAGAAGAAGAGAACAAGAAAAAAGAAAGCATAGAGACATGAATGGCTTTTGCATGCTCCCATCGCACGTATGTGATAGACCGCGATCCAGCGTGGTAGTCCTGTCCACGATGCAATCACTTCCAACGCATTTTTGTGCCTCGTTGCCGTCAGCATGCCAGGCGCTTGGGCCCGCCGTCCCCGCGGGCCGGCCAGATACTCGGACATTTCCCCCCTTCACAAAGTAAATTGCAGATGGAACGTGACGGGCTCGAGTCTTAGTCTGTGTGATATAGGTGATGGGCACGGAGCACAGATAATAAACACAGGAACACAGGGTCGCCAACATGACAAAACGGCAGACGATGGGATCGATGATCAAATACACGTGAGCGCGGAGGCAGAACAGAGTTGCGAAGGATCAGAAAGCGAGAGACATGCAGTCAGAAAAACAGAAAACCAAAAGAACAGGACAAACAGAAACAACGACTGGCATTCGGAGAAAAGACGATCTCACCCACGTTACGTTGACCACGCTGCCCCTTGCGTGCCTTCAGCTCGTATTGTGGGAGAGGAGAAGCTGGAACGACAGAACAGAGAGAAGATCCTGCAAAAAAAAAAGCATGGACGAGCATGGAGGCGAGTTTTCATGTGTCGTATGCCGTTCCCCGAGGAATGTGTGCACACTCAGATGCGCAGGACAGACACAAGTACACACATGGACATATGCACGATGCACACACAAACACGCATATGCATACACTTTGATATGCTCGTTGCTGGCACGTTCACAAAGTGCTTGCATTATCCATCCGACAAAGGGACGACATACTGTGTAGGGTGCTATGATCGTGATGTCTTGAAGGCATACAAATGATACCAGAACCGACAACATGCCGTGCACGCACATGGGTTCATGCTATTTTATCTGCCGGTACGCCTCATGCACAACCTCCTGTTATGCTCCACATAATTCCCAGTTGGGCGGTTGATGATTTGCGGATTTTCTGATTTTCTGATCCTCTTGATTATTTTCCACCAACGTGTCTGACTCTCTGACCCTCTGATTCACGGATTGGCGGTTGTTGATATCCTGATTGGTGTGAAGCAGAAAAGCATTTCGATGTTGAAAAAGGAAAGAAGAAGAAAGGAAGGCAACCCGAAGCAAAGCCCGTCAGCGAACGACGTTGAAAATGGAGAGGACCTGAGGACCAAGAAGACTTGGGACGGAGGGTACCTGCGTGCCCGCAACCTTCAACCTGCACGACCCTGATGTGCGTCCTTGTTTTAGCAAGGGGTTTGTTGGTAAGCAAAATCCAGCAGCGGTGAGCGACCCTTTCGAAATCCCAAGCTGCAGGTTAACTTCACATTAACAACCCCGTTGCATATGGGTGTGTGTGCCGACGATCGTCCACCTCCGATCACGCAGGTTCTGGGAGAACAAGCATCAGAACAAACGCTGCCCAACCGTTCCTCCCCCCTTGCAGGACGAGAAGCATCTGATTCTTTTTTTCGTGTGGTGTGCATCGTACGTCGTAAAGGATGAAAAAGACAGGTGATTTTGCAAGACACAAGCGCTCGTGTACCGTCGCGGTTGTAGAAAGGAGCGGTAGCACGGGGCTATTTTGGCTTTTTAACGAGTACGGAGTATTGAATATGGGCGACGGACAACGGGCAGAGGGCAGTAGGCGCATATATTTCTCATGTACGCTGTGCGCCTTTTTGGTTCTGTTGGGAAGGCATGACAACGGAAGGTAGGACGAGTCTGCATACCTGTACAAGTGCGCCTTTGAACACTATGCAAGCAGTTCGTGAAAGCAAGACTCGTACAATAAACGTACGCTGTTTCTTCCCTTAGAATAGGAGGGCGAGATCCTTGATTCGCCGGATATGCATCAGATGCGGGGCCCGGGGGGGGGGACGCACAAATTAGATGGAAGTATTGGGAAACATTTTGTGCACATATGTTGTGTGTTTTCGCCGAGTGAATAGTTGTGTACCTGCTTGTGGACGAGACATATTTGTATCACAGTCGGAGGCAAGGAAAAGAGATCCCAAGCCATGCCAGGTGGTTGTTCCTCCTAGGCGAACACATGTGTTTGTGGGCATTCGGAGAAATTCTCAGACGTGAGAGCATATCATTGTCCGAGAAGACATGTAAATAAGAGAATGAGGATGTACATCAGTGGATGCGTGGAGATCTCCTTCTCATCGTATCAACTCGTGAAATGTTGTTATTGTAGCTTGCAAAAGTCTACGGCGTGGATATATCTTGCACGGAAGGGAGGTAAAAATGAGGATATCATCCAATGTAGGACTCATCTTGGAAGACATTGGACTCCATCAGTAGCCACTGGCGCGAATGCACGGCGGAGATGATATTGAACCGAAGAAATAAAATAAAAAATAACGGAGAAATAAAAGGGCTGGGCAGCCATGTCTCTCCTGTCTGTTCCGCCCCGTTTCCTCGCCGTCTTGCTCGTTACGCTTGAGGGGCGTATGAGAGCGTGCGAGCGTGAGTAGTACAAAATAGTGCACACAACGTAAAACATAAATGTCTTACTTTGGTAGAATAGCAGGACAGCTCCAAACAACCAAACAGGATGCAAGAATCAAGCAAGAACAAGAAAATCAAGACGACGACGAAAAGTTTCCAAAACGGCCACGCACGAGGCGAATGGGGCGCACCGGGACGATGTGGTCAGTCCCCATCCAGACAGACAAGGGGGAGGCTGTGTTTGTTTTGCAAAAAAAACAAACAACGGCAGTGCTACCCACACGAAGCACAGCAGCGGTCAAGCTGGGAAAGGGGAAGCAAGGACCAAAAAGGGAGATTCTCAAAAAAAGACAAAAATAAACAGGAACAAAAAGAAGCAAATCATACAACTGGGCACTTTAATTCATGGTGACGGAGCGTGTTAGCAATGGTGGACAGTATCTCATATGCACTTGTTGGAGGGTGCGATAGAGAGATATAAAAAGGAAAAGTGCGGCTTGGGAGCTTGGAAGACCTGTACGAACGTGATGTGACCAGCAACACTGCAATATATCTAGAGAACAAGATATATTTTGCATATTTGACTATGTGAACATGTGAACAAAGTCATATGCCGCCGTAGAGCACTAAAGTAGTACGTAGATTGGGATATATGCCAGTGTCATGCGTGGAGCAGCACAATACACAATACGAACTACAGCACGACACGACAAGAACTGGGGCGGCGGCTAGGGAGACCTATCTTACAACCTATCTTGGAAGCGGGCTGTCAGTTAAGGTGCACTTTTATCATGGATTGATACTCGTTGATTGCCATGACGATTGTGCATCTTGAGATATGATGGCAAAACTACAAACAGAATAATTCCATACGAGTGCTCCGTTGACAATACGCATCTCATGGCAACCGGACAATGTCCGTGGCAGACTCGTGGAAACCCACGACCGCCGCCATGGGAAGACTGCCCGACAAGGATGTCATGATTTGCCTATCTCGGACAAAAGTCCTTGGGCTCACTGGGATAAACGCTGCCCGTTTGCTTTTGTCTTTTCTCTCGGTTTTCATTAAAAGCCTCTCTAATACCCTTGCAAACGCGACCAGGGGGACGCGCACCGAGGGACGAATAGGGGCCCTCTCCGGCGAGCCACAGGCCCTGGCTCTGGCCCTGGCCCTGTTCGCCTTTGTGCATGGTCCATTTTGCGTCTTTTCCCGTCTGTTTGCAGGCTCCATCGAGGCCCAGAGGCCCCAGCCAGCTGGTCAAGGCACTCCGTACCTGAGAAACACTGGAGACCAGAACTGGAGACGGCGGGCGGTGCCAGGGGGTGGGATTTTTTGGGGGCCAGGGGAGGAAAGGGACACAGGAAAACTGGCCCACAGTGCACCGAGCGCGAGGGAAACTAACGATACGGCGTATGCACAGGGAATTTCGTGCTTGGGTGGGCGCAAGAGACAGACACAGACGCAAAAAGAGAGAAACAAGAGCAACAAACGGGGTGGGGGATCTTCATAGAAAACGGGTCATTACGGGAAGCACGACGGGTCAGGACGGTGCGCCTCTCTTTTTTCTGAGAAAACGATATGCGGTGATGGACAATATGAGCGAGAACAGACTGTTTTGTGAGGAGCCTTACAAGCCTGCACAAGGAGACAAGGAGACAAACAGACAAGGTTTGAATCGGTCAAACCGCTGCCCGGGAACAAAACGTGTCGACGACAGACAATCCCTGCATGCTCGTTTTTACTTCTTCTTTGCTCTTGCTTTTCTCACTCATTACGAACTACTTCGTAGCATAAACCGAGGGGAACAAGGGTGCTTCGGCGACAGGGCAAGCTGAGGGAGACCGGGGGTATAATTTTTTTTGAATTTAGAAGAGACAGACTCGAGGGACAAAAACGAGGAATTGGCAGTCGAGAAAAAGACTCGAGGAAATGGGAGATGATGCGTGAGATGGGATGGACACCGTAGGTGGAGCTTCATTCTGCTTGTCACCTTGGGTGACATACGAGTACTTGTACAGTGGTCGTACTTGTACGGAGTATTCCGTATTGGCAAATAAGATACGACAAGACGGAATGCAGATACCGATCGATCCCTTTCGTCGGATTTGGTTCCGTACGACGGCCGAGAGAGGCCCGTTGCCCCAGAAGGTGCTGAAAAGGGTCGAAAAATGCTCCGTGTGTTCATATATGCACCTCACATATATGTGCCATTGCCGGCAGGGGGGGAAAATAATATATAAAAAAAGTCGCCGAGCGAGGATCGTGATGAAGGCGGGCGCGATGAGATGAGGTGGCGGCAAAGCGCTTGTGCAAGTAGCATCGCGTTTCTGAGTTCTTTTGCGTCTTTTTGGGGGCCTCGAATTTCCGCATGTGCAAGTCTGCAGTTCCACTCTGCAGCGTTGCTGCAGGCTGGCCTTGGTTTCGCAGACCGTTTGGGAGATGAGAGTTCAACAGGTTCGCGCGCGAAACGACGGGAAAAAGAGACAAAAGAGCAAAAAGAGACTTGCGTCCTGCATGGCACATGTACCGGGAAAAAGTGGAAAAAGACACATGGGGCCCCTCTCTCTCCTCTTGGCCCCTTGGGGGAAGGCAAGGAGGGCAGGAAGGGGAAAGAGCTATGCCGGCGCAAAATGATACTGCATCCTGTGCAAAAGCGGTGCCATGCAGGTTCGAAAAGGTGCAAGTACGAACTGTGTTTGGTGCGTTTGTCTGCATGCAGATTGGCGTGGCAGGCGGGGTGGAGACGTCTGCCACGAGGAGGGGAAGAGAGAAGGAGCTTGTGGGAGGGATGGCAAAAGACGAAAGAAGGAAGGAGTGAGACCGAGAAGAGAAGAGAGTGAGCAAAAGTGACCCAACAGGAAAGGACGCGAAATGCATACCCTGCGTGGCTCTTTCCCTCTTTTGCTTCTTTCCTAATTTATTCTCATACTGCGGCCATTTATTGAGGGCATGTGGGAGCAATTTATTGTACACACGGCAGGAGGAGATGGGAGCGACCCGGGCGAGCAGAAACGTCGTATTCATGTGTCCTTGAAAGGAGGGACGACGGAACATGGAACAGCGGGCGTGAGCGTGGGCCGCGCGAGCGTGGACAGGCGTGCCGTGTCTGGGCCGCAACACGTGCAGCCTGCAGGTTGGCTGCAGGTTTCAAGAATTGAAATGTGCGGGCATAAAGTACAGGTATTTATTTTTCATATGGGAAGGCACGACCTACAGGGTAATTACTTGTGACGTGCAATATATGACGTGCGATGCATGAGAATACATCTGCAAGGTGCTGGTGCGCCGACCGTGAGGGAAGGAACCAGCGAGCGCCCCCCTACATACGTCGTAAAAATCGGACAAGAGCAAACCTGCATTTTACACGTGGAGAACAGGATGGAGACCACAAAGATGGAGATGTGCGTTGCAAAAGAAGGGCACACAATGAAAGGGCAACAGGGAAAAGAAAGCAAATATCAGAAACCGAAACCGCCACAGACGCAGGGAGGAGAGACGCCAGGCCGGGTCGTGGAGATTGGAAGGTCTCACTTTGGTCGGGGCGGTTCCGTTCGATGAGAGGAGGTGTTGGGGAGGGCGAGGAGGGCGAGGAGAGGAGGAGAGGAGAGTTGCGAGGTTCTTTTCCCTTTCTCATCGTCTCTTCTCTTTCTTCGACTCACATCGTACGAGTACGACGCTGGCACGCCGTCGCCAGGCCCGCGAAATGTGTTGATCGAGGCCCATCCCAATTGAAGCAAAATCGGATATCTGATATCTGTCACTCGTTTCGTTTGAGTGCCGACGATGCGATTGAACCGATTGAATCTCTGGTTCGCCCGGTACGTAAGGGACAAGGGGATAAGGGGGTTTTAATACCCTTTAAATAGGAGATGGCAGATGGCAGATGGGGGTGGGAGATCGATCGCATTGGAAAGGGAGATGAAAAAAAGATTGGAAAGGGCGAGTGGAAAGGGAGGGACCGCTGCCAATCGATTGAAATCTTAACCACTGTTTGGGGTCGTTTGGGTGCTGCCATATTGGCGTTGTCTGGGCGTGCGTCTGCAGGCGCTCAGACACTCGCTGCGCAACGGACAGACAGAACGCAGACGAACGAACGGTTGGCGAGCAACGAATGCAAACCAAACAGAACAAACGGTCGACGCAGAAGAGAAGTCCGAAAGAAGATAACCGACCAAAAGAGGGACTCCTTGCATCCGGCGTCAGCTTGCGTTTGGCGCGCTTTCAGCTGATTCCAGCTGCATGGGCTGGACAGGACCAGGCCCTGGCCCAGAGAAACCAGGAACGCCCATCCTCCTCGCACATGGCTTGCTGCAGGGCCGGGTGTTACACGGCCCCAATAGAAACCGGGGAGGGGGGGGGGGCGGAAACGAGGATAGTGCACAAAACAGTCAAGTTCGACAATTTGAGATATCGACGACACCACCCTCTTTCGAAGCGAGGACGCGAGGAGGCATTTGACTGCAGTAGTTCTGTCTCTGTTGTCTGCAGCCCTCGCAAGCCCACCAGCCTTTTCTCCTCACTGACGTTTATGCGACGTGTTTTACTCCGTACAAGTACGTGTATCAGAAAAAGAAGAAAAAATTGCATGGCGGTAATGAGTTGTGGGCCACGCAGAACGTGGAGTACATGTTGGGTTCATTGTCACGCTGTCAAGCAAGGCAATGAAAGAGAGAGAGACATACATGATACTATCAGCACTCGTGCGCCCGCCTTTCATATCATTTTCGTTTCGTACGATTGCTGCATATGTTTGTCTCGCCCAACAAGCTTGATGCTACGAGGTCGAACCGACCAACTGTCCGTACGAGGAGTATCCGTCCCGAGGTCGGCTTGCCCGTAATTAGAAGGGAGATATCTGAGTTATCATGGCGTTTTTGTTGCACTTGTATCTCACTTGCAAGTCTCCTCCCTGTGATGCGGTTCTGTCATACCAAACACACATCTCACACAAATCATACCACGTCTTTACACGGCGGGACCCGGTATTGCTTTTATTGAAAAAGATGGCTTGATGGGGGGGGGATGCGCCTGGCCGATCTGCATTTGGGCAAAACAGAAAGGTGCTCCACGAACGGCGGATCCGGATCACGGATCCCGGATCACGGACCACGAGCGACAGAACACAGACCACAAGCCACAAGCTACTGACCACGGGCCACGGCCAACCTGGAACATCATCTCGGCCAGGCCATTCAGAAGACCAGAAGGCCAGAAGGCCAGAAGGCCAGAACGCCTCCTGGCTCGGCCAACACTTTTGACTATTTTCGGCATCCCGGGCCCAACAGGCGTCTGTTGCTAATAACATACTCTTCTCTGCCAACAGACACTTTGCCTTTGCGATGTCCCTTGCCCCTGTCGTCTTTCGCCTTTCGTCTCTCGTCTTTCGTCTTTCGTCTTTCGTCTTTCGTCTTTCGTCTTTCGTCCTTTCGTCCTTACGTCTTTCTCATGCCCGGGAAGTCCAGGAAACGATGCCGGGGAAATCTCTTCACCCCAGCTACTGCATGTACAGAGTGCTAGTACGTGATTTCTTTGAATGTTTCTTGGTGAAAACTCAGCTGTCGTTTTGCATGTCCTGGGTCCTGTTTTCTGTGAGTATTTTTTCTTCTTTCGTCACTCTTTGCCCATTTCGGTCAACCTGTTGCTGCCACATCTATCTGAAAGCGTAAACCAAGGATGTGGACCTTGGGCTGCTGGGCCCTGGTTTGACTGGCCTTTCCCAGGCCAGCCAGCCACAGCCAGCCCCAGCCCAACACAGGGCGGATGCAGCACCCTGTCCCTGTCCCAGTGCAGCAACCAACTGTCGATCAATGTCGGCTTTTTGGAAGCCTCTCTTCGGCGAGCACTCCGTAGTCGCTCTCGTCTTCTGGGATTGGACTCCTTGTCGACACGTAAAATGGCGTGCTTTTTTGTGCAAATTTGTGTTCCCAAGCAGGTCCAGTCCTTCCACGATGTATTAATTATCACCGTCTTCTCTTCCCCTCTTCCCCCTCCTCCGTTCTCGTACCTGGTTGTCCCCCTCATCTGATCTTATCGTGTCCACCACCCGCGCGTATGCAGGGCAAGGCAGCCCACCCCCGGTCCACGGTAGACGGAGGCATTAGCCGTCTAGGCTTTGGGGCAGGCAATCGGGGGGCTTGGCTTCCAGCTGGGCTCGCTGGGCTCTGGCTGGGTTCTGGCTGAATGTTGCCCCTGGGAGCACTGACGATGCCCGCCTAGCTGACTAGTCCGTAGTGCTGCAACATCGCCTGGGGAGGTCCAGCGGCCGTGCAGGCGTCCCCGGGCCACCACGCGCCTTGCTCCGGCCGCCAGACATGCACTTCTTGTATTTGCAACCATGCGAGGGGATGCTGCAGCGGGCATGTGCATCCTCTGGGTGCTGCGCGTCGGTTTTAGCGTAAGAAAAAAAAAGGAAAAATACGGGACAAAGACGAAAAAATCAAGGATCAGAAAAAGAGCAACTTCAACGGATGGTGAGATACGCTTTTCGGGCTGAGGGTCCAAGGGCCTAAGGGCCTGCGAAGGTAACGGTAAAAGGTCACTAAAAAGTAACGTGTGAACGTGTCCGAACGTGCGCGCTGTTGCCGTAGCGCATTTTTCTTTCTTTTTTGTCCCGTTTAGGGGAGGCCTGGCGCTGGCTAGAGCCGATTAGGGGATGATTAGAGAGCTTTAGGGGAATTAGGGGCATGTCGGGGCACGTTTTGGCCGTTTAGGGCACCTGCTCGTGCTGTTGCTTCCTTTTTCGTTTCTTTCTTTGCTTTCCCTGGCGGTTAGCCTACCCGGGCGCGCCTTCCGTGCCCAAGTCACCAAGGTCTTACCGCTCATAGCCTACGGGGGACCTCCGACAAGAACCTCTTGAACCTCTGTTGGGCAGGGCTTCCCCAGAAGCAGTTTAAAACAACCCGCTCTTTCGAAAGAGAAAACGAACGGGAGGGCACATAAGACAGTTCATTCAATTTATGTAGGTATTTCTATGTCGCAGTGCCATCATGTCTTGTTCCGTGCGACGATGCTCCGTAGAATAGCAGTATGACACTGACAAGACATTGACAAGGCCTGTTCTGACCCTGTCCAGCGGACTGGGCACTGGAGGCATCCCACTGTGTCGTCCATCAGTGGTTGAATGACAACGTCTTAACAGGTAGTGAAGGGGCCTGAAGGGAATGCCGTTTTAGTGGACGACCTCGTCATATTAGGGTGAAGGTAATCTTAAGATACAGGCAAATATACGTGCTCTTTGCTGCAAGGTCAATTAAATTAAATGCCAAATAAAACATTAAAAGCAATGCAACAACGTGCCTTCCTCGTTTCCGCGCGCGCTGGCGCCCTGGGCACCTTCTTTATTTCCCGCTTTGCCACGCGGCGATCACTGTGAGTAAGGGCTTTCGCTGGTTCCCTTCCAGCTCTCCCTCGTCCAGAACGGACAAGTACCTCTCGTGTATCTTCATTTGCAGCGACCGCCCACGGAGCACCCTCTCCCTTCCCCGTGGTCACGAAGCCTTTTCGTTCGAACCTGCGATCTTGGCAGCGATATTGTCTTGTGCTATGGCGCGCGGCGCAGCAATTGCATTTTCGATGAAACAGTTTCCTTCTCATTGTTGTACTCGGTCAATACCTTTTTGCTCCGTGCTACATGCTGGTAATTGGGCCGAAACGCTGCTAGCGGACGATGGCTCTCAATCACGTGGCAAGTTATTGTGCACATTTTGGTGCGCATTTCCGTTTTATTCACAATGCACACAATACCGACGTGTTGTGGGTACTTTCCCTTTGCCCCTTCCCTCTTCAGTCTTTCACATCTCTTATCCCATGCGCTGCGGCGCAGGACCCTCTTTTTCCCGAGTCGCTCTCGCAGTCCCCCTCCTATTCATTCGCCCATTCATTCTGGGCCATTCTCGCCCCTTGGCGGTGCGCACCCCCTTTTTGAATCTCTTGTTTCCCTCTCGGAGGCAAAGCGAGGGAAAAAAACGTGCTGGCCTTCCATCCCTAGTGGCGGCCGGCCGGGCCCACTTTTATCTCCTCGGGTCCCCTCTTTCCTAATTTTCATTCGCGTTTCCCACTGTTTCTTGCGTTTGCCCATGGTGTGTCCCAGGCCTGGCCTCCGTTTTGTACTTGTAGTCTTTGCCTGCACAACTTGCAGCTCAGCCATTGAGACCTCGTTCGCGGCACCGCCTCATCGTCTGGACTTCTTGCTTGTACCTTGCCCTGCCCTCCTGCACTCCTGCATGGCACTGCTTTTGTCCTCTTCCACATGTGCGTCGACGCGCATTGCAGCGCGCACTGTCGAGGATCGTCTTTTCCCATCTCTCCCATGGGTCCTCATCCATTGGCCATGCTCGTCCGCATGCGCTTTCTATTGAGCGTTGTGCGAGCAAATGCACATCTCGACAACTGCAAAACGGAGTCGACAATTCGTACTTGTACTTGTACTCGTAGAGCAAAGACCAAACAGCCTCCATTGTTTGAACCCAAGAGGTTGGCTATGAACAATTCCACAATTCCATCTTTGGGGCAGGCCAGGCCAGCCCCCCCCCCTCTTAGCCCTCGTCCCTCGTCCATCGCTCTTTCCCTCCTCCCCTCGCGCACTCTGTGCTAGAAATCTCCACTACACCACACACACCCCCCCTGTCAAAAGACACGCCCACACCCACCCACCCTTCACGCTTCTTGCCTGGTCTGCCATGCGCTTCGTCCGGGGACCGAATAGTTCGCTAGATTAACTTCCCTCCTTCCCTTTTGCTCTCTCGCTGCTCCTTCCTTCCCACTTTGTTACTTTGCCTATTGTACTTGTATCTTTTTTTTTCGTCTGTACCCTCCCCGGCCCTCTTCTTTCTTGTTCTTCTATTCTTTTCTCCTGTCGGCCTCTGTCTCCGCCCTCTGCTTTGTACATTGAAGTCCTCTCACTACGGAGAACGAGAACTTTACTTCTGACTGGGGGGCTATCCTTCCCCGAGCTGCTTTATTATCGACACCGGCCTCGATTCTTCTTCTCCTTTCCCTCTTTCCCCTCCTTTTCTACCTCACCCTTCTCCTCCTAATTCTTCCTTTCTCCTCTCCCCCTTCTGTTTTTCATATTCGTTGCATCTCTTCATTGGCATCGTTTTCAACATCTCTCTCTCTCTCTGCCTTGCTTCGGACTCTCTCTCTCCTTATGTCCCGTCGACTGCTCGCATCTTCCAACGTCGTCCTGGTCCCAGACTCGTCTTCCTTTCTGCCAGTTCCTTTACCGGCCAACGGTTCTCCCACCACAACTTTGAATCTCAGGGTCGCGTTGCGCCTCTCGTCTTTGCACCGTTGATATTCTCTTGCGACCCAGCACATAGTTTCTTTACTCTCGCTCTCTCTCTCTCTCGCACCCGAGACTCGACCCATTGCCACGGCCCCCTGCTTGTACATCGTGCGCGCTGTGTTTTCGACACACGTATACACACGCATACATATACACGCCCCCTCTCTCGTTCTTGGTTTCCTAAGCGAAGCACTATTGCTTTGCTTCGTTGTTGTGCTACCCGTCGCGTGTGCTTGTGAAAAAGACGCCGAGAAGCAGAAACAACGGGAAGAAAGTGGACTCGGCAACAGAAAAAGGACGAAAAAAACGACACATCGAGGTACCATGCGCCGTGCCTGAGAGTGTCGTCCAATTCGATTCGCCTGCAATTTCGATTCGACCCTTTTTTTAATCGTTCTGTGTGCCATTCGAATTTCTGCATATTCGTCTTCCCCTCGCATCGCCAACCAGCATCTTTATATCTTTCGCAATTTCCGCTCCTCCAATTCCTCGCCCATTGACGAATAATCTTTGAACTCCTTCCTCAACAAGAAAAAACAAGATCAGGAATCAGGAAACCGCCCAGCTGCGTTTCGTTTGCCACGAGCCTCACGCGCCTCCTTCCAGAAGACATGGAGCAGCAAGCAGTTGCTACCCAGAAGCTGCCTGCTGGTCTTGCGGGCGTACTCAACTCTCCCGACATCAACCGGGACTCAGCATACTATTCCAGCACGGATGCTTCTAGCAAACGTTTGTCTTTCCCTCTCGCCGCTCGTGGCTGCTATTGTGTGCCGCTTTTAGAGCACCTTGTTCGAGGGGCTTCCAGGCGCTAACCTTTTTTTTCTTTTTCTTTGATTTAGACACTTCCGCTGCGTCCTGTGTAGGCCTTGGCTCCGCTGGCCCCCCGTCAACATCTTCTGCATCATCACACCTTTTCCGCGGAACGCCCTCCCATATGGATAAGACACCGTCGCCGACGGCCGCGGCTCACCTCCTGCCGCAGCCGCTGCTCTCGCCGTCAACAAGCAGCATGAGTGTGGCGTCCATCGTCTCCCCTACCACGCCCAGCAGCGGCGACCTGCGCCGCCTGACCATTGACCGTCCGCAGTCGCTCGAATCGGCACCCAACAGCGCCTCGCTCACGGCCGCCGTGGAGTACGACAACATGTCCCGCCGTGAGAGCGTGGACAGCCGCATCAACCAGGGCATCGGTGACCTGCGCCTCGGCGGCAACTCGCCCTACGCCACGCACAACCACTCGACCACGTCCGTTCACAACAACCACAGCAACCACAGCAGCTTCCAGGCCCAGCAGCGCCAGCCGCGCACCGGACTGGACAGCCTGTCTGTACACCGCATCTCCAATGGCTACCAGCCAAGCGCGGAGCGTAACCCGGACGGCCAGAACAAGGTAGTTGCTGTGCGCACGGCGCCCGCGATCACAGGCCCCGCCATTAGCCAGATTGCGCGCGCCGCCGAGCCCACCAAGGGTCAGGCGTGGGCGTTCCCCGAAGAGGAGATCCAGCGCCTGCCGTCGGCCGCCAGCCAGTCCTTTGTGGACTCGCGCCGGAGCAGCATTGCCGACTCGCTGGCTAGCAGCCAGTTCACAACCGAGTCGCGCATGCCAAATGGTCAGCGGCGCTTTGATGACCAGGCTTCGAGCCGCCTCGGCCCCATTGACGGGCCTGACGACAATGTCGATTACCGCCAGTCCCAGCGCCTGTCGGGCGCCTCGGGCGAGTACGCCTCTGGCGAGTACGCCTCGGGCGAGTACCCGACGACACACCACCACGCCCTGCAGCACAAGCAGCTCGACGACCTCCAGGCCGAGACGGGCAGCATGCACGCGGGCTCGCAGCCCTACAGCAGAACGCCCGAGCTGCGCATCAGCCACAAGCTTGCCGAGCGGAAACGTCGTACCGAGATGAAGGAACTCTTCGAGCAACTTCGTGACCTGATGCCACAAGAACGGGGTTCCAAGGCCTCCAAGTGGGAAATTCTGACCAAGGCCATCACCGAACACCAGCGGCTGCAAGACACGGTTCGCTCGGCCACCCAGCACTCGAATGCCATCAGCAACGACATGGCTGCCATTAAGAACGAGCTGCACTCGCTGCGCATGGAGAACCAGCAGCTCCGCGCAGACATGGCTAGCCTGCACGCCAACGGCGGCGCCAACGGACAGGCACCGCCCGGCATGTCGGACCCCTTCTCGAGAGGACCACAGGGCGCCCGCAACAACGACCAGCAGCTGCCGCCACTGCGGTCCCTGAGCAGCGGACTGCCGCCGCCGACGTCCCAGCCGCCACCCCCGGAGTCCATGACCGGCGTCCAATACGACCAATCACGAGTCAACGGTTTCCGTCCACAGATTGATCGATTCTAGTCGGGCGTTGTCTTTTTGCATCTCGTTCTATTTTTCCTTTCGGTTATTTCGGCAACGGTGCGCCCGGGGTTTTTGGCGGGCGGCGGCTCCTCCCGAAAAGGGGACCCTTTCGGTTTTGTTTTTGTATCACCATTGGCGTTGCATGTGTTTTCTTCAATCCTTTTCACTTCGGATGTGTTGACAATACTTTCTTCTTTTTCGCCCAACACCACCTTCGACCTTCCATTTATTCTTTTTTATTCTGACTGGTGTGGCCATCTCTTTTTTTTCGTTGTTCAACATGGCGTTGCTCACTTTTCCTTTTCTATTCTTTATTTTCTTTCTATTTCTTTTACTTCCTTTATTTTGTTAATCAGGTTCCCACCTCGATCTTTCTTTTATTCCTTTCCTGTCCACAACTACCCCTTGCGGTCGCCCTGTGTATCTTGACCAGCACCGCACGTCCTGTCTTACTTTCCTTTGTATGTCTGTTTTTCTACTGTTGTTTGTTACTTTTTTATTTTCTACGGAACACCCCATTTATTTATACCTTGCGGCTCTACGCGCCCGCATGCTGTATTGTTGTATATCTGAGGAGTGAATGAGGACTCTGACTGGACGGGGTCCTCGCTCGGGAGGAGAAGAAAACAAAAACAAAGATACCACGCGATTTATGCGAACGAAGCGTCCTTTTCTATATAGGCTCTTTAACAAACCTTTCACTATAATGCTTTGACATGTGAATTCTAAATGCGTGACAGAGCCTTGGTGTGACGTGCCCTAGCAATTGTAAAATGGCAAAAAGCCTTTAGCACATCAATATGTTGCTTTTCATGATTACATATCATAGTCAGTAGCGAAACAATACTTTTGGAAATGCTCACCTTTGCCCTGAGCAAAGAACAGACAACATGCCCTGGAAAGGGGGCAGCGATGGAAGGTGTAGTAAGATTTAGCGCCATCTGGGATGGGTCGGTCAGGCTGCTCAGGCACCCCCGGAACCAGTCGCAGCTATTTTTACTCGTTCCAGGCTACGTAGCTTCGAAATCAACCTTCCAACACATCATAGGCCAGCCAAAAAGGTTATTTCGACTCTGGCCGACACGACTTCAGCTTTCACCATCGATCTGTCCTCTGGCAAGACAGCCACGAAACCACTTTTGCCACTGCCTTTGGCCCACCTGGTGCTTTTGTTCTACGCAATCATCAGTCATTGTCACTCGTTTATTTCACAACTCAATTGCCTCGATTGCCCCGATTGCCTCGCTCCCTGTCCGACCTCCCGGCCGTTGGCCTCCCTCCCACGTCGACCACGCCTTGGCGACCGACCACGACTTGACGACGAAAACCGCCCCCGAGAATGCGGCCGCCTGTCCTGTCTCGGACAGCTCCCCTTGTCACTTTTGCGCCGATATTCTAAGAGGCCGTCCCTACCGACCTTTGCTTCCATCCGACACTTCCTCCCCTCTTCCGGGGCCTTTCCCCGACGCCTCCCTTTTTTCCACATGCTCTTCCGTCCACGGCTGCTGCGCCATCGGTCGCGCAAATACCAGCGGCCTGTACTATATGCGCTGCTGGTGCTGTTCCTGCTGGACGCCTGGCGCATTCTACGAAGCCGGGCGCCGACGGTACGATCGTCCATAACCGCGTTCCGGTCTGCAGCCGACGGCGCAGCAGACGCCTCCTCTGCAGGCACCCGCACAAAACCCTCCGTGTTCATCGTCTCGGTTCACCGCAACACCGAGGAGATTCTGCGCTCCGCTTGGGTCGAGAACCTCGTTCGTTTGGTCGACCACCTCGGCCGCGACAATGTCTACGTCTCGGCCGTCGAGTCAGGGTCCCAAGACCATACCAAGGAAGCCCTGATGGACCTGCAGACCCAGCTCGTCGCCCGCGGCGTCGACCACACCATTGAGCTGGGCACCACCGTCTGGGAGCAGCTCGATGAGCTGTATGCATGGCCCGACCCGGAATCACCCGCCGCCGAGCGCCAGGGCTGGATCTGGGACAGCGACGAGCAACATTTTGCGCTGCGACGGATCCCGTACCTGGCGCGGGTGCGCAACCAAGCGATGGCGCCGTTGCTGGCGGAGGCGGCCAAGAATGGAGGAGGTGGGAAAGGGCGGCGGTTCGACCGCGTGCTCTGGATCAACGACGTTGCGTTTGATACGGAAGACGTCATGACACTCCTCGACACGCGAGACGGCCACTACGCGGCGGCGTGCGCCATGGACTTTAAGACCTACCCTCTCTATTACGACACCTTTGCATTGCGGGATGCGGACGGTGACAAGGCCGTCTCGCCGCACTGGCCGTGGTTCCGGTCCGGCGAGGCGCGTGCCGACGTGCGCGCCGGCCGCCCCGTCCGCGTGCAGTCCTGCTGGAACGGCATGATCGTCTTTGACGCGCAGCCGTTTTACGACACCACCGCCAGCGCGACCACGGACACCAACGCCCACGCCCACCCCGACACCGGCGACACCCACACGCCCACGCCCCTCCTCTTCCGCGGCGTCGAGGACAGTCTCGCCGAGTTCCACCTCGAGGGCAGCGAGTGCTGTTTGATTCATGCCGACAACCCCCAGTCGCGCTTTGCCGACGTGCCCTCGTCGTATTCCCACCACAATGGGGGAGCGGACGCCGACGCCGGCAAGAACATTGGCGTCTGGCTCAACCCCAACGTCCGCGTCGCGTACAGCCTGCCGGTCTACGAGCAGGTGCGGGGCGCCGTGTTCCCGGGCGGCTTTGCGGCGGTGCACGGTGCGTGGGCGAACCGGTGGGAGCGCGCGCGGAGCCACGTGCTATTTGCGCTCGAGAGCCAGACGGTGCTGAACCGGCTGCGGCGGTGGCGGGCCGAGACGCCCGAGGGTGGGCCGCCACGAAGCGAGCCCGGTGCGGTCTGCCTCATTAACGAAATGCAGATCATGTGGCAGAACGGGTGGAAGCACTTATAGAGGGCCATGCGGCGTTATCGCCGCGTTTTCATATTTACTTCGCATACACTGTACAAAATCGTGTCTTTTTTATCAAATATGTATAATACCCAAAAATAAAGATTCTTTCTCGGCTGGCGAGAGAGAGGTTTGCAAGTAAAAACAGGAAAAGAACCACCACCGCCCCGTCTAACGCATGACAACATGATAAATACACCAAAAAAAAAAAGAAGAAGACCGTCTAAACGCCAGTGTGTCCCTTCCCCTGTAAAGAATATAAGACACAGGATGATGCAAGGGGAAAAGGAGACGCGCAAATACAGAGCGTATGCAAAGTAATGTACAGCAGAAAGAAGAAAAAAGGAGTCAAAAAACAGCTAGTCGGGAGTAGATCCGTGGCATGCAAAACGGAGAACAAACGTACGTCGATAAAAGTCAAGTCGAGAGGTCTTTTTGCCGGCCCCATCGTCGTATCGTGCTACTACTGTCGGTGTCGTCGCTTATTTGTTGTGCCACAACAGTGTCCGTAGGCTGTCCCAGTGGTCGCTCTGCACGTAGATGTAGCTCATGCTGTTGCGCAGGCTCGACTGGATCTCGGCGTCGTGGTAGCGGAACAGGTGCATCACCATGGCCCAGCTGCCGGCGGCGAACGCGGGCCACGCGTAGTAGCTGATCTGCTGCGACAGCGGGGGCTGCGACACAATCGGCAGGCCGACGCCCGGCTTCACCGTGAGCTTGGCCAGGGCCAGGATCACGCGCGCAAACACGTAGATGACAATCTGCATGTTGATGGAGCTGATCTTACCAGACCGCTTGGACCGGCCGCCAAAGATAAAGTAGCCGCCGAGCAGACCGCCGATGAAGCTGTCGTAGGTGCCTGGGAGAAGAGAGGAAACGTTAGATTCGCTGCGGCAGCTCTTATGTTTTGCAAAGGCGATGGTAACTCACCCTCCTTCCCGTCTGCAAGGTACTTTAATACCATGCATGTCGTCTTGTACACGATGGCAAAGCGGGCCAGATTGCTCGCGTGTTGTTTTGTAGCGCGGAACACGAGGCCGACCTTTTCGCGGATACTAGAAGCGGAGGCTGTTAGCGGACGGAAGCCGAGGGACGGGCAAAGTGGACCCCGTCGGGGGAAACGGTAGACGAGGTGGTGAACGTACGTTCCGGACCGGAAGAGGAAGACCATCCTAGACAACGAGCAGCGACGTTAGCAAAAAGCCATTCCAACCAACAACCGTCCGGCCACCGAACCGAATATAGCGGCGACGATGCCGATGAGGTCCGCTGAGCATTGCGCCCAGCAAATAGGAGCGGGAAGGGTTCGTACACAAGCGCATGCGGGAAGCGCACTTTTGCGCCGTAGACAGCGCCATTGCGCGCGCCCTTGACAATGGCGAGGAGGTCGTGGTATTTCGGATCGAGTGCGATCTGCTCAGCGACGGCCTGGACAACAGATGAATGAGTTAGCTATTTGCGCGAGTGGGCCGAGGCTTCGCAGCCTCGGCCATTTTTGGCCCCCCGGCTGCGGAGAAGCAAAGCGGTCTCTTCCTACCTTGAGGCCGTCGACTGCGCTGGCAAGCTGAGATGGGACAGGCATGGCGAGAGTGTGTAAGAGAGGCGGGGAAGAAAAAAGAGGAAGCGAGGGACGTTGTCGGCCGCAATTGCGCTGCGATCAATCACGATGCGCGATCACAAGCTCGGCAAGAAGAACGTTGCGACAAGAAGAAGAGGCCGGCAAAGGCGTCGCGAATGGCTCAGGTTCGGAGGGAGAGGTCGAGAGGTATGGTCGGAATAGAAGGTATCAATGCTTGTGTTTCTGTTAGGATGTTGGTTTGTCGTCCATTTGCCCGCAAAAGGAAAATGACAGAAGGATTTTGGAGGAGAGTAGGTAAAAAAAGAGTGAGTGACAGAAAAAGGGCCAGAAAAAGCGATGACGGCAAAGTGTTGGCTCTCGGCTGCATTGAAGCTCGGCTTGTGACTTTCCCCTACTATTGCGTGGGACTCTCCAACGACCATGCCCAGAACAGGTTCGCAGAAGTGGGTAGGGAAGGAGAGAAAAATGGAGACTTTGCAATCAGCGCGCCCGTCCAGCCAGTGCGTGCTCATGTTTTCTTGTCAGATGGCAGAGAAGTGCAGCGTGTCCCAGTGCTTTGCTGCCAAATTTGGGCGTTCCTTCCCCGCGTGTAGCGCTCTCCAGGGACGAATTAGGTGGGTAATTCGCCCCCCGCGATTCGTTATCCCCGGCATGTGAAAGCGCAGGCTTAGGGCGGTTTTTACGGCAAGAACGAACGAGCCCAGAGCGACAGCCGCCAGTCCGCCAGTCCGCCAGTCATCCCCGGGTCAAAGAATTAGTGGAGCACAGCTCCGTCGATAGAAAGCGAACAATGGCTGGGGGGCGGCATCAAGACATTCGATGACCGGTAGACAAAGCGCACACATTCTGCTCTGCTGTAAGCCAACACGATCTACCCAAGCATATCGTAGACGAGATAGCTGGTGTTTTTCAGCGTCAAAGTACTCTCTAGAAAGTCGCACATATTATTACTGGTTCTCAGCGGCGCAATGACGAGCCTGTATTCCTGTTGCGCTCTTTCCTTCTAGAAGCTATCACATGCAATTGATGCCGCGTGAGACTCGGTCGCGCTTTCCTTCTTAGCGACTCCTGTCCTATCAATTTGGCAGGTCTACCCTCGACTAGGAAACGTGACGGGCAGGTGCGATAGGCAGAACGTCATTTGGTCCTTCTGTTGGAGGTCGATAAACCAGGGCGTGGGCTGCACGTTGAGCTACTGTCAAAGGGAAGTTACGACCCTCGCATCGAACGCTTGAAGATCGCATCTATTAAGATTGTGCAGGCTCTCTCCTCGTCTCATGTGGGACAAAAACAAACACAAGGCAAAAAAAAAAAAAAAAATCCCAACTCTATGACATGCCAAACAGCCGCACACATACGAAAGGACTGCCAAACTCAAGTCTAGCGGGCACTTTATTAGTGCTAGCGTCCAGTCAACACCAACGAGCATGCTTCTGCAACGGCTGCCAGAAAAGGCGGCGACCTGGCTTGACCACCGTTTGCGATTCGAACAACCGGTCAACAAAATAAGACGTTCGTCAGGTCCAGAAGACGGTTCTTCAGCGCGCGGCATGCATAGGACCTGTTGGGAGATGCGAAGCGCCGACGGATCGCGCGGATCAACCTCTCCATTCGCAGGATGCAGCCGGCATAAGCGTCTGCCACATTTGCGATCCTGGCTGCGCGGCCTTCCGCAAACAAGTTTGGACATTCGACCAAATGCAGGCAGACGGCAAAACACATTGTGAGTAGATGGTGTGATGTATTCAATCTATCCAAGGCTGAATGTGGAAGGCCACAGGAACGAGAGCTGGTCAGCTGGATTTGCTGCGCAATGCTGCGCAATGCTGACGAGACGAAAGAGCCAAAGAGCGCATAGCTCTTTTCTGCGCTATCTGACGGCACATGGTTGGCCCATGCCACCACGTCTTGGCTCCGCGGGTGCCCGGGAGCACCACTGGCTCTTCCCGCAGACCGGCGAATTGGTAGGAAATCAGGCTCAGACAGCTTTGCGACCAAACCATGTGTTGCCACCCACCATTCCTCCCGCTCATCAATGCACCTGGCACCAGACGAACAGACGGACGCCCACGCGCCAGCATGCAGCACCAGCTTCCTCCCATTTTACGCACGCTAGCCAGCTGCACGAGAGCGGAAAGGGAGTGCATATGAGTGGACATTTTACTGAAGCCACGTTCAAGCTCCGCCTTTCTTCTCTCCTCGAGGCAGAGCAAAAAGAAAGAAAGGGTCTAGACTCGCCATTCAGGGCTGTCCTGGCTCCCTCTCTGGCTGCCTGCGACATTGTGGCGTCCGCCAACCCGCTCCCTCCCTCATGCTCCCTCCCTCCTTTACCTTTTCCTTTCTCGCAAGCAAAGCAGAAATGGGCAACGTCTGCGGCCGCCGCGCCAAGTCTTGCTCGAAGAGGGTGCTCAGTCCTCATATGGACAGAGTAGGGGATATTACTCCGCACTCCGTACTCGTGCTTTATTTCTGCAGCCTGGGGAGAAAGTTGGCGCATTGAGGAAGGGGGCGGCATGCTGTCGGTTTAGCTGCCCTATCACCATCGTATTTTGCAAAAGATCTCGGTTCCCCCCAAACCTTCCCAATACGTCCCCACACCCCCGTTTCCTTTCTCGTGTGCTTCCCCTCTCTCGACCCTTGTTTGCTTTGCAGGGGGGCTGCCAGCCCGTCACAGCGCGAAGTGTGCGTGGGAAACAAAGCTGAGGCCAACGGCAGGGCGGTCGACGACCAATATTGCCGTCTGAGAACACCCTGAGGCTGAGAGCCTTTGGGAGAGACAGTTCAAAACGAAGGACCAATCTCCTGGGCCGTCTTTTCGCGTTTATTTACAACGGGATCGTCCCATCTCCGGCTTTCTCCTCCTTCTCCATTAATTCCACTTCATCCTCCCGTCGCCTCCTAGTGTCCGCGCCGAAGAACGACATCGTGGTCCCCCTTGCATTACATTCTCTAGCATTCCAAAAGCGCATTGCTGGCCATCTTTCTTCGCTTTTGTTGCCTACCTGCTTTTTTGGCCTCTCTCAGCCTTCTTTTCCTGTCTTAATCCTCGACTCCGTCGTGCAGCTGTGACCCTGTGCATGCTCAATCTGTTCCACCGCGCCCACAAGGGGCCACTTTCACACAAGCATCTCCACAGATAAGAGACGGCGGTAATATATGCGACGGCCCTTCCCCCCGTACCTGTCGCACCTCGGCGCACATTGTACGAGTAACCCTACAAGCTTCAGCTCTCATTGAACAGCACCAAACGCCGACATTTCAGACCTTCGGGGTTGCAGCAATGGCATCTGCGGCCCAGCCTCCGCCATGAGACTCGATCCCTTGCAACCGCCGACATGGCCGGTGCTTCTGTCTGTGGCCCTCGGTTTATTCGTGCACCGGGCGGCCGCTGGCATGAACTTTACCGGCAAATCTCTTACAGACATTTTTTGGCAGCTTGAATATGTCAACACACCGACAAATGGCCATCCCTCCCTAGGCGGCCAAAACTTCACCACATGCTGCCTCAAGGCCGTGAACGATGCCATCGAAGTCGGCCCCGACGGCGACCTCCGGTTCGTCAGCCAGTTTGAGAACTGGATTGTGTTCAACGAAGGCGACAACCAACCTTTGGACTTACTTGTCAACTATTCGCTGCGCGGCCAGTTTCCTTGCACGGCTGTTTACAATGGCGACGCGCGCGGAGCCCCCATCGTCCAGGTCAACTACACCTGGCTGGCCGAAACTTGCCCGGGCTGGGAGATCAGCAGCAAGGACACCCTCAATGCCTGGCTGCAGCCGCTCTCCGGCTTCCTCATCCCCGCCGTCATCTTTTGCCTGTCCGTCCCACGTCGTCGCAAACTTGAGGTGCCGCGCTTCCTCTTCTCACCCGACCAAGGCGGTATCAAGAGCTACCTCCTCGCCCCGTTCGGCGCCATTCTTGCCTTGATCATGGTCTCGGCCGATACGCTTGTCTGGCTGTGCATCTGCTTTGCCTTTGCCGGGCCCATGATTCTCAGCGGCTTATACGAAGCCATGCTCGACAACGCCCTGCTTGAGTATCTGCGGCTGAAAATCGACGAGAGCCGCCTCACCCTCGACATGCGATGCCGTTGCCTTATGGTTATCCTCATCGGAAACCTCGACCTTGTCTGGAACACCGAGGATCCAGACGGAAATGGCGGTTATGTCGACGGCGGGACTCACGGTGGCAGCTACGTTGGTGGCGAAACAGATGATGGAGAAGAAGAAAACGACCACCTAGATTATGCTGGGGGCAGAAACGCCGCCGGTGACTTCGACGACCGCCATGCGCGCGGAAACTCTGCCGAGATTCCTCTCATGCCTCTTTACGGAAACGGTGCTTACCAGTCCGTCCCAGGCGGCGAACAGTCGTCACCGTTACCAGCGGGGGTACCATTGCAAGGACAATATGACCAGTTTGGAGCGCCCGCCCCATATGCATCATACGCCCCTTACTTGTCTTCCTACCCATATCCGCCCTACGCGCCAGTTCCGTCTGGCGCCAATGGCTCTCCATCTCCCTCTGGGGCCTCGCTATCTCCTGGTTCTCCCACACCCGCACTTCCGGTTGCTTCAGTTGCACCCGCCGCGTTGGTCGCTCAAATGCCACCCCAGGCCCAGCAATTCAACTCCATTGAAGGTGCCGCTTTCGACGGCCCTCCACCTCCCGCCGACCAGGCCTTTTGGCACCAGCCAAATAATGGTGGTGGGCATGGCCATGTAGATGCTAACGGAGTTGGATTGCAGGGCGTACCGGTTGATGCGGCACAGGTAGTTGTACCGCCGCCACCGCCCCCGATCCCGTCAGCAGCTGAGCATGAAGATGTGCGTGCTACTGCTGACAACGGTCACCGGGACTCTGTCATTCCTGGCCTCTATATCTCACCAGCATCTGCCGGCCCAGAGCCTGACCCGATGCCAGACCCATTCCAAGGTCAGCACCAATATCAACAGCGATACCAGCAATATCAGCAGTACCAACAACAGCAGCAGCAACAACCTTACATGGGTGCTGTACCTGGCTTCCCACCAGGCCATGCTGAGCCAAGCCAACCTATCAGCTATGGCGTGCCTTCTGGTGCAGCCTCCCCCGGTGCTCCCTCAACACCAGTCCAACATCCCTCTGCCCTGGCGCATGGCAATATGGGCACCCCGTTTGCTGGCTCTGGTTTTGTTGCCGCCGGTGTGATTGCGGCTGGCATTGGTGTCGGTGTCAGCCACGATGCCAACCGCCGGCTGCTCGTGAACCATCAAAACGGCGGCCCTCTCGCCTCCCCGTGGCAGCATATGGAGGAGTTTCTCTACGCCCTTCGTCTGTACAACGACGACTTCCCCACGCGACAGCACTCCCCGCGCCAATACGCAAAGCACCATGACTGCCCAGAAGGCATCAACTGCCATAACGATGTGCACAACGAGCCACCCATCCCCCGCACACCCGAGACGGAGCGGCTTATCCATCAGGTGAAGACACGGCTCAAGACCATGTTGCACTGCCAATATTCTTTCGGGTCTGTGATCGGCGCCCCTGTGGTCTTCTTCCTCGGCGGCTTCATTTTTGCCCTTCTCCAGAGTTTAGATACACTAGGCGACGAAGACATTGCTGAGGGCCTGGCCTTTGGCCAATGGTACATGACGATCCCGCACATCGCCATTATCTCAGGTCTTTTGCTGGCGGGCAACAACCCCAACATTCTGGAGGGCGTTCTTGCTGTCGAGCGCAAGTACCGCCAGGACAACATCACCTTCCTCGGCCTGACCTATGGACTCGCCTATCCTTCTTGCTACAAGGCAGCCTCTTTGTGGGACCGTGGCTACAACAAGAAGCAGTGGCTCAACACCCTCATTGCAACCTACATCGTGCGCTCCAATGCCGTGTACAGTGGTAACGAAGACTACGACAAGGATATTGTCGATTTGAAAAAGAAGACCACGCTTTCGCTGTCCGACTGGTCGTTCCTCTTATCTCTCACCATACTGCTGCTGGGACTGCCGTACATCCTTGCATTTCTCACGGCATACTTTACGCCCGAAGTCGGCTTGTCATGTCGGTCCCTTACCTTTACAGTCTACATCCTCGTTCAGATATGCCGTACGTCTCTCTCTCATAGTGACTCGTCTCCTCTTTTGTTACTTTTATTACCTGCTAACACAAATAGAAATCATATTGTGGTTATGGGCTTATGCCGGACCTCTAGCCGTTTTCAACGTCGAAAAGCCAGGTTTCTTCCGCATCGGCGGCTGGCTCGATAAGCGCGGCTTCTACGAGCCCTACTCGGTGCGCTGGCTTGTGGACCGCGGCCAGGCCGTGCCCAGGAGCCCGTTCAAGCTCCTGCGTCTCATGTGGAACAACCCACGCCGGCTGGTCAACTGGCGCTTCCTTTGGAACTTTGTCTACTACTCCAGCCAGTGGCTTTTGGGCATCATTGGCATCACGGCAGCGATCGGCGGCACCGCCATGCAGCTCATGGGCGTCTACTCGGCCGATATTTGCTACATTACGACCTCGTACTGGTTCTCGCCGCTCGAAGAGCGGCCCGCGCCCATCATCTCGGTCAACTCGGCCGACATGATCCGAGAGTCTGAACGTATGTTCTTCTTCTTCTTGTTTCTTCCCAGAGTGTGCTTCTTGTGCTAACATCTCCAGTCATGTGGAAGCCGTGTGCCATCACGGCCATTGTGTTCATGAGCGTCGTCAGCTTCGTCGGATGGTGGTACCAGCGCCGGATGCGTGACCTCTTCCAAGACCGTATGTATCCCACGTTGCTACAATTTCAACGGCCCCTTTCTAACACAAAACAGAGGTCCGCAGAATCGACCAGAACGAACGGCGCGACACACGTGCCTCACGTCCCGACCGCGGCCGCGTTCGGCCACGCGCCACCTCGGGTGTGCCCCTTACCGTTCGCACACTAACACCATCGATCCCGTCAGCTATGCCTGTCAGTGGGACTCGTGCCATGTCCGGTGCCTCTGCCGTCACGACCGGCTATGGAGGCTATGGCAGCTACAGCGGGCAAGGTGGCGGCTACGGTCGCCCGTACGGGTCGCTCGGTGGTCGGAACAGCATGGCAATGATGTCTGGCGCTCTGTCGGCTCCCGGGCCGGGGTCAGCCGCTGGAGTATCGTCTTCACTGTCTGCACAGGGCGGTGCCGCGGGACCCGGTTCGATTGCAACAGGGTCGGGTGCCGGAAGCATGGGTGGGCGGACACCGTCGCCAATGGGTGCGGGTGGCATTGGAAACATACCAGATGGCAGCAGCGGTCAGGTCGCATTTATCCCACCTGCAGGCGGTTCCATCTCTGGTCCCTCCGGGATGGCTCCTCCGAATAGTGGCCTTGATGCCGCGGCGGCTGGGCCATCACGTCGGACTCCATTCCGGAGAACACCCTCGCCAAACGAGCCTCTCACCGAGGCGGACGAGCCCCCATTCTAGAGCATTTTTATTCCCGTGTACTTCTACCATATATTGCAAAGAAATGCCATCTATCATTCAGTATTTCCCTTAAAAAAACCAACAAAGCAATCTTGAAATGAGAATGGAAAATGTCAGGAGGTTCCCTCGGAGCCTCGCTATGTCCGGGTCGCAACCCAAACAGTAGCTATAATTACATAATCATTTAGTGGAGCCATGCTATCCGATTACGGCTAGCGTATCCGGGAAGAGCTGCAACTGGGCTTGGGCCTGGCTGCTTGTCGAGTGAAAGACAGGCCATTGAAATTTTCGCTTTTTGCCGTCTAAGTTTTTCTGGAGCGTGCTGTGTTTTTTTACCTCTCTTGCTGGCTCTTTTTCCCAGTTCCATCTCCAACATACCCTATCAACCTCAACCGCATTTCCTCTTCTTTCTCCGAAATACCCGTTGCACCTTTTGCAACCTCTTCGACTCGACTATCTCCATCGCCTTTCACCTCCTTCATCCCCCTAAACAAACATCACAATGTAAGATCCCCTTAACCCCCTACCTACTGAGATGCAATCCTGTCTTATCTGCAGCGATTCGCGCAATTGATATTAACCTTCTTCTCCCCTTCCTCTAGGCAGTCCGTTCGTCGCGCTGTTCTGCGGTCCGCCGCCTCCGCCTCCGCCCAGGTCGCGCGCGCCACCACGACCTCCACAGCTCCCCTTGTCCGCTCCGTCGCCGCTAAGGCCGTGCGCATACCCGTCAGCAACCTGGCCATTGCCGCCCGCTACTTCTCCCAAACTGCCCGCGTGGCCAACGCCGAGGAGGAGTCCAGTCCTGCCGCTGAGACCGCGGCCCCGGCCGGTGCCGCCCCCAACGAGGACCCGACCCCCCACGGCGTCTTCATCCGCAACATTGTCTTTGACGCCAGCGAGGCCAACCTGCAAGAGGCCTTTGAGCACTACGGCTCCGTCAACAAGACCATTATCGCCCGCGACGCCCGCGGCATGAGCAAGGGCTACGGCTTCGTCTTTTTCGAGAGCGCCGAGGCCAAGCAGAAGGCCATTGAGGAGGCCAACGGCTCCTTCTGGCATGGCCGCCGCCTCATTGTCCTCGAGCGCGCTCAGCGCCAGCGGCGTGAGGCCGGCGACAGCCCCAGCGGCCGCTCCACCCAGCCCACGCGCGATCCCACCGACAGCCTGTACATTGGTAACCTGCCGTACGAAACCACCGACGCCGACCTCAACGTCGTCTTCCGCGAGGTGGCGGGCCTCAAGGCCGTGCGTGTCGCCGTCGACCGCGCCACCGGCTGGCCGCGCGGCTTCGCGCACGCCGACTTTGACACAGTGGAGAACGCCATTAGCGGCCTCGAGTTCCTCAAGGACAAGCAGATCGGCACGCGGACGCTGCGCGTCGACTACGCCTCGCCGAGCAAGTCCGTTTCCCGGCGCGGATACCGGGGACGGGAGGCCGAGGGCGCCGAGGGCGCCGATGCGGCCTTTAAGGAGTAAAAGGACCAGGGTGCTTTACGTATGTGGCGTCAGTTTAATGAAACAAAAAAACGGGGCAATGAAGCAAAAAACGACCAGGAACGAATAGACTACATCTCTCTTCGCATATCTTTTTTTTGGGGGGGGTGGGGGTTGGTTGGGGAATGATATGATAAAGGCTTGGAAACCACACGGAGGGGGCTAGGGGGCTTGCCGGTCCTCAAGGATGGATACATTGTGCGGCGACGGGCGGTGTTGACTCTTTATGTTTCAAGGAACGGGTCTTGTTTTGTCCTGTCTCTTCTTTCTTTTGTCTTTGTATTGCTGATTCCCACATAAAAGACGATGAACGCGCTCGGCGCAGTGTATATTAGTATATAGCAAACAAGGCGAAATGACATCTCTCTCTACTTTTCTTAACCATTCTGTACCGCAGTTGAAGCGTGTTCAGTATATGCGGATGCGACTCTGGCATCGCTGTGTGTATATGTTATCTCTAGACAGGCTGGGTTCTCTGCCAGAACTTGAAACCTGAAAGTCTCCTCAAGCCGCCTCTTGTCTCCCCTTTTCTTTGTCTATATGTGTAAATCCAATAAATATTCATGCGTTTTCCCAGACTCCGTCCAATTGATATGGCATTTTTGTTATCCCCCCTCAAAAGTCTACTCCTTTTTGGCCGTGGCCCGGCTGTTAGCCGCGAGACGCTGCATAGTGTATTAGTATATCTGCTTTAGAGCTTGGAACAGGGCAGCATCCACCCAAAACTTACCACAAGATTCCGCAGAAGCACAGCAATCGTCACCTTGCCGACCGACGGCACATAAATAGACGCCTTCTCCTTAACCGCGGGGCCATCAAAGTTGCGGAACGACGAAAAGTTGATGCACACGGCACCGTCGCGCAGCAGCTCCGTCGGCACCTTGAAACCCTCCGCCGGCACGCCGCCAATGACAACGTCCGACAGCGGCAGGCACTGCTCCAAACCAAAGTCGGCGCCCTTGTCGAGCACCTGGTGACGCGGCTGGCGAATGCCTTTGCCGCGCGTAAACACCTGCGTGCCCGTGAGGTCCACCGAGTAGACCGTGGCGCCGTCGTTGGCGAGCAGCGCCGCCAGCGGGCGCCCGTTGACCTCGGAGCGGTTGATCACGGTAATAGTCTTGCCGTAGAGGCGGTTGCCGTAAGGGATGACCGTGTTGTAGACGTGCAGGTGCTCCAAAATCTTGACGACGGCCAGCGGCGTGCAGGGCAGGATCGACTTGAGCTGGTTGGCGGGCGCGTCGAGGAAGCGGATGTTGTGGTACATGTTGTAGAGGTAGCGGTGGCAGAGACCCTCGACGTCCTTCTCGAGGGACACGGTCTCCTGGATGTAGCGGTCGTGCGTCGGGTTGCCTGGGAAGATGGGGTAGTAGACAATGATGCCGTCGACGGCGGCGTCGGTGTTGGCGGCCATGATGGCCTCCTCGAGGGCATCCTTGTCGACGCGGCGCAGCTCGAAATCGAAGCCACTGGAGATGTTAGTACGCGAACAAGAAAGCAGGGGATCAAAAAGCAAAGGTCCTTGACTCACTTCTCCTGGCACGTCTTCTGCGACCACTCGGCGTACTTGACGGCCGCCGGGTCGTCGTTGGCCAAAAAGGCCGCTAGGCACAGCTGCCGGGTGATGCCGTTCTCCTGGAGGAACGCCTCACGGGTGTCCTTCACCTCAGTCAAGAGGTTCTTGGCGATGCTGTCGGCAAGGATGACCTTGCAGGTCTTGGGGACGTCGGCCATAGTGATGGTAGGAGTGGGTGGGCGGTATCGGGCTGTAAGTCGTTCAGTCAGTACATGAGATGGCCAATTGGCTATGTAACCAACAGGTAGGTACAGTCGCACGGCCTCGTGCAAGTTGTCCCACTCACATGCAAAACGTGAAGCTTTTTGGAGCCGGATCTGTAGAGAATTTGCTGTTTCGGGACGATTGCAGCGACGAAAAGTTTTTGCGACAAGTGGTTCACAGCGGCAGTCTAGCGAGCAGCGACGACGACAATGGCGGCAGCAGCAGAAGCGAGAGAGGCGGGTTCAGAGTCCGAGAGCATGCCGAACGCATTATATAACTCGTCGTCGTGTTCCTTTCCGTTTTCTGCAACAGCGGGAAGAAAAGGCATCGATTCTACAAGGCGCCAAAAAAAAAAATTATTATTATACCGAAGCGGGACAAATAGGCCTAAAATTTTACACATGCCGCCACGCCAGTAGTGACTTCCCCGTCCAGTGTGAACTTCCGTGCCAGCTTGGGCCGCTCCTTCTCTCGCTAAGCTTTGCGCCGCCAGTAATATGGATCAATAACAAAGAGAAGGAACGAACGGCTGCTCGCCCCGACTGCGGAGTTTGCAGCGGGTTGCGCCTGCCCAATTTTTTTTCCTTTTGCTGCTTTCAAAGCTTTTTACTGCCCCTCCCCCACTGTTCTTATCTCTTATCGGGTTACGTCAAGGTACCGACTGTGCCTAAGTACTACAAGAAGATACATTGCTGCCAGGCACAGCGAACCCCCCAGCGAACCCCAGCGCTGTGATTTTCAATATGCAAAATCTCGTCATCTGAGAAGCAAAAGGCTACCTCATCGCATACGCTTGACTGCCCATAATATCACGCGAGCTGCCGCGTCGACAGCCTTTTGGGACGGGAAGAATCACAAAGGGATACCGTTCATACACGGCACAGTCACTCTCGCCAACACCGATCCCCTCTCTCTCCGTCACAATGGCCGACTTCGCCACGCTGGCCACCAGCTATGTGCTGGCCGATGCGGAGGATGAGCAGCAACGGCTGGCCGGCCAAGCCGCAGATGGTGAGCACTCCGAACTTATGAGACACCATTCCTCGAAAGTAAAGTACTAACGAAGGGCAGCAATCAAGAGCGCACCGCGCAAGAGTGCCGCCGTCCTCGGCTGGGCGCAGTCCATCAACCAGTGGATGCCGACCGGTGGTGACGATGCCGACAGCGACGTGATCGTGCGAGCCAAGGGTGCGTGGCGCCTACAGTCACCCTCTCATTGCCATTGAGCATTAATATTGACATCGTGTAGCTCTAAGTTTCCTCGCATCCACGTTGGAGGTGCTGGACAAAGATGTCCTTCGCGTTGAGCAAGGTGAGTTTCATGTCATTAGGCCTCATATTATTTTATATCCTTCTTTATGACATATCTCTAACATGCTGTCCTCCCTTCAGTCGAGCACCTCATCGCATTCTTCGGCGCCATGTTTGCTATTGACCACAAGGCCGGCATTCTCGCCGCATCAACCGCCCTGCGCTGCCTCTGCACTATGACCCAGTTCCGCCCAACCATGGCCGCCGCTGTTCTGTCACACATCAACAAGCTCGGCGAAGACTTCCGCCTGCAGGTGCCTGCTACGCGCCGCGCCATCTACGACCTGATCGCCCTCCTGGTGCGCAACGATGCTGCCCTCAGGAGCCTCAGCGAGACCAGCGGCGCCGACGGCCAGTTCCTCGTCGACCTCCTGAAGCTGTGCCGCCACGAGCGCGACCCAGACAACCTGCTGCGATGGTTCGCCATCCTGCGGCGCGTACTTGAGCGTTACGGCCCGCCGGCACTGGCACCCACGGTCGCCGAGGAGGTCTTCAAGGTCGCCTCGGACTACTTCCCCATCTCCATGCGCTCGTCCGCCACGCCCGCCGGCACGACCGTCGACGACCTCAAGTCCGCCCTGCGCGGTGTGTTTGCGGCCAGCTCACTGGCAGCCACACCCGTCTTTGATTTCCTGCTGCAGAAGATGGACCAGGGCGACGCCCTGACGGTCTCCGTCAAGGTGGACATCCTGAGCACGATCCACGCCTGCATTGCGACGTTCCCGAATCCAGCACAGACCGTTGTGCCACACACCAGCCGCATCTGGAACTCGCTCAAGTACGAGGTGCGCCACGGCGACGTTCCCGAGACGATCGATGGCACGCTACAGGTGGTCCAGGCCATCTCCACACGGCTCAGTCGTGGTGGTGACAGCAGCGACGGAGCGTCTGAGACGACAACGACGCCCGAGGATGAGGCTGCCTTCCTCAAAGACTTTGTCGGCCTTGTGCTTGCCGACTGCATCAGCGACCTTTCTAACTCAACGTTCACCACACCGGCCGGCCGCCTACTCACCAGCACCATGCTCGGCGGTCTGGGCGCATACAACCTGATGATCAGCTCGGTCATTGGCACTGTCAAGAAGGACCTCCAGCAGGCACAGACTGCAAACCACACGCGGGACTTGGTCGGTGCCCTCAACCTTGTTTTACGGACACGCCACGCGCTCGTGGTCGCCACCGACGTCAACGCCCCAACATATACTACTGCTACAGCAACAGAGACTGAGTTCCACACCCACGATGCTGCCATCGTCGGTCTGCTAGACAGCGTCTACCTGCGCCTGTGGAACAACACTCTCAAGGACACAGCAGTTACACCATCACCGCAGGACCCCGTCGTGCAGAACGAAGTGATTCGCGGCCTAGCTGCTCTTATTGCCCAGCGCGGTCCCCGCCCCTCGTCCTCCTCTGCTGCGGCACCACGACCACTTTTGTGCACACCTGCGCAGTGCACACGGATTTTTGAGACGCTCGCCCCGCGGATTTTGGTCTCCTACTCTTCCGTATCTCAGTCAGGTGCTGCCGGTGAGGGCCTATCGCAGACCGAGTTCCTCACTATCGCCCACGAGGCCATGACGGCACTCCAGACGGCCACTGCCGTGTTCCCAGAAGGCTTCTCGTTCCTTGTGGAACGGACTGTGTCCTCGATCGTGGGCAGCCCCAGCGGTTCTATCTCCTCCTATTCGCTCGTGGCTCTCTCCTCCTCGGCCGAATCTCTGTCGTCACTGCGCGACACCCTCTCCCGTGTTGCATACATTGGCTGCTCGACCATCCCATATGTTGCCGAAGACCCCGACAGCAGTAGCAAGGTACTCTTCCACTTCCTGACGCTGACGCAGGCCCTCTTTACAACCCTCGAACGCCTGCTGGATGCCAAGGCGTCCTTCCAGGCGACCAACGCCGTGCTGTCTGGCATCTATGGTGCCGCCCTGAACCTGCGCGATGCTTTCTCGCAGCGCGGTGTCGGGCCAGACAAAACGAAGAAGACGGTCTCTTCGGCTACAGAATCTGCTGCAGAGACCGAGACTCTGCAGAAGCTGTTCCAGGCATACGTCAATGAGGCGACATCCATCGTGCGCCGCCTCTACCTTCGGGCAACAGTTGTCAGCGCGGATCAGCAGCTCAGCCTCAGCACCGACTTTGAGCGTACGATAGACTCTTCGCTTACCCTCGACGACCAGAACGAGTACCTGCACCAACTGGCCGATCTTGCGACGTTCGTCGTTCGCGACCTTAGCGAAGAACAGCAGAAGGAGGCGCGCCTGCACGAGGCTGCCTTCAACCTCTTCCACGACGACTACAAGGGCCAGCCCTCGTTCTTCCACGGATCTCAAGGCGGCAGAGCCGATGTCCTGTCGTTGGGCATTCTTAAGGGCTTGTGGCCATCTGCCATCGCATCTTTGGTAAGTTAATCTCTACGAAACAAAATAGGCCTATTCAAGCAAAAAAACGGGCTGCTAACAATAACAGACCGATCTTAACATCTCTCCCCTGGACCTTCTCGACGATTTTGATTCGCTTGACAGCCTGCCGCCGCGCACCCGCCTGGTCCGCAACACAATTGCTACCGTTGTAACAAACAAGTACTCGGCTGCTGCCAGCGTCGGTCCCAGCAAAGCCCAGTACCCTGGCAACCAGGTCGCATGGCAGGCGACTGTGGACGCCGTCAAGGCCAAGTTGGACGACGAAAACACCGTTGTCCGCTCACCCCTCACGCCCCACGGCTTCGCGCGGCTCGTCGCCATCGCCGCCGGCGCCTTTGCGCGCCTGGATAAGGACTCCAAGGCGCTCGCCAGCCTGCTGGTCTTTGCACCGGGCCGCCACGCAGAGACCAGAAATGGAAACACCGCCGCCGATAACGCAAAGGCTGCACAGCAAATGGCCCGCATTCTGAGCGGCCTGCTGGTGTCGGACCGCACCCTGTCGACCGACGACCACGCCGTCGTCAAGTCCATCTACAAGCAGTGGGTGTACGGCCAGACCGTTAAGGCCCTACTACCGCTGGCGTTCCCGCGCAAAACCGCCGACGAGACGGAAGACGCAGCCGCGGCCGCCCGCCGTACTAGCACCGTGCACACCATTGCCATTCTGGCGCTCGTCCGCGGCATGCCCTTCTCCGTCTACGAAGACGACGTTGCCGCGAGCAGCAGCAGCAGCAGCAGTAGCAACGAGTCGCTGGTCCGCGTGCTCGTCGCCGCGGCTACGACGCTGGTGCCGCAGTGGGGCGATGTCGCTGTTGCCCTGCGTGTGCTGTCGGCCATTGTGACGGTCAACCGTGCCGATGCTGTCCGCAGCCACCTCAAGACGGTTGTCGACGCATCCATCCGCGTCTTTGCTTCGGCCGGGCCGGCGTCCTCCACGTCGTCTTCGTTGGCACCGCCGCCACCGCCGGCCTCCCGCAAGGAGGCGCTCCTGTTGGTCTCGCAGCTGCCGGCGCACTACGAAGAGGGCCTGCTGCTGCCATACGAGCCACGGCTGGTGCGCGCCTTGGCGGCGGCCTGCGGCGACCGGGTCCGTGAAATCCGCGAGGTGGCCCAGAAGGCCCGGGAGAGCTGGGCAAAGGTGGCGGTCTAAGAACCGTCTCTAGATATGATCATCTTTTCGGGGGGGTTGATTTTGCATTTAAGGGGAGTTGGGTGTGACATACTTGCAACTTTCATTTTGATTTATTTTATGTGTCTATTTTTTCAAACCAATACAATACAAGGGGTGGTCAAAGGAAGGCGGAGGCTCGCCCTATATAGCAGCAAATAAAAAGTCATACACATGTTTACAGATACGTAAAAGACATAGCCTGCTTTGATTTATGTATGGAACTCCCATTGACCATATTGTGAAAGCCGAGCAACAAGCAAATCCAACAAGATACTGAGGCCACATAGAACACCTTGTAAACCCAACGACGCCAAATAAGAACCAAGGCCTGCTTCTACCCTTGCACCACCCCATTCGCTTCACTGCCTCATGCCGCCTTGGGGGTGGCCTTTCTGCGCTTGCCGCCCTTCTTGCCAATCGTCCCTGTAGCCGTAGCGGCGCCCGAATCACTCTCGCCGCTGATACCGCTCACGTCTGCAGCCGCTCCCGCTGCCAGCATCTCGAGGACGGCCGGGCTGTAGGCTGTTTGTGACGAAGCCGCTGCTGCTGTGGAAGACGTATCGGCAGGCGGGGCCGCACTGGCCACGCGCTTCGGATCGGCCGTGCCAATGACCGGCACGGCGGTCGCGAGCACGGTCTGGAAGGGCGCAGCGACGAAGCTGCCGGCGCTGTCGAACCACTCGGAGAAAGGGCGGGAGATGGCGATCTTTTGGGGCGCAGCCTTGGACTTGGAGGAGGTGACGGTGATTTCGACGTTGTAGATGGGCGTGTATTTCTCGACGGACGTGGCAATGGAGACCTAGGCAGTTAGCATCAGCGAGCGAAGCGAGGACAAACAGCGAAGCGAGGAGGGACGTACTGTTTCGCCGTTTGGCGATTTGCCGACGTAGACTGTTGCGCCCTCGACGTTGCGCGACCAAAAGGTCAGCGCTACGTTGAGCGCCATGTAGATGACGACGGCGACGGCGGAGTAGTATTTGGTGCTGTCGAAGCCGAGCTTCCAGTCCCACAGGAAGCAGGCCACAGCGACCGACAGAGCACCGTAGCCGAGAGCCAGGCGCACATCAGTCAGGCGGTGCGACTGGACAAAGCGCAGGGAGTTGAGGTAGTTGGGGATGGCATCGTCGGACGTGTTCTTGAGGTCTGCGCCCAGATTGTTAGCAAGGGTCCATTTGGGCAGGCAGGGGGGCACAATTGTACGTACCTGCCAGATTGTAGACGGAAATCTTTTCTTGTGACATGGTGGCGGTGGTATGGAGGGAAGCGTTGGTGGTCGAAAGTGTCGTCTACCGTCGTGTCGTGGTTGACGATCGCGAACACGTTTGATGCTTTTTGGAGAGATGTGGCTACTTTGATACAAAAGGCGTGGAAAGAACATAGCTCCAATCGACACGCGCCCCACTAGTTAGGTGCTCCGTATCATAGAGTAACATGCTGTACCTGCCGCTGGCGGCTCCAACCTGCGGCGGCTTTAGCGTATCAACCCTGTGTGTGGCTTCCACAACGCAAGCCACAGCGGCCGGCCCGTCGCCAAAATACCCCAAAATGCCAGAGCTCCTTTTTCCTGCCATCCCAATCTCCAGCGACACGGGAAACCTGAATAGCCTCACCACGAACGCAGCCCACCGTCCGTCCGTCGCCATCCCCCGCGCATCTCCCATCGACTCAACCCAGGCTCCTTTCCAATTGCCCGTCGCCCACAATGTCGCAGGTCCCCATCCAGTCGATCCCGCGGGATCCCCAGCTTCTGTTCGTCCGCCTCTCTTCCTTTCTTGCTCCCCGCCACGAACGCCTCAGCTGCCTCCGTGCCGATGCCGAGCCCTTGCTAACTTCTTCTTAGGTACTGGATTCTCTTCCCGATCACCATTGTCATGATCCTCACCGGTGTGCTGCGCCATTACGCCAACGTCCTCATGGCCACCGCGCCCAAGAAGGTCGAGCAGCGCGCCCTCCGCGAACAGCGCTCCATGCTACACGGCGTCAACATCCGCACTAACCACCACGTGCTCTCGGGCCGGTCCTTCAACACGCGCCGCGACAATCTTGTGGCCGCCTACGAGTCCGGCGCCTACCTCAAGGCGCCCGAGAACCGCGGCCAGGCGCCGCCGAACCCGATGACGGACCCCAACGCCATGGATGGCATGATGGGCATGATGAAGGGCAACATGGCCATGATCATTCCCAACACGCTGATTATGAGCTGGATCAACGCCTTCTTCAGCGGCTACGTCATCAGTGCGTTCCCCTTTCTCGATTCATGTCTTCATGTCGTTTGTATTGAGCTGTCGCATGCTAACTGCCTAGTGAAACTACCCTTCCCCCTCACCATCAAGTTCAAGAGCATGCTCCAGGCCGGCGTCGCCACGCGGGACATGGACGCGCGCTGGATGTCCAGCATCAGCTGGTACTTTTTGTGCATTTTCGGCCTGCAGTCCGTCTTCAACTTCCTCCTCGGAAACGAGAACGGTATGTCTTCCCTATTTCTTCCCTGTCTCACAAGCGACGTTCCCTTCCACAATGCTAACAGTGTGCGCAGCCGCGAGCCAAATGGCCCAGCAGATGGGACAGATGGGCCCCCAGGTACCCCAGATGGGCGGCCCTGGTCAGGACCCGGACAAGCAGTTCCTCGCCGAGATCGAAAACCTCGCCGTCGTGGAGCACTATTCGGTGCTGGACAACGTGGAGCAGCGGCTGCTCAACCGCGCCGCCAAGGCATGATTGGAACACAGGGCCGGCTCGGCTCGTCGTTGCCCCTGTTTCCTAAGTCAGGATAGCAGGGGGAGAGGGTTCGATGTACATAAGGGAAATGGGAAACCGGGAAACCTAGGAATATCGGGAGAACATGGGGAGTAAAACCAGGATAAAGAGCAGAAGTCCAGAAATATCGCATATAGATCACCCCATCGGAGTTCTTTTTTTTTCGTATTCTGCTCGTCGTCCGATCGTCTCTTGGTGTCCGGTTTTCCAGTCTCCCGGCGTCCTGGGACGTCGTCGTGTCGCTTTGCTGTTCCAGCTCACTCGTCCCACCAGATGCACACGCCAAGACCGGGGTCTTTCATGCTTCCGCGGATGCGATATGGCGGGTTGCGGCGCTCGTCGGGCTCCTCGCCACGCTCAATAGGCTTGGTGGGCGTCTGATCGTGCCACTCCTCGTCAACGACGCGGAACCGCACCATTTCGTGGTTGTCGTAGTACATGCGCGTGTCCTCGATATTCCACACCCAAAGCTGCTGGTTCATGTCGCTGTTGGGTCCGTGTGAGCAATGCATACATCTGCAAGAGGTGCTCTCAGTCGAGAGGGGCAAACTTACTATTCTGCCTCGTCGGGAAGCTCGTCAAAGGGAACCAAGATGTCGTCGAAGAAGTCGGTGCGCACTGTAGTCGGGTTAGATGATGCCACATAAAATCAAATAACTATTCTAGTGAGAGAAGAAAGGTTCAACGTACAGTGAATACCGTTCGGACTGCAGCTGCTGATGCGGGCAAACATCACCTCGCCCTTGAACGGGTGGAAGACAACGAGGCGGAACTCGACTAATGATTGTTAGAATGAGTAGGAGCATTGGTGACAACAAAGGGTATATCCATACCGTTGACGTTCACAAAGCCGTCACCGTGTCCAATCAGGCCCTCCGAGGTCCATAGCAGGTCATAGAGGCAGATGCAGAGGCCGATCTTCTGGATCACCTTGTTGGCATACTTGGCGTTGATGTTGTCCTCGATGGCATGAATACTTCTCTTGGAGAAGTCGTTTGGGTCGATCCGCACCAAGTCGGCGATTTTTGTCTCAAAAAAGTGTCAGTCGATGCATGTTATTCATGGAGATTTCTTCCCTTCCTTTGCTTCTGATCGCATCTTCTTTCTCCTAACAAAGAGAGCAAGTAGGGAGGTCAGATGAGTACTCACGAGAATGAACATGTCGAGAGGTGACGAAGGGAGCTGCAGAGCTCCTTTCTCAAGAAACTGTAAGTATATCAAGAGAGACCTGAGAACCGTCAGAGCTTGACCGTACGCAAGACTATCCACGAGAGCACGAGAAAACAAAAGAGATGTTCAGCAACCAGCGACAGTCATCACCATTTTGGAGGGGGACGACTGAAAAAAAGTTACAGTGGAGCTTTAGCTACTTTGCACCCGCCATGCACTGTATTTTTGGGTAACGTCCGAAAATTCTGCCATACATTATGTAATCCAGTGCTGACCGCCTTTGTCGCGTTTCTATCACAGTGCACCACGAACCCTCTCCAGGCCACAGAATTTCTGTCAAATCTACCCATCTTCAATCTCGAGATTCGTCCGTCTCGTAACAACATCCTTCTCCTAGGACGTCTCACAACCACGCTCCCCTGGCCTTTCTTCAGTCTGTGGACTGCTCTACCCGGCCTTTCTTTTAGCCCATATCCGGCCAAATTTTCTCTTTCTCTTCCTCGCGTGGTCATCTCGGATCACTTCATTTTTTTTTTTTTTTGCCTCGCGACTTCCTGAGACCGTCGAACCCACCGAATCCCTTGTTCTATCCCTTTCTCTCTCGTCTAGACCTCTTTGTTTCCTCTCCGTCCGAGTCACGGTGTCAGAGCCAGTGCTGGTACCAGTGTTTGGGCTCTTTCGTTTGCAACCCCCTCGACGCTCGCCTCCCACCCAATTGATTGTCAAACTGCACACTGCCCCTTGACCCGCACATCTCGTTGGGCGGTAACCGCGTTGCACCAAAAGGGCAGCCCGTTGTCTTCGGGGTCTTCAAATCACCTGTGGCTAGCCGCCTCTTTGTTGTGATTTCGACTCCGCGTATCAACGTAGTGTTGAACTCGCTCGGCCTTGCTTTCTTCTCTTTTGCGTTGTCTCCTTTTATCTTGCTCCTCCTCTTAGCACGTCGAAAATGTCATCCTACGGATACGGCCCACCGCCGCCACCCCCGTCGCAATCACCGGGCGGCTACGGACAACAATATCCAGCATCCTACCAGCAAAGCCCGTCTCACGGCGGCCCCTCGCCCCGCGGCCGCGGCGGAGGATACTATGGAGGAGGTCGCGGAGGCGGACACGCAGGACAAGGTGGCGGAGGCGATCACCATGCTCAGCCGAGCTATGGCTATGGCTCGCAGGGCCCGCAGCAGTACGGCCAGCAGAGCCATTATGGGGGTTCTGCTTCGCACAGCGCACCTGCACCCTATGGAGGCCCGGCCCAGCAACCCCCGTCACAGCAGCAGTGGTCCCATGAGCCGGTAACCCAGCACCACGCGCCGCCGCCACAGGGATACTACGCACCGCACACACTGCATGCACCGCATGCACCGCAGGGCTACCCACAGCAACCTCCGCAGAGCCATTCCCCTCCCCAACACCAGACTTCGTACGGCCAGCAACCTCCATATGCACCCCCCACTGGCCCTGCTTCCTCGCAACCACCATACAGCCACCAGTATCAGCAGCCGAGCGGCCCTCCTTCCCAGCAGTGGAGCGGGCCTGGCGCACAGAGCGGAGGACACGGCGGGCACTACAACGGTCGGGGCCGCGGAGGAGGTGGCTATCACCACGAGCCGCGGGGTGGCGGATCGAAATCCCATATGATGGGACCGCCCATCCGTATCGGTTTCGAGAATGGCGGTTCACAGCACGGCCCGAGCGCCGGATCGCCAGCTCCAGTGAGCAGCGGGGGTTATCAGCCACCACCATATGGGGCCCCGCAAGGAGGAGCACCGCCGCCTCCTCCTGGTCCGGCCGGCTACAATGCTGCTCCGTACCAATCCTACCCTCCGACAGGCCCTGGCGGCCATGGTGGCCCGGGTGGCCCGGGTGGCCCGCCTCAGCACTATGATCCTCACTATAACAACCAGAACAATCGCCATCACCAGCGGGGCGGGTTCCATAACAATTCGCATCGCGGTGGTCGCGCTCCGTTTGTTGACAACAAGATGCGTTATAAAAAGCCCAATAGCGCAGGTCACACCGGTGGACCGCACGGCCACCATTCGCATTCGTCCAACAACCATCAGAAGCCTGATGCTGCCTCTGCCGGCAAAAAGAAGAAGCGCAAGACGAACACGCTCGGCCTGACGCCCGGTGATGAGTCCGAAGAAGAGGAGATGGATGAAGAGGCCAAGTTGGTTGAACTGATCGGACCCGATGCTCCAAAGTAGGCTACCCTTCCCTTTATCTCTTTTGCTTTTTTGTTTTGATTTTATGGATTGCATTCGCATCATCGTTTGTCTTTGGCTGGTGTGTACTTTACGTTTTACCCTGGTCTTGCGTTGCATACTTGCTTTTACATTTCTCCGCCACTGTTTTTTTTGTTTGTTTTTTTCCGTACAGGTACAAGTTATTAACAGCACAGCCCGGTCGACATTGCCGCGTGGATCGCTGAGCGGCGAAGCAACTTCCCCACCAAGGACCGTGTCAAGGCGAAGCTCGCAGGATCAAGCGATGGAGGAGACAACAAAGCAGCAGATACTGTCATGGCCGATCCCGGGGCCAACACGTCTAGCGGTGTTAAGAGCACGGCAAGCTTGACGGCACTGGAGCGCCAGCAGCAAAAGGCCGAGAAACTGCGCAAACAGCTCGAGAAGGTCGAGTCCAGCATCAAGCGAAAGCGCGAGCAGCAGGATGAGGGCGACGAGATGCGCGACGTGGACGGCGATGGCGCTGACTCGGACGCGTCGTCGGACTCCAAGCTCGGGTCGGACGACGATGCGCCTGAGGCGGTACCCATCCGCACGGAAACGGCCGCATCTGTCGCTGCAGCTGCGGCGGCGGCCGCGGCCAAGGGCGTGATCCCACCGGCCGCAAAAAAGGCTGACCCCACGAAGCACTGCAAGTACTACTCAACCGGTGGCACGTGTGGCAAAAAGGGCAAGTGCCGCTTTGTGCACGACCCGGCGGTGCGCGAGGCCGCGTTGCAGGAGCGCGAGCGCAATGGCGGGCGTATGACGCTGCGGCAGCGGCTCGTGCTCAACGACAAGGACCAGGAGGATCTGACAATCGTCAAGACCCTGCAATATCTTAAGGAGAAGGGCATGATGACCAACGCCAAAGCGCCCCTTGCTTCCTCGGGTGCGGGTGGCGCAACCCCCGGTGGACAGTCGGCCGCGTCGTCCAAGACACTGGGTGCGGCCCCCACCAGCCCTGCCGGCCGAAAGATCCAGCAGGAGTCGGGCGTCGCGAGCTTGCCGACCGCCCCGTCCCTGGCTAAGAAACACCAACAGCCAGCGCAGTCTGATGCTGGAGCGTCTGGAGGTGCCGCCTCCGCTCCGACCGTGCGCTATCAGGGTTGGGATCTTAGCGGATTTGGCAACACCGGCGTCAAGTCGGACGATGCTTAGGCGCAGAAACCGTGAGAGCCCTCTTGAGGGGAGGGCGTAGTATCACGTTCTTACCTTGTCTGCAGTCCCATGTCCCGTTTATATGTTGTCCTGTACTCGGGTTTATTATACTCGGGATCTTGTTGTTTCTGCCTCTGTTTCTACACTCTTTCTGTTTCTGCGCTCTTTTGATTTATTCTATCTATCAGTATTAATCGGATCTCGTTACTTTTTTTCCCCCTAATTGCATTCCCAGGTATATGAGAGTTTATTGCAAAACAAGTGCTGGGAATACAAATACAGAAAAGAGGAGGGAACTGATTTTTGCTTTTAGATTGAGTTTTTGTTTTGCTTTGCTCTTGTTTCTCTTTCCTTCTTTATCTTTATGTTTATGTAATACGATGTACTATTTTACTCCTTACACATTGCCTTTGTTGACAGCACAACACCGAACAAGTGTCCTAATATCTGTTTCTCTTTTTGTCCTTTTTGTGTTGTTATCCCCTTTAGTTGAAAGTGGCCAGAGTCGTCGAGTGGCAAGACAAAAGCACCAAGATCTGCTTTATTCGGTCGTAGAATCGTATTAGAAGATGAGGTTGACAGTGGCGGCAATAAAAGGATTGGGCATGGATGACAGACAGCCTCACAAGGCTTACAAGACCCAACAAACCACGTTGTTACCCTGACTGCCTGATAAAGGAACGTCGATTTAACCTTAAAAAAGACGTGCGTGATAGACAAGACAAAAAGGACAAAAGGACAGCAAAACCTGGTTTTGTTGGTCGGGATGTCGTGTCGATCGTTGTATCCTGGTCCTCTTTTTTATCTTCTTCCCTGCCGTATCTCCAGAAAAACACGTGCGAGCACCACTGGGCATTGGCACGATTGACCCCTGCCCGGCGCGGGATCTAAATAAACGCAAATCCAACCGAGGAAATGTCGAAAGGGAGAAAAGAAAGGAAATCCATGTATCTCTTCGTACAATGAAAACTGTACAGTACATTTGATGGATTTGATCCTACAAGAAAAATGATGTGTGTCATCGTGCCAAGACGGCAACGGCCGTCTGCATGCACCGACCTGCATTCCAAGGGGCAAGGGCAAGGCTGCACGTTTTCTTGATATTTCTTTTGTTCTTTCTGGAATTTGTTGCCACTGCATTTGGCTTCTCTGCAGCTTGCGTGCCGGCCTGTTCTACGTTCTACAGGGGTACAATTGCGAAACAGGAGCTATTTCCTCTTATCGTGTTGCGCGTTGCGGACAATCCTTCGAAAAATAAATCGTATTTTGAAATCTTCCATCCTTCGCCTTCCCACCTCCACTTCCACCTCCACCGCGCAACGCCCGCTCAACGCTCCCCGCCGTGCGCCATGCTGAGTGGAAAGAAAACGCCAAAGAAAGAAAAAGAAAACAAATAGCTCGCGCGTCAAAAATAAAGAACTAACAAGGAGGGATTAAACGTAAACTATCAAAGCCGCCTCCTCGCGTCACCTCCTTCAGCCAGACCTGGTGTGGGAAAAGACGAGACGCAGAGCGTGTCTCGTCACCTCTCGTCCTTGTCGTCGTCAAACCCGCAGTCCGTCCCTGTCCATCCCTGTCCTTCCCTTCCCTCGTTAAATCGAATATGCCCCCCACCGTGTCTTCGTCTGCGTCGTCTCCTCGTCGTGGTGGAATTAATACCGCGTGCAAGCACTGCGGGTTTGGTTGGACAGGCACCCCTTTCAGTAGATGGGCGTGAATGTAAAAAAGTAGTGAAAAAGATGTAAAAAAAGACATCAAGTCGATCAAAATGTCGAATGATAAGAAAATGAGTAAAGGGTGAGAGAGAAAAAAAATGGCGAGTACGGCAAGTAAACGAGCAGGCTGTGGCGTCGCCCAGCTACCCAGCCCAGGGGTAGGTGTATCGCGGTATGCCAAAGCCGTTCCATTTCAGTTTGTTTCCGAGCGCCGTACCGCCGAGTTGCTTTAGATTTTGAGATTTTGATTTTTTATTGATAGTGGAGGATCGCGTTATCTTGACTTGGCTTATCGCTCCTTTACAGAAGGTAAGCAAACAGACCCAGGGCCACAGCGGCGGCGCCGTTGCCGTAGTGTCCGATCGCCGTGGGCATGGCACCGGCCTTGGACGAGGTCGTGGTCGGGGCGCTGGTGCCGCCCGTGGTGGCACCGGTGGCAGTGCCGGACGGAGACTTGCCAGTTGCAGTTGTGGCGGTAGTCGCGGCAGTGGTGCTGGCAGCAGCAGCAGTGTAGTTGTCCGGGTTGAGGTCGCCGCATTGGTCCTGAATGCTAGTCGTGCAGTTGCTCTGGGCCTGGGCGTTGCCGACGTTCTCGGCGTTGCACTCAGCGTAGGCTTCCTGGCAGATAAACTACATAAGAGGACCGAAGAGTCAGTCGCGCATGATCAAAGGTGTACGAGAACCTTGTCGTCGCAAAAGAGAGCAAGCAAAAAACAAAACAAAGATTGTGTAAGGGAACGTACGGTGGGCACAGTCTGGGTGTAGTACTCGAGACCGGGGGCGCTGCCGTTCTGGCACAGGCAGGTGTAGTTCAGGGAGGTCTGCATTGCAATGTCAGTACGATGGATCACTCCACAGCGCAGAGCGCAGAAGACCAAATTAGGAGTTGCCAGTTCAGATGCAAAGGACGGATGAGGGCGTGACGTACGGGGTCGCAGCTGTTGGCCGTGGGGCTGTTGTCGCAAAGCGTCAGGCACGTGTTTCCCTGTGCAGCACACCAGGTCGCTGGCGGGGGAGAGACTCTGCGTTAGCAATTGTGTACGGATCAAGAGACAAGGCAAGAAAGTCACGATCAAGTCACCAATTCTTCACGGCGAATGGTGCGCATAAAGAAGTGGAGAGACATGAGTGGTGCGCAAAGAGAAAACATACACCGCTCCGTCAAGGGGACATTGTCAGGGTTGATCGTGAAGTTCTTGACGGCAGAAGCAACACCGAGCGCAGAGAGCGCGACGAACACGACAGAGTTGCGCATTTTTGCTGTTGTGGAGAGAGCAAAGTGGTGATGTTGGGGAGAGATAGGAGGAGAGGAGTCGATGCAACTCGGAGGAAGTAAATGCTGAACGTAAAAAAGACGTGGTATTATTTGGGCTTGTCAAAAGCTTCAATGTAGTAATTGGAATAGATTTTGCGAACGGGGGTGACAAAAAAAGAGGAGGAGAGAAGAGGAAGAAAGGGAGCACAAGGGAAAAACAGACGGGAAGGTTTTGAGACTGGCCGTACGTGACGGTCTACGGAGCAATTTGTGTTTTGGGGGAAATTTGGGAAGGGGCGACAGGTACAGAAACGGGAAGGAACGAAGGGGAATGAAGGGGGGATGGTGGTGAGTGAGGACAGGCACAGGCACACGACAAAAAAAAAAGAGGTTAAGGCCTTTCAGGCCGAGCTGCCGGGTGGGGAGGGCGTGTGAGTGGGCATTACGGGGGCAACCACGAGAGCTCACGATAGTCTGATTGCAGCAGGACAGCCGCCAAGAAAGGGCAGCAGCAAACAGGGAGCAAAAGACAAAAGACAGCTACGGCGCTGCTATTCCTGCAGCGGCGCGCGCATGCGGTTCCTGTGCTACGGGGCGAGACAAGCTAAGGTACCCGCGGCAGGTACGGAGAGTGCAGGATGCTGGTATCAGAGCTGCTCTGCAAAATTGCAGCTTGTACCAAAGAGGGAAGGAACGGGTGGTTTTGCGACACCAAAACCCGCCGACAATGAGAGACGGGGAGGAAAATGGGAAGGGGCGACACGCATCACGACAAGAGGAGAGGGTGCATCAACAAGAAGGGGGGGTGACGGACTAATCGGCGTCGTTGGATAGCTGGGCCGCTAGACCGGAAGCGATCTAGGCCAATGGGACCTCGTCGGACGAACTCAGAAGGAGCGGGAAAAGAAAACAGAATCATGAGCCTGAGAACGAGACGCCAAGAGAAAGGGCAATGCGGAAACAGGCCAAGAGAGAGATCAGAGAGCCTTCGCTTTTTTCCCTCTTTTCTTCCGCGTAATGGCAAAGGCTCTTTGCCGGGACATCAAGCGCACCTTCTCTGTCGTGTGTCTCTCATATGTCGTCGCTGATAAAGAACCTGGTTCAGGAAAGAGACCCTGTCGTGGCTTCCCGCACTCCCCAAACATCCGCAAACGGGCGCTTTCGCCAATTGGTCTCACATGAGGAAGGCACAGCGAAGGCACGGCGAGGGCACGGCTTTCCGTTGCTATGAGGCTCTTTTCTGTGTGCATTTTCCTGCATTTCTCCTCTTCCTCTTCCACTTTTTTGTTTTCCTTTTTCTTCGTTCCTCAACCTTTTTCGCCACTTTCGGTCGCTCGCTCGTTTTCTCCCGGCACGCTTGGAGCCGTGCGTCCCCAGTTAAAGCCCAACTCCACTTGCGTCAGCGTGCAGAAGCGGCCGCGTTCCTCCCTTCCCTCTGTCCCCTCACAATACCTCAATACTGGGAAGGAGCAGCCACACAAGTCGCGCGAGTCACGCACGTACGACGTACCAGTCGCATTGCAAGGTTGCAACCTTGCTCAAAGGTACGCCGTATTTGCTCTCTACGTCGTTGTTTGGGGGGCACGAGTATGACAGATAAGTACTCGAATCCACGAATATGCGCTCCATGATTTGACCGTTCCCACCCCCCCCCCATTGTCCTCTCCATGTCGTAGCTGGCAGCTCTCGAGCTGTTTTCTCGTGTTGGTCCATTGGCAAGCTCCGAATAGGCATAGCTTTGCTGTCTGCATTGCACATGCACATGCACGTTGGTTCTTGTTTTTTTACGACAACACGGCGAACACGCTTTTGTGGCTTTTGGCGATCCATTGTACGCATGGCGGTGAGATGGATTGTCACGCAAAACAGTCAGAAAGGTTACAGAATTTGCAGGTTCGCAAAAGGCCGTTATTCATCCATGTGAGACATCTTCTGTTCACAACCGTTTCTGAGCCCACCTTGCTTTTCTGTTCGTTGATTTTTGATTTCTCCACAATCTTTTGAACCCTTCTCTTTTTCTGCCTCTTTATGAAGAGTGTAGAGTGCTAGCCAAGACGGTTGGCTTGCGCGTCCCCAAACGGGGTGCTTCACTGTGTATCCGAACCAAGGGCAATCATTGCTATTTCCGGGCGGGACCGTCGCGAACTCCGTCAGTACTCTCAGAGGCTCTGACCTTTCATCTGGCCTCATATGTATATTCTTCGCCTAATTTCTTATTATTTTCGTTGGTGTTTTTCAAAGAAGCTAGAAATGGTCTCCAGCAAAGCTGATTGCCGATTCCGATTCGGCAAGATGTGGGCTCGCACACTCAGCCTTGCCAACATAGTCTGATTCCAAACAGCAAAAACACAGCGAAAGCACATCTCAGCTTCAGCCTCCAATAGTATGTGAATGATGTATGAAATAGTCTAATCTGTGCCAGTATAGCGTAATATGGAAAAGGAAAACAGCCTATACAAAATGAAAATAAAATAATCGTGTTCTGCCTGCCTCTGCGTCTTCAAAATGATTGAAGGAGAACAGAAGACAAGGCGACCGCACATGCAAAGATCCTCTTCACGAGTATCTATACCTCCCATTCCTTCCCCCGAAAGCATCACCGATATCGAAGCAACAACAGAAAGCAAACAGAAAAAAGCAAAGCAGTGAATGAATGATAAATGATAAAATGCAAAGAAGAGGCCGTACGGCGAGAGAAAGAAGCCCGACACGATGGGCGAGCTACCTCACATCACCGCCCACCATCTTCCACCAAAGCACGCGCACCGTATTATTTATGGTTGATGAGGGAGGGGGTGGTAAAAACACAAACGCTTGTGCACTTATGCGTCAATGAGGTCCTCCTCGTCCGCCGCCGGCTTGTTGTCCGCCTTTGCCTTGCCCTTGCGCTCCGCCGTTCTCTGGTAGTACTCGTTGATGACCTTGGCCGGGATACGGTTCAGCATGTCCTTGCGGTAGATCCGCAGCAGGCTCCACGCCAGATCCAGCGACTCGTAGATCGTGCGCGACTCGTACTGACCCTGGCTGATGAACTGCCGCTCAAACTTGTCCAAGAACTCAAGCGACAGCTTGTCCTCGGCCGACAGCGCCTCCTCACCGACGACGGCCTTCATGGCCGCCGCGTCACGGCCAATGGCGTACTTGGCGTACAGCTGGTTGGACACGTCACCGTGGTCCTTGCGCGTCATGCCCTCGCCAATGGCCGACTTCATCAGACGCGACAGCGACGGCAGCACATTGATGGGCGGGTAGATACCGCGGTTGTGCAGCGCACGGTCGATGTAGATCTGGCCCTCGGTGATGTAGCCCGTCAGATCGGGGATGGGATGCGTAATGTCGTCGTTGGGCATGGTCAGAATCGGGATCTGCGTGATGGAGCCGTTGCGGCCCTCGACACGGCCAGCGCGCTCGTAGATGGTGGACAAATCCGTGTACATGTAACCGGGGTAACCACGACGACCGGGCACCTCCTCACGGGCGGCGGACACCTCACGCAGGGCATCGCAGTAGGACGTGAGATCGGTCAGGATAACGAGGACATGCTTCTCGAGCTGGTAGGCGTAGTACTCGGCGGTCGTGAGGGCCAGACGGGGCGTAATGATACGTTCGATCCTAGTCAGTTAGCAGCGGGCTCGAGGCTCGAGGCTTGAAGGGGGGGTATAAGACAGAAAAGGATAGGATGAGGGACGTACGTAGGATCGTTTGCAAGGTTGAGGAAGAGCGTAACACGCTCGAGACTGCCGTTCTCCTCGAAATCGCGCGTGAAGAAGCGGGCCGTCTCCAAGTTGACACCCATGGCCGCAAAGACGATGGAGAAGTTCTCCTCGTGGCCGTCGTGCACGCCCTTGTTCGTGATGCCGTTTTGCTTCACCAGGCCGGCCTGGCGACAGATCTGGGCCGCAATCTCGTTGTGTGGTAAACCGGAGGCGGAGAAGATGGGGATCTTCTGGCCACGGGCAATCGAGTTCATGGTGTCGATGGCCGAGATACCGGTGGAGACCATCTCCTCGGGGTAGACGCGCGAGTAGGGGTTGATGGGGCTGCCGTTGATGTCGAGGTACTCCTCGGCGAGCACCTTGGGGCCCTTGTCGATGGCGCGGCCGGAGCCGTCAAAGATACGCCCCAGCATGTCTTCGGAGACGCCGAGCTTGAAGCTCTCGCCCGTGAACTCGACCTTGGTCTAGAGACGGAAGCTGCGTTAGGACTGTTCATGGGCCATTGATGAAAGGGAGCAATTCTAGCCGAGGCGACCTTACCTTCTTCACATCGATACCAGAAGTACCCTCAAACACCTAAGTTAGTTAGCATTAGCATTTGTCCAGGATATAGTAATATTGAATTGGTTGCGAGCCATCGATGTTGTCGTCATCATCATTGTCGACAACGGACTCGATCTCGCATTGCATCATCGTACCTGGACAATGGCCCGGCTGCCTAAAACGGAGAAAGGAAGAGGTTAGCAGAATGTCCCAATGCAGAGACATCGCAATGGGGAAGAATGGCTCACCTCTGGCCTCGAGGACCTGGCCAGCACGGATCGAGCCATCGGGCAGCGTGAGGTTCACGATCTCGTTGTACCGAGGGTTTTTGACCTAGACGTTCCAAGACAGTCAGTCAAATGCCGATGGGCGTTTGCAAGAAGGTGGGGATGGAAGAAGGCCGAAGACGGACATTGTCGAGAATCACCAGGGGGCCATTGGCACCGCCGACTGTGTTGTAGGTGATGTGCGGGTTGACGTTAAACGACGAGGATACGCGAGGGTCCGTCATTGTGCCGGAAGTCGGGGGTAGTCGGCTGGCGGCTGGGGAGCAGGCCAAACGACGGGAAGACGGCGGTGAGAAAAGGAGAACAGATGACGGGATGACGGCAGACGAAAGAGGCCGGGATGAGGGAATCGAGACGGGTCGAGAAGCGTTGACAGCGGTCCGTCGAAAGGTAGAGGTGACGGTGGCAGAAGGAAGTGACGAGGCAATAGCTATCGCAGCAGTCGGTGCAAGGTGTGGTTGATGCCCGCCGATAGGATGGGTTGAAGGGTGCGGGACTTTTGGTCTGGAGTTGTGGCTTGCGAGGGGGGCAAAGCGAGAAAAGTAGTCCAAGCTCTTTGCTGGTTCGGGTTAACCCAGCTTTGTGCCATAGGTGCATCACTGCTCCGTATCTCTGCCCAGCTTCAGAAAGGCGGAGCCCCTGCACGAACGATCGCTGCCTGCCCCACCAAGCTCTCCCTCTTGGAAATCACGATTGGACGACTGCCTTATGTCACGTGAATCTGATTGGCTCTGCCGCGTTTAGGCCCGTTGTAGCCGCCTTCAGTGGTCCGAGTGGCTAAACGTCAAATTCGTGGCGCTCTCAAGAAGCTATTGGAACTTTCTTGACGAACGTCGACGTCGCGACTGTCTTCTTCAACTTTGGCGCCCACCACTCCGCACAGCCATGTCGACCTTTTACGACACCGAGCCACAGCCGACGGCGTCACTCATCCTGCACACGACCAGCGGTGAGATCGCCGTCGAGCTGTTTGCCAAGCAGACGCCCTTGACGAGCCGCAACTTCTTGCAGCACTGCCTCGACGGCTACTACGACAACACCATTTTCCACCGACTCGTGCCCGGCTTCATTGCCCAAGGCGGCGACCCGACCGGCACTGGAAATGGCGGCGAGTCCATCTTTGACGGCGGCGCGCTGGCGGGCGACCTGGACGTGTGGCCGATGGACGAGCGCCGCGGCGCCAATGCAGGCCCGCACGGCATCGGCTTCAAGGACGAGTTCCACTCGCGGCTCAAGTTCAACCGCCGGGGCCTGCTCGGCATGGCCAACGAGGGAAAGGCCGACACCAACGGCAGCCAGTTCTTCTTTACGCTGGACAAGACAGACGAGCTCAACGGCAAGAACACGGTGTTTGGCCGCGTGGCGGGACCGACGATCTACAACCTCACAAAAATTGGCCAGGGCGACGTGCAGGAGGGGACAGAGCGGCCGCTGTACCCGACACGAATCACGCGGACGGAGATCCTGACCAACCCTTTTGCGGACATGCGCAAGACGGAGCGGGACGCACGGCACAGCGCCGTGAGCGCACCACGAGGAGGCGACGAGAAGAAAAAAACGAAGCGGAAGAAGGGTGTTAACAAGAACCTTTTGAGCTTCGGGGACGATGTCGAGGACGACCTGGAAGGCGACCTGGCAGCATCATCACGAGGGAAGAGCAAAAAGGCAAGACTCGACAAGGACGACGAGGAAGAAGAGACGAGAGAGAAGCCGGGACACACAGAAAGCACACACCACCACAAGACAACACTGCCGTCAAGAGCGCTCTCCGGCAAGTCATCTCCGGTGCAGATTACAAAACCTTTGAAACGAGACAAGGACGACGCCTTGTCCGACTCAGATTCTGACCGGGATGCGGCGCCACGGCGGAAACCGGAGATGACGGCGCTGGAGAAGACCAATGCAGAGATTGCTGCGCTCAAGGCCTCCATGCGGCGAACTGTCGCAGTCGAGCCAGAACAGGAAAAGGAGGACAAGAAGTCGGTACTCGACAAGCTGATTCCCACGGACGCCGCGCGCGGCAGGAAGTTTGACCGCAAGAACGGCCTGTCGAGCCACGACAAGAAGACACTGCGCTTCCTGGACGCCTTTACATCCAAGCTTGGGCAGGACGCCAACGGGAAGGCCGCGCTGCCGGCACCAGGATTGTCGGCGGCAGCAGCACCAGCGGACGGCGGGGCCGAGGCCGAGGCCGAGGCCGAAGGCGACGGCACGGTGTGCGACCTGCACTTTATTGCCAACTGCCAGAGCTGCCGTCCATGGGACAAGGGCGAGGACGGGCAGGAGAGCGGCAGCGATGCCGAGGATTGGATGTCCCACACGCTCAACTGCGCGGCCGACAAGCTGGGCAAGGACCTGAGCTACCGCAAGAAGGCCGAGGATGAGCTGATTGTGATCGACCCGCGTGAGAAGGCACAGACGCTCAAAGAGGAGAGGGGAAGCTCGTGGCGTGACGGCGGCCGTGGAGGAGGCCGTCGGGACCAGGCACGGCATGCCAAGATGTCACAGGCAGCCACAGCATCGGGACGGGGGGCCAGGTGATGCGGTCATGGGGTCTCATGAGGTGATGGGATCAGGCTGCAGGACCAGGCGATGTACAATACCCATTTGAATGTTACGATCTAGAAGCGTCCAGGATTTCTGTATTTCCAAAGTGATTGGCTGCAGGGTCGCGTGTGCTGTAAACACCTGCAAGGGCGTAAGGCTGCGTAGGACGTGAAGGAGGACGTAAAAGGCGCCGGGCTCGGTTTAACTGGAAGCGCTGTGACCGAGAAACCTACAGTGGAGTAATACGACATAGCAGTCCCCTAAAACGCCGTCCCCGAGACACACGGAAGGACCCGAAGACCGACGGGCTGTTTCAACACCTGTCCGGGCACGTCACGTAGGAGCATAACGGACACGTTGAGTTATCAAAGCCACTTCGCTTGTTGATACGTTGTCGCCGCTACGGAAGGCGCGACCAGTAATGGTTGACGGTGTGCATGACGGGTTAGGCAGAAAGGGCGGACGACGACAACGGCTCTACACAAACCCTGCAGCAAGAACGCTGCCTGGCGAGGAAAGAGCATAAAATTTCTGCTGTGCAAGCTTATCACCGCACACTGTGATTGGCCAGCAGGGTCAGCGACACTGAATAAGAGCCAGGCGACTAGATTGTCCCCAGCGCCATGTTTCTTTGACCGCTAAAGCTTAGAGGGCCGATCGCGTCCCCATAGGTAGCCGAGAAGACCGCCGCAGCGGACGGAGCAACTGTGGGCGGTGCAACTCCGCTATGGCAGGCCTCTAATCCGTAATATTAAGCAACTCACTAATAGCACGAGAGGAGGAAAGGACGACCCTGATCAGCTCACCGCCTTCCGCTGCCCGCTTTGCTAGGATACTTTAGCACGCCAATTGCATGCTCCAGCGAGATACAGCCTCATCCTGCAGGGAGCCGCGAAAAAAAAGGGAAAGAGCGTCAAAAAAATAATAATAAGGAAAACCGATACAATACAGCAGCACGCCAAACAACCGCACGCCACCTTACCCCCCGACCTGGTATATACCGCGCATCACCAGTCCGCGTGCGGCTGCCTCGAATCTATTGCGCTCAACTGTGACGCCCAGCGACCGCGCGCGAAAGGCTCTCGATCGCGATCGAACGGACCGCGACGGACGCTGCCAACAGCTTCACTATCAGCCCAACGAGCACCGCGACGACCACACCCCGCGTGGCAGGACACGAGTATCCTCAGCCTCTGCCCGTCTATTGTTAGGACTGCATCCATATTGCCGCGCCGACCGAACAGCGCGCCCGCCGACGACGCCAGGATATCTCTCCGGCTTGCGCTCGGCGACTTTTCTTGTGACGCGGTAACGGTGAACACGCTTCCCGTCCGTCGACCTCATCACTACACGCCTAGAACCCTTTGCCGTTCGACCCGCGCGCCTCCCCGATCGACCAGCCAGAGGTTGACAGGCCCTCGGCGCCCACGACACCCACGACACCCCCATCACCCGCAGCCATGTCCCCGAACCCCCGCAAACGCCCGGCCCCCGGCGACCCGCCCATCTTCCCCGTCGCCGCCAACGGGCAGACCGCCTTCAACCCGGCGACGCAGCAGGACCAGCTGCTCCAATGGACCGGCGGGCTACCCGATGGGTTCCCCGATCTCTCGAGGAACGCAAACTCATATATGATGGGCAACCAGGGCCAATTCTTCCAGCAACAGCTTCGCCAACAACAGCAGCAGCAGCAGCAGCAGCAACAACACCAGCAACAACAACTACCGCTGCAGTCGGCACAGCCGCAGCAGCTTCACATCCAACCCCAGCCTGTGGCCCAACAAGTGGGCCAAATCCAACCGCAGCCGACCTCCACGGCCATTGCACGCCGACCACCCAACCGCGCCCTAATACCGTCGGTGGCGCGGCCGACGTTTGACCCCAGCACGGACTGGTCTGCCTTTGGCGACGATGCGGGCGCGCTGACGGCCAATCCGAACCACAGCCTGGCGGGCCACCACGGCGGCGGCAGTGGCGGTGGTGGCAGCGGCAATGGCAACGGCGGCACGGGCCTGCCCGGCGAGAACGAGAGCATCGAGGTCCTCGAAGAGCGCGCGCAGCGCATCAAAAAGGACGCGCAAGCCAAGCGGAAGCAGATCCCGCCGTTTGTGCAGAAGCTGAGCAGTTTTCTCGAGGAGGCCAAGAATACGGAACTGATCCGCTGGTCGGAGAACGGCGATTCGTTTATTGTACTAGACGAGGACGAGTTTGCCAAGACGCTCATCCCCGAGCTCTTCAAACACAACAACTACGCGTCCTTTGTGCGCCAACTCAACATGTACGGCTTCCACAAGCGGGTCGGCCTCTCGGACAACTCCATGAAGGCGAGCGAGCGGAAGAACAAGAGTCCCAGCGAGTACTACAACCCGTACTTCCGGCGCGGCCACCCGAACCTCCTGTGGCTTATCAACAAACCCAAGAGCGGGAGCAAGGCGAAGCGCGGCAAGAAGGACGACGGCGACGGCGATAGCGACGAGGACGTGGCCATTGACGAGCCTTTGCTGATGGCGCACCATGCCAGCATGCAAGGGATGGGCAACCAGCAGGGGCGCGGCTACGCGGCGCCCGGCGTGGGGATGAGTATTGGTGGTGGCGGCGGCGGCGGCGTCCTGGGAGTAGGTGGTAGCGGTGGTGGTGGTGGTGGTGGTGGCAGCAGCACAAGCGGCGTCAGCGTGGCTGGTGCGCTGGACGCCAACGGGCACGCCAGCGGTGAACTGGGACCTCTGCAAAAGAAGGACTTCCAAATCATCAAGGACGAGCTCAGCACGCTGCAGAACCGGCAGGCCCAAATATCGAAAGTGATGCAACGGTTGCAGTACGACAATGCGCAGCTTCAGCAACAGGCACGGCTCTTCCAGAACATGCACGAGCGCCACGAGAATTCTATCAACGCGATTCTCAACTTTTTGGCCAACGTCTTTCGAAAGTCGCTGGAAGAGCAGGGCGGCGTCCAGAACGTCACGGAACTGCTGGCGAGCATCTTGCCCAACGGCCAAATGCCCACGGGCAGCGTCGTGGATCTGACCGACGACTTTGACCCGCGGCGACCGGCGCCCCAGCCAGCCAACCTGAGTACGCCGCCTAAGAGGCAGCAGCGGCTGTTGCCTCCTATTCCCGCACCCAGCGCCTCCACGACTGCCGCGTCCACGCCACAAGCGTCAAGCAGTGGCGGTATTGGCGGTGTTGGCGGCCGCGGGAGCAGTGGCCGGTCTTCGTCTGTTCTTTCGCCGGGACAGCAGCACCTTGGCGCAGGCGGCTACGGTCATACGGGCGTGGGCCAGGCCGGAGGACACCAGCCGGCGATGGGCTCGGTCACGGAGTTGTTTGACTCGCCGGGCGAGAACAGCTATCTGCAGCACGAGCTGCAGGCGAACCCGCAGGAGGGCATGATGCGGATCATTAACGACACCAACGCCAACACGCCAGCCTCCGGGTCCGCGATTGACCTACTCGAAGCGGCGGCGGGCACCCCGGCAAACATGAGCACCGACCAGCGGGACCGGGTGATAGGCCTCATGTCCGCGCAGGGTGGCCAGATACCCCCGAACATGGGCCAGCAGCAGCAGCAGCAGCAGCAGCAGCAGCAGCCGCCGCCGCAGCAGCCGTCTGTTGCGAACCTAGCACGGAATACGCCCTTGACCGGCCCGGGCGGTCTGCCCCTGTCGCCCCAGGTCCCCATGACCATCCCCGTAACAAACGCCGCCGGTCCATCCAGCATGCCGGGCATGCCTCCCACGGCGGGCGCCAACACGTCGCTGTCGCCGATTCTGGGCAACATGCAGGCCGTGCCGCCGCCGTCGCTGCAGGACATTTCCAACACACAATCCGAGATCGAGGCGCTGCAGCGGCTGCAGGACGAACAAAACGCCAAGATCAGCGACCTGACACAGATGCTGGGTCCCCTGAGCCCGTCCGGGCGGGTACCCGGCATTGACGAGGACGCCGTCTCCATGGCCGGCACCAACCCGGGCATGCAGAGCCCGGGGTACTTTGACCTCGGCCAGTACCTGGACTCGAATGCCTTTGGTGATGACTTCAACTTTGCCACCGATGACCTCACCGGGGCCGGCAACGCTGCCGCCACTGCCGGCGCCGCGTCGTCGTCGGTTGCCGGTGCTGGTGCTGGGAATGTTTCTCTCGGCAACGGTGACGACTTTAATTTCAACATCGACGCCAACAACAGCAATATCAACAACGCAAATGGGGTCGACGGCGACGACGATGGCGGCCACGGACTGTTCGGCAAGTCGCCGAGCCCGGCCCTGACAGAGGAGATTCTGCGGACCGACCTCAGTACAGGAAACAGCCCGGATCCGGCTGTGAAGCGGCGGCGTGTGAGCTGAGGCGGGATGTGCTATGTTTTTTTGTCTCTTATGGGGCACAGATTGAATACCCCTTTCCGGTTGACCATCTTTTTTCCCATCATCTTTCCCGGCCTTTACATTGCTGGCCACCGGGTCACCATTTGGTCACCATTTTTTTTGTTAGATCTCACTTTCTTTGCGTGGAGTCTCCTTTTACGCTGCATTTCATGATAAAAATAGGAACGTGTCTTGTCAATTTCACGGTATGGATGGGACAAGAGGGACTTTTACTGCAGTGAACACTTTGCTAGAGGGCATCTCGGGTTTATGATCAACTATGAAGAGAAGTAGGGAAAGGCGGAAGTAGGCATGGATGGGATGGGATGGCTTTTTTGTGTTTTGTTTTTTGTTTTTGCCTTTGGCACGGGAGGACCATATGGTCCGATTTACGGGGTTTTTGTATTTAGTTCACGCTCTATTTTCATATTCTTGACGGTATCACACAAAAAGACTTTGTTCAATCCTATCCTACCATCGTTTACGGAAAGCAGTGGTATATGAGCGCGGTCGTAATGTTGACGGCCTCGTAGACTAAACAGTGAAGCAAGCATAGAACACTTCCTCTACTTGAATTACACAGGACAAACATACATCCTTTTCATGCTTGCAGAGACAAGGAGGGAGAAACGAATAGGGGCATGCTCATTCTTTCCCGCCTGGTTGAGAAGTACGGAGTTAGATACGTCCGCGCCATCCGTAAAAATAGCACAAACGACCACACGTCGTCCGCGTCCGCATTGTAGTGACGAACGCTGCGCCGAGCCTTCCAGGCCCTGGGGGCAAGTGCGCATGGGCGCCCCATAATGTGCCTGCCTTGGCCGGGCGCGACCCCTTTTTTGCCAATGGCAGCCGTTAAACCCGACTGCGCCAGTCTCACGTTTTGCCCCTCCTCTCTCCCCCCTCCAAGGCGCGCGCGGCAGAAGGCGCACACTACCACCACCACCAGCCAAAGCTCTCGTTCGCTCCTTCTCTCTACAACGTCGCAGCCAACGCTCCAGTGTGTCTTGTGTCTTGCCATTGTTTCTTTCTTTCCTAGCGCTCAGCCCTGAAACACGGACAGCCTTCTCTCAGCCAATTCAGCCTTTCTCATCTTGCCAACCTGTCTCGACGTCTCCCAACACAGGCGCCTACGCCGTATAGAACACGGAAATACGAGATACACCTCGACTACAGCCTACCCGTTAGTTCGCCAAATTCGAACAGCAACGACACTTCCCTTCTTCCCTCCCATCCACCCTCAACATCGTCTTCACCAACCCAAGATGGCCGACGAAGTGCACGACGTACGTATTTTGTCTCTGTCTCCTCCTCTGGCTTCCCTCGTCCTCTCGAGCGGTTGGCTAACACAATACAGGGCGCCACCGCACAGGAGCAGCTGATCGAGGCCTGCCGCCGCAACAACACCGACTTGCTCACCGAGGTCCTCCAGGGCCGCTCGGAGACCGACGCCGCCCGCCTGCTCAACGAGACCGTCACTGTCCTGGGCAACCACCTCTACCACGAGGCCGCCTCCCAAGGAAACTGTACGTTTTCGGTCGTCGCTGCGCCCGCTTTTCTTCTGCCCTTGCTTCGCTCGCTCTTCCTTCTTGCCTCGCTTCGCTCGCTCTTCCTATGTCCTCGCTTCGCTCCCAAACTCGTACTAACCCTCCAGACGAAATCATCGATGCCCTCCTCGACCAACCCGGCTTCGAATGCGACCCCATCTCCCGCCGCGAACGCGACACCCCGCTGCACACCGCCATCCGCTGGTCCAACTCCGAGCCCGCCGCCCAGCAGCCCTTTGCCCAGGCGCTCGTCGAGATGATGCTCGAGGCCGGCTCCAACCCGCGCATCAAGAACAAGGCCGGCCTCACAGCCACGCAGCTCGTCGACCCGCGCTACCCGGAGATGCGCCAGCTCATCCAGAAGCACGAGTACGCGCTGCTCAACGCAGGCGACTTTGTCGACAGCAACAGTTCTGGTAACAACAACAGCAGCAAACCCTCGTCTGCACCACCACCACCACCACCCGGCCGCCCGAGCGGCGCAGCACCAGCCATACCCTCGGCGGCGGCACCATCGGTCCCGCCGCCGGCTGCCGCGTACGACGACGACGCCGAGTTCAGCGGCAGCGACGACGAGGACCGGGCGGAATGGGAGCGGCAACGGCGGCAACGGGGGGCGTGAGACGGCGAGACGGTGACAGGACGTGAGCTAGGTTACATAGAGAATGACGCAGAAACGGGGCGAGCGTATCGTTTCCCCCATGAGCATGTATGTAGATTGAATTTTTTGAATTTATTATGATCTTTTTTTTTTCGTCAAGTAGATGTGCCATAGCCAGGGACAGGACCGCCTATTAGTTTACAATGCTAATAACCACCTGGCGAGTTGGGGCGAGCCAGATATTACAGTTTGTGCACAACACATCCAGGGTCTTACTGTATGTAGATGTAGATTTGGCTTTTATTCAACCTCCCGCGTCTCTGCTTCTACCTCTCAGTGTATACAGTGACCTTATTAAGTCTGTCCTTATGCTTATGACTAAGGACAGCTATATACAAACGAGACACTGAAAGAAAACAAACCAGAACCAACACAGCAAAAAGCATGTCGACCAACGCCATTGCAGTATGAAGATGAAAACCGAACAAGAGAACGAGAAACAAAAACGAAGCAAGGAAACAGAGTATACCACCATAGAGCACAAGGAAAGAGGGCACAAGAACAGTCAGTTGAGGTAAAAATAGTAAATATCTTGGTCTGTTCTTTTTCCAAAAAACGACGGCCGCGGCGCGCCTTCTTTTGCTTTGCCCGGTTTCGTAGATTAATCATGCAGATCATGAATGCATGAGCACATTCAAAAAAGGAGGGTGGTTGGTGGGTGTTTGTGGGCTGCGGTGTATGCAAAGTGATAATAAAGCAACAAAAAGAAAGAGACAAAGAGATAGACCAAAGCAAGCCGAGAGGGGGGAAACAGTAATGTCACAAAAAACGGTATAAACAAAAGCGATGAAGAAAAATGAAGAGATGACAAATTGAGAAGAAAAAGGGGTATGCAAAAATGCAGCTATGAAAGATGACAACAACAAAATGGAAAGACAGGAAAAGACAAGAGACTGAAAATAAAATGAAAATGAAAAACATCAAGAGACCACCAAAGTGCTCCCTTTTTCGAAAGGCCCAGGAAGTATCTATTCATACAACGCCAGAAAAACACACAAAAGACTGATTAAGGAAAAAAAGTAGCTGGAGAAAAAAGAGCGGAGACCCGAGGGGCCAAAGCTGGTCGTCGAAGAGAGCACAACAAAAAACGCAACAGCGCTTTAAGTGGCCTTGTTCTTATTAGAAATCATCGAGAGGCCGCGAAGGCGCCCGTGAATAAACCGACTCGCAGCGTTGTCGTGGCTCTGCTGGCCGCCGCCAGCCTCCTCCAGGTTGCGGCCCACCGAGTGCGAGGACTCGAGCCGCGACAGGCGCGCGGCCGTAGTGAAGTCGTTGCTGGCCTCGTAGCTAGCCCGAACGCGGTCCATTGACGCACGCATACGGTCGTACGACGGCCGGGCCCGGTCAATTGATGGGCGGCCCCGGCCTGACGCCGTGGCAGTGTAGTCAGTTGAGGTAACCGCCATGCCTATGTTCATTTCGTCAACAGAGTACTGGCGATTGTGGCCACTACCACTATAGTTGGTGCCGTCACTACCGTTTTGCGTACGCGTATTGTGTGTGGCAACGGACGGCGGGTAGATCGGCCGCCGGTCTTCGTCGACACTTGTAAACTGCATGTGCTGCGAGGTGTGCTTCTTGCCCTTGCGGGAGCCTTCCGAGGAGCCGCCCGCCGAGTTGGTGCCATCCACCAGCTTCTCGACGTCGTCGGGGCCGGCCGCGCTGCTGATGAGCTGGCCCTCCTTGTTGTATCCCTTGAACTTGCCCTGCTGGACCTGCTCGCGGATGATGTCGACATCGTACGGGAAGTACACCTTCTGCAGCGCCTTGATGGCGTACCGCGGGAAGATGCACAGCACGGGCGTGATGAAGTACACCGCCCAAAAGCTGGCCTCGCCATAAATGGCCACGGCAGTGCCGTAGAAGAATTCGGCGTAAGTCGTCGACGTGTAGACGCCAGTCCAGAAGAAGACGAACAAGAAACTGAGAACGACGACGAGCACCATCAGCCAGTCCCAACGGTAGGTGTTGATGAGCATGTACAGGTTGATCGTCAGGACCGTCGGGTGAGCAATGTAGGCACCCAGGCGGAGACGATCAGCCACATCCAGGCCATTGAAGGTGGCGAAGGGCGTGCGGACCATGGTCAGGTACGGGATGAAGAAACACAGAACGGATTGGTAGAGACCATCAGCCATGTACAGCCTAAAACAAAAGAAGTAGGTGGTTAGCAACGAAAAACGGGAGAAGGAAATCCTACCAGAAAGAAGAAAACAGACGAGCCAGGAAGGCGGAAAAAAGAACAAAGATGCGCATACCAGAATTTCTTGTTCGTCCACTCCAGGCGCTCAATGCCCCGGCGGTACAGCTGCGGAACAGCGAGCGACACCGTGTCGGGAACATCCTGGTCCAGAACACCCATGAGGATGACAGGCACCGAGGTGAAGAACAAGTTGAACATCAGAATGTACGTGTAGTCGAAAATGTAGGTCATGTCGTAGTTGCAGAAGATCTGAAACCAGAAAATCGAAAACACCCAGATGATGTTCTTGTAGAAGAAGTTGGCGATACTTTCACCCATGCGGCGGTACGACCAGCGTCCGTGCACCAGGACGAGACGCTTCAAGAAACGGAACTGACCAATTGCGTAGTCCGAGGACATGGCAGCCTGCCGACCCTCAAGACCAGCAATACCGACACCAACATCGGCCTCCTGGATCATGGCCACGTCGTTGGCACCGTCACCGATCGAGAGAGTCATGACGTCCAGGCCGTTCTTGACCAGGGCGCACACGGCGGCCTTTTGCGCAGGGCTGACACGACAGCACAGAACGGACTTGCACTGCTTGCACAGCAGCAAGAACTTCTGGCTCAGCTCGTCGCTCAGGGCCCAGCGCAGCGAGAAGCCGTCAACAACAACCGCGTGCGTCGGGCCTGGTGGCTCGTGGCTGGCACGCGCGACCTTCAGGTCCTCGTCGTCACCCGTAAGGCCAAACGCCTGCAGGCCCTTGTCCAGCTGGGCCTCGATGCGCTCCATATAGTCGTCATCGGGCGTGTTGCCGGACTCGTCCTCATCCACTCTGAGATGCAACAGTTCCATATCGTTGTTCAGCAGGTTGCATGAGAAACCAATGTTGATGGCAGTTTCGACCTTGTCGCCAGTCAACACCCACAGCTTGATACCGGCGTCCGCCAAAAGAGCAATGGTGTCAGGAACACCGTCCTGCAGACGATCTTCAATGGCAGTACCGCCGAGAAGGGTGAGGTCCTGCTCGATCAGCTCAGCTGCGGCCTCCATCTTCTCTTCGCGGTTGTCCACCGCGGTGGCGGCGGCATCGTGGATCTTGCGCCAGGAGTTGTACTCGTCTTCTGTCAGGATACGCTGCGCAATACAGAGCGTACGCAGACCCTCACGGGCAAACATCTCCAGGTGCTCAGCAGTCGCCTTGCGCAGCTCGGCTTGCTCACCGCGCTTGAGCCGAGAGTAAATGATGCTGTCGGCACCCTTGCAGATAAGCACAATCTTGTTGTCAGGCAGGCGCACAATGGCGCTCATGCGCTTGCGGGTAGAGTTGAACTCGATCGTGGTCAGGACGGGGTAGTGGCGCTCCTGGCCCATCACGTTTAGGCGAATGCCAGCCTCCGTGTTGCCGAGAACGGTAAAGCCCATATCACGGGCCGTGGCGACAAGAGCAGCTTCATCGGGCGACTGCGCCTTAAACACAAGGCGTGGCGGATCGCCGGGGATCTTCTCAGACACGACAGTGTGGCAAAGAGCAAGACTGAGCATAAACTGCTCGTTGGCCTGCTGCTGCTCAGAGCCATGTAGGCCAGAGAGATCGTCGACAAAATCGGGGGCAATAAACGTAAGGTCTTCGTCATGGAGGTACGGGTTGTCGTTAAGCTGGCGGAGACCAGCGAGAGCCTTCACCTTGGCGGCAGCAATCTCAGCATTGGCACGCTCGGCCTCCTTGACGACGTCGATACCCATGCGCTTCTGCATACCAGCCTGGGCTTCGGTGTAAGCTTCACCGTAGGGCTGGCCGTTGATTGTGGCCTTCTTGAACTCCATGACGTTCTGGGTCAGTGTACCCGTCTTGTCGGAGAAAATGTACTCGATTTGGCCGACATCGTCGGAAATGTTCCACGATTTAGGAATGCAGGGTTGGTCGGCCTCTTCGTAGTACATCTCAACATCGCTGTAGATGAAGATAGCTTGCAGGGTGCGGATAATCTCGACCGTGATATAAAGAGAAATGGGCACCAAGTTCTGGAAGAGAATAAGAGCGGCCCAGAAGGTAACGAAACCAGCTAGGGGAGGTGTGCCACCGTACGGGCCCATGTCGATATAAGCAAGGGATGCGTCGGTCTTAGCCCACGAAACGCCGTTGACAATAGCGGCAATCAGACACATGATGAAGAGAAGACCAAAGTTGCAGATGACGTTGAAGTTCAGCTCACGAGCAATGCGGGCACGCTTGCTAGGAGTGTCACCTGCATTCATCATGATCTTCGTATCGTGACCAGTGAAGAGAACAACGCCCAGCGCCCACTCGGTGTTGCGAAGGTTGCAGCCACGGAGCAGAACGTTGTCGATCGTGATAGGCTCCGACATTTCGTGCACAGCGCCAGTTGGGTCTTCCTCAAAGGACTGGTTCCAGCGAATGGCGCCGTTGTACTTGTACAGGTTGGACTGGGGCGCCTCGCTCTCAAGGAAGAACTCGGCGCGCTCACAGTCGCGTGCATGCTTGAGGCCACGGCCACAGCGGAGAGACTGGCGGAACTTGAGGTTCGTCTCACCGTCCAAGTTCTTGGTCTCGATGTAGCAACCGCCGTCGGGGTCGGAGGTGGCCAGTACGACAACATCGGCTGGCAGTTCGTCGTCGTTATAGATACGAACAAAGTCGCCAACCTGCACGTCCTTCCAGGCGCCGCGGGAGAAACGGGCCTTGCCCTCGGGAACAATGTCGTGGTTGATGACATCAGGCTTGACCTTGAGGAGGTTGAACTCGCCATCGCCAGCAGGGTTGAAAGAAAAGGCAGACGTAGGGCGCGTCTTGTCCTGGGCGACGGCAAGCATATCCTGCATCTGGGGCGGCGGGTGGCGAGGCGACGGCGACGGCACAGGCGTCATCTGGATGTCCTCGTGAGCAGATGCAAAAGAATTCCGTTCGTTGTAGGGGGACAGCATCGATTCACGGCGCGTGTGACGGGTCTCGATAGACACGCGTGGATCGTAGCCGTTGTTGTCGCCCTCAGCCGCCTTCTGCTTGGCCTTGTTGTCCTTCTTCCAGATACGTTCGATAAGGTGCCAGAGTCTAGAGAAGAAGCGTGTGGTAGCCTTCTTGACCTTGCGCCAAGAAGACACGTTGTCCTGGATGACGTTGACGTTCTTCCAGTCCAGCAGGCGGTAAACGGGGGAGTTGTTCAAAGTCTTGTCCGAGCGCGTACGACGGACATCCTCAATGGCGTCACGGATGGCGGTGATGACGATAATGGCGATAAGCGGAACAGCGTTCAGACCGGGGTTCTCGACACCAAAGAGAGAGAAGAACTGTGAAAATGGTCAGCAAAGAGAACAAGACGGAGAGGCCGGAAGGCCGGGAAGACCGAAAACCGCGAGAAACTATGAAATGGACGAGGGGGAGGGGGGCAGAAAGGGCAAGCAATGCACATACAGCAAGGATGACTTGAAACAAGAAGAAGATGTTTGCAATATTCTGGAACTGGAAGTACAAGTTCTTCGGGATGAACGAAAGCGGTGTGTACTTGGCGGTCCGAATCTTGTTGCGCGAGTACGACTGCTTGGGCGCTCCGTTCTCGTCCTTCTGGTCATCCGGTAATGGGAGGTTGAAGTAAAGCGTCCGCGGGCCCGGGCCGTCGTGCTCCTCCTCCTCGGCGGCGGCGGCATTGGCGTCGCCATTGCCTTCGCCGCCTATGCGGAGCGACTCGGATCCGGACGAGACGCGTTTCTGCTCATTGGCGAGGGTCTTGCCGTGACGACCAATGAGCGACAAACGCTTCTTATTACTGCTCTTGACAGTCATCTTACGAGTTGCCCAGCGTGAGCGTTTTGTCTTGGAGGTGGTGGTCGCGCCGCCTTGCCGTTTTGCGGCGGGCGGCGAGTTGGGGTGCGGCAGATTGTCCGCAATGGTGATGCCGTTGCTGTGCCTGCTGGGGCCGGCTGCTCCAGAATCGTGTCCGGCCTCGATATCGTTGCCATGGCCGCCAATGTCGTTGTCGCCGTAGTGTGGCTGCGCGGGCACGTCCGCCGCGTTGTCCGTTGCGGACATCATCTTGGAGCGGATACGGTGGGATCTCGGAAGAAAAGGGAATTAGGGGTGCGGGTCAATGAGATGGTGCCACTCGGGCATATCCTAGAGACGAAAGCGTTCGTCTCTTCGCGTCGGGATTGTTCGTATGCGGACTGGGGCGGCTGCGTTTGTCAAGCCAGAAGGCCGGTTGGCCGCGTCCCGTATCGGGGGGCCTTCGTCTCTCCCGACTCCGACAAGCGGGTGGAGGCAGTGCTGAGCGCCGGGTTACAGCATGAACACAATCCGACAAGTCGAATCGAACAACGCCGAAATGGGTGCCGACTCGATGAAATCGTCGTTGAAAAAGGGGGCGGAAAGAGCGTCAATTGGGACTCAACCGTAGCGTCGAGGGGGATGTGGCCGGCTTTCTCTCGAATCGGCGAGAAAGGGGCGGGAAACACGATAAAAGAAAGTAAGAAACGAGAGGATGTCGCCAGCGTCTGTCGTCGTCTGAAGAAAATGCAAGCGAGAAGTAAACGAAATCCAAAATGACAGAACGCGATCGAGAGGGGAAAGGTCGTGGTCGGCCGCTCGGGGATGAACGCCTTTCTCTTTTTTGAGTTATGTATTCGAGTTCTGGACAACCGACAGGGAAATGTTCAGGCCCTCGTGTTTTGGGGGAGGCGGGAGAGAAAAGAATGGACACGAAATAGGCCACCAAGGCTAAGCAGGGAAAAAGCGGGTCCTAAAGAAAAAAAAGGAATGGGGGACCCAGTGCGAGACGCTGAGAGGAATAGGCCGTCTAGCAGAAAGGGAGAGCCAGACACTGGTGGTTTGGTTTGATGCAAAACGGAAAGTTTCTTAGAAAGAAACGAGGAAAAAAGAAAGAAAAAAGAGGCCAAAAAAATTGGAAAGAGGAGGCGGGAAAAAGTTAGCACTGGCTTTCCGAAGCGACGGCGACAAAGCCACTGGAAGCAGCAAGAGCAACGGGCGAAACAACAGTGAGAATGCGAGTGAGATTGAGAGCAAGAGCGACCGAGGCGAGGGGAACCAGGCGGGAAGTGCTGGGTTTGGTTTCGAGACTAATTTGCTAATATCGGATGGCCCGGGGCGGCAGAAAAGAAGGAGCCAGTGGTGGCGGCCAGTGGCCATACGTGCGGTTCTAGGTGTGTTTGCGAGTGCAAAGGAAGGAACAGACGAGCGCCGCGAAAAAAAGCATAAAACAAAACCGAAGGCGCGAAGGGGGTCTCGGGGCGCGACTTTCACCTTCTTGCGGGAGGCGGCACAGGCTAAGGAAAAAGAAGCGCGGGCGATGTGCGGTACCCCGAAGTACCAAGGGCCAGGCACTGCAGGCGAAAATGCTAGCGGACTTAAGGCAGGAGGACCGGGCAGTACTTGTGCATGCTGTTGGTAAGCAGCCACCGGTGCAAGCTCAGCCTCGCTGACGGAGGAAACAGCGAAAAACTGGTTGATTTGGAAGCTGTGATTGGCGACGAGGGCGAATGCGATGCGCTGGCCGCCCCGAACGGAAGGAAGGTGTGTCCGGCGAGGTTGCCCTCCTGCAAGGTGATCGCTGATGCCCGAGAAACGGGAAGAACAAGGCAGATACGATACGATATATGAACAGTAAGAACAGTAAGATGCATGCGTGAATCAAGACAGTCGCACCAACAGACCAACATCCAGGGCAGTTCGATTTGCGCAGTCACGACGATCAGCGAGTGCGCAGCCCCTGAATTGTGGCCGTGTAGCGCTATCCGTCATCCAGAAATTGGAACGGTGTGCCTAACTGCCCTACAACTGCCCAGGAAGCGCCCTGAAACGTCGCGTTATGACGCCTGGCAGTTGACAATTCTCACAGCCTGGCAAGTCTCAATCGCATCGGGAAACAAAAGTGTCCGCCAAACCCTCCGCCGCTCGGAAAACGGGCCCTCGACAATACGTGGATTGGTCAGTGGGCCCTCTTCTCCGCTCATTCATCACCGACGCTAGCCCACTCGAGTCTGACCGTTGACATGTCTGTACGAATAATTCTGACCGTGACAATAGTGCGAGATATTATCTACACCCTGCAAGTGCGTTTTGCGGGCGTCGTCAGAACTCTGGCTACGGAACGGAGTAAGCGGGCGGACGAGTAGCAATACGAAGAGCCACCAAAGGCCCCTCCGCTGTGCACAAAATAGAAGAAATCCAGAAGAGGGAAAGCACTACTACCCGCGGCCACATGCAACAAACATGCGTCGTTATTTCTCTTATTTACTTGTGCTCCGTAATTCCGTTCGCACCTTCCTATTTTTGGCCGGAAACTAGCCTGTGCCAAACCCGCAGCGCCGGACGCGCACGCCGCCCGCGGCGCAGTTGCAGAACAGGCTTCCAATGGGGAAGAAGGGGCCCGCAAAGACGGAAAGACGTGGCCGTTTCTGTCAGCAATACGGAGCCTCTCGTAACCCCCCATCATCGTGGCAGGAATGCAGATCGCGCTTTCTACGCGCAAAGCAGATGGCTGCGAGAAAATCACCAGCAATGAAGGCTGAAGCAAATAAGGCAAAACCGGCGGAAGGGGCGGGAAAGGGAGCGAATAAGAAAAGGGAAAGAACGAAACGACTCCAAAACTAGAAGACGAGGAAAGTAGGGGGAAGACGAAGGGGTAGAGTCAGGAAGGGAAGGAGCAAACGGTACATGCCAGCGTCGAAATTCCACGATGCGCCGAAGCTCGCGCATCCCTCTGTGAATCCATTCTCGGACGCTAGAAAAATACAGAGGAAAGAAGAGGAAAGAAGAGGAAAGAGGAAAACAGGTCAAGGACCCTCGGCGCCCAGGTACAACTGCAACCCTCTCCCGTCTGTTCGCTTCCCTCCGTAACCCCAATGGAGACCCAAAAAGCAAAAAGGGGGCGTTTTGCGTAGGGGGGGACGCAGACCAAGCGTGCCGAGAGCACATCGAACGCCTGGGCAAGGCAAGCTCTATCCCCAAAAGAGAGGCTCCAATGCCAGACAGGAAAAGGGGGCTCAACCGTGTTTGGGGAGATGCGTCGAGCGCAGTTGGCGCGTGCGAGAGGACGTGCACGCGGCGCGTCTGGGTTGCAGCAAGAGCGAGCGACCCGTTTCAGGGGGAAGGAAGGAGCAAAGGGGGCTCTTACCCCCGTTTTGCTTTTGGCATCGTGGTCTTTCTGTTTTCGGTCGGTAAGATACCTTTCCTTCAGTTTCCTTTCTATTCCTCTTGCTCTCCGGGCCTTTCTGTCAGCTCTTTCCTTTCTTGTCCACAACCCACGAGCCCGCACCCATCCCTTCTGGTCGAAACCACGGCGTTAAGAACGCCGGATGCACGGAGTCCGCGGCAATTCACACCGGTGGTCCAAGATGCCCGCAAGCCGTAATTGCGGCCAAGCACTATATTGCCAATATTCTTTCTTTTTGACTAGCGAGCTTGCAACCTGTCAGTTCGTGGGCAGCAGGAGCATCTTACATCTGTCCATTTCACGTCCCATCGTCCGTGGTGACATCCTCAGAAGCGTTTAGAGACATGCATAGAGACACCCCACAGAGCGCGTCAGTGACAGAGGCGCCGGGCGTTCGTCTTTTCAGGGGCCAGACTCCACCCATCCAGCGGCCTTCAGAGCGCCCGGAACAGCCCGAGAGCCCGTGATAGATCCGCCCGACGTCTTTGCAATTTGCCCAGCGTTTACTTGCAGAGATAGTGCAAGATATGAGCACCCATTCTTACTCACAATTGCTTGTACAGCCGCACTACTCACACAGATCAGAACGCCAGAGCTGCCGGGCAGCCAAGTCAGATGAATTGCCATTCATTATGACTTCAATAAATGAGCACGGCTGCCTCTTCTCGATGCTGCCTCACGATCATTATAGTGGGCAGGTTGAAGATTGGAGATTTCATGCTGGGCCTACAGCGCCTGCAAAGGGTCATCCCCGTTCACCTAATATAGGCCAGACGACCAGCTGCCTCCATTGTACAACGGTACTGTTGACGGTCACACAAGACACCAATTGTGTGTATACGGGGCAGGTCAATGTGCTCGTGTCCTCGTAGAACGGCAGAGACGGAGAGGATCGAACGGACCAGAAAACAAAAAAGGCTTGGCATGGAACATGTTTCTGCAACACGACCTCAAACCCGTTCGGCACAGCCAATTTGTCTGTCGTCAGTGGCTGTCGGTCCTGGCTGGACAGCCTCAAAACCCCGTACGAGTACGCATCTTACTTTGTTCAGGCTGTGCCATGGCACAAGAGACACAGATGCGCATAAAGACGCCAGGTTGAAGCCCAGAACCGTAATACAAAGCGCTCCGTGCCTCGTGCCCGGTGTCTTGTGTGATTTCGCCGTCTTACACCCATATATAAAATTACACCCATATTTAAAACGTGCCATGCGAATTCAAAGGCAAGAGAGACCCAGAGGCAAATCAGGCTCAACAATACCCAGGCATGGCCGTTATCCAGCATCTCGCATCCTTCTGCGCCTCGTGGCCCCGGGCTGACCATGCCCATGCTCCCATCTCACCAACCTATTGGCTTCCATTGTTGATTATTTCCTTCTCCAATTTTCCTCTCTTATGCGTTGGCGTTCCTTGCCTTTACAAATGTACTTTTACATGCTAAAAAGGCGCATTTCGCCTTGCTGCCTGTTTTTTTTTCTCTCCCCCATCCCGGCTCATTTTTTTTTCTTGTCCATCCCGCTGGCTTGGTCTGTCCAGCCAGGCTGCTCCTGTAGGCTGTTTTGCCCCGCCTACACACATTATATTACATCTCCCGCAGTCCCATACGACGATCATGTTGGCAAAACTGGGTTCAGGCACAGCATATAAGAGGGGAAGGAAAACGTAATATATGCAGACACAATAAGATGCTCTTTATCATATGATAGTAGATAATGCAATATGTATGCGTGCTGGAGTTGGGAGCAGAGAAAGTCTAGCCAGAGCAAAACGTCTAGAACACCGTTCCTCATGCAAATAGGAAAAGATCATATGGCACGTGGAATATCTGCTCTTGCCCCAAATCTTGCAACAGAATAGGCTGCGACTTTCTTCGGTGACGTCGACTTGTTTCATGAACTAGTGGCGGATGAATTATTAGCATCCGGCCTCCTTCTTTCTGTGTGTGTTTACATCTTCAGTTTTTTCTGCCTTGGGGCTGGCATAGCCAACAAGGCATGCATCTATATTTATACAATTGCGTACTTGTACATTAACCAAGTATGACGCAATACATACTTTCGTAGTTTTGTTCCGATCGTACATTGTGAAGCCGAGCCAAGTTGTTCCTGTCGTATGCTCCTTGTGCTCCGCGTTTTCCGCATCCTCCGTACTTCTTCTTATATTTGCATCAAGCCCGACATGTCACATGGCATACAGTTGAACCATGCTCTCTACCACCAATGCACGGTTGCGGTGATGATATGCTGTTCCTCCTGTTGGGCAATGCCTGGATACCACAGTTGCATTCTTTGAGCAGATGGGCAATACCATGTAGACATAATGTCGTCACTTTTCCCACTTTCTTCGAAGTAAAGAAGCTCTATTGCCTGTAACAAATGCAAAGCAGGATCTAGCCCCAGGGGCTCGGTTGAGCTGTACGGCTGCCGCACATCTTCTGTCGTCCTGCTGGCCCAGGCTCCTTTTGCCTGTCGATCGTCCTGACTTGAAACGAATTTGCCTTTCTCGACCAAAGAGCTACAGCTTTCATATGTTGTTACTTTATGCTAGTAATGTTCATATCGGGTGTGCTGTGAACAGCGCAGATGAGTTTTGTGCATCATTGGTGGAGTGTGCCAGGATTTATAACTGCTCGTTTCCTGTAATATCAACCAAATTTTTTTTTTTAAAGTATAACAACAAAATGACGTTAAGAAAGTATAATAAAATACATAGTCCGAGTGAATATATATCTTACAAATAAAATACCAAAAAGAAGAATAATGATAAATTCCATCGCAACCTTACAGAGTTACACACACAGAAGTACAATAAAACATCATCGATAAGATGCCAAACCTCCATCCCATGTTGTTGATAAAACTTGATTTCGCACGTGGTCACGCGTTTATTCTATTGAAAAGACTTTCAAGAGACCGCAACAAGGTTTCCTTATATGGTGCATATCTGCTCTCCAGAAGACTCACCGGGAAATGACGCTTGCATTCACGATACCAGTTCGCGTATTGCTCAGCTACACAGTCAAGGTTTAGTAAATTCTTGACATGAGGTCGATTTTGCATGTTGGTTGCAAGGCTGGTGATATATCTCTGTGCGCTGAACTCTAAGTGCTAGTTTACTTACAGCGGACCACCCCGCCTGGGTTAATTAGTCAAAGCGCCAGAAAACGCGCTGCAGCCAACATGACGCGACAAAATAAAGACGGCCCCGCCAAAAAACACAGGCGCATACAGAGTACAAGACGCGGCTGTAGATTCGGCGCATCTATTCGCTCCTGCCCTGGCAACCACATCTACTCCCTCGATACTCCGTACACCGCCACCTCTGCCGCTCGACGAATTCCGCACCCTATTTCCCTTCACCACGGCCGAGACCATACCTTTCACGCTTACACTCTACCGCTCCGACGAATATGAACGCCATCACGTCCCCTTTCTGATCTAGTTCGGCCTCGTCGCGCGCACAAGGCCGCATCAAGACTTTGACCTCCCGAGCCTCGCGAGAGGACCAAAGAGGTCAACGCTGCCTGCAGCTAGCAGGAAGCGACCTTATCACGAGCACCGACTCTCCAGGAGCGCTGCCGCCATGGCGGGAAACGGTTCCATCCTCAACTATTGGTCGGCGGTGCCCCAATCCAAAGACGCACAGGCGCCCTCTTCGACCGGGCCGGCAGGCGCAACGCGAGCCTCGCCAAGCGCCGCCGCACCGCCTCCTGCACCAAAACAGACCTCACCCTTCTCGCCCCGCCTGACACCCGGAGGTGCGGCCGCCACCTTTCCCCGCTCACCGATGACAATACAAGTGGCTACGGCCCCAGACTCCTCGACTCCCTCTCGGGGCTCCAAGACCTCCCCCGAGTCGGCTGCGAGCTCCCCAGACTCCTTTCCACCGTCTCCAATACAAACACGCATGGCAACGAAAGCCCAGAAGGGCCTTTTACCACCACCCCGCAATCTACCAGCCGGCCTGACCGCGCGTGTGATCCGGGACTCGGACGACGACGACTTTGACAGCGGCAGCGACGTTAGTGGCGACAGCAGCGCCGAGTCATTGCAGGATGCCGTCCGTTTCAGCGAGCCGTTTCGTGGCCTGACCCCGTCGGCATCCTCGACGTCGCTACCGGCGGCTCGGACAGGCCGGGTAACAGCAGCAGCAGCAATGGCGAGAACGACAACAGCGGCGTCTCGGGCAGCGTCGTCGTCCTCACCAAACGACAGCTCGTCGGCGCCTTCGGTTACAAAACGGTGTGCCGCAGCGGCCGTCCTCACCTCCCCGCTACCCCTACGGCGCGCCAAGCAGGCCCGCGTAGGCTGGCAGGCCAAAGTCAACCCGCCCAAGCACAAGTTCGACATGATGGCGCTGCTGCGGCACGCCCAGCAAGAAGACGCCACCGACGCCGCCACGCGCCGTGTATCGGACATCCTTGCCGAGAGCGGCAATCGAGTGAAGCAGGAGAAGCAAGAGCTGGAGAGTCTCCGCCAGGTCTCAGGCGAGGGAAAACCGGCACGGGCACCGCTCCTGGCCGGTCTCTTTGATGGCGGAGCGGGAGGCGCCAGCAGCACGCCCGGCGGCAGCGTCAGTGGGGATGGCGGCGACAACAGCGCGTTTGGCTCCTTCAACAAGGAGCGGCTCCGCAAGGCCCTCGACCGTACCGAAGTCGCGGCCATGTCGGAGTCGTGGTACTTTTTCAAGGAGTACTTTGTGCCGTCGCCCGCCAAGCGCCGGCCCTTCCCGCAAAAGGTTGCGGCCGCGGGCAGTCGCTGGGCGTTCCTAAGGGATGCCACGATGCGCCAAGACTTTTTTATGATGGGCGTGGTTCGCAAAGCGCTTGCGAGTGCCGGCGGCAGCAGCTATAACGGTGCTGGCGGTGGTCTGTCCGCATCCCAGCAAACAGTGAGGGAGCCTCACCTGCCGGACGAGCTATTCCTCTGGATCCTTAGCGAGGCCTGCGTGGACCCACTGCCAGCCCTCCGCTCGGAATACGCTGCCGTCTTGCGCTGCTGCCCCGAGCAGGTTCGTCGTTTCGTCGACGCTGAGCGCCTGTTGCTCCTGTTCCAGAAGCTGGGCCCGCGGTGGGAAAGCATCGATCTGTCCACGCGGCTCGAGTTGGTGCCGACTATCCACCAGCCGTACCCGGACCGGGACTGGTCTCCACTGCGCTCGCTCCTGAATCTAGTTGCCGCGTTGGCCGACTGTTTGAGCTTGGAGACCGTATCCTGCGCTGTCAAGATCCTTCTACGGCTGGGTATCGACCGTGTCGTGGAAGAGACCCCCGATCTTTTGCAGGACTACCAAGAGGCCATGCGGAAGCTTGTTGGCCGCGTGCCATCGGCCGACTGGAGCGACTTTGTATGTATCCCTCCACTCGGTATCCTCCTTTGTCCATTCACTAACATCAACTGTCCAGTGCCACGATACCGGATCGTCCTTGTACAACAGTGTCCAAAAACCGTCTCTCCGGTGGCAGGTCTTGGCCTGCTTGCCCCTGGACATGCCGGCCTGCCACGACATGCGTCGGCGGCTGGCATCCGTGCTGTTCTTCGACGACCCGGAGCGCGCCCGGCAGGATCCACGCCGCCAGCTGCAGCTGACGCAAGGCCTGGCTAAGCTGACCGTCCGGGACGACCTTGTGTTGACGCCGGACACCAACTTTGTCGACCTGGCGGCCCTCGTGGACATGCTCGGCGTGCTCCTCGACGACATTGGTCGGGAAGCGCTTCTGCGGCGGACTGCTACTTCCAACAACACAAGCAAGGCCAAGGACGAGGCCGCCGCTGCCGCCGTCCGCAGTTTTGACACGGACATTGACAGCCTCGTCCGGCGGCTGAAAGTGATTGGCCATGGCATCGAGTCCACGGGCGGCGGTCACATTGCACAGCTCGACAGCAAAACGGCCTTTGAGCGGCTGCAGATCCGGCTGACGCACTCGGTGCGGACGCGGCCGCCCGGAAGAAAGAGCATCTTTGACGGGCCCGGCACCGCGAAAGCTGTAAGCGGGGGTGCAGGCGCGGACGACGACACGACAGGCATTCAGCAGAAGCAGCAAGACATCCGCAATTTCTTTATGCAGAAGCTGGGTAAGAAGATGGGGAAGTGATAACGTCGGGAGCGACTGGCTATGGGGATGGATGAGGGCCTCGTTGTTGTCTACTTTACTGTATTGGCGTTACTAGCAAGCGTGTGACTTTTCTAGATAGGAAGTTAACTATAAAACTACTTCTGTGTTTGTGTTTTACAACTAGATCCAGGAACTAAATCATTGAGGGTACACGATGCAAGTGATCCGGATACCCAGACTGGTGAAACAAGAAGTCTAGTTTGTTTGGTGTGTTTGTGCAGAGCGCCGTCGCAAATTAAAAAGACAATGAAGGAAGTATACAGACTCGATCTCGTTCCAAGAATAGGGGAGGCAGTAGAACATGTCCCTGTGTCTTCCTCTCCGGGTGTCTAGGCCGCCAGATAGTAACAGTGTATGCGAAGTACAGAAAAAAAAAAGCCGAATATTGTATGAAAAGAAAACCAAAAACAATGAATGCAATCTCGCTTCCACTCTCACAATCAGTCCTCCTACATCTCTCTAATCGTAGAACTTGCGGTTGACGTTCTTGCCGAACAGAGTCTCCCGCACCGCTGGCAGCGCATTGTGCTCCACCAGGGACAGCCGCGCCTCGAGCGTGTTGTCAATCGTGATCTTGCCGCCGCCGCCCACAATCACCACGCCGCCCGCACCGCTCGCCGGTAGCGCGTTCTCCTCGTCCAGCACGAGCTCTACCGTGTCGCCCGTCTCCTTCTTGTACTCCTTGGCTGCAGCAGCGAGGGCGTCTTTCGCAGCCGCCGCGTCGGCCTTGCGCGTGCGGATCTGCAGCTTGGGCTCCTGCATCGCGTAGGCACCCTCGAGCACCAACTTGGTCAGGATCTCCTTGTACTTGGCCGGCGACGACGAGGCCTCCGAGGCTAGCTTCTTGCGCGCAGTCTCAAACAGATCGTCGAGCAGCTGCTGGCGGGCCGTCAGCACCTTCAGGCGGGTCTTGTTGGCGACGGTGGAGCGGGTGATCTGCTGGGACATGGTGGCCTGCTTGAACTTCTTCTCGTAGGTGGCGTCGATGGCATCGGTCTCCTGGCGGACGAGCTTGGACTTTTCAATGGCAAACTCCTCGTTGGCCTTGGTCTCGATCTCGTGGGCCTTCTCGGTCGCCTCCTGCTTGATGAACGCCGTCATCTTGCGGAGCTCTTGACCGACCTGGGACGAAAGGAGGGAAGCGTTAGACAAAAGAGGACGGCAACGGACAGCGGGACGGCCGCAGTAGTAGAGAAATGCAAGCGTACCTGGTCATCGGAGAGGGCGTGGACCTGCGACATCTTGAGGGTTGTGGTTCGGGGTGAAGCTCGCGGAGCACGGTGCGGGTTTTTCGGCGGGAGATTGCGTCGTCGATGAAAGAAGCCGCGACGAAGAGCTGCTTGCAGAGGCCTCTTGTTGTAGGCACAGTAGCACGGATGGGACGAAGGGATGCGGATGGAGGACTGGAGAAAGACCCGGCAATCAATCGGAGTCTGGGGCGGCGGTGGTTGTGGTGATGGTAGAGGAGGTTTCGCTCGGCTTTGTCCAGAAGTCGTTATCAAATGGCGCTGCGCTTGATGTCGAATCTCCCCGCTAGAAAGCGATCGCCTGGCAACACCAACCACAGCTACTGGCTGCTGGCGGCTGAGCCTACAGGGGAGCTGCCAAGCTATGACCCAACGTATCTTACTCCGTACCGCACCAGGAGAAACACAGTCACGTGACATTACGCACCGCCATTCCAGCGCCACTGAGGTCCACACAGTCTGCTGTCCGTTCCCGTCTTGTTGAGAAACGGTGCCTGCCTGTTTGGGCGGGTCCTGCCCCTGCCCCCTTGCCAGCCGTTGTCACGCAAGTCTGCTTCATATTACCGCTCACTATTACGACGTATTCCGAGGCCATATGCACCAGAAGGCCAGCGGCCAGCACCCGCTCCACCAGCCAGTGTTTCGTATGCACCAAAAGTGCCGTCTCAGCTTCGCATCTGCTCGTTGTCCACCGCCTGTTTGTCCACCATCATCGACTGTGAGCATATTTGTTGTCTCAGGTCCCTTCACGCAGGCTGAGCAGCGCCTTCCCTTCTTGGCTCGTTTTCTGGCAGACATTCTTGGTTTTGCATGACTCTCCGGTCATTCAGTCGCCCTTTCCGTTTTCAGCCACAAGCATCAGCCTCGCACAGTCGCACCTGCTTGCTGGTGCTGCCCACTTTCGCTACCCGTGCCTACCATTCCGAGCTGCGTTCTGCAGATACTAGTTTACATTCCAGGCCGGTCTTTCCTTGCCGTCACAGACTTGCTCTGCCTGTTCTCAATCTCTCTCTTTCTCTACTTTTCTCGCCTCTCGTCAACATCTCCTACGCGCTGCCAAACACGACACCACGATCTAGCGACGACAACGGTGACGACAACGATATCGACTAACGTCACCGCCCAGCGACACCACCGGCCGTTCCCCAACAGGGTCGACCCCAACGGGCACTGTGCCTCTCGGTCTCTCGTCGCCCTGAAACCTACCCTATTGCTGCCACCAGCAACGGCCACGCTACACCGACGTGAGGCCAAAGCAGACAGCCGCCTGCGAACACTGACCGCTCCCGTCTCTTTTGGGCCTCACGACGCTCGACACCTCGCGCGCCCCTTCCTCGGACAAAGCAGACCACCCCTGCGGCTGTTGCTGCAGCTGACCCAGCGCCCCGGACGGGAGAAGCCGCGCACCGCCAAGTCTGCCCTGTCGTCCTGTCGCTCGCCGGCAGTGCTTCAGCTCGCCAGCGGGTAAAAGCAGGCAATCGACAACAAAAACAACCAACGGCCTGCCCGACCCCAGATTCTCCCAGCCGTCTTTTTTAAAGGGAGTTTTGACGACTAAGGCGGACAAAAGCACACCGTGTGTCTTTGTTTCGCTCCCTTCTCTCCCGCAGACCGCCTCCCACGATCCTCCTGCGGTCTTCCCCTCTCTCCTCTCTTCCTCCCCAGCACACACCGTCTTTCTATGCCGGTCTGGCGATAACATCTCGGACGTGCGCGCGGCCTCTTTGCGCCGGATGCTTGTTGCGCACTGGACGCTGGCGCAATGGGTTCTCTCGGCGGGCTCTCCCCTGGTGGGAGTATAGCGGTAAGCCTGGCTGCGCGATTCTGTATATCTCTCTCTCCCCCGTGTGCGTCTTTTACTGACTCGGGCTCTCTCGAATACAGCTAGGAATCGTTGTCGGCGTCATGTCCACGAGCGTTCAGAGCCTCGGCCTCACACTTCAACGAAAATCACACATCCTCGAAGACGAGAAAGACCCCCACATTGCCCGCCGGCCACCACATCGCCGGCGACGATGGCAGCTCGGCATGGCCATGTTCATCGTGGCCAACCTGCTCGGCAGCTCCATCCAGATCTCCACACTCCCGCTCCCCGTCCTCTCCACACTCCAGGCCTCCGGCCTCGTCTTTAACTCCATCTGCGCCACCCTCATCCTCGGCGAGCCCTTTACACGCTGGTCACTCTATGGCACGCTGCTTGTGTGCTCCGGCGCGATCCTCATCGCCATCTTTGGCGCAATCCCCGCCCCCGCGCACGACCTCGACGAGCTGCTCGAACTGCTCGTTCGGCCAGCCTTTGTTGCGTGGATGTCTCTGCAGACCGTCATCGTCCTCGCGATTGCGATCTCGGTCGAGGTTGCCAGCGCTCTGTTCTTTACGACGCTTGCGCAGACATCGCGCTTCCGGTTGGCAAGGGGCCTCGCCTACGGCTGCATCAGCGGCATTTTATCGGCGCACTCGCTGCTTGTGGCCAAGTCCGCAGTCGAGCTGGTCGTCCGTACCATCACCGACCACAACAACCAGTTCCGCCACTGGCAGGCGTGGGCATTGGTGCTCGCTCTGATCACGCTTGCACTCACTCAGCTGTACTACCTGCATCGTGGTCTCAAGCTGGTCTCGACGTCTGTGTTGTACCCGCTCGTGTTCTGCATCTACAACATTATTGCTATCCTAGACGGGCTGATCTACTTCCGGCAAACGGACATGATCGGACCGCTTCGCGCGTGCCTGATCTCCCTCGGCACCGTGATTCTTCTCTCTGGCGTGCTTGCCCTATCTTGGCGCCTCAGTGACGAGCAACACCCACCAGCGGTTGGCCAGTCCTCCCTGGCCCCTGGCCTCGGCCTCGTGGAAGACACAGAGGGCGAGGAGGACGAAGAAACCCTTCTCATCGGTCGCGATATGGCAAACGCCGACGGAGGCGACGAGGAGAGAAATACAGAAGGCAACGGCGTCGGCGAACGACGCAGCCTGCTGGCGAAGTCCAAGTATGTTTCGTCGTACCAGACATTTGGGTTCGGCACCCTCGAGAATGGCGATTCACCCTCTAGGCCAGAGGGCGAGCCACCAGTGACACACCCCACGTCACCAAAGATGGGCCGCAGGCAAACGGCGGCCGGCATATTTGGTGGCACGGCTGGAACGGCAGCACAAGGCCACCACACGCCATCACGCTGGTCCGAACGGGCTGAGATCTGGGACGAGCTCGAAGACCAAAGCGACCGGCGTCCCAGCTCAGGTGGGTCGGGCATGAAGCGCCATCGCATCAGCACCCTCCCTGTTTTGATCAGCGAACGGCCACCACACACACCCACTGCCACGTCGCATTCGCCGTTGTCGCCATTTTCGGCCGCCCGTAGAGGGGTGAGCAGCGGTTCGCCTTCGTTGCTGCGAAGCACCAATGCAGGCCCTGCCTCGGATGGTTTCGGAGCGGCAACGGGCGAAGATGCCGATGCGGAGGCACTCGCGGCATACCGAAAGTCGTTCCGGCGACGAAGGAAGACGACGGGCTTTCCCGGGTTCCATGCACGACGAGGCAGCCGCAGAAGTCTTAGCGGTAGCTTCAGCGCAGGCGGTGCGGGCGGCAGCGGCGATACCCCTAACACCGGCGAGACGCGCAGCTCCGGCGGCGTACAGAACGCACTAGGTGGCTTGTGGCGGATGGGTTGGTGGAACAGCGATAACGGCGGCGACGCGGGTAGGACAGACCGCCCACCGACGCAAGAAACCGTGTCATCGCCCATCCTACCGCACCATCGGCCAGCCGATGAAGAGCAGGGCCGGCCGTCGACGCCCCCGAAACGCGCCTCCGACCATGGCACACCAGGCGATGTGGACGAGGTTTAGCCGGCTGAAGCGAGCGAAGACATGAAAACGATATCCTCTTGAACTCTTGGGTTTCTTGCATTATTTTTCCTTTGTCATGTTGTACACCGGGTCTTTCGGCTTTCTTCTTTTTCCTGGCACTTTGCATGCAGCCAGAATAGAATACTCCTTGACTCCTTTTTGTATTTGTATACTACCCACCGGCCGCCAGTCCGTATTGCTGGTCCAGTTGCAAACAGCAGCAGCGGCATCATCGCCATGTTCTGCTTTTCATGATTTTGCCATTAGCGTTTTACGTTCATCGGATTACACTGGATACCAAGGCTCCTTTAAGGCACGCAATTTTCTTTTTCTATGTTATGTCTTTCCTTCATACAGTTCTTTTTTACATATCAATTTCATATTTTCAACTGGCGTGTGTTTCTTCATCTCACTATGTTTTTTGGGGGTAATATTAAGTAGTTTTTTTATAGTATGTATTTGTAGATGTATATATGTTCAGTAGAGTGTCTGTCCGCAATGCTTCCACGGGAAGCCTGGCCATTTATAGAAAGAAAAGGATCAAGAAAAATAAAGCGACGTGCTATAAGAAAGAATGACAGAATGAGTTAGTAAACTCTGAATGAGAAAAATGAAAGAGCCCCTTGAGAAATGAAGTAAAAAGAAACAATAAAAAGAAATCGGGGGCCCGTAGTGTATATCAGCTAGCTGAGAATATGTGCGAAGAGAAAGAAAAAGAAAAAAAAAAATCAAATAAAGAAATAGTGAACAGAATAGACTGTTTACTTTTTCGTCCCAACGTTTAGTAACTCTAGTCGACCCCTTTTTATGTCGTCACCGACCGACAGGCTTAGAACCGCCGCGTGGCGCCCATCTTCTCGTCGATGTACCGGAAGCGCTCGCGCTCCTTGCGGTCCTTGAGCAGGCAGCTCGTGGCCAGGATCAGCAGGCCGCCCACGCCGGACATGCCAAAGATGCCGGTGAAGATGTCGTCGACAAAGACGTTGGCGAAGCTGCTGATGGGCGCCGCGCAGCCGCGCACGAGAGCGGCCGCCGCGGGGCTGGAGCAGGTGCTGTCCGTCACGAAAGCGGGCGAGGTGCTGTTGAAGTAGCCGCAGCAGGCGAATGCGGTCTGCATGAGATCCTGGGTACTGGTGGTTTGGGCGCTCCAGATGGGGACGAACTGCTCCTTGACGCTGAGGGTCAAAATCCAGAGGTCGAGGCCGATCACAAGTGAAAAAAGGGCAGTGACGACGACCATGTAGCCGGAAAACTTGAGCCAGCCGCGGGTGGGCATGGTCATGGCGGGGATGGTGCAGAGGAAGGTCACGAAATAAAAGACGGCGTTGACGATGCCGGCGGTCAAGGGAAACTTGGAGTACAGCAGGTTGATGACGGCGTCAGTGCCATTGGTGGGCGCGGCGTTCGCGGCGAGCTTGTTCTTGACGATGATGGAGAAGGCGAGCATGATGGCGCCCATAATGACGAAGAGGATGTCGGCAACGACGTAGGCGACGAGGACTTTGTTGGCCATCGTGGGCGGTTGTTGGGGTGTTGTTGCCTAGGAAATGGAAGGCTGTCGTCGAGTCGTCCCTTCACACTCTACGTCCTAGTAGACGTGGTGTCCCTGGTCCTCCCGAAGTCGAGTTGTTGATTAAGTTCGTTTGATGTTGATGTTTGATTCGGTCGATGTGTCGACTAATATAAAAGGAGTGTTGTTGAGATGCGAGGAAGACGGCCGGCCGTCGTGTTGGGTTCGTTTGCTGCAAGCAGCAAAGATTCGATGTGGTTCAAGGAGAGGAAGCCGTAGACGGCGTGTCGAAGAAAAGAAAGGATATATGAATGAGAGAAGAAGAAAGAGACCTGCAAGGCCAGAAAATAAGGTGAACCTCCTTTGGGGATATTGATGTGAGAGGAAAGGAGGTGTAGAAAAGAGAAGCAAAAAGGGACGCGAACCCGCGATGCACAAAAAGGGATAGAGAAAAAGGGGAGGAGAGAAGAGAAAGAGGGAAAAAGAAGAGAAGAAGATGGAGGGTAGGGCAACCACAAAAGAGAAAAGAGAAGAGAAGAGACACACAGAAACGAAGAGCCACGAATAGGGTAAAATGAAAGAGCCACGACGCGGGACGCTCGAGGAAGATGAAACAGGTCCCAGGAAAGAAAATCAGAAGAAATAGAACGATGGGAGAGACAGGGTACACGACTAGAGCGACGACGAAGAATGTTAAGCACGGCTCATACAAAGACAGTACAAAAGAATAAGAGGCCTTAACACAACCAGTGTGGGATGGCGATGTCACAGACAGTAAGGTGGTAGAAACGAAATGAAGGGGATATGAAGGGAACGTGAGAGAGTGTGATAAGAATAGAAGGTGAAGAGAGACGAAGGAGAAGAGAAGGGGAGGGGAAGAAAACAAAAGGGGGGAGAAAAAATAAAAGAGAATAAAAAAAGATAAAAAGGGGAAGAGTCTCGATGCTTGGGCAGTTCCACAGCGCCCACGACCATACCGCATGTGCCCCCATGCCCCATGTCTCACGATCCAGTCTCCATATCGGGGGGGGGGGCTCTCCAACAAGACTACGAGTACGACGATGCAGCATGACCGTACGACGCAACTCCGTACGACGTCCTTCTGCCCCTTCTCCCCCCTCCCCCTTTGTCATCCATCGTGGCGAGATAGGGGGCCAGGGACAGGCACAGTTTGGAAACAGCCATGACCACAAGTATGCAAGCCCATGGCGAGCTCTCTCTGGCGTGTCGTGGCTGTGAAGGGGGATCCACCCCAACGGAGGAGCACTCACCTGTGTCTCTTTCCCTCTTCTTTCTTGCGGAGCGTCTACGATGTCTGTCATCTATTTCTGTCTCTGCCGGTTCTTGTGGTTGTCTATCTCTGTCCAAGCTTTCTCCACCAGGAAGAGACATGGCAGAAACATGCACCAGAGACGCTGCACAGAGTTATCTGACAAGTACGGAGCAGCCAAGAGAGGTAGTCAAGGAGAACGGGGGGAAGGGGGGGAAGAAGGAGACGGCCGCGACGCTGGGTCTCGAAGCCTCGAAACTGCCATCGGACAGAGACATGGGTTTTTGGTGTTTATTTTCCCTTTGTCGGTGCGTCGTCTCCGTTTTAGGAAGCGTGACGCCTGCGTCGTCACTTGTCTGTGACGACAAACTTGCATGACAAACGATGGTTTGCAGGGAGAGATAGTGCAAGGGGAGAGAGGCCAGGCCATAGTCCGTACAGATAGAGGGCAAAATTAATCTGATGCACTCAAGGCCAGAGTCGTCGACCAAAACTCAAAAGAAAAACATCGGCGGCCCATATTGTATGGTGTTGTGTGGTGTTGCGGTGGATCTCCGACGGCGCGGCGTTTCAGGACGTTTGGGTTGAAGGGGGTTTGTCGTTGAGTGTCGTCGTTGTTTGGGAGCCGCCTTTTGGGGGGGGAACCACCTTAGGGGTTTGTTAGCGGAGGGGAAAGCTAAAAAGGGAAAGTGCGGCCCTGGTCCCCTAAAGCGCTGGGGCCGACCCAACCCACGCCCCACTAACACAACGAACAAGCTCCAACCTTGACCCGTCTTGCAGCAACGCCCGTAGCGGGCATCGTGCACAATGCAACGCAGCCGCCACAGCATGAGCCGCATGAAACGCCAGGGGCATCAAGAGAGGGCGACAAAAGAAGGGAGCGGGAGAAGGCGACAAAGGACAAAGAACAAAGAACAAAAAGAGAAAGCAAATAAAAGAACAAGGTGATTGTGAGAGTTTATCGCGAGTTTAATATTAGGCTGAAAAAGTTGAATAGATAAACCTCAGTTGTTCATTGTCAACATCGTAGTCGGCGAATTTTGAAGAGCCTCGCGTAGCATGACCAGACCTGCGGCATCCTCGGCGGCCATGCTCATTCTTACTCTGACAGTCTACGGAGTACCTCCGAATACCTCGTACTCTGTGGACCTGTCGCTTGCACCGTCGTCTCCACCAGACAGTGTTCCATGCAACGACATGCGACAAGCTTTGCAGGGGCGTCGTCTTGCAAGGGGGCTAGGGAGGCAGGGGAGGTTGTTGAGAAAGCTTGTCTAGGATGCTAGGATGCATCGATCCTTGTCGATTTTGACATTCAACGTCCAACAGTGCACGCATGCACTCATGCATACTGGCTAGGGCCCTCGACGCCCTTCCCGCAGATTGGATGTGACGTGCTGAGAGTGTTCTGGCTGGGTATTGTGCATCAACCCGACTTGTCACCTCTTCACGATGCAAGCGGCAGACTTCTCGCAGCTCGGAGAAAGATGACGCGGCTTGCGATTGGGTGTTTGTGCTTCTGTTTCCCCAGGGCCAGGTCGGAAAATGGCCAGTACAGACACGGCATCATGAGCAGCAGGGCCAACGAATGCCGTTGCGTTTCTCACATTTCCCCTGTTTCTCCTGTTTCTCCTGTTTGTCATGTTTGCCCTGTTCTGTTTGGTTTCCTTGTCCCATTTCTTCACAAAAATAGAAGCATCGCAGACCAACAGACGTGACGGCAGTCCTTCATCAAACATCTTATTTCAGGACACCGAGAACCAGTGAACAAGACCAGGAAACGGACAAACGAGTACCGGCGTACAGAGCGGGCGTAAATAGACAGTCACTCCGTTGAGTTAAAGAGGTGTTGAGCTTGCGTTAAGACGTTACTCGCAAACGAGCTCCCATTTCGATCAATACATTCGGCAAGTACGGAGCATGTCTTGCCTCTGTCACTAAATGGATGGATAACCGATGGACACAGCCTCTTGCCCTCTCCGGCCGTTCCTGGTTGGTGCTCCTACGCTCCTTCCCACCGTTCCAACCGGCCTGTCCGTCAATCGGCTCTGGCCACCGATCTGGGGTCGCGTTTGCTGACGCTCGCCCTGCCAGAGTCAGCCACCAACGCCCGACGACCTGGCTGACCGAACCGCATGGTTCATTGGCATCCAGCCGTATCTGGCAGGAGCGAGTGTGCTCTTTTTCCATCTCTCTCTCGGGGAAAGTGCATCCTTTCTGTCCTAAGATACGACATACTTCTCGCCTAGGAAGGTGCAACCTTTTTCTTTTTCTCTCCTTCCTCACCCCCTTCGTCTCAACGTTTTCTTCTGTCCCCTCCATTCACCCTATCACGTTGCCATTGTCGTCGACCCTGCCAAGATGCTTACCTCTGGCTTTTCCCTCTTCTCGTTAACGGCGTCCATCTTGGCCCTTCTCGTCCATCGCAACGCACTTCGATGTTGCAGCCCAGCGCGCATGTTTCCTATTTTCCTATTTCCCTCTTTTCTTCTTTTCTCTTTTCCTCTTTTCTCTTTTCCTCTTTTCTCCTTTCCTCTTTTCTCCTCTTCCACCTTCTTACGTAGGCCCTGCAGTAAGTCGCAGTAGTCGCTGTGGAGTGGATTAAATGCCCCTCCGAAGCTCTCGCCCCTGTCCTCTGTCAGGAAAGACAATAAAGGCCAAAGAACTGCAAATCGTAAATCACACGCAGAGATCTCCTTAGCCAGCTAGACCTACTCCGTACTCCGTCTACGGACTAATTACGAGGTGGACCCAAAAACAAGCGACCCTAACGCACGTCCCTATTGCGGCGAACAAAGACCGGCGAAAACAGGTCGCATAGGTCACGTGTACCCTCAACGAAGCTTGCAGCCAATACGCGGACAAGCTGGAGCTCCCACCGAGCGCACGTCTCTGGGCCTTTTTAGGTCTCTTGAGGGGTCGATCAGAGGGGATCAGAGCTAGCAAGCCTTTTCTACCCTGGGGCCTGGGGGTCCCACTCCCGCCACCCACTACGAGGACAGCAAAAGACAAAAGAACACTGGTTCACCGGCGATGCGCTAAAATCACGTGTTGCCACTAAGACGGGCGAGGCAGGAGCAAGAGGCGATCGCAGCTGCCGCGCAGGTGTCAGTCGCACCAGTCGCACTTGCTGAACGTGCTGAACTGAGCTGAACTGAGCTGAACACAGCAAGGCCTGGAGATGCGAGTACTCCGTAAGTTACTACGAACTGGTGGCGGCGCGTCTTCTTTCCATGCGAGGTCCTTTCCCCCCTTTGCTCCTTCCTTCGCCGCCGAACCGGTGCTGCCATTGACTTTCTACCTTTTACTCAGTCTCCGTCGTTGCTTCCTCCATTGATTCCACATCGTCGTTTGCTGCCCTCTTGTGCATCGCAATCGCATTGTTTCGGTCGTCGCATTACCTCACTCCTCACCATCCTCCCCCCAGTCCTCTTTCGCAGGCGTTGTTTCGGCGTACAGTCTTGGGGGCATTTCCGGCGCTTAGTCCAGTGTAAGACGCAATTTTCAAGTTCTAGGCCGCTGCCCGAACCACCACCTACCAAAGTCGCATCCTTCCCCATCCTTGTCCACCACCTTTTTGTGTGTGCGCCCATACCTCGTCCCGTATCCTACGCCCCGACGTCACCCCTGGGCCTCTCACGGCAGCGCACGGCAGCAACCAGCAACTAACCACCCCCGGGCCACGCCAATTGACAATTGACCTCGCACCTCGCCCTTTTCCCGTCACCCCCCGCAGCCTCATGTCGCGCTCGGTGGCCGCCGCTGGGTGCTTCCTGTCGTGCGTTCACTGAGAGGGAGAGAGAGAGAGGAGAGAACAGACCCAACATGTCGTCCACACGCCCCCAGCGCCTGCTGCGCATCTCCAAGGCTTGCGACTTCTGCCACAAGCGCCGCATCAAGTGCCAGGACAACCCGGGCGACGTCCGCGGCCGTTGCCGCAACTGCGCCGAGTTTGACATATCATGCACCTATGCGCGCCCATCACGACGCGGCCGGGGCTCACCCCAGCCGTCCCGGCCCTTGTCCACCGCGTCTTCGTCCGCCGTGACACCGGCTGCGGCTGCACCCACAGCCGCGGGCCTCTCCAGCGCCGGCAGCAGCCTCACAGACGGCAAGCCCATGCCGCACCATCCGTCACATCAACCACCACCACCACCACCACCACCACAGTCATTATCGCAAGTTTCACAACTGCCGCGCCCCCCCGGGCAGTCCACCATGCTCTCGCCTCCCGCCCCCCGCGTCACCATGAGCGAGCGCACCGGTAGCACCGGCTACGGCACCGAGGACGGCGGGCCCATTGGCAACGAGCGCCTCAGCTCCACCTGGCAGGCCTTTGCCCACACCTCCACGCCCACCCTCAAGCGCCTGGTCGCCGTCTACCACGAGACCGTCTTCCCCATCTTCCCCTTCTTCGACCCCGTCCGCCTGCAGCGCCGCCTCGACCAGCTCGAGCACGTTAGCAACCGCGCCTTTTTCTGCTCCGTCATGGCCGCCTGTGCGCTGGCCTCGGCGCGCGCCCGCGACGGCGCATTGTCTTCGTCGACGAGCGGCGGCGGCAGCGGCAGCGGTAGCGGTACTGGCAGCGGTGGCGTGTCGGCGAGTCCCGGCAGTGCCGTCAGCGGCACGTCCATCGACATGCCGCCCGAGATGTTCTATGCGGCCGCCGAGGAGGCCCTGCCCAAGGACATCTTGCAGTGTCGCGACTTTGACTATTTGCGCGCGCTGGCCCTGCTGAGCATCGCCAGCATCCAGGATGCCAAGATCGCCGTCATGCAAAAGTACATTGGCCACTACTTTACGCTGATGGCCATCAACCAGTGGCACGACGAGGCCAACTGGTCGCCCGGCCTGCACCCCTCCCAGATCGAGGAGCGCCGCCGCCTGTACTGGTCCATCTACACGCTGGATGTCTTTACCTCCATTATCTGGGACGGCTGCATCCACTTCCAGGAGAGCCACGCCAAGGTCGAGTACCCGACGGGACTCACCGAAGACCGCAACGGCCAGCCCGTGGTGCCTTCTGCATCTTCCCTCTCCAACATGACCACCAATCCCAACAACAGCGCAACAACAACACTGTCGGCCACCGGACCCAACGAGTCCTCCCCCTCGTCGTCGTCCATGCAACAGGACGCTGTTACCGCCGCCGCCTCGCCGCTGCCCGACCCGGGCGCCTGGATGGTCGGCTGGAACTACACCACCGACCTGTACCGCATCCTCGAGCACAACCTCAACAAGCTGCGCTCCCGCTCCTCCAAGTTCAACCTGCTCGGCGAGACCACCACGCCCGGTTCCTTCCGCGTCTCTAGCCAGGACCGCGTCTCCGAGCTGTACGCCGCCCTGCCCACAGCCTTTAAGCAGCTGCAGCCCGCCACCGGCGATCCGGCCCGCGACATCTTTGGGTTCCAGACCGCCAACATCCAGGCCACCATGGCCCTGCTGGAGATGGTCCACCTGTCGCTCGAGGTCGACGTCGATGTCGAGCGCAAGTGTTCTGTGGTGCACAATGTCCTGCAAACCTTGCACCAGGTGCCCAAGGCCTACATGCGCGCCATCAGCACGCCGCTCATCTACCACATTGGCGGCATCGGCGTCATCCTGGGGTCCGTCATGGAGGGCCCGCTCTCCGAGAGCGCGTACCGCCTCGTGCGCGATCTGTTGCTGTCCATGGCCGTGCTGCTCGAGAGTTTGGAGGCGTTCTTGCATCGGGGCGCCGGCGCCGGCCAGCGGCTGCGGTCGCTCGTGACGCGGCTCGAGGGCTACTATTCGGACATGCGCAACCAGAACGGCAATGGCGTCTCTGGTGGTATCAATGCCAATGGAAGCAATGCCCTGCCTGCGCCATCGTCCAATGACGCTTTAGCGTCGAGTCTGCAACAACATCAACAACAGCAGCAACAGCAGCAACAGCAGCAACGGCAGCAGCAGCAAAACTTGTCGCCGTCTCAGCTCCAACCGCAAGCCCAGCTGCACATGGACAATTCGTACGGGCCTGGCGGCGTGTCCATTCCGCCGCCGCCACCCACGGCCGCCCTGAGCCACCAAGACTACCGGCAGCAGCAGCAGCAACAACAACAGCAACAGCAGCAATACAGACAGATGCAACAGCAGTTTGGCCACCGCCCGCCGCCGTTGTCGCCCGTCGATGCGGCCAGTGCTGCCGCCGCCGCCGCCGCCGCATCCATGTACGACCCACAACAGCAGCAGCAACAGCAGGCGGGCACGACGCCCGGCGGTTCAACCCCCGGTTCGGCCGCCCCCGGCCCGTGGGTCACGGCACCCGGCGCTGCTGGCGTGACGCCCGACGTCAACATGCAGCTGCAGCTGCCTGATGAGTTTTTGCAGGACTGGACCTGGCCCTTTGCCGTGTCCAACAACTACCTGTCGTTCTAGGGAGCACGTACCGTGAATTGTGTCTCTTTTCTTAATTTTATAATAATATTCTATCGTTGTGCTCGATCGGCGGGCGGCTCTGGGGATGGCGTTTTGATTTTATTATTGGTTCATCCTGGTTTTTGGTTTTCTTCTTGGCTACTTTGTTTTCTTTGAATATGCGGCTAGGAAAGGAGTGATACTTTTTTGGAAAAGGAAATACCATTCGTTTTTATTGTTTTTGTTTTGGATACGGAGAGTTTGTACAGGCACGCGGGAAAACCCCGACTCGACTTTTATTACTATTATTTACTGTTTAATCAATGTCTAGATAAAGGCACTAGCCCATCAAGACGAGCAATAAGAGAGTACATTACTATACTGCCCTCAAAATGCACGAAAATACGTCATGTACAATTGTACTATGCTAGAGGTGCTCCAGACGTGACCATATTGAAACGGGAATAGCATGGGAAGTGGAAGGAATAGAAAAAAGAACACCAAAAACTAGCCAAGACTCTTTAACCTCACTCGTGCTCTTCTGTTCATTAGTCTCGTAAGTACTTTCACAAGGGTTCTTGATTTGCTAGCAAGGGTAGACCCTAGCTTGCCGACGACGTATAAAAATCTATCAAAGTCAAATGCAAATGCTCGTTTCTTAATGTGAGTTGCTGATGTGGCTCGCTGCTTTATATTCTCCCCCGCTCTGAGATCTTCAGAATCTCTCTCCTCCCACCTATTCCCACTTGTTGTCAAACACCTTGCCGTCCACATAGTTAATCATGGACGTGACAGGGTCCAACTGCGCCCGCCCTGCGCCAAACAGGATGCCCTTGCGCATCGCCGTGCGGTAGTTGGCGCCCGGGTTCACTTTGCCCAGCACGTACGGCCGCCGCGTCTCCACCCGGTCCGGCACCGGGATGCTGCGGCCCACCAGCGCCTCCATGCCCTGCCACGCAAACGTCACCGCCTCCTTGGCGCCCGCCGGGATGCCCGCGTCGTCCAGCATGTACATCTTGACCTGAGGGAACTGCTCCTTCATGTAGTCCGTAATGTTGGGGTTGTACGCGCCGCCGCCGCACATGAACACCTCGTCCACCGGTCGATCCGTCGGCGCGTACCTCCGCCAGTGGTCCACAATCGCCTGCGCCGTGATGCGCGTCACCGTCGCCACCACGTCGTCCGGAGACAGGCCCAGTGCCGCGCCCTCGGCCACCAGGTCGTCCGCCAGCGTGTCGCGGAACACCTCGCGGCCCGTCGTCTTGGGCGGGTTCCAGCTAAAGTAGGGGATGCGCTTGTGGAAGCGGTCCACCATGCCCTGGTTGACGGTGCCGCGCTTGCCCATCTCGCCGTCCTTGTCGTACTCCTGCGCGCCCGCCGTGTAGTGGCGCACGACGCCGTCGATGAGCGCGTTGCCCGGGCCCGTGTCAAAGTCGTAGGCGTCCTGAGGGCCCGACGGCGGGATGAAGCACACGTTGGCAATGCCGCCAATGTTCTGGCACGCCCGCAGCTTGCCGGGGTGGTGCAGCAGCAGCGCATCAAAAAAGGCAATCAGCGGCGCGCCCTGGCGGCCGGCGGCCTGGTCGGACACGCGGAAGTCGGTGACGGTCGTCACGCCCGTGCGCGAGGCCATGAACGTGCCCTCGGCCATCGTGAGGGCGGAGCGCGGGATGCCCTCGTCGGGCATGCTGGCGAGCCAGATGGTCTGGCCGTGCGAGCCGATGGCGTCGACGTCGTTCTTGAGGTCGACGCCGTTGTCGGCGCAGAACTGGATGGCGGCGGCGGCAAAGACCTCGCCGAGCAGCACGTTGACCTCGGACAGCTCCGACGCCGACGTCTTGTCGTACTTGATAATGTTGAGCACGCGCTTCTTGAGCTCGGCGTCCAGCGGCACTTCGCCATACTTGAGCAGCGAGAAGTGCATGGGCGACTCGGGCGTCTCCTGGCGGAAGTGGCACAGGGCACAGTCAATGCCGTCCTGGCGTGTGTTAGTCTCTCGATTGAAACATTTCATTGAAAACCGACGAACGAACCCTCCAACTTCAACGTACCATCGACGTGCCGCTGTTCATGCCCAGCACCTTGACGTCCAACGGCTGGCCGCCGGTAGCCGAAGTCGAGTCCGCCATTTTCTCGAGCAACGATGGACTTGGGTCGAGAAAATAAAAAGAAGGATAAATGTGTAGACCACAAAGACGGTGATGTAAAGGCAGTCACACAAGGAGGGGAGATTGCCCTTTTGGATTTCAAGTTTCTAGATTTTGACAGAAGGCACGCCCAATGAGAGATATGGGATGGGGGTATATGGGTAATGAAGAAAACAAAGTAGGGTGAGGGACACGCCTGGATAATAAAACGGCAAACGGGAGAAGGAAGAAGGAGAGGAAAAGAAAAGAACAAAAAACTGGCGGGAGTAAGGAAGCGAGGGAACGGGTATTGCTGATTATCTCGACGGCGGGATGGGGCAAGATGTCGTCAAAGCGAGGAAAGAGGGAGAGACGAACGGGGCCGACGGGAGGGAGATAAGACAAAAAGAGGGTTCGTTTTGATTTTCCTTTTTCTGTTTCCCGTCGGTTAGGTATTGCCTCGTGTGGCTCTCTTCTCTAGATGCTCTCGTCCGTTTAAGGCAACGGCGTTCTCCGCAAATGTGAAGGCAAGGGGGTCAGGGAAGGAGAGAACCGCTGCAGATTGGCCCCAAAACGCGAAAGAGCGAACAACATGGTGCACGAAGGGGCCGTGGCGACGGCAAGACGACAAAAGGAAGGGGAAAAGAAAGAAAAGGCAATGCGGAGAGGGAAGGGGCTCCGCAACGGAAGTAGCGACCGGCACGAGGCAACACGGGCGGCCGCAAAAGAAGTCTCATTGGGGCCCTCTATTTTGTGTCTTGGCCTGGTATGGGTGGGCCGCCGTCTATCATTCACAACCAGCGAGCCACACACACACACACACACACACACACACACACACATGTACGAGTAGGAAACAGCTCCGGAAGAATGGTGTTCCCCATGCTCTCTCCGCATGTCAAGTTCCCTTCTGTCTAGTTGCAGAGTTGCAGCTACTGCAGGCAATCGTTTTCTGCTGCACGCGATCACTCGTAAGCAGGGGGTGCAAAGCACATCGAAATAGGAAAGAACAACCCGGCGAGTGCCATTTTGAGGGGAGGGCAGGCAAGTGCAGGGACAGAGGGAACAGGAAGGAGCGCAGGCGTCTTCATCCTCGTAAAAGTAAAAGAAGAAAAAAACGGCAAGCACTACGGAAGTACGACGTAAGAGCCATGAAAGAGGGAAGAGGGCAACAAAACGGAAAAGAATAACGGCGGGCGATCCGCCGCGCGCTAGCTCTCGACACCCTCTTTCTTCTTTTGTTCTTTCTTCTGTTCTACACTGGAGAGAACGGCCGCCCAGAATAGGTCCAAGGGTGGTCACCGGTCCAGAACAAATGGTGACCGCATGGCAAAGCCGGTCTAGAGAAGGACGGAGAAAAAAGAAGGGACGTGAAAACAAGAAATCGTGCATATGGCTAGCCCGGCAGATCCAAGGTGTTGGGTTTTGAAGGAGCAGACAGCCTCGCAGTCGCCAGACGGGAAGGATGTGGGAGGCGAGATGAAAGCAACCGGAATGATGGGATGCGATGCCAGCCAAACAGAGACGGCTAAGAGGCTAAGCGGTTACAAGGCTACGAGGCAGAAGGCAAGAGCACTGCTTTGCTGCTTTACGTCGCACTGATGTTCGACTGACACTTTCTTGAAAGCGGTTACACGGCAACATGGGAAGATGTCTCTCAGGTGGTTTCTGGGCGCTGGAACCCGTCTTCTCATCTGCCCTTCGAGCAGCTCTTCATCGTCTGCCTGTGGCTACGCGGTTACACGGCTGTACGGCGGCCTGGAGCCTTGCCGCAAATCACAGGCCCGCAACGCAGCCTGCCTCTGTCTTCCTTGCGCAATGGGCTGCAGCTGGGCCCGGCAGTGGCGACCCACCTTTACCAGGTCTTGCCCCGGAGATGATCGGTTGCAAGTCGCCGCCCGGCTGCCGTCTTAGCTTGCCAGCTTGTGCAAACATTCTCGAACGCGTCTGGTCCTCTCAGACATGCCAGTTTTCCTGCAGGGCGATGGCATTCTTGTCTCTTGGCCGTTCAGCTGCCTGTCGGTTGAGGAGTGCAATCTTGTTGACCGTTGGTTTCCGACCGTCTGTGAGGCCAATCAATACCTGCCATTTTTGTTTAACATTTTGCGCTCTTAACGCTCCCTCCGTGCCGAGTCCTTGGCCATCCGCTCTTTCCGCCCGTGAGCCGACCTTTGTCCTTGCCTATAGATCTCGTGTACGACGTAGTTCTGGAACAGGGCAAGGAAGGCGTGACAGGAAGGCGAGAGAGGAGAGGGAGAGCGACGCTCAGCGAGGAAGGAGCCATGGAGACAACAATCCGGGGATGGGAAAGGGGCAGAGGGGAAAGAGGCAATGGCGCTCATTTCTCGCCAAGTTTAGGCGCCATTTCGGGCCCCCTTTGGCTTCATTTGGCTTCGTTTTCTCATCTTTCGCCCGATCTTGTTAAGAGTGTCGTCACTTTTTCCATTTTCCCCTTCGTGTTTTTTCTCTTCGGGTCCCCGTTGTCCAACGCTTGCGCTTGTGGGGCGCAAGGCTACTGCTCCTACGCTAGCTCCCCCCATCCTCCGTGTTTTTCTTTTCCTCACCTTTGCCTTTGCTCCTCCTCCGCCATCACCCACCTCCATCAACATCCACATTCAACCTCCGTCGTCCCACATCCTCCACACTCCGGGGGCTATTACGCCAGATGCTGCAGAGGAACCACATGGTTTTAGACCCGATGTGAAAGCGCTCGACCAGGACCGGCCGCGCTGTGACTCTTCCTGTGGCAACCTCTCCGCGAACACGCGCGAATTAGGGAAAGACGTTCTTGTGACGGAAGTAAAAAAACAGAAAGAAAGAAAAAGAGGACCTTACTTGTTGCTCCTGCTCACGAGATCCCACTCTGTTTTCTTTTCTTCTTTCTCTCGTCTCCTTTTTCACTACTCCCTTCCGGCCGGAGCTCGTTTCCTCTCGGCTTCTCGATCCATTGACCTTTTAACCTTTTCAATCTACCTTCATTTACTTTATTTAATTCGTTTTTGTTTTGTCATTCGATCGGAAGCACTCCAGTCTCGTCCGTCTTCCGACCGTCGCTCTTGCCATCGCTCTCTCTTCCTCGGCTTCTGTCTCGTCTTACCTCGTCTTACCTCGTCTTCCCTTGATCCCCCCGAGTGCGCCCTTCCCTCGGACGCGCAGGGACCAAGACAGGGCTCGCGCAGTTGGGCGCTTGCTTCCGAGGTGCATACGACGTGTGTTGCTGCGTCCACGTGTGGCAGGGCCCCGGCTTTCATGTTCTATTAGACGCACTGGGCTTGTTTGCTTGCGATCTTCATCGAGGACTAACCAACCCGAGCACTGATATTCAGAGATATATATAAATATATATCGGTCTTCCCTCCATCCCCCGTTTCTCTCTCCCCTCATCGCCTCCCCAACACTTTTTTTTCCAATCCCCCTCCTTCCCCAGGGCATCTCTTTGGTCCTTCCCCATACTTCACCCCTCTCATACCGTGGCCATCATGGGCTACACCACCTATTGGAAGAGGTTTTCACCTCGCCAGCTTAGCATTGCCATCCAGACCTTCTCTCTGATCAGCATCTTCTTCGAGGGCTATGATCAGGGTGTGATGGGCGGTGTGAACTCAGCGCCTCGCTACGTCCAAGAAGTCGGCATTGGTCTGCCTGACGGCACCATCACCAGCACTGTGCACGAGGGTGGCATCGTCTCCGTGTACTACCTGGGCTGTATCTTCGGCTGCTTTGCTGGCGGCTGGGCCGCTGACCGCATCGGCCGCATCAATGGTCTCTTCATTGCCGCCTTCTTCGCGCTCGTGGGCGGCGCCCTGCAGGCTGCTACGCAGTCCAGTGACTTCATCCTGGTCGCGCGTGTCATCACCGGCATTGGCACCGGTGCCCTGACTGGCATCACCCCCGTGCTCGTGTCTGAGGTCTCCACGGCCAAGCACCGTGGCGGTTACCTAGGCTACGTCTTCATTGCCAACTACCTGGGTATCTCCCTTGCCTATTGGATCTCCTTTGGCCTTGCCTTTGTCGACAATGGCTACTCGGACGTGCGCTGGCGCTTCCTGCTGGCTTTCCAGACGCTGCCCGCCCTGCTGTTGCTCGCCGGCATCAAGATGCTGCCCGACAGTCCGCGTTACCTCGCTTCTGTTGGCCGCACCGACGAGGCGCGCGAGGTCCTGACGCAGCTGCGCGGCGGCTTTGGTGAGGACGTGCACCACGAGTTCCTCGAGATCGTGGCTGTCGCCAAGGACAGCCAAAAGAGCTCGCCCCTCCAGTTTGCCAAGATTCTCGCCGGCCGCGGTGGCAAGCCCGGCCACCGTCTCGGCCGCCGTGCCTGGCTGTGCCTGTGGCTGCAGATCATGGCCTCGTGGACTGGCATCACGGCTGTCACAGCCTACTCGCCGACGCTGCTCAAGCAAGCTGGCTACACGGATCTCACGCAGAACGGTCTGGCCGGTGGCATCAACACGATCGGCATCGTCGGTACCATCATCAGCGCGCAGATTGTCGACCGTCTGGGCCGCCGGCGCTGTCTGATTGGCGGCTCCTTCGGCCTGTTCGCTGTCAACCTGATCGCCGCCAGCGTCTACGAGGGCGCGCGCCACAACCCGACCAAGGTGTCCCAGTACGCGCCGGCCGCCGTGACGATGCTGTTCCTCTTCAACCTATTCTACGCAGCCACTTGGGGCACCGTGGCGTTCCTGATCCCGACGGAGATCTGGTCGTCGGACATGCGTGCCCAGGGCAACGGCTTCGGCATCACGGGCTGGGCCATCGGTGTCGGCTGGACGACCCTTGTCAACCCCATCATGTTCGCCCAGCTGGAGAGCCGGACCTACTTCTTGTTTGCTGGTCTCAACCTGCTCTGGACGCCCATTATCTACCTCTGTATGTTCTTTCCTCGCTCCGCTCGCTTGTTCACATTGCTAACCATCACAGTCTACCCGGAGACCGCCGATCGGTCGCTCGAGTCCATTGACGCCCTCTTCTCCACCAGCAGCCCCTTCAACTGGAACATGGAGAAGGCCTACCGTGAGCACGGCGACGTCCTGGCCGAGCACCCCATCTCGGACCCTTCGCTGGAGTCCGCATCGTCTGGCCATGAGCAGGATAAGCCCGCCGAAGTGCCTGTCTAAACGACAGCAGCCTTCTCTGATTTTCCCTAAACTTCCCTAATCCCCCCCTCTCTTGGATACTTGCCCTTTTTGTGCATTTTGTAGATAACCAAAAAAATAGTGACGATCTTGGTCGAATGATATAATGAGAATGTCCTTTGAGTGTGTTTGTATTTCCATCTGCTATACCCCCTTTTTTATCTTCTTTCCACTTTTCCAAATGAGCATACACAAGTGTCCTAAAGGACGTCTGTTGTTTACGTGTGCCTCCGTCGCCGTTTTGACGGCCATACTCTTTTAATCAAATAATATGACCGCTTTCCTGTTTGCTGCAGCACCCATGTGAGAATAACGGCCATGCCGTATCCTATCTGCAAACGCGCTGCCTTACACGACGATGTCAGAAAGAACATGCACAACGGGACGTGGGTGGCGCCGCCATCCTTCTCCCCTCGATGCACTGCACCGCCCGTAACATGGCACCTCATGTGCATGTCGACGAAGGCTGAGCGAGGCAGTGAAATATTGAATGCTTTTACTCATTCATGGTGACATTTAAGAATCCGATGTTCTACACGTGACGCATGGACGCCTTACCTGGCCCTACCGTTCCGCCCCCCCTGCGACTGTCGGCTTTGGGCCATTTCTACCTTCCCTTTTTGGTGACGATCTGAATCTATCCATAAAACCCCCCAGCAGATGCAGGAGGGGCGATGGGCTTGCGATCGATTTCCCGTCTTCTCTCTATTCCTGTATGGGATAGTCACGTGTGTATCTTCATGTACGGTGCCCTGTTAGGCAAGTATATCGAAGGCCAAGAAGGGAATGAGGAACAGATGAGGAGGCGATAAAGATCGGGATCGGGTCGAGGCTACTACTTTACGGTGTCGTCCCGTACTCCGGGGCGCCGTGCGTCGTACTTTGGCGTCTCTTTCCCTTTTCGTGATGGCGGTTGTACGACGTACAAGGCGAACGAAAGCCACGCACGTACCCGGTCTTTTCGTGACTGTGGTTGTTGCTTTGTTTTTGTCCCACACGAAGTGACGTAGCGCCCGCCGTATCCCCCTGTTCTGCGGATGCCCGTTGGGCCGGCGCGCTTCCCCCCCGTGTCTATTTCTGTCTACATCTCGCGATCTGGTTCCATGGGAGCCTGGGCCATGGCCCCAAAGCACCATAGAACCAGCGAGCATATGCCCCCATTCTGCCTATTAACGATCGATCGACGATATCCCGTTTCTCGTCTCGCACCGTTTCTCTGTCCCTCGACTGGCCTGCCGACGACGGGACTTTTGGTCACGACCTGCCGCAGGTGAACTGAAACGCTTTCTTAGGCCTCGCAGTACTTGCTCGAAGAGACGTGTGTCGCCTGAAACAGGGTAAATCCCAAGTCGAGAAAGACAGACAGATGCGGATAGATGGAGAGAGGCACGCGACAGCATCGACAACATCGCCAGCGTCGTGACCCAGAGACGAGCTTCTGGTATGCGCCGCATTGCATAGCATGGCACAACACTGCACATAAAGACTGGTGACACCGATGCACGGCGCAACCAACACAGCAGAGAGCGGCCTTCTCACAGACAACCGCAATTGGACAGGCGAAACAGCACGTGGCGAGATGCATTTTGGCATATTGATCGTCCACCCTCTTCCTCTGTTCTGCACCGCCTTCTTCCGTCTCTCTCGCTCTCTCTCTCTCTCGTTGTGTCTCCCTTGTTTCCTCCCTTTGTCGCTTCACCAACGAGCCTCCCGCTCTGCGGAGTGCGTCCCTTCCCCGTTGGTTTTCGAGACCGTTGGCTCTTGCCTTTTTGTTGGTTCTCTCGACCAGTGCCATGGTCGCCCTTTCCCTCCCTCTCGCTGCTTCCGGGCTCCCTTTACTGTTTTTTGGGGATTCTCGTTCGCGCCTGCCTCCGCTACGTAGGAACATGACCCATCGTGCCTGCCCGTTATCATTGACGGCCCTTGAGACGCAGCTGCGAACAGACAAGAGACCCAAACAGGAAGTCGGTATGGTGTTTGCACGTCTGCACCTTCCTCGCCATCTGCAAGCAGGCAGCTGTGCAGATTCCGTGTACGTCAACTTTGTTTCTCCATGGTCTCACGTACGATACCTCGATACCTGGGCGTGAGGCAGCACAACTCCGCTACGTAGCCTGAGAAATGCCAAACAAAAATATGACACAAGTTAAGCCTCCGCAGTCCCGTCCGTCGATTCATTCCTTTTCTTTTCCTGTTCGGCGACCAAAAACAAGGGAAATGAGAATACAATGGAATCGAAACACCGGCACAAGCGCAGCCTTTCGTGTTTCCCTCGTTCTTTCCTTTTAGGGCAATTAGTGTTTGTTAGTGGTTGAAGCGCTCTGCGCTCTTGCAGCCCATCCCCTCTTTCCCTTTCCTGCACGCTATTTCTCCGTCTGTTCGCTCTTTCCCTCCATTGTCTCGTATGAACGGCACCCATCCCCACACACACCTTTTGCCACTGTCTGAACTGTCTCCTTCAAAGGATGCATGGCTTTGGCCGTTTGTTGCTCGCCATGAGTTTGTCTCTCTCTTCACACTCTCTCCTCTTTTCTAGTGCAGCAATGCACCTCAAATGCGGGCTCCACTCCGCTCTCTTGCGAAATTGAGAAAAAAAGGACGAAAATAAGAAATGGCAAAAGAAGGGTCGAAAAGTAAAAAGAAAAAGAAAGAAAAAGGGCAGCCAGTTTTATGTCTACTTTCTCTGTCTTCTTTTTTTTTTAAATACGGAGTTAAAGAAAAGAAAAACGCGATAAAAAGAAGGTTCAGAGTGCTCACAGCTCTCCACACTTCCCATATTGCAGCGCCTTGCCTATCCGAGGAGGTTAGAAAGTCAACGTCTCTTCCCGCTTTCGACCTTTCTTCATCGAGTGAAGGGCGCATCGGCAAGGGAAAGGGCAGCAGCAGGCGGGAAAAATAAGATAGACGTGAGGGAGAAAGAGGAGGAACCTGAGACAAAGTACCCAGGAAAAAGCCACTACGGCGGAAAATAGTATGGGGGAGGCAAAAAAACGCAACAAAGAACACGAAGCAGAAGATACCAGGACCCCCCTGTGCCCCTGCTGGAGGCTTGGGGCTGCAGGGACTGGGGGGACCACCCATTCCGCAAAGAGTATCTGAACGGGGCACACCCAATGTACGGGCTCAGGATTCTTCGTGCATTTTTCATAGTTTCACCAATGGCCAGAAGACCGGTCCAGTTCTCATATTTTCGGAAGTATCTTACGACGTAAAGAGGGCATCGCGAGGGAAAGAACAACCAACGCATGTATCTCATTTTGTCGGCCGTTCTCCCGTGTTCACTCGTAAGATAATCCGTACTTGTAGCACAAGTATCTTCCAGTCAGAAAGGGGGCCAAAACGACCTGGCCAAACGAGCAGACGAATGCCGTGCCGAACTCCCAAAAAAACCAAGAGCAAGGCAAAGAAAGCAAAAAGGGGGGTCACAGAGCAGGAAAGTAGAGCGGCAGTAGCGTCTGATAACGGCTGCAAGGCAAGATTGCCACTTGGGTTGCTGCTGATGGTGGGTGTCCTTGGCTCTGGGGGGCACAGGGGGGGTGGCAGGGTGGGGCCACTTGGGCTGTGGCCAGGGTGAGGAGTCAGGACAGACTACGGAGGTATGTCGTAGAAAATGCGCCTGGTCGGCGAGCTTTGCGTGATTTTCCTATTTCGGCCCTGAGCCTCGGCCACAGCACTGCACTTTGGCTTCCTTTTCTGCCCGTTCTAGGTCATTTTGCACCCCCCAGAACTCGTCTGTCTCGCCCCCCCTTTGTCTCTTCTGTTCTGTCCCTCTTTTCGGCCTCCGGTTTGGCTGTATCTCGCCCCTCTAGTTGTACTTTATGCCGTCCAAACATCATTTTTCTTTATTTCTTTTTTTGCGACTTCGATCCTCTTCGTATTCCGCCATTTCACTTACTCACAACCTCGTCCACTACGAGTTGCACCAACGCCCCCTCCAAGCTGACCATCCTTTTCAGTGTCCCTTCCCCTTTTCTTTATTTATTTTTTACCTTTCTCGATCACCCAACTATCTCGGAATGCCATCCGCCATCCTTCGTTATCCACACAGCCTGCCCCATCCTATTCGAGTTTGGTTTGGCTGAGTCGCCCTCGTGGGCTGCAGTGCTTTGTTTGCCGCAGCATGCGTGCGTACTCGGTGTATAGTGTGAGATACTATCTTGCTCTCTCTCTCTCTCTGTCCCCGTACTCAGCTCCGTACCGTACCCGTTTCCTCGTGCATATCGCTTCTTCTCTCTCATCTTCTTCGCCCCCCCTCTTTCCCCTATTCCGCCCACACCAACTCAAAAGCCCGCCTCCGTGTCACGCCAGCTTCTCTCGTCATCCGTGCCCCATTGTCTCACGAAAAGATACTTGTTAAAGAACGACCAACTGGCCAGCCCCCCATGGGTGGCAAGGGAAAGGGGGACGGAGCGAAACAGAGGTGAAGCCAGTAAGATATCATTTGACAGGACCATGCAGGCCCATCCCTGGGCATCGTGGCCCAACAACCCCGTAATTCGGTGCACAGGTCACACTGAGGCATCGTACGGGTCTGGCCTGGCCTGGCCCATGCATCTTGCAGCTGAAGTACCCAGCGCCGTAAACCTCTTCTTCTTCCCTTTCACCAGGTCCTGGTCCTACGGAGTAGTGTTTTTTTTTTTTTTGGTGGTGGCCCAGGCCTGTCTCTTCGGGTCAGTGCAACACTGCCTTTTTCTCTTCTCTTTGCTTCTGCTCCTCCCCCCACCCACCCCTGATTCCCTTGACGCCCATCATGGAGGACTGGGACTGGGATCCTCGCTTGAACCCATCCTCCCAAGGCGGACCAGCATGGGCTCTTCCGTCCTGCCCGTTCGCCCCTTTCCTTTCAGAGCAAAGGGCCAAAACAGAAAAACAGCGCATGCACATGGGCAGTGAAAAGAGGGCTCTGGCGCACGTTGGTTAAATGCGGGAGGCAGAGAGCGTGCATGATAAAGGAACCGCCAAACAGTCGAAGATGGAAAAAGGGGGAGACAAGACAAAACAGACAAGATACTTGTAGAAGAAGCAAATAAGTCGACAAACAGAGCAAGAGAAACGACAATCAGCATGTCTCAGTCCACTTGCCCACTCGACCCCTCTTACTTTCGTGCAGGTCTTCATCATCCTCTCGAGTTTCTCGGGGCTACTTTTGAATTAGCTTTCTGTCTTTCTCTCAATTCGACATGCAGGCTGCGCTTCGCGTGCAGTCGGTCCCCTCACCAGTGGGACAGATCTATGGCTCCTACGAAAACGCAAGGCGACGAGGGCTGAGATGCTCACCGTCAAATGCAAAGAGAACGGCCGTTGTCCTTGTTATTCGCATTTCTCTTGCCCAACACGACCCTACTCCACATCTCGAGCGTCTGCCCCCCGGTCGTCGCTCTTTCCCTGCCGCACACGGTGGACGGGGACCGGAGCACGGGTCACTCCTTCTGTCTTCTTTCTCCCTCCCCCCTCCCCCCCTTTTGTTCCTTTCCTTCCTTTTATTATTTTCTTCCACCTGGCTTGCTTCTTTCTTTCCTTGACAGGCGGTTTGTGGGTGGCAGCTTCCCCCTCCCATCTCTCCCGTCGTGTTAATTTCCCAGTTTCCCGCATGGCAGTTGTGGCAGGCCACCAAGTGGTATGCTACCATGCAGCATAATAAGAAAGAGACTAGAAAAAAAGCAAAAGGTAGCAGAGCTCGCAGAGTTACCTCGTGCTTTTCCTATTACAAAAGGCGAGTGTGACTCTGCCCGCGCGTCGTTGATTCCGGGAGACTGGGAATGGGCTGTGCACCCGCCTTGCGAGAGAGACAAAGAGACAAGAAAACAGCGGGCCAGAACTCTGTTGTCAACGGAAGGAGCTCCCCTCCTCTTCTTCTTCACTCCTTCCCTCCCTTCCTTCCCGCCCCCTTTTTTTTCTCGTTTCCCGTTTCCCGTTTGCCTTGTCCTTGGGACCTTGGGACCTTTTTTCGGGGCTTTGCCTATCTTTTCCCTTTTCTTGCTGTCGCAGGGCCCAAGGCCATGTGCCGTGCGCCCGTCAAGCAAAACGAGGTACGAAAGAACGGCAGTGTACGTCCGTACGTTGTCTGTTAACCGCTTGGGGAGGCGCGCCTGAAAGGGGAAAGAGTCAGGTCCGGTCACTTTTGGCAGCTGTTCTTGTGTCTTTTTTTGGCAGGTTTTAATTAAGGTATCTTACCGCCCCGTTATCGAGGCGCGTCTGTCACTGCCGAAGACGATTTGAGCGAAACCTCTCTCCCATCAGCCACAGGGCACTCCACGGCGGCAGCGGCCTGTCTCTGCCGTTGCATCTTGGATGTGCCAATCCTTCATCCTCCAGCGTTCGAAAAAGCCCCAGTTTTTAAGATGCTCTCCCTGCAAGCTCTTGTCTCTTCCATCTTCTCCGCAAAAGCAGCTTTTCCAACAAGTATCTTACAAGTACGACGTGCTTCGTATGTCCATAATCACCTCGAAGCCCTTTTTGAATTTTGCTTTTCATTTCCCGGCGAGAACTCCATCGGTGGGCTGACAAGTAGCCCAACACGCATCGATACATTGCGGACAGCCAAAAGCACAAAGAAGCAGAGGTATTGACGCGTGCCTTTCCTTGCCGTTCAAGTCCCCCCTGCTTGCCCTCCGCCTTTCCAGGCCGCAAAACTTGCGCTAGCCCCTCCTTTCTCGCTTCTTCCAACGCAAGTGACCCCCCTGTCGCCGTCGTTCACGGCTCTCTCGACTCGCCCGGGCCCCGCTTATGGTTATCGATGCCAATCTCCTCCACCCCCCGAAAATGATAGCAATCGATAGTTCGAGTCGCCCTATTTTTATTTGCCCCTGTTAAACGAAAAAAGAGAGTCGATCCCTCTGATGAGTGAGTGAGATGCGCGCAAGAGCTTTTTATTTTCATTTTCATTTTATTTTATTTTATTTTTCCGCGAGCGTTTCCTGGCTTGTTTCTTTCTTCGGCCTGGCTCTATTCTTTCTTTCTTTCTTTTCTTTTTGGTTCTCCTCTCAAACTACGGGGAATTGAGTGTGACTATCTTTTTCAGCTCATTGCCATGCATAAGATTGCCTTATTTCCAAATGCAGCAATACGCGTTTCTACTTACACAACTCTTGCCCATGTTGCACCAGCGAGATTGATCATGTCCCGTTGTCCACTATGCAACCGCGTTTGCAGCGGCAGCTTAATACAGAGTCATAAGGAATAAAGATAGCACAGCCTTATTTAGGTCCATGCTTTTTGCCGTGTGTTTTCTTACGAGAAAGAAAAGAACTTCGAGGCTCACGGCAAGGCCCTGTCATCTCCTTGCTCTCCGTGCTGCGCATATCGCGATGCAGACAGACCAGACGTTTGCTCCTTCCTCTTGGTTTCGATGTTCAATGAACGCCATCCACGTTCATGGACGAGCGCTCCCTGCACTTTCCCTCGCATGCCGCACGTTCGTAACTTTCTATCCCATCCTTCCCACCCCCCAATATTGTGTCAAAAAAAAAAAAAAAAAAAAAAAAAGAACGTCCTCTGGTGAGCAATAGGACACAGAATCCAAACTGCGTCGAACTGCGCAGGACCATCCCGCAGGACACACACCCATACCACACACACACTCACAAGCACACACGGCCCATCAGACCCAGGCCCAGAGAACCCTGTCCATCACACTTCGGTGTCTTGTGCATGCTGCATGCGTGGAGCCAGAAAACGGGGCCAGCATTGGTGCATGGATGGGGTGGCTACGTCGTAGGCCCGCGGCGAGCCAAAGAAATAGAGACAAAAAAAATCCAATCAATAAGATTGCCCTGTGGCCACAAGCCCGCTGCCGGAAGGCTTACGCGATGCGCTGCCGCTTCCTCCAGTGAATCCAACAATTCAGTCTAGCTTTCCATGTGTCAGAAGAGAGGGGACCGAAAGAACAAATGACTGCGCGATCGAGAGAGGCCCTTGAATGAAATACGAAGAGGATATCTGACGGGGGGACCGGCGCGTGTTGCGCCATGCGCTCGATCAGCTGGTATCTGAGGATGCTTGTCGTTCGTACGGAGAAAGATATCTTTCGTTGCCTCCTCGACAGTCATCTTGTCTCGTATGGTACGAGGCCGCTGTCTTTCGCGCCCCGCTGCCCTGTCAGATGAACCCTGCAATAAAGCAAGTAAGTAAGTTATGAAAAGACAAGCGGCGTTTGTTGTTTTCTGTATGCCGCTGAAGGCCAAAGCCGTTGGGACAGTTGCACGCACCCTTCTTTTCCGGATTCGGCAACTCTCGGTGCTAATACATAGCGATCTTGCGGGGAAAGGTTCCCCTAAACATATGCACTGTATTTTCGTGTCTGCCCTGTGTGTCCATCCATATTTCGGCGTCCGGCGTATTCGCTGCCCAGGGCAAAAGACACAATGCCCCATAGGCAAGACGACATCGTCCTGAAGCCTCCACCCTCGTTATCCGAAGGAGAACAATTCTCCATTCAACGCGCGACAGGGGTGATGCACATCTCGCACTGAGCGCCTGCTGACCCGACCACCAACACCAGCAAGAACCCACCCGGTGGCCTTGTCCAACAGAAGGGGAGGAGAAAAAAGACGGGCAAGAAGGCGTGATCTCCACACGCAAAAGATACCCAGCAATCATTCTCATTATCAATGTTTTTCATTGCTTTTCTTTCCCAAATTCTCCTTTCGCTTCTGGCCCCCCCTCTCACTCTCCCCTTCCGTGTGTCGACAAGTGTGGGGCAGCGTGTTTTCATCCCTTTCTCGCTCGTGCACTTGGCCGGGTTGGCCTGGGCGCTACCAGATTAGTCTATTGAAGCTTTTGCAGCACTAACGCGCTAGCCTCTTTCGCTCATTTTTCGTGACGCGCTTGTTCTCGATCCTCATTTCGTTTTTTTTTTTACTGGCAGCTGTTCGTTTTCCGCAGCGCTCAGAAGAACGGCGGACGAAGCGGGACAAAACGCCCCGGCCAATTTTTTTTTTTCTTTTTTTTTTTCTTTTCTTTTCAGGGCTCCTCTCGCTGTGCTGCACCCCCATGTCCCAGTCCAAGGCCCCCAAGAAGAATGCTTGGGCCAAGGTGATCGGCAAGTCAGATACTTTCGTCTGAAGCTGCGAGGCAAGGAACAGACGAAGAGAAACAGTTGTCATTCTCGCCGCTGGAATTGTCGCCACGGCTAGCACGCCGCCGTCTTTTCCGGAGTGACGGCCAGGCCACAAAATGCAACATATCTTACAAGTGCGCGTAGCCTACGACAACACGACAGCCTGGCATGGTCTTGATGGGCTCCCTGGCGCGCTATTTTGGCAGCCAAACGGCCTTTGTGACTTGAAAGGCTCGGAGTACGACGTCTGAGCTGATGGGGCGCGGGTTACGGAGACGCGCTAGAATTTCGGCAGACATGAGAGAAATAACGATACAGGCGCAGAGACGGAAAGAGAGGAGAGACACCAGAAAGAAGAAGAAAAAAGGCAAGAGCCTAGCCCCCCATCTCACATGACGGCTACGAAGTATACAACGCTACTTCCCTATCTGAAGAAAAATAAGTGTCGAACAAGTATCTTCTGGGGCGAACGGCCAGGGCCACTGATGAAGAAGGGACGACGCAAGGGGGGCGGGAAGTGACAACGGCAGGAATCACCGAGGACAGGATCTCCTTGGAGAAAGAAGACAGGGAAAGAACGCATCCGTGTTGTGGCGCCTGTCTCCTTGTTCTTCTCTGCTGCCAGGTCGAAGAAGCGAGAGGACGAAGTGCGTAGCACACCTGCTGCTCGCACGTTGTTCCTCCCTCGAAGATTCCCTAGCACCCGGCTAGTTCTAAAGTATCGTTGATTGCAGAAGACACGGCGCGAGGCAGAGAAAGAAGAAAAAGAAAAGAGAGACAGCACCAAACAAGTATGAGTGGGTCCCAGTTGCGCGAACGCATTCACCAAGAGATGCTGTGGCCAATCAGGATCGCTGCCCCTCCCTCTTGCAACGCCCATCCACACTCTGCCTTCCTGCCCTCCTTTTCTTTTCCTTCGACCTCTCCACACACACCTCTTCCATTCTTTCCTACTCCGTAGTCTCCAAGTGTCTTTCTTTGCAATTACGGAGTAGGGGCGTGCTTCTCTCTTTCCCTCGGTCTCGTCTTCTCTGTCGGCCACCCGCTCTTTCTTATGTCGCATGTCGGCAAGGCAAGATGACTTTGCGCTTTTGAGGCTAGCGTGGTCACGGGTACTTTTGTGCCTCCGTACCTGTCCCTCTGCGGCGCCCGCAAAATGCACGAAAAATAGATTCCGCTCTCCGCAGCACCCCGACCCTGGTTTCCTTGACCACCCGCGCTGGACGCAAAGTATTCCTGCACACGCTATTTGCCCATACGCGACTTCTTCCTCGTTTTCCCCTGTCACATCTTTTCAGTCTTGTCGGTCGAAATCCTTGTCGTTGGTCTAACCGCCTTCGGAAATGCTAATCCAACAGCCTCTCGTCTCTTTTAGCTTGTCCCCTTCATTCGATTTGATGTTTTCTTTCTGTCTTTTTATTCCGTTTGGTGATTTTTTTTCTCTCTTTCTTTCTCTGTCGTCCAATGCTCCTTCTCTGTAGTCTGGTTTTCGGCGTGGGTTGTGCCTGCCAGATCTGCGCCGTGGCCCATCTGCTCTTTCCTCTATCTCTCTTGGTCCTGCCTTCCCCCCTTTTTTGTGTCTTGATTGTTCATGGCTCCTTCCTCCACGGCGACTTGTCACGACCACCTGTGCATTTCTCCTCGCTAGCGCATTCTTCCCAGCAGCGACAATATCCAGTCTCGTTCCACCCAACGCCGCGCCCCCCCCTTCCTTCTCTTCGGGGAAGTTATCCAAGCCTCCGTCTTTTTTTCTCTCTCTTGTCTCTCATCCATTCCGTACTGAGTACCTACGAAATACTAAGATACTAAAAACCGCCCAGTCCAGGCTGGATCGCTCTTACCCTGTCTTTCTGGGCCACCCCTTCCCGTCCCTGCACACGTTGTCCCGGGGTCCTGCTCTGAAAGCTTAATGCTTTTTTCTTCTCTTTTTCTTCCTGTCAGGCACTCTGCAGTCGTATTGAGGCTGGGCGAGTGCAGCCGTTCTCCTTTTTACTCCGCGCGCCCAGACCTTTCCTAATTTGTTGACCTTGATTTCTTTTCGGTGCTGGGGTTGCCATTTGTTTTCTTTCTCCTCAAAGGAGAGTAAGGTGCTCCGCTTTTATCTCCTCTGATGTTTTTTATCGTTTTGGAGGGGGCGTCTTCTGGTATTTCTTTGGGGCTAGGAATAGGAGGCAGGCGCGACGCAAACACATCTGAGAGTGTGTGCGCACATTCCTCCCGTCAAACTTCTGCTGAGAACTTCAGCTCGCAGGTCGTTCCTGCCACTCTGTTCTCCAATCTTTAAACCGCCTTAGGCACTTGTCTTTTTTGCGTACCCAATGCAGCATTTATGGGCAAAGTCCTCACGCAAATACGGAGTGAGGTATCTGAAGAATAAACTGCGTTGTCCTATCTGTGCTAGGTCGCTACTTCCTCTTTCGTGTGTTAGTGCTCTCCCTGGCGCGTTGTCCGCCGAACAGCAACTTTACCCTGCGCGTTACCAGCCCGCCACCAACCTCCACCCCTACCAAGACGAGACCCCCAAGACCAGCGCCGCCATCAAACTAAACTCCTTGTCTAGCTCGCTCCTTCCTTCTGCCTGGCCGGTTTTCCTCTCCATTTTTTTCTTTCTCTCTAGTCCTTTCCCACGCCGCCCGTTTTCATTTTAACGCTCTTCAGCAGGGAAGGAAGGACTTGCATATTATCGCCCTCGCGCTTTCCCTTCGTTTCCCCCTTGTCCTGGGCTGTTCCTTCTCTCCCAGACTCCAAAGAGCGAACGTGCCCCCCCACCCACTTCCCCGGCGCGTGCCACAAAACCACACTTGCTTCCCTCCCTCTTTCCTCAAAAGAGAAAAGACGCTTTCCCTCAAATAAGTAATATACCTCCCCCCAGCTCTCAGCCCCTTCTTACTCTTTTCTGCTTTCATTCTGTCTCAGAGGAAAACGAGAGAGGTCGAAAACTTTCCCAAAGCATCTCGCAGCTGAACACACAAGGCCGTACAAAGATTGAGCCGTATCGCATCCACTTTCCTTTTTTCTGTTCTCCCTTCCTTCTTTGCACCATCTCCTCTTTTTGTTCTCTCTTTGCTGCACAGTTGCAACCTAAAAAACGCACTGAGCGTGTCGCGCCGCAGAATAAAAGAGGAACTTCCCAAATCAGGACAAGACTTCCCACCAGGCTCGATTCAGGCTGGCACAGCACCCAACCAGAGTTCTGCGACAGCAAGCAAAAAGGGCAGCCTTTCAGCAGTCAACGCCAGATTCAGCATAGGCCCGTTGGCACAACGGCTCTAACCAGCATCTCTCCACTGCAGCTACACTTCCAGTGTTGATCTTTTCCTACACTTTTTTCTCTCCTTCTTCCCTTTTTAACCTTTTTGCTTCCCGTTTCGTGATACCTCGCGCACGAGTTGGTTCACTTCCTCCTCATTGTCTGCTTTTTGTTCTCTCGTCGCTTCTTTTCATCCCTCTTTCTCTCCCTCCTTCCTCTCCCCCGCCTACCTCCCTACGAGTTGACGCCCCGTTCGTTTCCAACTCGCTCCTTTTCGACAACGACAACGCGCCGCGTCGAATCCTCTTGACTCTTCCTTCGTTTCGAGATCACTTCCAAAATGGCCGACATCGCGGATCAGCACGACCAGGCTACGCCTACCGACCTCGAGGAGTCCCAATCTGTTGGTAATGGCAACACTGTTGCGGAGAGCCGCGGCACCAAGCGCCCACGCCCCAGCGCAGTCGACGACGACGATGATGATGATGAGAAGGGCGGCCGCGAGCGCCGCAAGATCGAGATTAAGTTTATCAGCGATAAATCTCGTCGCCATATCACATTTTCGAAGCGGAAGGCCGGTATTATGAAGAAGGTATGCTGCTCTTTCTCAACCCTCGCGAGCTGCCACCGAGCAGTCACCCTCGCCCACCCTCTCGCGCGTCCTCTTGCCTCTTTGGGCCTGCGTTTGCCTCTTTCGGCTTCGGGGTCCTCGCGCTTGCAGGTCCCTCTCCTCTACGTTGCCTTGGTTCTGTCTGCTAACGATTGTTATTTTCCTCTCCAGGCTTACGAGCTTTCCGTCCTCACCGGTACCCAGGTCCTGCTGCTCGTCGTGTCAGAAACCGGTCTCGTGTACACCTTCACCACACCGAAGCTGCAGCCGCTCGTCACCAAGGCGGAGGGCAAGAACCTGATTCAGGTGAGTCTACAAACACATGGGTTGGGCAAGCAGGCATGCAGACGGAACAAACAACGGATGTCTGTCCATGTTTCTCTCTGTGCGCCATGCTGAGCCTTTTCCCACCCCCATACCACTCCCGTCTACCTACCTGCATGCTAACCATTGCGTCTACAGGCTTGCCTCAACGCTCCCGAACCCACGACTGCCGGTGACAACGGCGTCGACGAACCCAGCCAGGTCGATAGTCCCGAAGAGTCCGGCTCCGGCCATCTTGCATCGCAACAGAGCCGCGGTTTGCCCCAGAGCGCGCATATGGCCCCTGGCTATATGCCGAACGTGTCCATGGACCCCAACCAGGCCCTGGCGTATAGCAACTACGTGCAGCGTAACAACCAATACGCCATGCCCCAGCATTCGGGCCACCAGACATGAAGCGGATCGTGAAGCGGATGCCGCGGTGGTGTTTGTTATCTTTTTTCGGCATTGCCATATTTGCCGAGTTGTCATGCTCGTTGTGTGTTGCGAGTCAAGGGTCTCGCTCCATTGATGCCCCTGGTTGGTTTTTTTACGACAGATCCGCATTTCTGCGTTCCCCCTCACTCTCTCCCTATCGCCGTCCTCCCCTCCCCCACGGACCTTTCTTCGTGCTGCGCTGATACCCAGCATATAATGCATTCCCCTTTCCTAATATGCGAGGCCCTTTGGTGGTGGTTTGGCGTTTTACTAGTATTTTTTCGTTTTTTTTTAACCTTTTCCCCCCTTGTCGTTTATTCCCACTCGCGACAAAGGTTTCTTTCATTTGATTTGTTTTTATTTTCAAGCTTATTTGAGGTTGTTTGCATGCTGTTGTTATTAAAGCTATTTTTATTTGTTTTTAGTCCCATTCCTCCTTTACTCCCATTGCCATGGTGGAGAAAGAGGTCGTCGGGCCAGTCCAACTCTGCTGTTTTCTACGCACTCACTACCACTTTGTTCTGCTTTCTCTGGTGACGGCGTGCACCGTGTACTCTGCCCTCAAAAAAAGATTTTATTGTTTTTAAACACGCAATACCGTTAGGAGAGATGAAAGAAAGATGTATGTTTCATATTGCGTGCACCCATGTTTACTAAAAGAGACTTACCTTACCGGGGAGATATCCAAGAAGATGCCACTACCGTTTCCCCGCGATCAAGGGCCAGCCTGACGTGTCTCCGTGTGTGGCTCTATTATGAATCTTGACATGCAAGTTGCCTAACATGATGCCTACCTAAGTGCATGTTGGTTGGTGAGAACACGAAAGCAACACGAGAGCATGTATCACCAATCGTCACCCTTGGCTGACAAGACCCTGTCATTTGATCTTTCGGCCTGGCTGGGCATGTCGTAGTCCAAGGTCAGTCAAAGCGGCATCTATGTGCACGACGGGTATCATTCTACAGGCACAAGAAGTATGTTGACCCCAAGTTGATACGTAGGCAGGTGAACCGGGTTCGCAGAGGTAGAGACCCTTCTCTCGGGGTGTTGGACCGTAGCATCAACAGAGTCTCTCTTCTTGTCCGCTGCTGCCCTGTACTCAACACAGCCCAAAGTTCAACTCCAGTGACGACTTTCTCCATGGCCTTATGGCCTTCTCCCCCACTCCTCGTGCTCAGCCTTCTCCATTATATTGCCCCCCATCATCAACTTTGGGGGAGCAGACCGAGTCAAAAGATCAAAAGAGCCAACCGTTGGGATAGTACCCTGTCGGTATATGAACCAACAAGGGACTACTTGTTCTATTTCTATTTGACCGTAGTCGTTGCCGGTGGCTGCCTTGGTAGAGCATTCACGTGGCCACCGCTTTTGCAGGCTGCCCTTCCTTTCCACGTCTGCAAATGACTACGCGGCGCAATCTATTCGAAGGATGAAAAAGGGCGGTGCGTGCCTCTTGCGTATTGCGGCACGGATAATGGGGAGGAAAGGGTATTCGGTAGGTGAAAGGGCAGAGAAAAGGCGAACATGCCCGTTTCGAACCAACGCTGCATAGATGCGTTCTGTTCGATCTCCATCCGAGGTTTTTTCAAGTGTGTCTTGTGGACAACTCGAATCAAGGGTGTGCAGCAGGTAATTCCTATGGGCAGCGGTCGAAAACGCGGCCTTGATGATTTGGAGCATACGCAGTATTTAAATTATATGCAGCTCTACTTTATTCATTTTACAATGTTTTTGGTTGCTTTCGAGGGGTTTACACAACTTTTCCTATCTTTATTGCTAGGTTTCGGTGGTTGTCGTTGCTCGCAGAGCGAAAAAAAAAATTACTGCTTTTAGACGTGTAAGTTGGAGAAAATTACCCAACTAAGGTAGGCCTTCCTCATCGGGAAGGTCACTTTTTTTGGTTGTTGCTTGGTCCCGAAAGCCTGTTTGGTCTCGTTGAGCATTTCCGGAAACAAATTACATCTCTCATGTTTTCGGTCTGTCTGTCAAACGGACGCGATCCCCTGCCCCCCCGAAGGTTGTTTTTGATGGTCTTTGCGTCCTTTCCCTTCCCATGGTCGGGGCCTGGCCCCCGGTCCCCATACGCCCGGGTCCCCTCCTGTAGATCCCTTCTAGAGCTAAAACCTAGATCCTGCCTGTGCCACCGAAATAGATACCAAGGGAGCGCAGTGCATCTGTTGAAAACGTTCATGTTGGCTTATCTGGAAAGGGGATTTGCTGCGCTTGACCAGACCAGAGGAAGTCTTGCTAGCCCAGTTTGGGCGAAGCTCACGGGCGCAACCGCTCAGCAGGGCTGCCTAGTTGCCCGCTGCGGTACGGTCTATTAGCATGCTGACGATATCGGGGGGTACGAATGCCCATAGGGGAGAAAGGTACTAAGTGCTAATTGACAAGACAAGAGGGCGTGTTGGGGCGGCACTGGCGAGGACGGCCATTATTCCGGGTACGTGTCGGAGCTCACATTTTGTTATTTGTAGGGCTGATCAATGTGAGCTCATTTATTGAAATGCGTACTTGTACTCCGTGTGCCTCTCCTTTGGCAACGTTGTCTGGGCCATTGTCTAAAAAGGTACTTGGTTTAGGATGATGCTGTCTATTTTGTGTAGTTTATTTTGTTTTTGTGTTTCTAAATTACTTTCTCGTTGTTCATTCATATTTACTTTCATCCTGTTTCTAGTTTTAGAGAAAAGAGTACTGCAATTCGAAAACATCACCTTTTTACCTTTGTTATGTTTACACGTACACAGCCCTGCCACCGATGGAAGCTTTACGTTTCTCATCCGTAAAACTTGGCCGTGGTATTTGTCGCGATGTCCTGTTCTGTTTCTCGTTGCTTTCTTTGCGCTTTGTCTCTCTGCCACGTTTGCCGGGCCCGGCGCCGGCAGGCGGGTACCGAGCGAGCACGGCTGTCTCTAAGTCCGAAAAGGGTTGCATGCATGCAGCTCTTCCCCCCATGCTGATTCGAACCAAGTAGTTGTACCCGTACTCCGTACTGATGGAACGTCGTACTGGCTGGCCGATTCTTTGGTTCCAGCTGTGGGTTTTTGGCGTGGGTTGAGCACATTTGCGCGCATTTCTGCACGGCACAGGGTCGATTCGTCACTAGCGCCACCACCCTGCGGGACAAGAAGAGCGGGCAATGTACCAGTACCTGCCCGCAAAGGGGTGCATCACGAGCATTGTGCGTCGCACGAGATAATATGATTTGTTTGTATCTACTGTGTAGACATCATGGCAAACGAAAGAATAAAAATAGAAAATAGAAAATAGAAAATAGAAAATAGAAAATAGAAAATAGAAAATAGAGAAAGAAAAAGAAACAAACGCCTGATATCTGTCCCAAAGTAACGCCGGTCGTTTTTGTATATACCCATTCATGATTTCGTATATGTGCACACACGTCTTTCGCACGTTCCTCTTGCCAAGCAGCGCACAGAGAGCAGTCGAGCCATAAATGCAGAAGAAAAAAAGAGGCGAAGAAGGACAAGACTCGACGATAGGTCGTCAGTTTGTTGTGCAGAGTTTCGCTTCGCTCGACGTGGCTCGGTGGCTCGGTATTCTCATGATGCTCTTGTGGTGCTCCCGTGACGTCCGTTTTGTGCCTCCGTGGGTGTGCTTTAGTGCTCCATCAGCACAACGTAGCGGCCCACGAGCAGGCTGCCTAAGAATGTGCCACCGAGGATGGACAGGAAGTAGCCGACGTTCATGGACATGACCGCGATCATCAGGAGATAGCCGACGCCGGCCAGCAGCGTGTCGAGCAGGGCGCGCAGCGGGTCGACGGACAGGCGCCAGGGGCGGACGTGGGTGTGGCGCTTCTTGAGGACCATGACGTCCTCCTCGATGCCGTTTTCCGACAGAATCATGCGCTTGGCGGCGGAGTCCTGGGAGATCTGCTGGGAAAGAACAGGCTTGCCGGGGACGACGACGTAGCGGCGCTCGAGCTCGGCGTCGAGCCAGCGGGACTCGGCGCGCGCCTTGAAGGCGAGGAGGCCGCGGAAGAGGGTGGCGAGCATGATGAGGAAGATGCAGGTGCCGGCGTAGGCACCCACAGAACTGGGCGTCCAGTTCAACGAGTAGAGGGGGGTGTCGGTGGCCGTGAAAAACACAGACACCATCATGGTCACGTTGGAGCTGCTGGAGCCCGAGCTGCCCATGTCCATGTCCATCGTTGCGGTGGAGGGTGTGTTGCGTTGCTGGGAGAGCGAATTGTCGAAAAGACACGGAGAGGAGGCAACGGGGCCTTATAAGAGAGGCTGGCGAGGAAATGTGTTGGGTGTTGGCGAGGTCGAGAGAGGGGGAGGTCGATCGCTCGGAGTCAGCAGGCGTGTGCAAGCTGTAAGTACTTGGAGCGGATTTGCACGGGCACTGCGGTCTAGAACAACCCCAAGAGCCGGTCCTGTTTTTTTCTTCTGCTGTTGTTGCAGGACGCTCTCGCAGGAATCCGGGAAAAAGAGAGTCGAATAGAGTGGTTGGCGACAGATAAAGTGTATTCTTTAGGCTGCGCGAGCGAGCGTGCTTGGCGGGTCGTGATTTTGGTGGGAAGAGGAACGACCAAGGCAGTCGCGTGGATGAGACGGAGGACGGGTCGGCGACAACGAAGCGACGAGGGCAAGTCAAAAGAAGGAAGAAATAGAAGGAAGGCAAAAGATCACGAAGACGATGGAGAATGACGAGAATGGAAGAAAAAAACACAGACGAAAACACAGACGTCAAAAGTCTGGGGGAGCCAGACCCCTTTTGAGGGTTTCTTGCCTGCCTTCAGTCTGTTTGCCGCCGCTTTGTCCCACCCTTCTGGCAAAGTGAGCAAGTTTACGGAGCTCGAACCGATCCGCCAAAAAATCACTGTTGGAGGTTACTCCTTCCGGGAAGAGGAGGGGCGGGACCTTCCCCAAGGGCGACGTAAGAACAGAAAAAAACGTGCTCATACTGTTCGCGGTCTTAGTCGTATTTTTCTGCCAGCTGCCAGACCGCCAGCGGACCGCCCAGTGCGTGTTCCTTGCCAACGGCTTTCTTTGGGTCGTCTGCGAAGGACACGGGTGGATCCTACCCTGTTCCCTTTTGCCTTTCTCGGACCTCTCGTCCTTCCATCTCGGCAGTGATGTGTCGTCTCTTTTTGGTGTACGACATACGGAGGGTACGGTGTGTACACGGCCGTGCGACTCTGGCGTCCTTTTGCAGAACGGTCGTCCGACAGTACGCCTGACTCCATACTATCTTCAGACCTCTAGATCGGACCTATTGATGTCTTTGATTCCTCACAGGGTGCCCACGAGAACCCGATTTGGCTCTCCTCTGCTCCTTCCCTTACCCTCTTCTGTTCTGTTTTGGCGCTCTTGCCAAGCTGCCGCAGAGGGGCCCCATACGAAACAGAGAGCAAGTTTACAGGAAGGCGCAACCGACAAAAGTGGGAGGGAAAACAAGAAATAAGAAATGCAAATAACATGCTCACGTCTCACGGCCCTCACTCTCTTTCCTTCCTTTCCTTCCTTTCCTTTTTTTTCTTGTCGTGTCGTCCTTACTTGTCTCTCTTCATTTTCTTCGGGGCAGGCCAAAGGTGGTGTTGAGAGAGGCCTTCAAATCGCTTCGATTGGCTCGCCAGCCCCAACAAGCCAAAAAAGGCCTGGTCCGAATCGGTGGGGTGCCAGTCGCACGGCACAAGAAAAGTAACCCTGGCCCCCCCTCATTTTGGGTGACGAGTGCGCTGGCGTGGATGTACCTGTACTTGGTATTATCGGTTCCCACGCAACGGTCGACGTCTGCATGAGATTTGTGCGTCTTTGAGCGCTTTGTTTACCGAGTAAAGAGAAGATGACAAAAACCAACGTTTTCGATGCAAAAAAAAATAGAAACGTTCAATAAACCCACAGGCGGCCACGAGCACATCGCCCATCTCACGACGCACTGGTTGAGAACGTACGGATGGTATCATAAATTAAAATAAGAGACAGAGGCTGCGAGGCACGAAAACACTCGAGTGTGCCAGGCTCGGAGAATAAATTTGATGGCCTTCATTTCCCTCTTGATTGTCCTGGGAAAGGAGAGGGTAGAGGGGGACTGGGTCCCCGGGTGACAAGAGATAGAATGAGCGAGTTTCCCACCCGTCGGGATATTGATTAACTCTCCCTTCCTCCACTCGTATTATCTGGCAGCTGCCATAAATGGAGATAGTACTTGTCAAGAACGGTGATACTTGTTCGATGCACAATCTTGACGGTCTTTTTAACATGCACGATGGCATGGTCCATTGTCATACAAAAGATCAGAGGAACAAAATGCCACCATCCTCGACGCCATCGTGCATCGCCAAGACATAATGTGTAAGGGGAGACACCGTTTGGAAAAGCCGGGTCCGGAGCACCGGGAGTAGGCCAAGACACCTTGCATATGTGTTTCGAAGGGTGACCTGCTTTGGGTTGGCTTCTGCTTTTCCCGCCCTTTCGGGAGTCGTTACATGTCGAAAAGAAGCAGCTTGGCATGTGAGAGAAAGAAAAAAAAGCCTTTATTGGGATAACAAGAGACACTGCAAAGATAGATATATAACAACACAAATTGGTCGAAGTGAAAATGAGAGGACCGCGTGCAAGGACAGAAACGCAGCAACGAAGAGGACAAAACAAGCAGGGCAGCACCGGCGAAGGAAAGGACCGAACCAGGAACAGGAACCAGAACAGGCGTAGAAGCAAGCCATAAAAAAACAAAGAAAACAAAGAAAGAGACGTCCCGTTCTTTGCCCGGGCCAGACGTGCTGCATGCTTTTATCCATATAAGTACACGACAGTAGGAGGAAGGAGAGAGGCAAAAGATAAACACAATAGAAAATCCGGTAGAGAGAAGGAGATGGGACCGCGGGCCGCAGACGAGCGGGACAACAAGAACGGTGACCTCGCACTGAACGCCCCGTCGGCACACACCGCAACACACCAGACTACTACTCTGGCCGTTGCCGTTTTGCGCCGTGCGGGTTCTGCCACTCGCCGCCGCCCTGGTTGCCGCCACCCTGATTGCCGACCATGCCGCCGCCAGCACCGCCAGCGCCGCCACCGGCACCGAAGAAGTTGGGCGTGAAGTTGGGGTGCATGCCTTGGAAGTCTGTGGAAAATGGTTAGTAAAGGTTAAAGACAAGGGAGTGAGTAGAAAGTTAGGGGAACGTACTCGGCATACCGCCACCGACCATGCCCATGCCACCCATGCCGCCCATAGCGCCCATATTACCCATGCCTCCCATGCCGCCGGGCATGTTGCCCATGGGGTTCATGCCACCCATACCACCCATGCCCGGACCCATGCCGCCCATCATGCCGCCCATCGGGCCGCCACGACCGCCGCGCATACCCGGGCCACCGCGCATGCCGCCGCCTATGTTGCCCCGGAAGTTGCCGTTAAAACCGCCACCGCCGCCCATGGGGTTGCCGCCAAAGTTCATCGGCCCGGCATTGTTGTTGCTGTTGAACGCATTCATGTTGCCGCCGCTAAAGTTGCGATTGAACCCCCCCTGGTTGTTCATGCCGCCACGGTTGTTGTACATGTTGCCACCGCCGCGTCCACGGTAGCCGCCGCCGCCGTTGTTGTTATTGTTGTAATTGTTGTTGTAGTTGTTGTTGCCGCTAGACCGGTCCTGGTAGCCCGAGCCGGGAGCATTCCGGTTCTGTGCATTGTGCGCACCGCCCCGACCGGGAGTGTCCTTTGGCAGAGTGCGGAAGGGGTTCGTTGCCGGTGACGAGAAGATGACGCTGTGCTTCTTTTGTCCCGCCTGGTACTCGCCCGTTGCCTGTGACTCGATCCGGTGCTTTGTGGCCGTCGCGGCCTGTTGTGACGAGAACTCGATGTAGGCTTGTCTGTTGAGGTGAAAGAAGATGCAGTGGTTAGCAGGTGATGCGAGTGCAAGTACGTCCAAAAGACGACCGCCGACAGCTCATTGCATATCTTACCCCTTGCTTTTGCCGTTGACCTTGTGTTCGCTAAACGTAATGTCCTTCAGCTCCCCCTCGCACTTTACTGCTACAATCCAGCCGCGGATGTCGTCGTCTGTGATCCACCAGCTAAGCTCCGAAACCATGATGGCGGTCGTAGCGCCGGGATCTATCGGACGATCGTCGGAGCTTCCTTTCCGCTTCACGCCCTGCGTCGGGCCAGACGGTGACTGTTTTACTGCGCTGGGCGATGCCTGTGTGCGATCGACTTGATTCTTGTCATCTTGATTGTGGCTCTGGTCATCATAGTCGTGGCCTTGGCCCTGGTTGTTGGCGTTCTGGTTCTGCTCCTGGTCGTCGCCGGCATAGCTGTCCCGCTGGTTGCCGCCATCGTCGTTGCCGTTAGCATCGCCGTAGATGTCGATCTCAAAGTCCTCCTCGGTCGTCATTTTGTCGGCTAGGTGTGGAGGATCGGGGTTATAAAAGGCCCTTTGTGGTGTGTTGGTTGAGTCTTTTCAGAAACTCTTCGGGGCCCGAAAGAGGCACACAGGAACAAAAAAAAACAAGAAATCAAGACAATGCCTGGGCTATGAGATGCCGGGAGCAGTTGCTGTGTCCACTGAAACTGTATTGAGACCTAGGTTAGGACCAAAGATACAAGAAATGCGCGCGCACGCCCCATCTTCAAAACCGGCTGCCAAGGACGACATGGTGCAGTCTCCTGGGAGCATGAAGAATAACAAGACGAGAAGAAGAGACCGAGCGCAGGGAAAGGACGTAGATAAAAGAAAAGGAAACCCCAAGATCGAGAAAAGCAAAAGAAGCGCAAAAGAAAAGGTAGAGGAAAAAAAAGGAAACCGCGACGTCAAGCAGAAAAATGACAGAACAGAGCTATTGGTACGTACACTCCTGGGGGGCTTTCTTTTCCAGACACGAAGAAACTTGGCTTCTCGATAACAACGGACGATGATGGGAGTTCCCTTTCAGTACAAAGGAAGTCCTCTGATATGCGCGGCAGACGAAGCTCTGTGCTTGCAGTCTGGCTTGTAGGACAATAGACAGGACGAGCTGGTACAGGTTGTATTGAAGAGAGAGGAGCTGTGGTTCAGCTGGGGCAAATAGAGGGAGAGACAGCGTCTTTCATCAAAAGCGCAGAACAACAGGAGCTCGATGGTTGTCGATCCGAAGGAGCTTTGCGCAATTGCAGGGGCGATCCTGAAGCTTCGCTTCGGGTTCGGTCGACGCCCGGCCGATGGTGTGGGTTTGTCGAAGATAGGGTAGAGAAGTGTAGAGGATCGTGGCGACGAGCGGCAGCTCTGTCTTCGGGACAAAGAGGATGAGATGAGGTGGAAAGGAAGGCGAAGGTCGGATGATGGGAGTTGGTGATAGCTTCGGGCAGCAGAACAGCTAGGCTGCACTCTTGGTTTGCGCGAAGACGGGATGTACGAGATTTTCGAGGAAAATAAATGATGAAGAAGACGAGCACCAAGAGAGACAAGGCCGTTGAGAAGCCTAAGCGAGATGGATTTGACTGAGATCGCGAAGTCGGACGGTGGAGGAAAGGAGAGAAGAGGAGAAGGGAAGGAGAGCGAGAGAGATACGCGAAAAGTCGTAGCGGCACGCACTATGTACCAAGCAAAACTTGGGGGTTTAAGGTCCTAAGAAGAAGGAGCTTCCCGCGACACAGTTAGACAATAGTTAGACACAGTTCGAGAGAGAGGCTCAAACAGGGAAGGAGGTCCACCTGGAACAGAAGGGGGAAGGAACGAAGCCCCCAAAACCACAGTGTGGGTCACCTGCTGAATGTTACAGGAGCTGTGGGAGCATGCGTACTGTATGTAACACAGTGCATATACTGTAGACGCGTGCGACGTAGCCTTCTCTCGCACTATGCTGTATTTGGGTGGTCAAAACACGTGCAGGACAGGGGACAGTACACCCAAATAGCAGGGTTCGGGCGATCTGGCATTACCTTTTTGCCCTGGGGCTGGGGAAAGAGAGGACAGTTCAATTGGGCCAAGCTGGCGTCGCGCGCGAATACCCAATTTTTGGACCTACTACTGGATCTACCCCTTTCTCTCGCCTTCCTTTCTTACCATCTTCCATCACCACTGACCACCGACCATCTCTCTTCCTTTCTTGACGTTCGACAGACTTTTCGCAAAGGACAATTTCTTTCTCTTCTTCGGCTTCTTCTTTTCGCCCACTCGCCTCGACCGACCACAAACCCCTTTCATCATGTCTGAGCAGATCCAGGAAATCCTCGACATCCCTCGGGAGTTCATTAAGGATGGCATGCAGTTCTTGAACCGTTGCCAGAAGCGTACGTGAAGCGATGGTCATTTTTTTGATGGCAAATGGGACCGGAAGCTCTGGGTTGGGGATGCGCTCGAATGAAGCTCGTTGAGATGGAAGGAGAGGGCGCATCTCTGTCCGGGGCAGACCGTTGCGCATCACGCGACATTGATGATCGGATCTTGACGATGCTAACAACATTCTTCTACAGCTGATGCGAAGGAGTTCGCCAAGATCAGCCAGGCTGTCGGTGTCGGCTTCATCGTCATGGGTGCTGTCGGCTACTTCGTCAAGCTGGGTATGTATTCCTGCCTCGTCCCTCTCGAATCGCATCTGCGCAGCGGATATACTGACCGTTTCTTTCCTATGCACTATAGTCCACATTCCGCTGAACAACATCCTAGTCGGCGGCGCATAAGCGGTGCTTTCGGCGAGAATGGCGGACGGATAAGGAGCGTGACCGGGCGGGCCTGTTTCTTGCTATGAGACGGACCGACACACAACTTGCCTTTGAGGACTTCTTCAACCAAAGAAACGAACCGAGCAAAGACAATCGACCTGAGCCTGCAAGGCTCGAACGCAAGGCACAACGGAAAAACTACCAAAAAAAAGCGAACCATCTATATACTACAACTCGAGAAAAGGAAGAGGCCAGATCCAGCCGTGGAGGATGGAAACTCTCTTCGCTTTTTGTAATATTCTTTTACTGTGTACAAAAAACCCAGGCTTGGACCGAGAACCAAATTATAAAAAGAGCAGGAAGGGATAACGGAGTTTTGATTAAACAGCGCAACACATTTTTTTTCTCGCCCGTTTGACTTGCCTTCTACTAATGCCTTGTGATGTGTAATCCGCCCATGCGATTTTTGGCGAGGAAAAGTCTGTCGGTTTATATACTCTTCGTCATTGAACGTAATCCAACTCATTTATACAAAAGGAACAAAAGTTCCTACAGCGACATGCCCCGAAACCTTCCACGAACATATTCTATCTTTCTAATTTGCCCACCATGCATTATTCCGCCCCGACGTCTGCCACGACGATATCGGCCGCATCCGGTCGTCAAACAACCGGTGCTCGCGTCCGCCAGCGTCGCCGTCCTTGGTAATGTCGCAGGAGTGGACCGAGCACGTGCCGGTTTCCATGCTCTCGGCATCGAATGATGAGGCTAGATGGCATGTTAGCATATGAAATACAAAGCAGAAAGGAACAGAAAGCCCGGGTCAATGGGAGATTACTTACCGACAAGAACGGGCGCCGTGGGGTGCCAGCTGGCGTCGCGCACACACAGCGGACCATGCGTGTAGCGGCGCTGGCGCACGCGGTGGCGGGAATTGACAGTCTCCGCGGTGTTGTTGTGGCCACCCGTCTCGGCCTGGCGCTCCTCCTCGGCGGCTACGGCCGACAGCGTCTCGCGCGTGGCCTCACGCACGTCGATGACGCCCGCCAGTGTCGCGTCCAGGTTGTAGATGTAGACCTTGCCAGAATGGCTCGCCGAGTAGACGTAGCGCCCGTCGCTGCTGCCCGGCGGCGAGAAGTGGCAGCGGATAAGCGTGCGCTCGACACGGTGGCCGCGGAAGGTGACCACGGAGTTATCGTGCGGGTGCTTGAAGTAGAGGTCGTCGTTATAGCGCTGGAAGCGGTAATCGTACAGGCTGTATTGCGTCAGCGCTGCCGGGTCTTTGGCGTCAAAGTCGGACATGCTCATGGCCATGCGCAGGTCCCAAAGCCGCATCGTCTGGTCCTTGCCGTTGGACAGAATGTAGCGCCCGTCGCCCTTGCTGTCGAGGTACGTGATGCCCTCGCAGTGGCCAACAAAGGCTCCCGCAGCCCGGCTGTCACCCAGGCTGCGCCGGTCCCACACTTTGATGGTGGCGTCGTCGGAGCCGGAGTACAGCAGATGCGGAGATTGCTTATCGCCAAAGCACACTGCGTTAACATCGTGCTGGTGGCCCTCGAAGCTGTGCAACACCTGGCGCGACTCGATATCGTACACGATGATGGTGCTGGCGTTGGTGCCAGCCACTAGTTCGCGGCCATCACCCGAGAACCGCACAGAGAAGATGGCAAACGAATCGTAGAAATCTCCAATTGTGTTGTCTCTAGGAAGGCCTGCTAGGTCCAAAAGGTACGGCTCGCCCTCGTCGTTGGGGTCCGTTGGCGCAAGGCACACCTTGGGCATCATGGACGTGAACGCGAGCCATTTGTTGTCCGGGCTCAGCGCAGCATCCGTCATGGTCCAGCGGCCCGACGGGTGCACAACGGTTTTGTAGTGCTTCCACTCGTTCACGTTGGAGGTGTCGTACATGCGCACGCGGAAGTCCTTGGTGGCGCTGTAGAAGAAGTTGCCGTCGTCCGAGAACTGGCCCAGGTAGACGGGTGCATCATACCGCAAGACCATGTCGGCGTCGGTCGAGGGCACCATGCTCTGAGCGATCATGTTCTTGCCTAATGCACGGTCGGCTTGTGTCTGGCCAAGGCCGAATTCACGGTCTAGCAGCCGCATCGACACAGGGCGCCGCCTTGCCTCGATCTTGGTGTGCAGGGAGTGGTTGTCAGAGGCCATGTCGTCGAGGATCGTTGGGTACACTTTGCGCGGCCGCTCTGTCGAACCGAACACGCCCGAGTCCATGAGCTTACGGCCCTCCTCGCTCGGCACCTTCGGGAATCGGTTCGGGTCACGCAGCTGTTGTCGCCGTCGCCGGCTGTTGGTAAAGGCATCCGCATCGAAGTTGCCTCCCCAGTCGGTCACGCTCAAAAGAACATTGTGCAGCGTCTCACCCTGCAACATGATGTTCAGCTGCCGGCGGGTGAGATAGGGTACAGGGCGACCTGGCACGGTTAGTATTGGTGTATGGGGAGGAAGCTAGGGCATGACTCGAGATCGAGAGACCACAACACGTACCTTCGTCGATATCGTCATCATCGCCATCCTCCTCATCTTCTTCCTCCTCCTCCTCCTCGTCCTCTTCTCCATCGTCTTCTTCATCAACGTCATCGTCGTCGTCCACTATCTCTTCCTCCTCGTCGACGATCTCCTCGATTTCTATATCGTAGTGCATCTGGCCTTCCTCTGCATCTATATCAAATGGTTAGAGCTGCTGTCGCCACAAATCGCTCGGAGCAATCGGCTTAGGGAGTGCGGCGCCTACCATGGTAGTCGTCATCGTCTTCCTCGTCCTCTTCGTCGTCGTCGTCGAGCAGTCGGTGGCTGTTATTGTCCCCAAATTCGCCATGCACTGCTGTGTATTCACCGCCGGCACCGCCGGCGCGTAGTCGATACGCCTGTTGTAGAAAGTCAAAGACGTCAGCGGCGTGGCCCTCGCCGGCACTGCCGCCCAGGCCGTGGCCATCGTGGCCGCCGGCGCCAGTGTCGCCGTCGCCCGGAGTCTGCGGAGCTGACATGTCGTTATGTCTCGGCTAGGGTGGGACAAGCTGGGGCGGGGCGGTGTATTGCGCAACCCTGTTTCAAGCTTGTGGAAGAGCGCAGAGGTGCTCAGGAAAAGGGCGAAAGAGCAAGACAGCGAAACACACAGCGCCACAAATACGCAAGTCTATCGTGTTCGAGTGGTGCAGAGCTCTATGCGCAGGTTATTGCGTGTGTGCGTGGGCGATCGATCGGAAGTCACGGGACGACGCCGAAAGTGCGGCCGTGGCGCTGTTGCGGGTATCGTTTCCTGATTCCAGCGACTTCGGGAGTAACAGTGGCAGTCAAGCGGAGCGTCGAGTGAAGGAAAGCAAGGAGGACGTGAGCAAGGAGTGAGAATCAGAAACACGGCCCTTGGTTTGAATGTCAGAAAAGGCGAGAGGAAGAGGTGAGCCACGCCCAAAAGTCCCTGGACAAATACATCTAATCTACTGAGTAGGTTGCGCCTTCCCTGGTGGATGATCGCCTCTCTCAGGTTCTCTCTCTATTTCTAAGCTCTTGGAGCTACTGTTGGTCGCTCCTGCCGTGCCAAACTCCGCGCGAGACGAGTGCTGATATGGGCAGTTTACTGGGCGTTCCTGCCGACAATTGCGGGGAGGTGCATCCGTCATCGCTTGTCAACAGCGAGGAAGTGCGGGTCGTGTCTTATCTCCGACAGCTTAACGGCGGGCGCTCTTTAGCTACGATAGCGGCCTATCGTAACTAAGACAGTCAATTATCAAATTGGTGATAATTCCACACTCATTTTCATAGGGGTCGGATTGCTTGATGGTGCTTTTGAATTTTCCCATTGCCCAATACACCGAATTTTTACATTATTCTCTGTTTCTACAATTAGAATGCTCAAACAGGTATGGGTGGATCTCACATATCATCTCTGGACGAAACTCCATGTGCAGCGCTGGAAACCTTAAGAACTCGGCATTAAATGAGGCGAAACGCTGAAACGAGAGTGCCCGGATATGCAACAGGGGCTTGTAGTGGGCTATTAATACCTTTCTTTTCGCCTTCTAAATTGGTTTGCATTGTCAGTCGGCCTTGTTTGGATTTTGTCCGGTTCTCGTCTGATTTCCATCTTGCTCTCAAGCGGGTCATGGCTGGCTCTCGTTTGGCTCTCACGGTTAACAAGTGTTATGCATCTTCAAGTGTTTGGAAGAGTCGATTCCACAGAAGAGCTCGTTTGGTGTCGACGCCTACAACTGGCATGGTCATGTGCCTCCATATGCCGCTGGGCCAGCCCCAGCTCCCAGCTGACATGGCGTGCACGACCTCGCACAGGATGGGCCGTCTTCTCGGCCACTTTCCAAGACGTCGACCGCGTCTGTTTCCAGCTCTCCTTGAAGGGCAACGGCAGACGATAGGCGAACACAAGAAGCAGACACGAAACACAGGGCGTTGTGTTATATAATATGATGTGGCTAGAAGGCTGCCGTGGCTGGGGATGCTGGCTCTGTGTACTGTCTGTCTCTCTCTCAAGAAGCCCTGCGTGCAACCGCCCCAGGCGTGCTTTGGCGTCCGCCGTTTGTGTCCGGCGTCGTTCCTGTCGTTCGTATGGCTTGATCCTTCTCGTGCTGCCGATGCATTCTGTAGCGTGAGCGTTGCGCGTGTGGCCAGCCTCCCACTTTCAAGGCAGAGACACCTCACGAACTGGAACCATACAAGCCAGTTCGTCCGAATTAGAGTGTGACAACCCTTTTTTCGTGTGTGACGTTGCCTTGCTTGTTTTCGGTCAGCCGTCGCTTGACTGTGCGTCGTCGATGTTCTCTTTCGGCCCCCAAATTGTCTCTACCCCCAAGAGTTGGCCGACGCCAACGGGAAATATCTTTGGCAGCCTCACCAAAAGGGCCGTACTCGGCCCATGCACCACCCGTCCTCATGCACGATCGCTGGATTTCTTCTTTCCCCTTGCGATCTTCGTGCCTTGTACCACCGGCTCGGCCTCCTGGTCCTAGTTCGGTCTCTTGTGTACAACAAGGCTCTACTATGCTTGATGTCCGGACAGTAAGTGAGATAAAAGGCCTCAATGGTGGTTTCACAAACGGTAAATTTGCTGGACATTTGCTGAAATTCAAAATCACAAGGTCCCAAATGGGCAGAGTGCGTACCAATAAACGAAAAAGATAAGACACGTATCAAGAAAAATGCCGGGGTCTTGAGCCCACATCGCCATTGCCATACATTGGCGGTCTTCGATAGGCACTCACCGAAAGAGAGAGACATGTTCCACTTAAGCTTGCCTGTCCTTCTCGGCAGTACCGCGAACTTCTTGACCGCTTCTTCGGGCCATTATCAAAGATGTGACTTGAGAGGGAAACGACATTCCGGCCAGCCAATCCCCTTAACTGTGACCGGCTTGCTCGCCACAACCTGCCCACTCGTGTGACAACGAAGCTTGCGTACTCTCGGTAGTGTATATACCTTACCAACCACGTGGACCGGCAACGACTCGTAATAAGAGGAGGATGATGAGAGACAAAGAGGGTTGAAAAAGAAAAAAAAAGCCAGAGGAAGTAGGAACGTGAAGAACAAGGAACAAGGCGAGACCTTATCCCAACTTTGTTCTCCCAAGCTGTGCCTCCGTGCACCATCGAACGCGATTTGGGAGAGCACATAATGAGGCCGCTGGGGATGGCGATGGCGATGGCTTCACTTTCTCTTTTCGGATGCTGGAATAGCCGCTGGCTTGTCTGGACCAAACAGGCCGAGAAGGTACGAAGTCCGCATCCAGGCGAGGAAGGCCTGGCACAGTAGGAAATTGGGTTAGCGCAAAGGCTCTCGCAAACGGCTCACTCGCCGCACGCTCGCCGCCTCCTCGACAAAAGCTGTTGAGACCGACGATGCATTGAGCCAGATGCACCATGTACGATGCACATGGTACGAGAGACAGAGAGAGACAAAACAGTAAACGACGGGACTCGAGGGAAAACCAGAGAAAGAGTATCGTTAAGACATACCGTGAAACCAACATTTCCCCACGTCATGGCGTTCCACTCGCCAACAGCAGCAAACCGCTCTGTGCCGAGCGCGCCAATGGTCAAGCCAACATGACCAATGTCTGCAAGCAGCAGTGCCACCAGGTAGTTGCGCACAACCTTCAATTCGGTGCTCGTATAGAGGACTGCGACGCCGACTAAGAACAACAGGCCATAGGCGTTACCCAGCTGCTGGGCCACGATGCGCGCCTGGTCTGATAGGGCGATGGATGGGGCCGACGGCGCCTCCGCAATTTGCTCGCGGATGAACCAATTGGTCGCGAACAATGCGGGCACACAGCCGCCGATTCTGAGGACAGAGAGAGGTGGGCTTTAGCAGATGGTGTGAAGGGATGGGCCAGCCGAGGTATACAAGCAGCCAGCGGCAGCAAGGGGAACTCACAGCGAGATGGGCTCGATGACGGTGAATACCAGCCGGGGGATGGTCGGAAGACGGGACGCCATTGTGATGCAACCGGAGCCGATCGATCGAGTCTCTTGTGTGTGTGTGTGTGCGTGCGTCCTTTGTTCCTTCGATCTTCTTTCGTTCGTCTTGTCTCGCACGCTCTGTTTCCGTGCCCTTTTGTTGTACCTCACGCTCGCTCGTGTCGCTGTGTATTGTTCTACTTCGTTTTTGCCTCTTTTGGATGTGGCTTGCAGCAGGGCGATGCTGGTTGGTCTGGCTTGTTCCGGGAGAAGCGAGTCTGCTGGTTCTGCGTGCTCTGCGTGCTGTGCGCTGCGCGGTGCGTTGTATTCTTGCGCCCACTTTGCTTGTTTCTGCCTGGTCTCCGCAACTGTCAATCAATGCTTGTCTCTCTGCCCCCTCCCTTCCCCCCTGCTCCGTCGGACAATGCATCCCAGAACCAGTCCAGCCAAAAGTCCAGCCCCCAAAAGAAAACCAGAAACCGCTGCAACCCAAAATCCTCTCGAAGCCGACTCCAGACCAAACCAAACAACCCACAACCCCAAACCAAAAATAAGCTCACCTCTAACAACAGGCCCTGCGCATAATGCAGCACCCCATCCCAATTAACTGTCGGTAACGTCGCGGGCGAAAAAGAAAAATATAACACCACACACGCAGCTTGCAGGCACACCGGGGTGTGTCGTGGCAGAGACGGGTGGTGGACCCAAGCAGTTCCAGAAACTAGAGAAAAGAGCTGGCCAGGCCCTGGGCCGAGAGGCCAGGCCAAGACAAAGGGAGAGCACGCACTTGGCTCGCTCCTGCACCAGCCGCACACCCAGCACGGGAGTGGAAATTGGAGGGGCCAAAGGGGAAGGTCCCCCGCTGCCCGGGAAATGCGACTACTTACGGAGCAGGAGCCAACACCCAACACAAGGCCTGGCCAGGGACAAAAGCCCGGCCACTGAGCTGCAGCAGCACAAGTAAGATCCATACTCAGTACAGTCAGCACGCCGCGCAGCACGCGCAGCACGCAAAACGACCAGCAACACGCAGCAATTTATCACCAACCGGCCACGCACCAAACTTGCGTCGCGCTCTCACGACGTTCCCTCGCACGGAGTACTCCGTCTGCCACCCTGCCCTGTGCCTCGTGCCTGCCCCCTTTGTAGCTTGGCCCTCCTTCGCGCTCGTTGGTGGTTTCCCTTGTTGCCCTTGTGGCCCTGGTTGGTCTTTCCCGGCGGCGTGCCCTCCGTTCTTCGTTATTTCTTCATGTGCGTTCTGGACTATTGCAAGACTGGTACGCTGCAGCGTGGGTGTGGGTTTTTCCTTCCCCTCTTGGCTCTTTGGGACCCTCTAGTCTGCCTACCCCTCAATTGTTATCGCAGCTACGGAATAAATCCAGGAGGACGGGGAGTTCTAGACCTTTTCGCCCTCGCTGCGCTTTATATTAGTGCACGGTGGCTGTAGCTTTATTTTTTTTCTCGACTTTTAAGTGGCTTTTATATTTCACTGGCTCTGGCGTTTCCCTTGTTTGGCGTTATTACTACCCGTCTTTTATATCGCTGCCTCGCTTTTTATTGCATTGTCTTTCTTTTTGTGTGTGAGCGTGTGTGTGGGCAAAAGCCAGTGCGGATGTCTGCTATATTGTTTCCTTTGAGCGTGCAGGCACGGCAGGCACGTCTTTTTCTGTCTCTGTCGTCTCTTTTGTCGCTTCCTCCTTTATAGACACAGCATCGTTCTTTCCTGTCTCGGCCGACCGACTGCCAGCGGTCGATGTCGACGAGTGCGCCTTCCCCTTCCTGCCCCTTGTTCCCTTGTCTTCTGAACCACCAGCCCGCTCGGGTTCGCTCCTTCCCTCTCTCGTGCGCGCGTTAGCGGTGTGTCTTACGGGTCTTGCCCGGGGAATTGCGGTCTCGGTTGACAAGGCAAGGGAAGCTGGGAACGAGCCAGAAGAGGAAAAAGTCCAGAAGTGCAAAAAGGAAAGCACGCAGAAGCACACAAAAAGCACAAACGGGAAAGAACCACCGACAACAGCCACGACGACGACATTGACGACGCCAAAAACGAAACGAAGCCGCATCTATAATCACCTCGGCTGGTACCTCAACAACTACTTGCACGAAGACCATCATCCCCCCAATCCAGACGCCACCCGGCGGCACGACGACAAACACAGAAACGAAACCGATCGCAAACTAGACCAGCAGCACGCACTGGAACGAGACAGAAGCACCAGAGCCAAAAAGAACCCAAAAAGAAGCCACTGGCTATACTACTTAGAGCCTCGTCAGCCCACTCGTCGCCCTTCGTCGCCCTCTGCTCTTGGTATTCCAGGCTCTGGGGGGTTTCGCCATTTTGTCCTTTTTTCCACTTATTCTTATTTTACCTTTCCCTTTTCCCTTTCCTGCCACCAAGTCGTCGTCCACTCACTCTCGTCTCTATTTCTTCTCGCTCTAACCCCCGTATCTCCCTCATTTTCACTTCTCTTTTTCATTTTCATTTCACCTTATTTTCTATCACTTCTTCCTCAACCGCCCCCCCTCCCCCCCCCTACCCGCCAAGGATCGCTGTGATTTTAAAGGGACCCCGATGTCCCTCTTCTCTCTTCCCCATACAGCCAACGCTGCAGCATGGCTGCCAACACCATGGCCACCATCGAGCCGCGGCTGATGCACCTCTTGAACGTGAACGACGACAGAGATCATCTTCCTTCGATACATAGCACGCTCGGCGCCCCGGACAGTCCCGAAGATGCCGCCGCTCTCATGCTTCCGCCGCTTGAGCTTAACTCGCCCGAGTCGCCCGCCGGAAAACAGTCACAACAGCAGCAGCAATATCAGCAACAGCATCAACATTCCGGTTTGAGCCATTCGACACTCAACTCGGCGTTTTCTCCTTCGGCAGGCGGCGATGATCCAAGCCTGAGCGGTTCCGGAGGCGCCGGGGGGTGGCCGGGTCGTCCGCTCCGTATGTTCTTAGGCGACGGTTCAGCCAGTTTGGTCGATCCGTTTATGTTGCCGAGCGGACAAGACGACCCATCTTCAGCATCGTCATCACATATGGGCAAGCGGACGCACGTTTTACCACATACCGACGAACTAATACAACTACCGCAACCACTAAAGAAACAAAAGTCGAGCCAACAAGTCGGTTCTTTGAGTCAGGTCTTTCCGCCCATCATCAACGGCCTACACGAACCGCCACCAAACGCCGCCGTGTTCCCTCCGATCGCGTACACCGAATACGACGACAACGAGTCCATGAACCGCAATGCCGACTACGGTGGCAGTGCTGGCGGCGGAGGTGCGGGCAGCAGTTCCGGAGGCGGCGGGAACCACTACCTTTTCGACAGCATGCTCTCCGGAGGCGGCTCACACATGGCCTCTGATCACGATAGAATGGGCGACACCACGGGCATGTCTTCATCTATGCTCCCATTGGTAGGAGGACGGCACTTTTCGACATCGTCTGCATCCGAACTATCGCCAAGAATGGGCAAAGCCACCAAAAAATCACCAGTACCCGGTCGTCCAGCACGGGCACCACGGTCAACACGATCGACGACAGGCGAGGCGGGCGACTCACCAGAGGCAGGGTCCTCAACAAACTCCTCGAAGCCAAAACGGCGTGCGACTAAGCCTCGTCGCCGATGGACAGAAGAGGAGACAAATCAACTCCTCATCGGCGTCAGCAGGCACGGCTTAGGCAAGTGGACGGCGATTCTTGAAGATCCAGAATTTGAGTTCAGCAGCCGCACCGCGGGCGACTTGAAAGACCGTTTCCGTACCTGCTGTCCCGAAGAACTACGTGGGAAGCTGAGTCGGAACGACCAGTGGGGTGCCGCATCACCGCCAGATGAGTCTACACCGTCCTCGTCGACACCAGGTCCATCCACAGCTGTAGGCCGACTAAAATCGAAAACAAGTTTGTCTTTGGAAGACATCCTAATCGAACCAGACGAACAGCTCGAGCCATACAACAGCCAGGGCCAGGATGGTTCTTCTAGCACTGCGATGTCTCCAGACCAGCCCAAGATGCGCAAACGACGTGTTCACCGCCGAAATATGGAAGACATGATCAAGTTAGGCATCCAAGGCCCGTTTAAGAAGTCACATCGCCGCGAGAGACGGCCATTTACGGAACAAGACGACAAGGAGATCCTCGAGGGCCTCCAGATTTATGGACCGGCCTGGACCAAGATCCACCGCCATCCCAGCTTCAACCTAGCGAGCCGCCAGCCGACGGATCTACGAGACCGCGTACGCAACAAGTACCCAGAGACCTATGCCAATATAGAAAAGGGTGTCTTTCAGGGCCAACCAGAAGGCAGTTGACACGGAAGACCGACTCAGCACGCGGCTGGAACTATTTCAAAGTCTTGCGTCTCTAGAACAAGATCGAAACCAGGTCGAATCTAGCTCACAGCACATCCCTTTACAAAGGATTTCGGTCTGTAAGCGAGGAAAAGTGGCAAGGAGCCGGTAGGTGGCTATCGTGGGATTTTCAAAGGAGTTCATTTAGCCTTTTGGGTTTTTTGGGTTTTTTTTTTGTTTATTTACACGGGCAATTTCAAAAAAGCCCCATGCCATATATATGAATACGCGAATGATATTCAGCGACGGCGCCTGATTTAAATCGATTTTTTCCTGGTGGCTGGCCGTGCAGATTTTAAACATGGAAGGACCACCAAGGAAAGAAGCAATAAATGAAATATTTTAAAAATGATGAATCCAAAGCAGACGTGAAAATAAACTCAACTAGTAAACAACAAGGCGATGCAGGACCAAGGGATGGAAGGGGCGGATGCTCCCGTCTGGATCTGATGACTAATCTTGGCACGTCGCACCCGTTTTTTCACAGGCAGCGAAAACGATCGATCGCATTGGGGCTCTCAAACTCCGCCCTCCACCAGCGACACCTGGACACTCTCGCTCATCTGTGCACCCAGTCTTTTTGCATTGCTAGCGAGCCAAATTTGATCTTTCATACCAAAACAATTTGTTTGCAGTCCAGCCTCGTCCATTTCGTGCATCATGTCGGTCACGCTTCACACCAACGTGGGCGATCTTAAGATCGAAGTCTTTTGCGAGAGCGTCCCGAAGACGGCAGAGGTGCGGCGCCCTATGTGCTTTTTATTCTTCTCTCTTTTGTCGGGTTATGCTAACATGTGTAAAGAACTTCCTGGCTCTCTGTGCGTCGGGCTACTATGACGGCTCGCCCTTTCACCGCGTCGTAGCCGGCTTCATGGCCCAGACGGGGATGCCGGCGGCGGCCGCAGGCAAGTCTTCTAAGGACAAGAGCTCTAAAGAATCCAAGGACAAGGGCACGTCCATCTGGGGTCAACCATTTGAGGATGAGATCCGCCTGCCCGCGCTCCGTCACCACGCGCGCGGCATCGTGTCCATGGCCAACAAGGGCGCGCCGCCGGTCGGCAGCGGTCTGGCCGGCACCAACGGGTCGCAGTTTTTTGTGACATTTGCGCGCACGCCGCACCTGGACGGCGTCAACACGGTGTTTGGGCGTCTTCTGGGCGAAGCATCGTTTGAGACGCTCGACAAGATCGAGGCCGCGCCGGTGGACAAGAAGCATAGGCCCAAGTCGGGACCTCCTCCTGCGACAGGAGAGGAAGGGGGATCGTCGTCGTCATCCTCCTCAGAACCGCCACGGATCGAGCGCGTGACGGTGCATGCGAACCCGCTGGCCAAGTGAGAGACACGATGGATGACATAACTACTGCGCTAGGACAGCTGTTGCCGCACCGCTGGCGCTCACAAGCCTTACCGACTCTCCTCCTGGTGATAGCTGGAGCAAGTTATCAGGCACCGAAGCGCTGGCCTCGCATATCAGGTCGTCGACAGCCCTCCACCAGACCGCTCGCTGATTGAGAGATGATGAGGAATACCATCTCCCTTACCCGCAGCGGCCAGTTTACGCATCTCGCCTTAAACTCGCCAGTCTTCCGGCGTCGCTGTCCATAATTTCATTCCCCACAGTCGAGGGCGAATCGTGAAACATGGGAATCATCTTATGAGCGCAGCCCGTGTTGGCCCACGGCACCCAGACGACGGCTGCTACGGCCATACTGGACAGGACCACGGCCGCCAAAAATGAGGACGTACTCACCATGGCCCAGCTGGGGCGTTTAGAAAAATAGCACTGAGTAGCCTTGAGGCAGCTAGGCTCCACGAAACTATGGCAGCACATTCCTATATAGCCTATTCAGACCTCATAGCGTACAAGAAGTACATTTACAAAAATTAATGTGTCATAAAAAGTTACAACCCCTTTTCGTTACATTCATTTCTTTTCATTTCTGTTAAGTTTTGTAACATTGAATGCGAGGCTCTGACGTTTAGTGGCGAACTCCACGTGACCCCCGCTAAAAGCAGCTTAAAAAGCGCTGCAGAAGCGCGGTGGGCGACGGCAAGTGGCGGGGATTCCCTACTAATTAGTTAACAGCGCGGACAGCTCTCATGAATTTTTCTTTTCTTTGATACAACGGCATCTAACGAAACGACGACATATCCAGCAAAAGCGCCACGAACGTGTTCTCCCATGACTATGAACATGAATTTATAGAAAAACGAACTACCACGACGACCACGAACACCCTTTGAGACTCTTTTAGCTTTGAGTGCCGGCATAGGACTGGCCTCTGTCATCCGGCAGCTCGTTTCTTCGCCTCTCGTCCTCATACCCCCCCCTCCTAACTTAAAATGCTTCTTTGTATGTCCTCTCCTTTCATGAAGCAGGTGCTCAGGCTTAATGGAGCTCGTTCACACTCCCGCCTGGCCACCTCCGAGTTCCGTCCACTGACAAATCTCTAGTCTGCCCTTGTTGCGCCAACATCCTGACGGTGTCGGCGCACCCGGAGACGGGCCGCAACCGGCTCGAGTGCCGCACATGCCCGTACGAATACGCCATCGCGACACCGCTCTTCAGCCGGCGCGAGTTTGCGCGCAAGGAGAAGGAGGACGTGTTTGGTGGCCCCGGCGCCTGGGACAATGCGCAAAAGACCAAGGTGCAGTGTCCGACAGAAGGCTGCGACGGCGGCGAGGCGGCATTCTTCCAGGTGCAGATCCGGTCGGCCGACGAGCCGATGACGAGTTTCTTCAAGGTGGGCCCTCCCCTTCCCCATCTTTGCCCTTTGCCTCGTGGTATATCCTCTAACCAAACAGTGCATGACGTGTGGAAACCGGTGGCGGGAGAACTAGAGAGCGGTTGCGCATTGGAAGGCGCAGTGTACAAGGCCATTCGATGGATCGATTGATCGGTCGAGGGTGTGGTCGGCGGTCGGAGGTCGGAGGCCGGAGGTTGGCGTGTCGTATAATAATACCCAGAGTTGTAGCAATAGACTGTTTTGTTCCTTCTTTTTTGAGACTTTGTGTGTTCTGCCTCTTACTGCTGCTCACGCCCAGTGGAACCCGGCTTGGATGCCCTCCTGCTCCAGCCGCATCACCACCTCCGGGCTGATAATGGCCTGCCGGAACGACTCCTCTTGCAGCAGCTCCAGGTGCCGCAGAGACGGGCCCGGCCAGCTCAGGTACTGCAGGTACGGCGGGGCGCGCCAGTACTGCAGGTAGTCGAGGTAGCGCACAAAGCGCGGGTCGTCCAGGTACTTTTCGGCAGCAAGGTGCTGCAGGTAGTAGGGGTTCGCGAGGCAGGCGACAAACTCGCACTCGATCTCGAAGCGCGTCTGGAGGACGTCGGTGCTGGGGCCGTTGGCGGCTGTCGGCAACGAGGGCGGCGCGGCCGAGTTGTTGCCAAATGCAGAGGCCATCTTTGGAAGACGAGGCTTTTTGTGCGGGCTTTTGATCTTTCGCGTAGTATCTCTTGTCGGGCTGTCGACTGCTCAGAGAGATGTCGGTGCAAAGTGAGTGGGGGGGAGAGAAAGAGCTGCGCTTGTTCGCGTGTGGTGATAGAATTGGCCAATCACGTCACGTGCGCCATAGCTCCCCCAAATGGTCTCGCGCCAACAGCCCGAGAGTACCTCTGGTAGCGCTGTATCACCACCAACAGTTGTGTTGCATCAAGTTCAAATCTATTTTTTTATTTACCCTTTCAGTCTTTATTTACATTCGTTTCTAAATCGTCCAAACCAGTCATAAGCCCCACATTCTGTGCTCTGTCTTATAAACTCTCCAATACCACCTCATATTGAGTCAGTCGATGCAGTACCGAACATGTAGTCCTCAGTCCTCCTCAGCCTTCTCCCTCTCCCATCCGACTTGCCCTCAGTTCCGCTTCTTGTCGGTGACGCTGCTGTTGAAGTCCACGCCAAATCCCAGCACAAACGATAGGCGTGCCAGCAGCGGCGGCGCCGTCGTCCAAAACACCGTCCAGTCCTCGGCCGTCCACTGCGTCACGTCGACCCAGGTGGCCCACCCGCCGAGGGCCTGCGCGCAGCCCTGGGCGTAGGCGGCGTCGCTCAGCAGCATGCCGAGGAAGAGCCAGCGCCACAGGCGCGTGTCGGTGGGGTACAGACGCAGGACGACGGCCTCGACAAAGGCAAAGTAGAGCCAGCCGCCTCCGAGTTGGGTGTAGACAAAGGCGGCGACGGCCCCCTGCTCGGCCGGGTACGCGACGGCGTGGCGGGTCATGGTGGACAGGTAGCTAGCTGGGTCGCGGAAGACGAGGATGGCGCCGGAAAAGGCGAAGAAGGGCTCGAGGATGTTGAGGATGAGACGGTAGAGCCAGTGGACGGGGGACGCGCCGGTGGCGGCGGGGCTTTTTGTCTTGGCCATGCTTGTTTTTTTTTTTGAAGGCGAAGGGTGAAATTCTGGGTGAATGTGGTGGCAGCGTTGAGTTCAGTCAATGTTTATTCTGAGAGAACTTGGATGATGAGAAGAAAGGAAGGAAACAGATGAACGGAAACAGGACATGAAACAGACAAGGGTCTTTGGCAATCATCATCGAATCCGATTCCAAAGATGCTACCAAAACGCGGCGCAAGTTATCGCCCGGCTTATATCACGTGGAACTACGATATCCATGTTCACTTTTGAGAGTCGCTTGAGTCGGAACGAAGTTTCCAACCGGTCTGACTCGAAAAAAGTGTCGATCTTTCTGCCGCGTTTTCTGGGCCGACCATTGCTCTCTTCCCCAGCTTTGTTGGTTTTGCTGGTTGTGTTGGCTTGGCTTGCAGCTGTGGTCGGGGATCAGCAGGGTAGGGCCTGGCTGTTGACAGGGAGCAGGCGAATAAGAGCCAAGGACCAACAGAGGGCGGGACACAAGGGAGCTTCCATCCTCGTCTTCTTGGCAATGGTTCTCCATCATAATCGGCAAAAGCACTTCAGATGCAAATAAAATCAAAATGAATGAGCGAAAGGAATATTCATTACTACTACTCCGTACTAAAACCCGTTTTCAATCCTGACATGGCAAAAGACATAATGGCTCGCGGAAAATGAAAAAAATAAAAATGGACAAACACATTGCAGGGACGTCTCGTCGCTCCCCCGGACATTGGAGTCGATCCCAATAAGCTAGAACCACCCCCTCTTTTTAAGGTCGAAACAATGGGCTAGCCAGCTAATTACTCACCCTTCATTCCTTCTTTCGTTGTATATCGTAGATTCGTCTTCATCTCTTACAGAGCAGCCATCAAGCCGATAAAGGCCGCCAGCACACCCGCACCCAGCGTCGCCGCACCGGCCGTCGACGCCGTCGTCGACGGGCCCGTGCCGCTGGCGCCGCCCTTGGTCGTCGTCTTGGTGCCTGTCGTCACCGTCACGTTGCTGCCGCCTGCGCGCGACGACGTCTTGGACGAAGTCTTGGACGACGACGTGACGGTGGTCAAAGAGCCCGACGAGGAGGTGGTGGCGGCCGAGGACGTGGTGGCGCTCGCGGCCGAGCCGGAGCCGGTCGTAGTGGCAGAGCCCGACGTGGCGGTGGCCGAGGCTGAGGCGGGGGCGCCGGCGGTCTTGCTGTAGAGGGAGCACAGGGCATAGCCGGCGCTCTGGGCCTGGATGAGTTCGGCGGCGGAGTGGCAGTTGCTGATCAGGCAGGGGGCGACGAGGGAGGCAATGGCGGACTCGGTGGGGCCGCACTGGCAGGCGACGTCTTCCGCGGCGCAGCCGGCGGCCGAGATGGCGGAGATCAGGCAGGAGGACTGTGGTGGTTAGTTAGACAGAACAGAAGAAACATAAATATCGCGTAGGGAGAAAGAACATACGGCACACGCCGGCTCGCCAGAGAGGTTCTGGGCAACGGCCGAGCCGGCCAGAGCAAGGGCAACGATAGCAGACTTCATTGTGGATGTGGTGGTGAGGTGTGTAAGGTTGAAGAGAAAGAAGTGGTACGAAGGAGATCGAGGATGGTTTGAACAATGATAAGATGTGAAGAAGTGTGTGAGTGTGTTAGAGAGAACGAGGTAGGGAGAGAGCGAGAAGTAGCGGCAGCAGTCCACAATATAAACGAGGAGCGAGTCAGTCAGGAGACAAACACCAAAAAAGAAAACTACGACTACGGAGTACGGGAACGGGAACGAGAGAAGGAGCAGCCGAGCGCGAGACAACAGGTGAGAGAGCGCGACAGGGAAAGAGTGGAAATAAGCAGATGGGGCTATTGAATAAAGAGTGGGCAAGCTTACGAAGTAAAGAAGGAAGGGGAAAAGAGGAGACAGACCCAACAAACAGGAAAGAGCGAACAGAGAGGTCACTCAATGGTAACGGTCCGAGGGCCGTCCAAGGGGGGCGTCGGTCCTTCCCTGTTCATCATCCAGGGAAGAGGAGAGAAAAGTCGACAACCAGGGAAATTGGCAGCACTCCCCGGACCTTTTTGGTTGGTGTGCTGCAACTGACCAGCCAGGGGTTGGCTTTTGTTTGTTCCTCTACCCACCCCACACACATCCTTCTTGCCTTCTCTTCTAACTCTCCTGATCGGGGAAGCTCGCTGCTTCGTTTTGTTTTGTTTCGTTTGCTTGCAGCTTTAGCATTGTTTCCCCAGCAAGGAAGGAACACGTAAAATATGTGCAAGGTCCTTGCTTTTCCTTCCTGCTTTTGCTTCTGCTTTTTTCGTCAGTCCAACTGTCATAGGGTCGTTGTGCATGGCGGCCATTGCGTGTGGTGGTTGGCTGAGTCGTGTTTGGTTGCTTGGGTCGGGCTGACAAGCTTGCCCTGTGGTGCGGTCGCCCTGTGGCCCTGCGGCCCTTTGACCATGTGGGTCGGCACCTTTTTCCCCCTGTGGTGTTCCTGGATTGGTGCGATGGGTGGGAAAGAACGACGCGTTGCTGGGCCCACAGGGTGCCGTGGTGCCTCAAAAAGGGCTGCATAAGCCAGGAAGGGCGCTAACAACATGCACAACGCTGCACTATCATCACTCTTTGACGATTTTGGGGGTGCCAGGCAAGACACTGCTGCGATGCTATTCGTCCAAGCTGACACGAATAGCTGCAAAAGCTGTGAGGGAGTGGGTTGTGGCTTTTTTGGGGGGTGGAGGGGCGAGGCGTGAGCTGTCCGTTGAGATCGTCTTTCTCATTTTCTCATTTTCTGATTTTCTCACAGCAACAGCGGGCCACAGAGCAGGCCAACAAGCATCGTGTCAGCCGCTTCAAGGCTTAGCGATATAGAATACAAGGTCGGCGTACGACGTACGATGTGCTGCATTACGTCAAAAAGGGGCAGAAGGAAGAGGCAAGCGAGAAAATGCGCAACTTGGAGGAAGAGGCTTGGAGGAAAGACAAGGTATCACAGCTGGAGCTGGAGCTTTTGAGAGACAAAGATAGGGCTAGGCTGAAGAAGGCGTTGTGGAATATGGAAATAGGGCCGCTGTTCGATCCAAGGGTCAAAATAGCAGGCAGTAGTCACGGCCAGCCAAATGCTAGACGAATGCTGGTGGAAAAAACAAGCCCAGCCCCCGCCGGTTGTGCACTTGTTCAACCCTTTTCCAATGGGGCCTGACTGTGGTTTTGGACGGGTCTAGAATCCTGGTGGCGCTCTCACCTTGTTCAATGTGGACGTAAAATACTTGGACATTGTAGAAAAACAAATTTCAAGTAGATAATCAGGACCGGTAGTGTGAAGCCACAGGGCGAAGTAAAGAAGCTTGTCTGAGTGATATGACACTTTGTTAAGAAATAAGATTGTTTGAAATCGTAGATGGATTTGTATTTTCAAGAATCAAAAGGACAAACAGAAACTCGCTGCATGCCGAATATAATGAAAGATAAAACGAGTAAAATACGATCATTTTTCGTCGCGCTCCGTAAAATGGAAGTGAAAATATAAACGAGTTACGATCATGAAAACAGCCCTGCTTCCTCCTCTTTCTCGAACGGTTGAACCACAACCAGTTCCTCTTCGTTCACACCATTTTTTCCTCTTTCTCTACCGCTCGTCCATCTTCCTCCCCTCGTCGACCGTCCTGGTCGAGTTGTATTATCCGGCACCTCATTCGTGAAGCACGGATGCTGTTGTCGTATAGAGCATGGCGCTGCGCTCAGCGGCAGATGTTGGGAAGCAAGACCGCAATGATGCAGGCTGTCGAAATCAAAGAAATGAAAATAAAGAAAAGAAGAAAAAAAGAAAAAAACGGGGGAGCTCGCAATGCGGGCGATGAAATGAGAACGGGAAAAAAAATGCAAATGAAATAAAAAGAAAACCTGAACGTCCTCTCTCGTCCATTAAGCTGCAGTTTCCCGCGAGGAGGAACAAAAAAAAAGACGAGGGGTATCTTTGATGAATGCAAACAAAACAAGGAAAGTATGTGCGGCATGGAAAATTGGCTTCCCCAGCTGCGTGGCCATCCTTTTCTTTGTGGGCTTTCGTTTGTCGTTCAGCCTTGCGAGGAGGCGGCCGAGTCTGCAGGCGGATGGGGCCCACGCCAAACTAGTCGATGCGACTCAAAATAGAAGCAAAATCCTGCCGATCTGCTCGATCTTTTCAAGGATGCCATGGGAAAGGGAAAGGGGAAAAAATGCGAAAAAAGTAACAGAAAATAGGGCAAAGGAAAAGGACAAATGACAAAGGCAAAGAGGGGTAGCAACCAGGGCGTCGCAATGGCCGCGTGATGACGCGTTTCCTCATCCTCCTCTTTCTTCCTCCTCTTCGCACTTTAAGCCACCCTCCTCTTTGATCTCACAGCGTTTGCAATGCCCCGTGTCGCTATCCTCTTCGAAAATCTTTGCCTTGAGAGAAGAAAGGATATGATCCAATCCGCTGTGCGTTAATCACGTACCCAAATGCCGTAGCATAGAAAAGCAAGATGGCTGTTAACTGGAAGGGAGAGAAAGTGGAACGGCGCGTTGAACAAGGCAAACAAAAGCTGCCCTCGCTCAGACGGCTACGCCTTCTAGGTGCGCAAGAATGCGCGTGTCGTCGGCGAGAAACGTACGCCGGAAGTTGATGATAGCCTCCGCGATCTTGTCGAAATCGCGCTCCTGGTCGTCGCGGAATCTTTTCAACAGATCCTTAAGGCCGTCCACAAACCGCACTTTTTGGTCGCCCGTGTAGTCGTCGGACCGACCGAGTTCAACAAGAATTTGATCGTCTAAAAGTCATGCCGGGAATACGGAGGGAAGAAGAGCGAAGCGGAGAGAGTGAGAAATGAGGGACGAATGAAGAAGACATTAGAGTAGGAGGATGAGGGGAGGGGAAACTTACCCTTGGGGACAATCAACGCGTAGTGTTGAAAAGTGCACGTCGGGTCCGAGCAGCTGTCGCCCAAAAGTTCATTGGGGCAAAGTGCGATATCGTCCTGGATCTTACCACTGTACGTTAACGACCTGAAGCCGCCGGGGACGTGTGCCTTGTACTGCGGGTGGAAGCGGTATGACTCGAAGTACTGCAGCGGGCTCTCGTATGGTACAAACGTGGCTGGCAAGGCGGTGCTGGAGCCTGTCGTTGATAGCTTTGTTGTTGCCCTTGGCGGCTTGGCCACCGCGCTCGAGTGCTGCTGCTTCTGCTTCTGTTGGACTCGCGCTTCGTTCCGGAACAGCTCCACCACGGTGTCCTGGTCGGCAACGTCCGCCTCATTACCGGCCCCGTCCGGGACACCAACCCCGCTATCCTTCGCCTCGTTTGCCTCGCCTGCCTCGCCTTCCTCGCCTGCCTCATCTGATTCATCGTCCAACATCTCGATATCGCTATCCTCGTCGATAGCGTCAGGTGAATCCGACATGGCGACTGAGGCCGACGCGGACTCGCCGCCAGACTGGTGGTCGTCGGCTTCTATCTCGGCCTCAGAATGGAGCTCACTTGCTTTGGCGTCACTTGGGATGCTCTGGGATGGGATATCGCCCGCCTCCTTCGCAACCTCCTCCTCCTCCTCCTCTTGCTGTACAAGGCTATCCATCGGCTGTGAAGCGAGGTCATTATCCCCCGTCAAATCGACGACACTGCTGGGCCCATCAGCCGGCGGCTGTGATTGGGAAGGCTGCACGCTTGCCTCGCGTTCAGATGACCCCTCCTCCGGCCCGCTGGCTAGGTCTTCAATGTCCTCTGTCAACCGCTGCTTCTCAGCAACGCCATCGTCGATCTCGGCTTGAAGGGCTGCTACCCTTTCCTGAAGAAGACGGAGTTTAAACATCTTCTCCTGGAGATTGGCCTCGACACGCGGCAGTTGCAAGCTCGCCACGCGCACCCGCTTCTCACGGTGGCTTTCTTGCGACGAGGACGGCGAGGGGCCGTCTGTGCGTTTCGGCAGACGAATGTGGGCTGCCTCGGCCGGCACCATAGGACTGTTTGCACCGTCGTCCCTCGATAGCTCGCCGGTGGACGATATCCGCCGGAAGGGTTGGGGAGGAGGCCGCACGACCAGGTAAGGGTTCTCGTTGTTGCGATTGCTGTTGTAGCCGCCATCAGACGGCGTCCTATTGCCGCCCGTCTGCGGTGTCAAAGATCCCGCCGGCGAGTTCTGTGCTTTTTTCGCTTCGGCCTCGGCAATCTTGCGCTTCATCTCTTCAATCTGCCGCATCTTCTTTGCATACTCGTCGTCCTTGGCCCGCGCTAACATACTCGCAGGGGCGGTTGGCGGCACTGGCATGACAGGCGGAGCGCGTCCTCCATACCCCCTAGGAGACGAATAGGAGCCATCCGCCTGGGGCTGGTAGCTGTTGCCGTTTCTGTTCCCATTGCCGTTGCCGTTGTAATGTTGATCGCGGTACAAAGGAGCACCGCCATCACGCCGATCATTGTATTGGGTCGTTCTCGGGTATGAATCATCCGCCTGTGAATCGAGCTCCATAGCCATATCTTCGTCCGAGTCATCGCTGACATTGATGACGATCGAAGACTCTTGCCGTGCAGGACCGGGGGGTCGTTTTGGTAGACCGTGCACCGTCGACGAAGAAAAGTCGCCAAAGTCAGCCGCCACAGGGCGTTGGCGAGGGCCACCAACGGGAGGGGAAGGTAGTGCGGCAGAGATGGCTGCAGTCTTATCTGCAATCTGTCCCACAATAGTAGCCGCAACATCGCCCTGCTGCCCAGACACGGTGCTGCTTAGCGCCGTAGCCTCGGCAGCGGCTTTTGCTGCGGCGGCTGCACGCTGCTCTTGTGCCTGCCGAAGGGCTTCGAGTTTTTGCTGCAGCATGATGCCCTTTTCCGACTTGGACTTCTCGGGCTTGGAGGTTAAGGCGGCCACTGGAGCTTTAGCAACAGGTGCTGGCGCTGGCTTGGATGCTTTGAGAGCGAGAAGACGTGCGATCCGGTCTTTGCGTTCTTCCTTGGGCGCATCTTTGTCGGCAGCCGGCTCGGGCTGGGGTGCCACCGGCTCGGCGGAGTGGGACGGCGAGGCTGATCTTGGCGAAGCTGAGGGCACTGTCGGCACCGCTTTCAGGCCCAGCTCCGAGAACAAGTTCTGGATCAGCTTGTCATCGAAGCCTTCGTCGAGATACGTCCGATAGTTGACGCCATATGGGATCAGTCGTAAGATGGCCCTCTGTGCTTCCTTCTTGGCATCGTCTACCGTAGCAAATGGCAGGTTTCCCGAAGGAGCCGTCTCTTCTGTGGCGGCGGGCAACTTCTGGCTGTCTTTTGTTGTGATGTCGTTCGTAGCATCCTTTCCATTTGCGAGATCGGTAGATGATAGGATAGCAGCCGCAGCAGCAGCGGCAGCTGAGCCTAACCTGCCCTTCTGCACATTTTGCTGCGCACTGCTGGCCTTGTCACTGTCCTCAATCTCGCCAAGGGAGAGGCGTGGCGAATACGAAGCAGCACGCTCTTGGCCCACAGCTTGAACAGACTTGGGTTCTGAATCGGAGTAGCCCATGTCTTCATCGTCAGCGTCAGCCTCGTCGGATACAGAGACACTGTTGCCGCTGGACTTGATCTCGCCAGGCTCATTGTCATCGTCTTCGTCATAAAATGCGTCTTCTTGGGTATCAATGACACTAGCATCGCGGCTCGGCAGATCGGCGGCAGTCTGTCCCAGGGCCACCTGCGTGAAATTCTCCTCTGGAGCCTCTTGGGAAGCAGCCGAGCGGGACGTCCTCACATCCCCATTGCCCGTCGACCCGGACATCTCGGGTTCGTAAAGATCCTCCATATCTTCGCTAAGCTCGCCTTCCTCCGGCTCACTCTCTCTCGTAGTCACGGCGGCTTCCGGGTTGTATGCGAGGTCCGCGTTCGATGTGGCTGGCGGGACAGTGTAGATCGGCGGGGAGTAGACAGGCCGTGGCGGTATCTGCTGAGCCGGAGCGGGCTGTGGTGGGTGCGGTTGATGGTAGTTGTACCGTTGTGTATGGGCAGGGGGGGCGGGCGGGTTGTATGGGGGATGCGCCGAGGGCGGAGCTGCCACAGAGTTTGATGTAGGGAATGCCTCGCTCCAACTCAGGTCGCCACCCACCGCATTCGGGCTCCGCTGGCCTGGTGAATCCACCGTGATACCCAAGCCAGAAACCTGGGCATTCTGGTCAAACGCAGCTTGTGCTGCCCGCACAGCGCCATAGTAGCCCGGCGGAGGTTGGTGTTGGATGGCGGCACCTGGCGATGGAATCGGGGGAGGCACTTGGTACGCGTCGCCGCCGTACATGACGGGAGGAGGGTTGCTCGGCGGCCGAGAGTCGTACTGTAGGTATTGCTGATGAAAAGGTGCTTGATGGGGTTCTTGAGGAGGTGGTGGCGGTGGTGGTGGCCACTGGCCATATGGATAGCCCGCCATTCTGCTTGAAGCCCGCGAGTTCGATCAAGAAGCTGTCTTGTCGTGTGCCTGCGTCAACCGTCTACGATGTGTTGTTGCGGATCTGGATGAAAGCATGGGGTGCTGTTGTCAGGCAGCGTGGGTGAAGGGGATGAAGTTGTTGCGATGAAGTGTCTCTTTGCAGAAGTCGAGACGAGGAAAGCGCGGACGGGTAACGACCTGTCCTCTTGACGCTGCGGCTGCCTGACGAGGCAAGAGCCAAAATGAATCGAGTTGTCCCTTCCCAAACAAAGATCGACAGATGCAGTCCTCGATGCAAAAAAGCGGAGACAACGCGCGCAGGCAGAGCACAAAGGCGCGTGCGTTTTCAAACACTTGCGAAATTGTGGTTCAGAACGCGAGTTGAGGCGTGCTTTGCACTCCGTCTGAGAAGTCGTGATTTGAGAGGTCGAGTATGTCAAGCTATCCTCCTCGCGCCCAGCACCACAAAAAGATCAGCGCAGCGCGGTCTGGGGGTGCAATGTCATACAGTCGGGTCGGATTATCTAGGTCCCGTGTTTGGTCGCGCTTGCTCCGTTAGGCTCACCCCACCCGGTAGCTGCGTCCACGCCTGCCCCGATTGGGCTTTGTTGTGTTGTTGTCGTGGCAACCGGTGTGGGACAGCACCTGCCTTGCCCGGGGCCCTGTGTCCCAAAGCACAAGGCGAGGAAAGCGCGGGCCAAACAGGTCAGGACGGGAGGAACGCCAAACACGAGCAAGTGTTCATACCATTGAGCCTCGACTACGACATTTGAGAGGTTCTTTCTTCCGGACTCTTTAATTCTTCAATACTCTAATTCCTCATATTTCCTACATACATTCGTTTCTTGCAACGGCGCGACGTCAACGGTCTCTGCATGGTAGACCGTGCCTCGCGTTTCTGTTGATTTTGAGTTTCTCTTCTTTTCCTCTTTCTCTGCCTGCATTTTTAGCAGCATCTTGCGTCACGACCACATCACGACGACCACTCCCAACGAGCCGACGAGCCTCTCGGACGACCTCTTCCAACGTTCTGCTGGCGGATGTTGCCCCCAGAGGAAGCCTGACCCGTCTCCCGACCGTCCACACACCCGAACATCCACACAATATCGCCCACGATGGTGACCGGGCCTGCCGGGTTTTCTGCACAGCAGCGTGGTAACCCTTTCGCCCGCAACGCGTCAGCCTCGCCGGCACCTCATAACAACAGCGCCGCGGGCCGACCCAAGTCGGTGCTCTTCTCAGCGCCTGCACCGGCATCACCCGCACGGCCGTCACACAGCCGCTCCCAGTCACAAGCAACGCCGTCTGCGATGAATGGCCTTGTCCGGACAGGAAGTGTCTCACGGAATGGCTACGACCGCTCTCGCGAGGGCACGCCTGCTTCGGGCACGTTTGCCCCTTCGTTCATCAAGACCGAGGAGATGAAGCAGCGCAGCATCGATGTCGTCCGTGGTATCGAGGGCGAGAACGATTTCTCAGGCAAACGCTATGTCTGGCTGAAAGATCCGCAGACTGCCTTTGTCAAGGGTTGGGTCGTTGAAGAGCTGGGAGCCAACCGCATTCTCGTGCAGTGCGAGGATGGCAGCGTAAGTTATTGGTCAAGGAACATGCATGGACCATAGGATTACCAGAACACAGCCGGCTAACCTACCACCCCCGACTTGCAGCAGCGCGAGATCGATGCCGAGAGCGTCGACAAAGTGAACCCCGCCAAATTCGATAAGGCGAACGATATGGCCGAGCTGACGCACCTCAACGAGGCCTCGGTCGTGCACAATCTGCACATGCGGTACCAGGCCGATCTTATCTACACATACTCGGGCCTCTTCTTGGTCACCGTCAACCCCTACTGCCCGCTTCCCATCTACTCGAACGAGTATATCAACATGTACAAGGGCCGGAACCGGGAAGATACCAAGCCGCACATCTACGCCATGGCCGACGAGGCCTTCCGGAATCTTGTCGATGACGGCGAAAACCAGAGCATCCTTGTCACGGGCGAGTCTGGCGCCGGCAAGACGGAAAACACCAAAAAAGTCATCCAGTACCTGGCCGCTGTGGCCCACAGCGACTCTGCGACTGGTAAGAGCCGGGGCTCGCCACACGCCAACCTCTCTGCCCAGATCCTGCGCGCGAACCCGATTCTCGAAGCCTTTGGTAACGCGCAGACCGTCCGCAACAACAACTCTTCCCGCTTCGGCAAGTTTATCCGCATCGAATTCCACAACAATGGCTCAATTGCCGGCGCCTTCATCGACTGGTATCTGCTCGAAAAGTCGCGTGTCGTTCACATCAACAGCCAAGAGCGGAACTACCACATTTTCTACCAGTTGCTCAAGGGTGCTGACCGCCGCCTGCGGCAAGAGTTGCTGCTGGACAGCATGGGCGTGGAGGACTTTGCCTACACACGGGAAGGCAATGATGTCATCAGCGGTGTCTCGGACCTGGACGAGTGGGAGTCTCTCATGGAGGCTTTCTCTGTCATGAGCTTCTCCGAGCAGGACCAGACGTCGATTCTTCGGACAGTTGCGGCCGTCCTACATCTCGGCAACATCACCGTCATGAACGAAAGCCGTGGTGCCGACCAGGCACGGTTAGCACCTGATGCCAAGGTTCACGCTGAGCGCCTCTGCAAGCTTCTCGGTGTCTCTGTCGAGCCGTTCCTCAAGGGTTTGCTCCACCCTCGGGTCAAGGCAGGCCGTGAGTGGGTTGAAAAGGTGCAGACGCCCGACCAGGTGCGCCTTAGCATCGACGCCTTGGCAAAGGGTATCTACGAACGTGGATTTGGTGATCTCGTCGCACGGATCAACCGTCAGCTTGACCGTGCTGGCATGATGGGGATGGACGACTCCCACTTCATCGGCGTGCTCGATATTGCTGGTTTCGAAATTTTCGAGGAGAATAGCTTCGAGCAGCTGTGCATCAACTACACCAACGAGAAGCTGCAGCAATTCTTCAACCACCACATGTTTGTGCTCGAACAAGAAGAGTACGCGCGGGAGCAGATCGAGTGGCAGTTCATCGACTTTGGTCGCGATCTGCAACCCACCATCGACCTGATCGAGCTATCCAACCCGATCGGTATCTTCTCGTGTCTTGACGAAGACTGTGTCATGCCCAAGGCTACAGACAAGTCCTTCACCGAGAAGCTCAACTCCCTTTGGGAGAAGAAATCGACCAAGTACCGCCCGTCACGACTACGGTCTGGCTTTATTCTGACGCACTACGCTGCCGAGGTCGAGTACTCGACGAACGACTGGCTCGAGAAGAACAAGGACCCTTTGAACGACAATATCACCCGACTTCTCGCCGCTTCCACCAACAAACATGTCGCCAATCTGTTTGTGGACTGCGCTGACCAAGATGACGATCACAGTGCTGCTGTCGTCGGTCGTAGCAGCCGCGTCAAGAAGGGCCTCTTCCGCACGGTAGCCCAGAGACACAAGGAACAGCTCTCGCAGCTTATGGCGCAGCTTCATTCAACACATCCGCACTTTGTCCGCTGTATCTTGCCAAACCACAAGAAGCGGCCCAAGCAGTTCAACAACCTCCTGGTCCTCGACCAACTTCGTTGCAACGGTGTTCTAGAGGGTATCCGCATTGCTCGAACTGGTTTCCCTAACCGCCTTCCATTTGCCGAGTTCCGCCAGCGGTATGAGGTTCTCTGCCGCGACATGCCGAAGGGTACATACCTCGAGGGCCAGGCGGCCGCTGCTATGATCCTTGACAAGCTCGGCATGGACAAGGCTCTCTTCCGCATTGGTCTCACCAAAGTCTTCTTCCGATCGGGTGTTTTGGCTGAGCTTGAAGAGCAGCGCGACGCTCTGATCAACGAGATAATGTCTCGTTTTCAGGCGGTTGCGCGGGGCTTCAGCCAACGCCGGATCGCCTACAAGCGCCTCTACCGTGCCGAAGCTACAAGGGTCATTCAGCGCAACTTCCATGCTTATCTCGACCTTTGCGACAACCCTTGGTGGCAGCTTCTGGTCAAGATGCGACCGCTGTTAGGTGCTACACGCACGGCAACGGAAGTCAAGCGCCGAGACGAGACCATCCGCCAGCTCCAGGACGAAATGCAGCAGCACGCAGCGGGCCGCATGAAGCTGGAGGATGACCGCCGTGCTACTGTCGCCGAAATGGCACGCATCCAGCAAACGCTCGAAAGCGAGCGCGCTCTGGCTCTGGATAAGGAGGAGATCTTCAAACGCTTGCAGCAGCGCGAGGCCGAGCTCGAGGATAAGCTTTCTGGTGCTCTCGATGATCAGGAACGCCTCGAAGACCAGCTTGACGATCTCTTGGATGCTAAGAAACGTGCTGGAGACGAAGTCGAGAAGTACCGCATGCAGCTCGAACAGGCCGCAGGCCTCATTGCACGGCTTGAGGAAGAAAAGAAAGAGCTTGCACAGCAAATCACTCACCTAGAGCAGGCCATGGACGACGCCGCGCAAAAACAATCCGAGCGTAGCGAGCAGGAAATGGTTCTTACGGACGAAGTCAAGATGCTTCAAAGCCAGCTTTCCATCAAGGACCGCAAAGTGCGCGATCTCGAGGGTCGCCTTCTTGCTGTCGATCAGGATGCCACTGTGAAGCTCGCTATGACGCAGAAAGAACTTCAGGCTTCGCGGTCCAAGGAGCAGCGACTTGCCATGGAGAATCAGGATGCCCAGCAGCGGCTGGCACAGCTGTCCCAGACGTCAACTGATTACGAAGATCTTGTGCGTCAGAAAGAAAGCGAACTCGCCCTCCTTCGCAGCGACAACAAAAAGTACGAGGCGGAACGCCGATCTTTCGAAGACCACCGCCGTTCGCTAGCTGCCGACAAGGAGAAAGCCGCATCCCGCCTTCGCGAGGTGCAGGCCGAGATCGTCGCCATGCGCTCCCAGGAGTCGCAGTTCCGCCGCGAGGCAGAAGACGCTAAAAAGCTGCTTGAGGCACGCCTCTCGGAGGATGCGCAGGCCGACCAAAATCGCCGCGTGCTGGAATCGCAGATCAAGGATCTCAAGGAGGAGCTCTACAAGATCCAGATGGAGCTCAGCCGTGAACGCCAATCGCGCGACGACGTGCTTCTTCTAAGCGAACACAAATACCAGAAACTACAAGAAGAGTTCGACCATCTTAACGAGTCCAAGATCATCATCGAGAAGGAGCTGTATGCCCAGCAGGATACTCTTCGGCGGACAATGGAGGCCCGCAAGGCCATTGAGAAGGAGCGTGATGACGCCCGTCAAGAAGTGCGCCGTCTTCGTGTGGCCAAGGCTGAGGCGGAAGAGGCCCGGCTGGAGGCGGAATCATCCGGTGAGCGCCAAGCCCTGCGGATGGCCAGAGAGCGCGAGGAGAGCCTTCTGCGCGACCTAGATGCTGCTCAAGAGCGTCTGCGCTGGTTCGAGGGCGAACGCGCCCGGCTGAGCTCCGAGGTGGAAAGTTTGAACAAGCTCATTGTCTCGTCAGGCGAATTCGGTCTCAAAAATGACCAGGCCAAGGAACGAATGGAGCGTGAACTCCAGACCATCAAGAGCCGCCTGACCGCATCCGAGAACGACAACCGGGCGCTGCTTAACAAGCTTCAGCAGAAGGGCCTGGAGATTGCCCGGTCCACCTCCCGTGCCGGTGAGGCTTCACGTGGTCAGCTTCAGATTCTGCAACGCGAGAAGGCGCGCCTCGAGGAACTCAACAACAAGCTCAACAAGCAGCTCGGCGAGTCGCAAATGAGTGCCGCATCGCTCGAGAAGAAGGTGGAGAAGCTCAACCTCGACCTCGAAGACATGAACCACGAAGTGGCGCGCGAAGTCAAGAGCAGCCGCAATGCCGAAAAGGTGTCCTCCAACGCAACTTCGCAGCTCGCCGAGGTCAACCGGGCGGTGGAAGCAGAACGCCAGTTGCGCGGCCAAGCCCAGGGCACACTCCGGACCGTCCAGACAACACTGGAGGCGCGTGACCGGGAGCTCGCAGATCTTCGCGGGCAGATGTTGCGTATTCTCAAAACGGTCGATCCCGCATCGCCTGTTGTCAATGCGCCCCTCGATGGTGGCAAGGAGCGCTTCCCGACCAGCAAAGACTTCTTCGATTTAGCACGCAAGATTGAGGAGCTGCAGCAAGACCTTCGTGTGCAGCAGGCGGGCCGCAGTAATGCTGAGGCTCAGCTGGCAGACCTCCGGGCGCAGCAGCAGTCCTCTCCTGTGCTTCAGCGTGGCCGCCTCGAGGAAATCAACCCCAACGAGGCCCCTTATTTCAACAACGGCTCGCCCACGCAGACGAAGAAAAACAAGGCGGGCGGCACTCGTCGGATCTCCAACAGCCACCTGAATAATACAGCTTCGACGCCGCCACGGCAGCTGTCTGGGGCCATGCCTGACTCTGCCCGCTCGGACCGCACAGCGGAGATTCTTAGCTTCAACAACCGCATGGATCTCAAAGCTGAGATGGAAGAGCTCCAGAACCAACTGCAACTCGCACAGATGCAAAACCGGCACCTCCAGAGCCAACTCGAGCGGGCCGAGTCGACCGGCGCTAGCAACCTCGGCAACGGCAGCAAGAACAGCAACAGCCGTGTTGAGAAGCTCGAGAAGGCTAACAGCCGGCTGCACGACCTGCTTGACGACTCTGCAAAGAAGGTTTCGGCACTCGAGAAGGCTCTGCGCACGGGCGAGCTCTCACTGCACGACATCCAGGCACGATCGCACGAAGAGATTCTCGATTTGCTTAACAGCCAAGAAGAGTCGCGTCGGTCTCTGCTTCATAGCCACAAGGACGCCGTTGCCGAACTAACGGACATCAAGGAGCACTTTGACAAGCTGCGCCACGACCGGGCACAGATGGAAGTTGACCTCCGCGATGCAAAGTCGGAGCTCCAGGAGATGGGCCAGGCCCGCGAGCAGGAGGCTGCGAGCCGCAACCAGCTACTACAGGAGTTTGCAGACCTGCAGATCCGTCTAGACGCCGAAGCATCCAAGCTCGTCGATGTGACCGCCAGTCTCAACCTCTATAAGGGCCGTGCAGATGAGTACTTTGGCAAGCTGGAGCAGGCCGAGATGGCCGTTCTCAAGGCAACGCGGGCTGAGCAGTTCGCCAAGACGCAGGCCCGTGAGGCTGAAGAGACGTACGCCGAGGTGATGGCACAGCGCAAGAAGATGGACACGATGGTGGAGGACCTGCAGCGACAGAACCAGCGCCTGGAAGAGCGCCTTGAGGATCTTTCGACTGATCTCGAGGCTGTGACGCAGGCAAAGAAACGCCAGCAGCACGAGCTCGAGGACTACCGCAGCCAGCGTGCGATGGACATCGAGGACACGGAGACGAGCATGGAACAGACGCGCAAGAAATACCAGGCCGAGTTCGCAACACTCACCAAGGAGCTCGACCTGGCGCGCGAGGAGAAGTTGTTCAAGCAGGCCGAGATCACCCGGCTGCGCGAAGAGCTGGAGGAGCTTCGGTCCAAGTGGGACGACGAGGTGCTCAACAGCTCGACGTGGGCCAAGGAGAAGACTCGCCTGGAGACGACACTCTCGGACGTCGTGTCGTCGCGTGATGAGGCTGTGCAGGCCCACAACGAGGCTCAGGGCCGCATTGTCAACCTGCTCTCACAAGTGCGCACACTGCGGTCGGCCATCGACGAGGTCACCTCTGAGCGCGACTCGCTCGTGCGTGAGAAGCGTAGCGTCGAGACGCGTCTCGAGGAGGCCAAGACGGGCCTGGAGGAACTTGCTGCACGCGGTGCCAGCCCGTCTCTACGCGATGCTGCCAACGCCGACAAGGTGTTGTTGGATCTCCGGTCCAGCCTGGCGCAGCAGGAGGACATTGCTGCCGCGGCTGTGGAAAAGATGCGCCGCGCCGAAGCCCTTGTTGCCGAGGTGCAAAAGGACATGACGACCGAGCGTGAGGCCAGTGCCAAGCTGCAGACGCAGAAGACGACGCTGGAGAAGACGCTCAGCGAGGTGCAAGTCAAGCTGGTGGACCTAGAGACGAAAGGTTACTCGAGCGCCAGCCAGGACATCAAGTTCTTGAACAAGCGAGTCCAAGAGGTAAGCAGACCATATGCAGCGTGATGTCCATGCATAGGCGTTTCTGTCTTTCATACTAACATTCTACAGCTCGAAACACAACTGGAAGCGCATGAGCATGAGCAGGCGCAGTCGAACCGGTCGGTCCGTAACGTGGACCGGGTCGTGAAGGACCTGCAGGGCCAGCTGGAGCGCAAGGACAAGCAGAACGGACAGCTACAGGATGACGTGACGCGGATGCGCGACAAGGCCGACAAGCTGCTCAAGGCGATTGACGAGCTCCAGGCCTCGGAGTCGAGCATCCAGCTGACGGCGCGGCGGGCAGAGCGCGAGCTGCGGGAAGAGAAAGAGAAGGCTCTGCGCCTCGAGCGGGAGCTGGAAGGGTGGAAGAGCATGAGCAGCGGCGGCAGTGTGAGCGGCGGCAGCATTGCCGGCGGCAGCATGCGGCGCACGGGCACGCAAAACACGTTCCGGTCGTCGATCCTGGGCCACACGGCGTCGACAGCAACAACACGTACAACGCTGTCCACAGTGTCATCGGCGCCCTCAACCACGTCGTCGGCAGCGACTGACCCGGAGCTGTCGCCGGACATTCCCAAGCGCAAGAGCAGTATTGGTCGCGCACGGGCGCCAAGTATGACCAAGGGTTTCTTGTAGGCGGCCGCGGCAGGCGCGGTGAGACAACGGTTGTATGATTACGACACACGATGGGATATGGGACAGGACAGAGGGTGCATTCGTTTTTGAGGTACTGAGGTTTTTTGGTTCGAGTTTTTTGTCTTATATTCAGTTTTCTTTTCTTTTCTGTTTGGATGGCAAAGCACAAGAAGGGCGTTATGTTATTTTTTGTCTAGTAATGAAGCTTTTTCCTAACGCGCTTTTATCTACTCCGTATGTAAGTCGAGATAAAGAGAGTAAAGAAACAGAGGGGTTAAGATCAAAGACCTGAGTCAACCTAAATAAGGCCGAGCGTAAGACTTTGTTAGTGTATGAGACCTGATTGGTCCCGGCACCCATCTTCGCCCCATGAGTACATTTATCTACACACAAATAATGTGGGAGAGCTTGTACATCTTATCTGGCGCGTCGCGTTCGCGGTGTAGAAGATCACGTGAACAAACTTTAACTTTTTTTTTTTGCCCCATTCAGGAACGATTCTCTTTTTCTTGTCTCGCTCACTTCCTTTCTCTCCCTCCTCTCTCTCTTTTTTTTCTCCCTTTCTCTCCCCCCCCTCCCCTCTCCTCCTCCTCCTGGTCTACTCTCTTAAACAACAACGTCATTTCGAAACCCTGAACATACTCGACCGTATACGGAAAATAGAAAAAGAAACAAAAGAAGCAAAAGAAAGAAAAAAGAACTGCCCCGCCAGCAGAATTTGCAACCTTTTCTTCCCACCTTTTTAAGAGAGAACCAGGATACCACCGGCACGATGAAGTACGTGCTGGTGTCAGGAGGTGAGTGACCTTGAGGATGGAAGGAGAGGGTCTCCAGCAGACCACGAGGACAACGAATACGATGCCGCAAGACGAAAAAGGCACCCCGAAATGACGGGCGAGCCATTGGACATGGGTCCAGGCAGCAGACAATGAGGCCGAATTTCTGACATTGGGTCTGCAGGTGTGATCTCGGGCGTCGGCAAGGGAATTATCGCGTCCAGCACGGGCCTGCTGCTCAAGACCATGGGCCTGACAGTCACGAGCATCAAGATCGATCCGTACATGAACATCGACGCTGGCACCATGGCGCCCACGGAGCACGGCGAGGTGTACGTCACGGACGACGGCGGCGAGATGGACCTGGACCTTGGCCACTACGAGCGCTACCTGCTGACGACGCTGACGCGCGACCACAACCTGACGACGGGCAAGATCTACCAGCAGGTGATTGAGCGCGAGCGCCGCGGCGACTACCTGGGCAAGACGGTGCAGGTGGTGCCGCACCTGACCAATGCCATCCAGGACTGGATCGAGCGCGTGGCGCAGATCCCCGTCGACGAGTCCGGCACCAAGCCCGACGTGTGCGTGATCGAGCTCGGCGGCACGGTCGGCGACATTGAGAGCGCGCCGTTCATCCACGCCATGAGCCAGTTCCCGCGCCGCGTCGGCAAGGGCAACTTTATGCAGATCCACGTGTCGTACGTGCCCGTTATCCCACCCGGTCCGAACGGCGAGCAGAAGACCAAGCCCACGCAGCGCGCCGTCGGCGACGTGCGCAGCGCGGGTCTGCGCCCGGACCTGATTGCCTGCCGCTGCGAGCGCCCGCTCGAGGATTCCGTCATCCAGAAGATTGCCAACATGTGCCAGGTCGAGACCAAGCAGGTGCTGACCGTGCACAACGTGTCGAGCACGTACCACGTGCCGCTGCTGCTGCGCCAGCAGAAGCTGCGCGAGAGCATCAGCGGGCTGCTGGAGCTTGACGGCCCCGGCGCGCCGGCGCCGTCCAAGGCGCTCGTCGACCACGGCGCCAAGATGTGGCAGGAGTGGGTCTCGCGCACGCGCGCGCAGGACGGCAACCTCGACACCGTGTCCATTTGCCTCGTCGGCAAGTACACCAACCTCGAAGACGCCTACATTAGCGTCGGCAAGTCGCTCGAGCACGCGGCCATGTACTGCAAGAAGAAGCTCAACCTCGTGTGGGTCGACTCGTCCAACCTCGAGGACACCGCGCTCGAGGAGCAGCCGGCCAAGTTCCACGAGGCCTGGCACGCCGTGTGCACCGCCGACGGCATCCTGGTGCCGGGCGGCTTTGGTGTGCGCGGTACCGAGGGCATGATCAAGGCGACGACCTGGGCGCGCACGAAGAACGTGCCGTTCCTGGGCGTGTGCCTGGGCATGCAGCTGGCCGTCATTGAGTTTGCGCGCAACGTGTGCAACCTGCCCGGCGCCGGCAGCGAGGAGCTGCACCCGGGCTGCGAGAACCCCGTGATTATCTACATGCCCGAGGTCGACCGCACGAAGCTGGGCGGCACCATGCGCCTGGGCAAGCGCGAGTGCGTGTTCCAGCCCGGCACGGCCGGCTGGTCCAAGTTCCGCGCCATGTACGGCGACGACGTGGCGTCCATCCAGGAGCGCCACCGGCACCGCTACGAGGTGTCCCCCGACAAGATGAGCACGATCGAGGCGTCGGGCGACTTTGTCTTTGTGGGCAAGGACGACAAGGGCGAGCGCGTCGAGGTCATTGAGATCCGCAACCACCCCTTTTTCGTCGGTGTGCAGTTCCACCCAGAGTACCTCAGCCGCGTGCTGGCGCCGAGCAAGTCGTACCTGGGCTTCTTTGCCGCGGCCGCCGGTGTGCTCGACGAGGTCACGGCCTCGTCCAGCGGCAAGCCACTCGTGGTGTCCAAGGACGCCTACGACGAGTAAGGAGGGCAGAAGATAGAGAGAATATCGGATAGAGCAATCTAATATTAGATAGGTGAATGATAGAATGATACCGCATTTTTCAAAAGCAAAAAGAAAAGTGACAGCCACCAATGAACTCCTATTGTCGGTCCCAAGAAGGTACGCTGTAAGGCGAAGTAACCACAGTTGGTGACGAGGCTGTGGCACGTTCCCTATTGATCCTCATACTCTCCCTTTCTTCCTTTTTCTCCTACTCGTGTTGCTCGTCACGTCTTCTTTTGGGCTTCCCACCTTGTACTACTGGGCCTTGTCTGTACAACTATCGGCGGTGTGGTTGGGAGGAGGGAACCTAAGAGACGAGCAAGGTTACCTAAACAGTGAGTGACAAGTGGACGAGCGTAAACGGCAAGGAGTATTACAGAGTAGTACTTTGAACATCGCAGTCTCTGGCCAGCCTCTTGAAGGGAATGCGACGAGAGACAAAAAATGAAATTCTAATTGGAGCAGTAGGGGATCGAACCCTAGGCTTCTCGCATGCAAAGCGAGCACTCTACCACTGAGTTACAGCCCCGTAATGTGGAAGAATGTACAAGGCAAAGGGGACACAAGAAGAGAACACCAAAAAAGTTGACATCAATTGCCGATGATGGGTCCGCAAAGGACTGTTCGCCAGCATGGCAAAGTAGTACAAGCCTTTGTGCGTTGTGTACTTTCGTGTTCTTTTTACCGTGTTAGTTAATCCTTTCGGGCTTGGCCTTTTTTTCTTCTCACAACCAGTTATATTTCATGATTCTTTCAGCCAACATATCATCGTACGTGGTTTATGTTATCAAAATGCTTGATTGCCTAAATCACATATTTACAGGAAATAGTATGGCGTAGCAGAAGTGGAAATGTCTGATACCAGATGTGTATAATTATATAAACAAGGGTTTTGACATCTATATAGTCACCCTCTATTTATTCTTTATGTCGCACACTGTCTTATGTGTTGGCCTCCATGCTTGCCATTCCTCCTACCGTCCCAAGAGACACAACCTCTGCATGGAGGCTCGTCTCACCGAGCCTAGTCAAAGAGCAGACGCAGCAGCCGCAAAACGACCGAGCATACAATTGACGCGCCCACTGAGGCCAGAATAGTCACGATGCGACGTTCGACGAGAAGTGTGTAGGACGGAGGCGGCTCGTCTGGCGGTGTGCTTGTTAAACGAACAGATAAGAACACAAACAACAGCATCGACATCGGAGGCAGCAGGTGCGATCGCAAACAGACATCACAAACCCAACAACGGTACCACGACAAGGACACATCTCCAGCGTAGTAATCCATCGCCCCATCACCACTGTCATCCCTTGATGCCCTTCTGGCCTTTTGGTTCCCATCCTCTTCACCGACGTCACCGGGCAGGAGAAAGTTGCTTGTCACGCCTGTCAGGCCGGCCTTGTATTCTGTTGTGCTGCTTTGTACGTCTCTATCTTGTGTATCTTTGTTGTCTGTCCATTGCTGTCTGCAAGAAATCCTTTGAGCCTCATTTTCTTATATCTTGTGTACATGAGATTGGTTCCTAAGCATCCAGTACGAGATGTCTGTCTCCAGGCCCTTATCGGCCAATTATGTCTATCTAGACCTTGGTTTCATCGGGTTAAAAATCTTGTGTCATGTCGACAGCGAAGACGTAGAAGTGAGGCCCGCCTACTGTAGAGTCTGGTTTATATATCTAGACGCAGACCGTTTTGAAGTTCTTTGTCCATCGCGGTTTGTATGTCTTTTTTTTTCCATCTTACTTGTTTTTTAAGTCACCTCTTTCATCGTTGTTTGTCATTGCCACCAGAGAGAGGTATGAAATCGCTTCCTCTCCTCTTCCCTCTGATTTTCTTCATCCCATCCCTCATCATATCTCTCTCCATCATGTCGGTCGGCATCGGCTCCGAACTCGCCCGGCACCACGCCAACCTTGCTGACGTGGCCGCCAGCCCGGCCAACCAGTACGGCCTCGCCCACGGCTACGCAATCATGCCTGACCCCAACGATCCCTACGGGTGGCAGGCTTTTGAGGAAGAGCGGGCACGGCAAAAGTGTCTGGCCGGCCTTGCCCAACGACAGTCACTGTATACGCTGTCCACATCGTCCACGACGGCGGCGACCACAACCACGCGGTCGACCCGCTCGTGCTCGTCGTCGCTGTCGTGCTGCTTGTCCTCTTCGTGCGAGGAGAGTGGCGATGAGGATAGCGGCGACGAAGATTGTGATTGTGACAACAAGAAAAAAAAGAAAACGTGCGGCGGCGCCTGGTGTCGCCGAAAGTCGCTGAGCTTCCAGCGTTCGAGCCCGCACTGGTGTGACGGCAAGAAATGGGGCGGCAAGATCTGGGGGTTGAGCCGCGCGCCCGGTGATGTTCGTTTTCCCCTACCCACGGCCTGTACCCTTGGATGTTCGCTTGCTAACACGCCCAGAAATGCATATCCAACTGGCACATGTATTTTGACCCCAAAGTCAGCAAATCCGAGATCAAGGCCATCTGCCGGCGCCGGTGCCCACCGGAGCCAAGCCGGCGCCGTTACCATGCCCGCCACAGCCGCAGTCGCCGCCGCCACCGCCGCGTGACGACCAAGATAGTGGTCTGCGGTGCCTGCCAAGGTCTCGGCTGCATGCAATGCCAGTCCAGTGGTGTGATGGTTCCCGTCGATTACGATTACTCTGCGAATGTGGGATACGGGGCAGGCTACGGAGGTGACTACACGGGCTCCGGGGGCTACGGCCACTACGGCGCCGGCGGCCTGCCCAATATGCCGCCGCACCCGGGCTATTCAGGCCACCCCGCCGGCAACATGGAGCACTGGCGTGTGCGTTCTGACAAGGATAGCAAGAAAAAGGACAAAGATAAGGACAAAGACAGCAGCAAAGATGGTAGCAAAGATGGCAGCAACAATGGAAGCAAAAAGGGCACCAAGGACGGAAGCAAGGACGGAAGCACAGTCAACGGCAACACCATGGGTGAGCTAGCCGGCCGGATGCAGACCATGCGCCGCAACGAAAAGGACTTCTGGGGTGGTAAATGGGAAAAGGCGGCCGACGGCATGCCCAAGGTGACCGTGGCGGATCTGCGGGTACTAGAAAAGGGGTACCAACCCAAGGATAAAGACGGACGAGGCGCCGGGGATGATGCAGCCAAGTGGCTCTGGGGAAGATTTGGCAACGTCGGAAGAGCTAGTAGAAGAGGCGGGGGTGGAGGTGGAGGTGGTGGTGTATTTTACAGTAGCGGTGGTGTTGGAGATGTTGGAGATGTTGGAGGTGGTGGAGGAGGTGGAGGAGGTGGTGGAGGCGAACCTTCTGGACATGGCTATACAGGAGGAGGAGGTGGAAGTGGTGGTGGCCAGGGCGAAGCTGCAAAGTGCTCCGGCGGTGTCAGTGGCGGCGCCAGCGGAGGTGCTGATGGAGGAGAGAGCCCAGGAAGCGGCGGGTGTGGAAACGAGGGTAATAGCCGCAAGAGCAAGAGTGGTAGTGGAAACGGCGACGGTGGTGGTGGTGGTAGTGGCGGCGGTGCCAGCAGTGCTGTTGTGGCCGGGGAAGCAGACAATGGAGGTGAAGGGCCCAGTAAAGGCTTCAAGAGAGGCACCTACGGCGCAAGTGGTCATGGAAGCCAGAGAAGCAAGGAGAGCAAGGACAAGGGGAAGGAAACAGCTTCCGTGCGGAATGCTGGTGGCCATGACAATGTTTCTGCAGCCAGTGCTGGCAGCGGCGCAGCAAGCCATCACTCGCGCACCCAGCACGCGCCCAGCCAGCACTCCCCGAGCCATCACTCACCGAGTCAGCACGCATCCAGCCGGCATGACAGGCCTCCCCAGGCCACGGTCACCGCCGCGGAAGAGGACGAGCGCCAATCTCGCTTCGAGCGCTTGCGTCAGCGCCTCGACGATGCTGGCCGCCTCCGCACCGGATCCTGGGAGCGCGTCTCGCCCGCCATGCAGCGCGAACGCGAGTGGCAGCGACAGCAGGCCATGAAGGAAGAGTGGCAGAAGATGCAGGCTGAAGAGCGCCGCGGCAGCAGCAGCAACAGCGGCGGTGGCTGCAACAACGGCTTCAACAGCCTGTGCGAGGAAGACGAGCACGAAAAGGCAGTCTTGGATCAGCTGCTGATGGCGGACGAGGGCAGCTCTTCACGAACCAACAGACCACGGTCCCCGGCCGAGTTCGTGGCGCGCTTCGACGTCGCACAGTACCCAGTGCATCCAGAGCATCTAGCAACCCTCGCGCGGCGTCGGGCGGTCTCAGATACCGTGTCGTATGTCAGCCTGGGCAGCACCACCACAGCATCGGCTCCGACGCCAAACCAAACTCAGAGCTGCCACCGAGCACACTCAACCAGCGGCGACACGGGCTATGAGACGGGCCACGAGTCTGGCGAGGCCAATGCAGCCGTCTATGCCGGCCGGTTCGACGACCCGGGCTATGGCTCGCTGTATGACATTCCCGGGTATGCTAACTATGCCGGCTATGCAGGATGGGGCACTGAATGCGGCGACAGCGCGGCGTGGGGTGGTGTATCGTCGTCGTCAACAACCTTGCAGCCGTCCAGTGCGCGGTCGAGCAGCAACAAGAGCAAATACGACGAGAAGACGGAGGTGAGAAAAGAAAAGGAGAAGAGAAAGGACAAGATCAGAGACAAAAAAGGGGTCAAAGACAAGCAACGTGCCAAAAAGGGAAAGAAGAAGGAAACGGAGAACAAAAAGAAGGAGGGAAAGAGCGAATCGCCATCGTCGTGGACAACCTGTTCTTCGTCACGTGGTTCGCGTTCTCGTCATTCGAAGCGATCGAAGAGCAAAAAGGACAACGACTACGAGAGTTGGTGATGTCTCAGGGTTCCTGTATTTCAACTTTTTTCATTCTTCTCAACTTTAATGCTCTCTTAACTACAAGTATGATGTGCATTGATTTTCACCGTCATATCCGTCTCTACTCAAATTTTGCTATTCTTCATTATGAGTTCATCCTGGGAATTGAGGCCAAGCCAAAGTGATAGCACAAGCCCAAATTCGAGCCGTGCCGGTTGACTCACTGGCAGGTCTTTGACATGAAAAAAATCTCCAAAAACGTGGCAGTGCTGCTGGCGGGCAATTAATTGCCATACCACTGGGTGCACTGAGAGGCTGACCGACAATAAACGTTTTGGCGCGCTTTCTTCGATGGCGTAGGGTGGGGCTTATCGATAAGAGCACCCAAACCGGCGCTGGACTCCAACCGCAACAGCCTCACACATTGCTTCGCCTCGCCTCTTTACAAAGCAAGGTTCTGCACTCGAACTATACCTACATATAGCTCTGCTTTTCTTTTCTTCCTTTTTAATTATAATCGCCTCTCCCAGAATCTCATTCATTTCCTACGCGCCCCTGCCTGCCCTCGACTTGCGCCATCACCCCGCTCTTCATAGCTTCACTTCCAGCGCAACGGACACCTTGACGCCTCCCACCTCACAACCCATACCTTCAGCTGCGATGGCAGACCGCAAAGAGGAGTTTATACGCCGGCCACTGTACGTGTTCGGCTTGCCGGCCGACGTTCTGCCCACACTCACACCCGTCCCCAAGGACAACACATCCGGCGCGATCATCTCGTCCTCTGCAACACCAGCGCCATCTATCACACCAGGACCCAACGGGCCGACCGATGCGGCATCCGAGGCAGGGAGCGAAGCCACCTACTCACCGTCATTGGCAAGCATCGCATCGTCAGCAGCCACAGCCTCCGGTGAGGCTTGCGCACTCTGCAGCCTGACCTTTGCCTCGCACGCCGACAAGCGCGACCACTTCAAGTCGGATCTGCACCTATTCAACCTCAAACAAAAGCTGGCCGGCAAGCCGTCCGTCTCTGAAGACGAGTTCGAGCGCCTTGTGGGAACGCTCGACGAGAGCATATCGGGCTCGGAATGGTCCGAGTCGGACTCGCTGTCGGATCTGGACGAAGCGGAGGAAGAGGTGGAAGACAACGAAGACAGCGAGACGAGAAGCGAGGCCGGCTCGGTCGCCACCACGAGCACAAGCACCAACGTCCTGGCCTCGCTGCTCAAGAAGCAGGCCGTGCTCGCTGAGAAAAAGAAGCGGCGTTCACAAAAGGACGGCGAGGACAGCGGGTCTGACACCGGCACCGTGTCTGTCAACCGCCCCAAGAACCACAAGCAGCGCCAGCGGGAGGCCGCGGCCGCTGCATCCCTGCAGCCGCTGATCTGGTTCAGCTCGCCGCTGCTACCCGCCAACAACTACTTTGGCGCCTACCGCGCCATGTTCACGGCCGAGGAGCTGTCGCCGGCCAAGGACCCAGAGACCGGCGTTGTCCCTGCGGAGGAGGACGAGGCAGAGCGGTCGGCGCGGATCCTCAGTGCCCTCCACTCGCGCCAGCTTCCTCCCATGAACCCCCCACCCAATGCTGCTGCTGCCGAAAAGGCCGCCGCTACCTATGCCGGTCGCCATATTTTCCTGTGCATGATCGGCGGTGGCCACGTCGCCGCCATGGTCATCGCCCTCGCGCCGCGCAAGGCCAAGGCCGGGACCGTGCCCATGAATCGCGAGGCCACTGTGCTCGCGCACAAGACTTTCCACCGCTACACTACGCGCCGCAAGCAGGGCGGCAGCCAGTCGGCCAACGACGCCGCCAAGGGCGCCGCACACTCGGCCGGTTCTACTCTGCGGCGCTACAACGAGCAGGCCCTCGTCGACGACGTGCGTGCCCTGCTGCGCGACTGGAAGCCGCTGCTCGACTCGGCCGACCTGCTCTTTGTGCGCGCCTCCGGCACTTCCAACCAGCGCACCCTCTTTGGGCCCTATGAGGGCCAGGTCCTGCAAAAAAACGACACGCGCCTACGCAATTTCCCCTTTAACACGCGCCGGCCGACGCAAAAGGAGATCATGCGGTGCTTCATTGAGCTGACGCGCCTTAAGGTGCGCGAGATTGCGCCAGGAGGCACCGGCGAGGATGGCGAAAGTGGAACGCAGGCCTCGCTGACGGCCGCACTGACGGTCGAGCAGACCGCCGCCGCGACCCAGCAGCGCCTACAGCGCCAGCAGGAGCGCAAGGCCGCCGCCAAGCGCGCCGAGGAAGAGGAGACGATGCTCATGCACACCGCCCAGCTGCAAGCTCTCGCTCGACGCTCCAAGGTGCCCGCCCTCCTCGCCTACCTCAAGACCAACGACCTCACGGCCGCCACCTACCGCTTCACGCCGCCCGACACCGCACAACACCACCACGCGCCCACGCTTCTGCACTACGCCGCCTCCCAAAACGCGCCCGCCCTGGTCACAGCTCTGCTGCTGCGCGCCGATGCTGACCCCACCGTGCCCAACGGCGACGGCAAGACACCATTTGAGCTCGCCGGCGACCGCCCGACGCGCGACGCCTTCCGCGTGGCCCGCGGTGAATCGGAGAAAAAAGATATTGACTGGGACGCTGCGCGTGTGCCCGCCGCCATAACGCGCGCCGAGGCCGACGAGCGCGAGTCTCGCGAGAAGACCGAGGCCGCCCGCAAAGAGACGGAGCGGCGGCGTACGGAAGAGGCGCGGCTCAAAGAGGAGGCGGTGGCGGACAAGAAGAAGTCCAACAACAGCGCCTCTCAGAAACGCCTGGTCGGCGTGCTCAAGTCGGCCCAGGAGATCCGCGAGGAGGAGGCGCGTGGCTTGACGCCCGAGCAGCGGCAGCGGCTGGAGCGCGAGCGGCGTGCACGCGCCGCCGAGGCACGGCTGCGGCAGGTGCAGCAAGGACAATAGACGGCGGGATTGAGTTGTGCAGCGTTATTTTGGTTCTGCTTTGATATGATACAATGGTCGATAGAAGGTCCTCTGGGTATGGGTATTTTAGATCGGTGTTCACGGCGTCATGAGACTCATATCTGATATGTGATACAAAATAAACATTTTATACATTGCAATTCTTGTTTGATTGGTTCCGTGATGCAGAATTTTTGGTTTATGTTTATTTTTGGTTTATTATATGATACTTTTTATTTAACGAACTTCCAGCTTATTTCAGAAATCAGTTTGATTAGAACCTAATAATAATTACCTTTCTATAAACAAATGACAAAGTCGCAAACATTTAATATAAAACAATACTGATTGAAACTTAGTACGGGAAAGAGTATCACAAAAAATTTCAATTGTCTTCCACAAAGCATCAAGATACCATAAACAACTATCACGATGCTGTTTCACACAACGCTTCAAAGCAGTTGGAGCATCACCACACACGACACACCCTCCCCCCATCACGACGAATAGAAGTGTAATAAAATTCAAAGAGCAGACAGGCCCCGGCGACAAAATCAACAAGAGTAAAGCTGTTATTATAGAGCGGCCCTCACAGTTAACAAATAAATCTTCATATGGTACGAGAAACCGACACAAATCGGTCAAGACTACACATTGGGCATAGACTACGTACGTAACAGCAGAAAAATCAGACAAGCTGTCGTACAACGCCATCACATGTCTAGACAAAAGAACCGTATGTGTATCATTTTTTACCTCGAGTTTTATGCACGGAAAGTCTGAGGGAGTCCTTTTGACGCTGCACATATTTTGTCATAACCAATAACGAGTAAAACATCACCAACAATATGAACGGCCTCTCTTGTTTCACATACAAAGAGTAGTCGTTCTCATTCACCGCCTTTTCTCGTAGTCGGTTCCTCTCCTCGGAGTTGCCATTCTTCTCTCCCATATCCACAACTCTCTTTGGCCTTCTTCCGTCTCTACGACCGCCTGCTGGCCTCGCCTCTTCTTCCTGCTCTACAGCTACCACGACGTATGGGCGCAGCCACTCTTCCCCTTCTTCAAAGAACAACCACCGATCAAATTTCCACATTGTACAAGTACAATAGTCTAATCGGCGTTGTATGGAGAGAGGCTGAAAGATTCAACGCTCAGACAGTTAAGAGGCATTCCTCGGTAATTACAGAACAAATACGGAGTAGCTGTGCACTTGTAGGGCCTAGGGACGCAACAAAGGCATCCAAAATAGCACCAAAAGAGGCACATCGACAAACATTTCCCCGATTAACTAAAATCCCTGCTTGACAATAGAGTCCGTTCAAGCGACGGACAGACATAGCGAGATACGGTTGAGGTACGGAGTATTCTGGCGCTCAAAAGACTCGCCTGGACAGACGGAGAGCAATGTTCGTACGCCCTTGTCCATACGGCGAAGTCATCAAGGATCGCGAGAAACGGAGGCCAACCTAAACCTTGCAAGGACGAAGATATTGACAGCATGTTACTTGTACAGAATGGCCTCGCCCCCCTTTCCCTCTTGCTTCGCCTCGTTTTCCATTATTGTTAATATATCCGTCTTCACACGCCCCCTATTCTCCAAGAACCCCTGACCGTGAGGCCAGTCCAGGCTGGCCTGGACTTGAACGACTCGACGAAGTAGCAGCGGGGTAATACCGCGCAGGCTTCCCTGTCTTTCTGTCTCCTGTCGTTTCCCTCCCCTGCCAAGAAAACCTGCCTTACCAGAAGAATACGAGTGCTTGGCCAGGCCCGGCCTTTGGTGTTGGGCTGTCTCTAGTTCGTAGTGCTGTTGGTTGATAGAGTGTCTCGATTGTGTCCATACGCGTAAACCGATCACGTCGAGCCCTCCTGCCCTCCCACTCCCCTCCTTTCCTTCTCCCACCCTCCTTCCCCTCCTTCACACAGCCACTACGGAGCATTTTTACATCGTCCTTTACCTGAAGTGACAAGGTGCTACGATGTCTCTGGGCTGTTTAATTTTACTTTTCCTGCTAACGCGTGTGGCTGGCAGTCGAGGCCGTTTGCTCAGACCTGCTCCAATTTCACACCTTTGTCGTTCTCTCCTGCCTTTCTTTCTTTTGGTTCAGCTCATCTAACAGTTCCCATCTACCAGTTCGCTTCGAGTCGTGTACTCCATACTATCGGCCGTTTTGTGCCTTCTACGGCCCTTCTTTGCATTGTTCTTACGGCACTGCACGCGTACTCTCCTCCTCTTATTATTCATTATTAGGCCTCGTTATTGTGTCCTCTTTCAGCCATGCCGCATGGCCACCAGCAAACGAAGATGGTAACTGTTTTGAGGGGTGTTTTTTTTGATCGAACGGCCCCATCCCCGCAGCATAGATACACTCGTGCTTGCACACCGAAGAGGCCGTCTGTTTCCTCGCCACCGCACAGGCTTTGTAGGAGATAGGGGCAGCTGGTCCGTTCTTTCTAATACCTGCCAGCACACGCCCGGAGGCCCGTAATAAGACACTTGCAAGATACTTACTAGCCTGCCCGATACTTCACCGTTTCCATCAGCGCTTTATTTTCATTTTTGCTGGCCTGGACCAAGGCTTGACTTGTCAAAGCCAGTGCTGTCAGCCGGTGCTCCAAAGACTGGCTTTGGAGCATGGAGCACACTGGAGTTGGGGTCGAGGAGAAGTTCCCCCGGAATTAGGTCACAGTTGTGTTGTTCGGATGGAGAAAGGATCAGCGTATAAAGTGAAACCATTGATTTTTGAGGGGCCTTTCTTTTCAATTTTCTTCGTTCACTAAAAAAAACCTTGATTTTTACAGTGGGACCTGAATCCAGGCACCACCCGCCAACCCGCCCACTTGCCCACACTCCCACGCTTCCAGCTACGAACTAACACGCGCGCGCGTGAGTCTTGACTCCCCACAAAGCTGTTCCTTCCCGTGTCTCCCTCTACCGCCGTGTTTCCTTTTTTGCCTGCCCAACAGCTGAGGAGGAACATCGTCGACCACTTTCACTCCAAACTAAAACACTTCCTTTTTGGATTCACATTCCACCACCATTTGCCTCTGAAGGGAAAGGGGAGGAATGGCAGGATGAAGAGGAACAGAAGGAAAATAGGTGACCGTCAAACGATCCTCGAGACGACATTGCAAATTTGTTTTTCATAAAAAGGCAGAGGCCAGTTTTCGGCGAGTGTGTGCACCACCCGTCCTCTGGCCCCTCGTGCTTGTAGTTCGAGGGTTGCCGAATTTGGGCCATGGATCATTGAGGCCGGTCTTTTATCTGTTGGCGCCTGGAAGAGGGAACAAAGCGGATATCCTTCCCGCGACGTCCGCGATGACAGTGACAGCGTCCGAGAGGCAGAGTTTTCTCATCTCTTGGTCTCTCGCGTGACGTGGGCCGACCATGGTGGACCGGGGAACCCAGCAGCTTGGGCAGGGCGCCGGCGCGCGCCTGTTTTCGAAGCCAAAACAGCGTCGTCCCGTAGTCGTTCCCAAGAACACTTGAACCCCAAGAAAACGCCCAAAGACAAAACCCCAAGAAACGCGAATAAACTTGGGGGGCCACGTTGTGGGTGAGACATTTCTCCAAGGAGACCTGCTATAATGACCTAGACTAGTAAAGTGGGCGAGACAAAAGCAACGGCTCCTGCACAAGCTGCCCAAGAAAGACCGAAAAGTCGCCTGTAGCGTCTTTCTGTATCGTGGATAGCGTGCTTTTCGGCGAGCAAGAAAAAATCGATGTTTGAATTTCGTGATGCCGACAGGCTGGCTAGACCAGTTTGGCGTGCCCGCGGTGTGAGACAGAATCGAGGAAATAGACGCGCACCTTGTGGGCATCTCTAGTCCAGCGGGTTTGGCGTGATACCTTCTCCTTTTTTGCTGTGGGATTCAAACACGCCTGGGCAGTTGGTGCGCATCGGCGGCGGCGGATGGCTGGGACCGCCTTGAAACGGCGCCGGCGGGCTCCTTTTCACTCTGAAAAACCGCACCGCCCGACCTTGGCCGGGATCGTCGTCTTTATTTGCGGACCGTCCAGGAGGACCGAGACCACAAGGTTAGCAGATGCCATAGCCGGACGCCACGAAGGCCTGGGCCGCTCACAATGAGCCTGTCCTGTTTAGCCGTTTCTCAATGGTGGCACGCTGCGCTCGGCAAAAGACATGGCTTTGCTTGTTCTGTCCACGGGATGAAGCCGGTTTTCTTCATGTTTCCCATGTTTGCCATGACGCTTGTCTTGACAACATCGGCCCTTGTGCTCCGTCTTCCGCACAAACGACGTATCGAAAGCCTCGTCGCTCTAAATCCATGGACCAGGCTACGGAGCATAAAATCCTGCCGGTTTGTTGGCGTTCCGGTGGTGGCGCCTCCTCCACGGGATCGAGATGAGATGGAATGAGTGGGATAACGGTCAAAAAAGGGGGCGGTCATATATGGAGGAACACGGAATTGGAGAATGCAAAGCGAAAGGCGAAAGATGAACTGGAAATGCGAGGGGAAAGGGGCAATAAAAGAGAGAGAAAGAAAGCAAATGACATGTAATTTTGAGTCGGTGGACCGAAATAACGGTGATTTCAAAGACAACAGTGCTTCTTTTCTTTTCTGCTCGCATTGCAGGCCACTTGGCCAAGTTGAACCACAAAACGAAAGCAAACACATTTGGTACGCGGCCAATGGCAAACCTCGATTGAAATTGCAAGAAAAACGAAAGCTTGATCAAGAGGTTAGCCTCGTCCGAAGAAGGAAACGAGTGAAAGGCACATTTCGCTGTTGGCTCAGGGACTATTCCTGAAGAGGGCATGGACAGAGACTGGGAGAGAAGAGCCTAACTGCCACTAAAAGAGGAAAATCTTGGAAAATAGAACCCTCGTGGAAAAAATGCGATCGACAGGGCGAACTGCCTGATGGGGGCATAAGGCGGACAGTTGGACAGCCGCTGAGCGAAGGTTCTGAAGTGTGACAGGAGACAAAGATTTAGTTGTGGAGTAAGCCTCCTGAAGTCAACGACATTTTCTTTGGGAGAGTTTAGCACATTTTTGGCCAGCTCCGAGGTCGACGGTGATGGCTGCCGAGGGTAGGCGATTTGTCGACCCAGCTTGAGAAAACTGCCTCTCTCCAGTGCTGCCGGCGCAGTATCAGATATCTCAGCATCCGATGCATCCGCTGGGGGCATGTCCGTCTCCGCTGTTTTTTGCTGTGACGACGCACCGCTCGGTCGCTGTAGCACGCCCCTTTCCACAGCAGGGGACAATATCTCGTATGGAGTAGATGCTCGCAGGTCGTTGGTAATGGTGACGACAACATGCAGACAGGAAATGGCAAATTCGATGGAGATAAAATTATCAATGACCCAACGGACCACTAAAAAGAGGGGAACGACCGCTGGGTCGATGAATGAACTCGTACAAGTACTCCGTGCGACGTATGGAACGGCTCCGTATTCTTTTTGGCTTTTTGAAGAAGAGCGAGAATACTTCGTATGCGAATCGGTGGCAAGAGCGTTGCTGCATGGGAAATTGCATTGGCTTGGCACTGGTGCGAGGGCCTGGTGTTTTCTGGATTAACTGGCGTGTTTCCTTGTCGTGTTCAACTTGACCAATCGCATTTGTTGACAGGCACGGCTGTGAGTTAACAAGTTGTACAGCAATTGCAGGCGACGGGGAAAACATAATCTTACAACAAAAGCCAGCAAACAGCGAAACAACGAAAGCGAGAACAAAAACCCACGCACAAGGCAACGTGGGTAAGGGGAGGGAAGGCTTGCAAGAGGGTGCAACAGAGGGGACGCTGTGTAAGCAGTGAAAGGTTGGACTTCTCAACCGAATCGCCGAGCGCTGTCACCGTTGCATTCTGGAAGAAAGCCGAGCCAAAGCGCAGTAGCAACGAACCAAAGGAACTAGAGGTAACGGAAGAAACAAGCAAAAATAACACAAAACGGCGCAATCAAGCATAGCCAAAGCACACAAAAAAGGCCGAAACGAACGCTGGCGTGTTTGGAGTGGCCGTATTGGTTCAGGGCACAGCGCCATTCGCGTACAAGTGGTCGTCCACTGTGGGCTTGGATGGCTGGGTGTGTCGCCACGGTATATGTGACGTTGGTTCTCGCATGATATAGGTTGCGCGCGGAGAAAGACAGGGTCAGAGTGCCTAGGTTACAGTAAGCCCATCCTCAACGACTGCCTCGTAGCAGCGGAGGTAAAATACTTGAACACTTATCACACAGTGCCATTCGTTTGGTCGCTTGGTTGTTTTTGGACAGTTTGTTGGAGTCAGCCACGTAAGTCTTTTGTGGGCAACTATCGTGAATAGGGATACAACATAGTTAGTTGACGGATTTGGGAAGAGACAAAAGTTAACAGAAAGAGGGGACGAGGGAGATGAGCAAGGGGTTGCCCAAACGACAGGAAGAGGAAAGGAACCGAAACACGAAATCGACGCCATGGGCATCTAAAATCCAAAAATAACAATACGGAGTAAGGCTGCAACTTTAAGTGGAAATGATGCTGTTTGAACGTCGCAAAGATGACGAGAAATAGAAAAGGCTGAAGGATGAAATGACCAAGGAGACAAGAACTTGGTATGACCCCTCTTCAACGCCAGATATCAGATGGATGCAAGCTTCGTCCGGGTTAGGGTTTGTCCAGAGATGTTTCGTTTCGTAAGAACAGCCTGGTCTTTGGTTCCGTCCCTGGTGGCTGATCATGGCCTGTGTGGCCTTTTTCCTCTTCCTGCCGTCTCGTCCCTGTCTGTTACAAAATTCGATTTGCACACGACCCGACTCAAAATAGAACTGCCCTCCCGCATCCCGCATCCCGCAAGGCAAGGGTCTGCGTCCGCTGGCCATGTTGTTGGTATCTGCGCCTTGTGCGTCGCGCGGGCTATCATGGAGCCGGATGTGTTTTTGGTGTGACGATAGTCTTTTTCTTGCGGCTTTTTCAATAAGTCAACATCGTCTATTAATCCTCCGTTTCACAATACGAGAGCTGGAAATGGTGGCCGTAGAAGCCGCAGAGGCCGTTGAATCTTTGAGTCATGGGGATATATCTTTCTTCTCAGCTTCCGACCTCGATTCCTCAGGACAAAAAGTGGGAGACATCGCAAGAAACGGGACCCTCTTCAGCCCTCTTCTTGATCCTTTTTATTTCCTCTTTTATTGCACGTAGCAAGGGATGTGCCGTGATTTGCTCAAAAGTCAGCCCACACCGAGATGGTGAGGCGATCCGGTCAGCCAAAAAGCAACGGAAAGCAGAAGGACCCTTTGTGGCTTTTTGCAAAGTGAGGCCGTTGATGACTAGCAGAGCTGGTGGAATTGAAAGCGATTTGAAAAAGACGCTGCCAAATTGTGCGGTTGACGAGGCATCCATTGTAGGGGGCGTGTGTTTACGTCGTACGGCAGAAAAATGAATGCCCTCGTTATTTGTGTGCCTGGCTGCGGTTCGTGATGGTCTGTGGTCTGGTTTGGTCTGGCCTGTTCCCTGTGGCGGAGGTATGTTAGTCAAAAAGCACGATCGTAACACGTTTTGCTTGTACCCCTCCCTCTTGGCTAGAACGCAGCGCACAGATGGCCATGAAAATAAGTGCTCAGACGTCCAGCTACTGCGCTCCAAGTAAATGGACAGCAAAAGAAGAGGAGGGGCAGACAAAGACCAAAAAGGAGACAAAAAGAAAGACGGGATGTTCCCTGTGCCGTCGTTGTGCACTTACACGATCTATTGCCAAAATAGCGGTGTTGTTGGTCGACGGCTCCTCGAATAGCGCGCTGGTAGTACAGGAAAAAGGGTGGGTTGTTGCAGAAAAATCGAGGCGATGATGGAGTTGGCTGAAAAAAGGCTGAAAAAGAGGTCAAAGCAAAAAATCTGCCAAAGAGCATGCTTTTCACCAAAAGACTCTACGAGTTCATCTTGTATAGAAGGCGCGATCAATGGTAGGTATTCGTTGTCTTACGTGGGCAGGTACGGCTGCTCCGAGGGGAAGGCGCGGTTGCTCCGCGCTTGACATCGAGAAACCGACCGACTACATGGCAGGTGCGGAAGTCGTCGTGGTACCTGACGCTTTCTCTTGGTTCCTGCGTCACCCATTCAAACTAAAGAGTCCGTCAACAAAACTACTTGCAAGAGGAGAGCAACTTGAGGAAGCTGCGGCGCACAGAAGTTGCCAAGTGAAATTGCTTCCCTCCCTCCTTCGCTGCTGTTCCTCAGTGTCTTTCCCTACGACAGTCGTTCCTGCCGTTTTGTCCTCCGTTTTCGTTTTGGACATCAGGATGCAAGCTCTTTTGGAAAGTGCACAGTCGTTGTTTCCCCTTTACCTCGTCGTTCCTTCTTGCCAGCCTTCCCCCGATCATCTTCGCTATTTTAGTGGCTGGTCGTGTTTCATGAGGTTTCTTTTGTGTCTATTTTTAACTTTTAGCTTTTCCAAAGCTTCAAAGCGCGCGACAAAATCGGATGGAAAGAGACAAGACTCAAGGGAAGTCAAGACAGCAAAAACATGGATGTTCGGTATTTTACTGCCATCGAAGGCCTCTGTTTCTATTTTCGTGGACAGTTTAATCACCAAGGACTGGACCGACGTCGGATGAGTGGTCGACGGTTCATGAAACATGAAACATCCTACCCACCACCTCGGGAGTCGCATTTTTGCGATGACGGACCCTCGACCAACGAGGCGTTACCTGTTTTGGGTGGGCAGCGTTTGGGAGGCTGGGAGCACAACCAGACTTCGGCGTGCAGAACAGAGAGGGTTTGACTGGGAGGCCTTGAGGTGAGAGGGCGCTTTGGGAGCGCGCGCGTGAGGGTGTGTGCCAGACGGTGGGTATGCATCGATCAGCGCCATTCGCTCTCGATCAGTGAGCGCCACAGTGTTTCGTGAAGCGACCATTCACAGTTTTTCTGTTCCCGCACCGCCGAGCAACTGTGGTGTGCCTGCTCAGCTGGCAGTACCCGCGGAATCAGAATGTGGCCGTTGGCCCAAAGAGAAAAGACAGGCGACTGAACTTGTCCCCAAGCCAATAGCTTCATGCACCTGAAAAAAAAAGCCAAAAAAAAAGCAAGTTCAGCAGTGTCCTCAAACGAGCTAATGCACTTTATTTTCTTTTTTTCCTGCCCTCTTTCTCTTCTCTTGCCTTCTTTTTATCTTACTTTCTTATGCCAAAGCGCCTATTTCCTTTTCTTGTTCTTGTGCCGATGGGGCGTTATGGGGCGCTCCAAGTGCCGCTATGGCGTCCAGATACGATGCTGACGGGCTGGTTCGGTTGGTCTCTCCCCCAGAAATGGGCGCTGAACGCGATCGATGGTTCTGCTCGATGTGGCGGCGCTTTCTTCCATTATTTTCTTTCTTGGGCGACAAGACGCGAGATAGCTGTTTTCTTCTGTTGTCCAGGATCAGCGCCCCTCACGTGCACTCTGTCATGCATTGCATTGCAGTGCAGTAGAGCATGCATTTCAGCTCAATGCTTCCTCTTTGACGAATCCTTGAGTATTGTTTTCTCGGCGCTGTCGAAGAAGAAAGATATTTGCGCCCGTGGTGGTGATAGGAGACGATAGAATGGCCCGGCTGTAGCGGAACGACGGCGGATGATATACTTGTATGCGCCTGAGATACATGTGGTATTAATACTGAGCAAACCAAACCAAAAGTTCTGAGTCCACCGCGACGGAGCTCGGGAGAAAGACAGAGGGAGGAAGCAACAACCTGCTCACAGTATGACATGGTCACGGTACACGGAGCAAAAAGGTTCTGACCCCTGGTTGTGAACCTGGTCCGCGAAGACGAAGGGCCGCAATCTTGCGGAGAGCGGAATCCTCTTCTTGGCTGGACAAGCTCAGGTACGAATACGGCCGGAAATACGTTTTACGTAATCCGAGCACCGGAAGGCCCAGCTGGAAAGGAGAGGTGCACTTACTGCACTGACTTTCTGTGGTCTGCCTGCCCTGTCAGTCCGCCTCTCTGTTCAAGCTTCAGTTCATCTTGGGTTCCCACAGTGGGCTGAGAGGCCTGGGAGTTTGCGTTGTTTATTTGGGGCCCCTGGTTCTCTTTGCTCCCCTGCGCTCTCTTGACCTCGCAACTTCTTGCAGCATTTGTGTGCCTCCATTTCTGTTCGGTATTATGGCTCTCTCTCCTTTCCCCTGCCTTGGGTTTTGACCAGGGACCCAGTGAAAGTACCGGGGTATTCTTTCCGCTGACCTCTTTTGTTGTTATCACACGCCCCTTTCCCGAGCTGAAGTGAACGGAAGACAAGGAGAAAAGTACGGAGTAAAAGAAAAAGAAAAGAGAAAGGCGAAAAAAAAATACATGGAAGCTGTGGAGTTCTATGGGACCTCGCAAGGATATGCCGGGCCAACGCAACGAAACGGTGTGACATCGTGTCGATGCTTCGGGTCTGGTCTGGGTGGGAAATGGGTGGGAAATGGTGGGATGGTGGCCTGGGTGGGTTATTTTTCGTCTTTTCGTTTTTCCATCCTGGTCACGGACAAGGATGGCTTGGGCTTTCTTGGGGACAGCAAAATAGTAAAGTAGCAAGATTGCTTTGCCGTTAGTGCTTGTTGACAGGAAAGTGCGTCCCTCTTTCTTTCCTTTTGTCCTTCTTGAACTCGTTTTCGCTTGCTCTCTTTTCTTTTCTCTTGCATCGAAAGTGAGAGATAGTCTCACACCCCTTTTCCCCGTCCATGCCCAGATCGTAGGATTTTTCTTGTCGTGCGTGTTGATGGGGCATCGGGCATTAGAGACGTCGCACTCCGAGCTCGTAGCCCCCCGGGCCTAACTAACCCATTTTTATTTTAGGATGTGCGATGCACAACTCTTGTCTCTTTTGCGTGTTTTTTTCTCTTGTCTCTCAAGGGCTCCCTTGTTCCCTTGTCTGCACACTGTGCCATTCGGATAAAAACCAATATAAAATGATGTGTTGCTGGGGGAGGAAGAGAAGAAAGAAGGAGCCAGGGGGGAGGGGACAGGGGGAGGAAGGGAGGATGAGGGAACGGGAACAAGCCAAACCAGGAAAAGAAGCGATTTCCATGACCACCTCGTGGGCAGGGCCAGAGGAAGCATCATTCCTCACCCGAAGGACCAACCGTCGGGCCTCGAAGAAAAAAAACAAGCATGGCCGGGATCCGGGATAAGACACGACGTCTGTTCCCAGAGAGGCAGTTCAGGCGCCGATGAATTTGGTTTGTTTTGTTGAGTGTATCGTGCCAATCTCTTCCTATTGAAGATGCAATATTGCAGACGGCTTGCAGAAATGGAAGCAATCAGGCGATGGGAAAAGAGGGGAAAGAGACAAGAGAAAGAAAGAAAGACGACCGGCAGCCCGCGACATGCTCGTTTTCCGTGTTCGAAGACAAGATACCTGGTCTGGACCACGCCGTTCTTATGCTGATCTTTCCTTTTCTTTTGTTCAGCGAATCTTCACTTTTGGGACACAAGGCCGAGAGACATGCATCTGTCAATTCGTAACACTCTGTCTTTCCTTATCGGTTCCCCAACTGTTCCAGTTAAGAGACGGTGAATGTAAGACAGTCGATCCCTCCGACCAAGCTGGAACAGCAAACCATGCATCTAAACAGGAAATATGTGCGAAATACATGTGCGAAATATGTGCGCAGATGGGGTTTTCGGTATCGTTAGCCTTCAGCTGAAGAAGCTGTCGAGGGAAGAAGACGAAAAAGAAGGAAATGGAAGCCGACGATCGTCGATGGCCGGGATTCAACATACCAGTCCACGTTGGCTTGTCGCAGCCAAAACGGCTGATCCTTCGAGCCTTGGAGGTCTGGACGTGGCGACGTCGACAGATGCGAGTCGATACAGCAACACTGCATTATCTAATTTTGTATTTATTTTGTATTATTTTGATGGGAGAAATATGCAAAGTATTTTGTAAATACACGCCCCATTTCAGCTGCAGGCAACCCTTGTCCAACATCCAGGCCTGACCACTCTTTTTGACTAGTTGTTCTCTCGAGGGCCTGTAAAAGACGCAGTTGCAGTGCTTCGAACACGAACTTGGCACCCGACAGGCCCTCAGAGGCCCAACAACCCGGGCAGCTTGCCCTGCTTTTATTCAATCTTGTCCCTGATTTTCGCCCACACTCGTTTCTGCCTTGCTTGGCATACTCTCGAGAGTCCGTTGATTTTATTGGATCTCTCTCCGTCTCCCCGTTGTGAGATCCGGTTTGTCAGAATCGAGAGGATATGTCAGTATCGAGGTGGTGAACATTGCAGCGCAGGTGCACGCATATTTTGTGTATCCCTTCGTCTCTGCTCTAAGTCACGCCACTGTGGCTGCCAATATTTGTGGCTTTCCCGCAACATGCCACCCTCTTGCGTACTGAGCATGTGGCGGGCGTCCCCAGGAATCCTTTCCTTCCATTTCCCTTTTCTTACCCGATGGAATGATCGACTCTGGTATCGATGGCTGTTCCTCCCGCCTCACCCGCTTTTTTAACGATACGGGCTTACGGTGTGTTGCGACAATGGCGACCTCATGACAGGGGAGAGAATTGAAGGCGTTTTTTTATGTGGCGGGTCCGGCATTGTTTCAGTATTTGCGGGCTCTCTCACTTACCGACTCTCACTGGTGTTGTTGGTGGTGGCGCCTGCACAAAAGAACGCCTTCCGCAGCCACCAGATGCATGAAAACAAAATCAGACAACGAGAAGCAAGGTGAGAAGCGAGAGAAAATCAGGCTCGCCCGGCACTGACGGGCCCCCCTTTTCATACCCAGGCACAAAGTGGCACAAAAGCAGCACAAAATCGGGATGCAAGTACACCTCCCGTACAACGTGTGCAGATGGTACTTTTCAGCCCTTGTGCGGCAACAAGACAAGGTCAGTTCCTGCATTAGTGCCATGTGCACGCGATGTGGTGTGCACGAAAAATGAGTCCGTGTGCCAACAGCCAGGGGTGTACAAGTAGAGCTCGGAGAGAGAAGGGGACGGAAGACCCCACAAACAGAGTGGCTGAGTCGAAAACAGAAACACGCCGGGGCTCTTCTTTTCGCTGGCCAGTACGATCCATGGCTCGCATCGTTCTCGTGGTGGTTGCAGTTCTCCCTCGCCAGTCTCTTTTTTTCCCTTGAGCTTCTGCGCAGTCCTTTCACGTTTGTTTCTTTTTGGCGGTGCCCGATGATTTTGGCGCCATGTTTCAGAGGGTTGCTTTCCGAAGCGCCCAATGGGTCCCTTTCTCTCTCTTTTTGTGAGCTAACATTGTCCGTCGTCACTTCTTCCTGGATTTTCCTTGTTTTAACGTGCTGACGGCCGTTCTGACTGGTGATTTATCTAGTTGACCTGTTTCTTGTTTCCACCTTGTGCCGATTGGTCTAACTGCAAGATGCGTCCAAACCTATCATGGCTCCAGATGCAATCGTCTTACCTTTCTTTGCCCCAGCAATTACCGCCTTTGCCATATGGTCGCCCGCCGGGCGTCGTGCATGTACACATACTCGCCTTTCCAAGATATATTAGTATTCCGTATTATGCTGTACTTCCAACGCCGTTATGCACGCCGTGTGCTAAAATCACAGCTGTCATCTTCCGTGGCTTGCTGCTGTGTCCAGACGGATGCTTGGTATCTTGACATACGCTTATTTTGTGCGTATTTCTGTGTTGTGAGTCGTTGCATAGTAGAGTTACTGTTTATCGAATTTGTTTTCTTGTCATGCATAACCTGTCGACTCGTATTTTCTTATTTCTTCCGCCCTTTATTATCTTCCGTTGTGCGAGTATCTCTATTTCCTCGGGATCATCCCGAACGCGGAGGTTTTTTTGCTCCTTTGGTTTATTTTTATCTTCCCTGAAAACAAAAGCTTGGGAACCCCGTACTGTCGCATTTTTGTTCACCTTTTCACCCGTCCCCCTTGTTGCTGGCGTCCCGTCGACCAGGTCGTCCCCGGCTCGCAATCTATTTTTCTATTATGAGCGCGGTAGTGGGTGCCCCCCCCGAAACAAATAAAAAGCACGCCAGGAGAATTAAAAAAGGAAAGTCAAAAAATAAAAGAGGGCTCGAAAAGGCTGGCGGTGGGTGGCCTCATCGGAGCCGGCCTCAAAATACTAGAAAAGACGGCTCTCATCTTAAAACCTCCGCAGTCCAAGGTAGATAAGATGGACAACAAGAAGAAAAAAGAAACATAGCGGAGTTGACTTGGAGAGGAAAGAGTATGGAGTATTCCGTACAAGTACATTATTGATGCGACGACGGAGGCGCCACCAAAAATCGGCCAAAGCGCAGTGTTATTTCTACTTTTTCGGACGTCTGTGAAGTAACACTGTACTTTCTTTTTCTACCCTGCAATTTTCATTTGGCTTCTCGTCTGGTCTTTGGATTCTTTTTTCTTTCGTCTCTTCTTTTGAGTTTTGCGGCCTGGTCTCCGTGTTCTCGGCGAAGCTGCCGCCCCCTGGCCAGTCTGGCCGACCTGGCCGCCTGGCCTGGCCCCTGTAGCCGCCTGGGGGTGGCGCCTGCAACAAAGCAAATGATAGGCAGCGAGCTGTCCGTCGAGAAATAAACATTTTAAGAATGGACGAGTCCTGTTGTTGTTTACTTGTACATACAGCCGTTGTTCTCCCGCATATTTACTGGCCCAGCGCATAAAACGAGGCTGTTCAAATTCGACATGCGTCGTAATACGTCGCAGAAATAAGAAAAGTGCCGAGTTTGCCGTCTTGTTCGCCGCCGCACTGACATGCATGCGCAGCTACGAATGAATGGGATGAAAGAGTCGAGAGGGGCCGTCTTGGCGACCATTTGAAAATACAAGTAACGACACTTTATGAGATCAAAGATGGGGCACAGAAAAGGAGAGAAGGGAAAGGCTGTCGCGGCGCTGGGTTTAACTAAGCCGGTCCAGGGTAAGGCAAGAGCGAAGGGAAATGAGATTGGAGAAAGAAAGCCTGCTCTCCGGAAGAGGCAGCACAAAAAAAGAGAAGGAGCAGAGGGCAGACAGACTGCTTGTACGGAGTAGCAACCTCAGAAACGGAAGGAGACAACACGAACAAGAGCGCACGGTAACAAGGTTCGAGCGCCCAGTGCGGCGTGATTGGTCCGGTGGTGGGGATACTGGAAGGTCCGACCCTGCCAATTTCGCAGTGGGACGGGCACGGATTCACATAAAATCCATAGCGTAGGCAAGAACAGGATCGAGATGCGAGATAGGTCTCGGGGTCAGAAAAAGGGAAGGAGACAATGTTAATCTCCTTCCAAAAGCAGAGCACAAAGCGCCTGGAAGCAAAGGAAATCGACAACAACCAAAGAAAATAAATCAACAAAGCACAAACAGAGAGAAAAGTTTCTAAAGAAGGAACGAACCAGACCGTTGTCATCGATAGGAGAAGGAGCAAAGGGCCTAGGAGCCAAGCGCCTTCTAGCGCTAACACCGAACGGGAGGGAAGGAGGGGCCGAACACCTTTTTCCTTGTCTCCTGGCGCTGGTGCGGTTTTTGACGTCTGTTTGGTTTAGGGCCTCTCGCGATTCGCTTTCCCCCTTTTCTTTCTCTCCTTTTTTGCTCTCCCTTTTCCAACCAACGGCCGCTAGCACCGTTTATGGCGAACCAACCGTTTTCGTTCGATACTTCGATACTCAGACGACACAAAGTCAACAAACCGAGCCAGTGAATGGAGACGCTGGGTCCAACCTAACCCAACTGTGCAACTTTTCTCGTTGGAATAAGGATCCAAGACGCCGTTAGGCAAGCCCCAGAGCAAGGCGGGCGGCAGAAAGACCCTCAAAAGACCCAAAGAACCGGCGACCCAGATGGAGGAACGGTGGAGAGAAAACAGCGGAATCCGAGCATGCAAGACAAAAAACGGGCGAGCTACCGGACATGAAGTGGCGCAAACGAAGAAAATTAGGTATGAAAAAGAAACGAAGACGGGAGGTCAGAGTGTCATGGCTATTTCGCTGGCGGAATACACGAGAACGCGAGCAACAGCATGGCCGAAAATAGGCACGGAAAAGAAGGCAAAACGGGCAAGACAAGTCAAAATGGACGAGGCGGAAATGGTCACAAGAAAAAAAAAGAAAAAGAAAAGAAACAGGAAAAACCATGCAGAACCATCTGCCAAAAGAGACGGCCTGGTTTCACGACAGCTGGAGAAACCGCCACACAGCACCACGCAAACTCCACAGACCGTTGCTCACATTATGCGCTGGCTGGTGAGTTCAACGACATGCTGTCTTACATTTAGGGGCGCTTCCAGCTGTCTTGACTTGCCTATCCATCCAGTTTTGGCTCTTTTGTTGTCTCATTCATGCATATCGTGCATGTCTTTCACGTCGTGCACGTCGTGCAGATGTCGCCCGGCGTTTGACAGCAACGTTGACGATATCTTGAGAGCCTGCAGGTCAGCTCGCAACGCAGCTGCAGCCGCGCTGCCTCGCTCACCGCCACCTGGTCGATCCAGCCCGATCCGAATGCCACGATGCATCTCGTTGCTCCAGAAAGCCACAGGAAAGCCACCAGGAAAGCCACCAACGCCTCTTGCCCGCCCTTTGTCTCCCGCCCCCGCCGCCAGCTGAGCTGCACGGTGCCGGCTCTTTCTGTCATTTTTTCTTTCATTCGGCCTTTCTTTTATTCTGGTTTTCTTTTTATATATTTTTCATTTGTTTTCTACTCATCTCGTTCTTTGTGACCAATCCGGACAGCTGGGCCTTCTGAGAGGCACCACCAACACGAGATGGTATGGTGTATTGTGTGTGCTCTGCCAGCCTTGTATCAAAGAATACGGCTGTCGTGCAACAGAACATTGTTTGTGCCAGGACCACGCCCTGTCCGGATTCCGTCAAGACGGCCGACTGCCTAACAAAGAAAACGGCCAGCCCGACAAAGATATCACGACGGAGGATCCTCTGGTAGGCTGAGCATCTGTCTGCCCGTGCCGGGTACCGTGACTCGTCCGGCTCGCTGAGGACCAGGTTCAACGAGTGCTTGTGAGGGCTTTTCTTTGATTTCGGGCGCTTGCCTTACGGTTTTTCTTTGCTTTCTTTCAATTTTCTTTGACCTCTGCCTTCTTCTGCTGCCTCTCAAAGCGAGCCCTTCGTTCTGCACGCCCGGCACCGTGGGCCAGACACACACACCCCTGTCGCTGTACCAGCTTCGACGGAGTCCACGACCAGGAGAGCCCACTGGCCCCCCTGCTCATCTGTTCTGTTGTGGGCCACACCCATGTTACCCATCTCAACTGCTTTCCTTCTGCCCACACCCCCTCCCCTGCCGCGCCCCACACCCATCATGGACCTCCTGTTCTGCGGCCAGGCCACAACGACCACCACCACCCACTCACCACTTACACAGACTTTGCTGCGTACTCCGTACACCACCCGACATCGACCCTCTTTTTGTGCTCGCTGGACAGTGTCCATGATGCCTTTCTCTGTTAGCCCCCCGTCTCTCCACCCATCTTCGCCTCTCCCGCTCCCTTCCTACCCTCCTTCCCACTGCGCCGATCGAGTATATAGACGACGGCTTCCCCCGGTCCTCATGGCATCTTGTTTTTGTCTTTCTTTTCTCTTCATCCCCTCGTGCTACCGCCAGTCAAGCATTGGTGTACGATCTCGGCCTCTTTTCTTTCTTTCTTAATTATTTTCTTGGTTGTCAGAGTCATTCGCTTCTTTGCTTCCACCTCTCGTTTTATATTTGCTATTTCGGTTCTTGATCTTGATCAGTCCACCCACACTCGCTATCCATACAACCTATTTTGCAACTTTGCTATTCCCTCGTTATCTTATAATCACCAATCATCGATCTCACTTCGGCCTTCAACATGAAGACCGCCGCTTTCCTCTCGCTCGCCGCCGGCGTGGCCGCAACCTCTGTACGTTGACTTGCACGGCTTCCGTGGTTTGATATACTTGTACAGAACAGGAACTAACAGCTCAGAACCTCTTCCCCTTCAACCCCAAGGACTGCAAGGACAAGTGCACGAACACCCAGCGCACTGGTTTCCACTTCGGCGACCTGGGCCACGGTGGCTTCTCCAGCTACAATGACTTCAACTGGCACGGCTTCACCTGCAACTCGGGCAGCAGCCGCCGGTCGCGTGTCGACCGCCGCACCAGCTCCAGCAACTACATCGGCGGTGTCTGCCACTCCACCCCGTCGAAGTGCCCCTCGTTCGACTGCGCCAACAGCCGTGAGGTCAGCGGCTTCTCCGTGACCGAGTTCCACATCACCACCGAGTTCGACTGCGACCTCGAGTTCCACTACAGCATGCCCGACGGCTCGACCTGCAAGCAGACCAACGCCTGCTCCAGCAAGGGTACCGTCGTGAAGAACGACAAGTGCGGCGGCGCCAAGGCCTGCACTGTTGTCTACCCGACTCAGACCAAGAAGCCCCACACCACTTGCAGCATCAGCATCTCGACCATCTCCTTCGGCTGCTCGACCACTTCCGGCTCCAGCTCTGCCCCTTCGTCTGCCCCCAGCTCTCTGCCCAGCTCCGCCCCCAACTCTGCGCCCAACTCTGCTCCCAGCAGCTCTCCCTCGGGCTCTGCCGGCGCTGGCCCTAGCGGCTCTTCGGTCTCTGCTCCCAGCTCGGCTCCTAGCAACGCCCCTTCGTCGGCCCCGTCGTCGGCCCCCAGCTCTGGCCCCGCCGGCCCCAGCTCCTCGCCGTGCGACTCCGACAGTGTTGGCCCGTCGTCTGCTCCCAGCAGTGCCCCTTCGTCGGCTCCCAGCTCGGCTCCCAGCAACGCTCCTTCGTCGGCCCCGTCGTCGGCTCCCAGCAACGCCCCTAGCTCTGCCCCGTCGTCGGCCCCCAGCTCTGCTCCCAGCGGCCCTAGCTCCTCCCCTTGCGAGTCGGGCAGCGTCGGCCCCAGCTCTGCTCCTTCCAACGGCCCGTCGTCGGCTCCTAGCTCTGCTCCTTCCAGCGCCCCCTCGGGCTCTGCCAGCGCTGGCCCCAGCGGCTCTTCGGTCTCTGCTCCCAGCTCTGCCCCGTCCAGCGCCCCCTCGTCTGGTCCTTCGGGCTCTGCCTCCAGCTCTGTTCCCTGCGAGTCGGAGTCGGGCAGCGTTGGCCCCAGCTCTGCTCCCTCGTCGGCCCCGTCCAGCGGCCCGTCGTCGGCTCCTAGCTCTGCTCCTTCCAGCGCTCCCTCCGGCTCTGCTAGCGCTGGCCCCAGCGGCTCTTCCGTCTCTGCTCCCAGCTCTGCTCCCTCCGGCTCTGCCAGCGCTGGTCCCAGCGGCTCTTCGGTCTCCGCTCCCAGCTCTGCCCCCTCTGGCTCGGCCTCTAGCTCCGCTCCCTGCGAGTCGGAGTCGGGTAGCGTTGGTCCCAGCTCTGCTCCTTCGTCGGCTCCCTCTTCGGCCCCCTCCAGCGGCCCCAGCGGTTCCGCCTCGGTCTCTGCCCCTAGCTCTGCTCCCAGCTCTGCTCCCAGCGGCTCTGCGTCGGTCTCGGCCCCCAGCTCTGCTCCTTCCGGCTCTGCCTCGGTCTCTGCTCCCAGCTCTGCTCCCAGCGGCTCTGCCAGCTCCGGCCCCAGCGGTTCCGCCTCGGTCTCTGCTCCTTCCGGCTCCGCCTCGGTCTCTGCCCCCTCGGGCTCCGCCAGCTCTGGTCCCAGCGGTTCTGCTTCGGTCTCTGCTCCCAGCTCCGCTCCCAGCGGCTCTGCCAGCTCCGGCCCCAGCGGTTCTGCTTCGGTCTCGGCCCCTAGCTCTGCTCCCTCCGGCTCCGCCAGCTCCGGCCCCAGCGGCTCTGCTTCCGTCTCTGCTCCCAGCTCTGCTCCCAGCGGTTCTGCCAGCTCCGGCCCCAGCGGTTCCGCCTCGGTCTCTGCTCCTTCCGGCTCGGCCTCGGTCTCTGCCCCCTCGGGCTCCGCCAGCTCTGGCCCCAGCGGTTCCGCCTCGGTGTCTGCTCCTTCCGGCTCTGCCTCGGTGTCTGCTCCGTCGGGCTCCGCCAGCTCTGGTCCTAGCGGCTCTGCTTCTGCTTCGGTCTCCGCTCCCAGCTCTGGCCCCAGCGGCTCCAGCGGCCCCAGCGGTGCCTCGTCTAGCGTCGGCCCCATCAACTCCTCGTCTGCGAGCGTTGCCTCGAGCGTCGGCCCTGTCTCTGCCTCGTCGTCGGGCGAGTTCACCACCTCCACCATCTTCTCGACCACGACCTCGACCATCACTGACTGCGCTGCCACTGTGACCGACTGCCCGGCTCACTCCACCCACGTCACGACCATTATCGTTGCCGTGTCCACCACCATCTGCCCCGTCACTGCCACTGAGGGCACCAAGACCCCGTCGCACACCGCCACTGAGGGCACCGAGGCCCCGTCGCGCACCGCCACTGAGGGCACCGAGACCCCGTCGCACACCGCCGCTAGCGTGCCCGGTGCCGTCTACACCACTGTGTACGCCACCTATACCACCGTGGTGCCCTGCACTGACTCCAACGGTGCCACCATCCCTGGCTCGTCCACCCAGACCGTCATTACGACTACTGCCACCGTTCCCGTGAACTCGTTCAGCTCGGGCCCCTCGAACTCGGTCGCTGTTGTCGTCCCTGTCACGACCGTGACTGTCTCGTCGGCTGCTGCCCCCACCCAGCCTGCTGACACTGGCGCCGCAGGCACCGCCCCCCCCTACCCGACCAGCGGCGGCTCCGCTGCTCCCACTGGCACTGGTGCCGTCAAGCCCACCTCCTCGGGCTTCGTCACCGTCAACGCCGGCGGCCGCACCCAGGCCTACGGCCTTGCTGGTGCTGCCGTCATGGCTCTCGTGGCTCTTCTGTAAACAACAGAAGTCGCCTGACCTTCATTTTATTTCCTTTCTTGTTTTCTTTGATGTCAAAATGTACTAGACAACATTCCATGTACAATTAATACCACCTTTGTTTCTTTCTCACTCAAACAAAAAATTCAGTTTGGATTTTTCCCCCTACTTTTTGTGTCTCCTTTTTCTGTGTGCCTGCTTTTAGGTGACCGGCTCTTTGTTGGTGGCGTCTGATCAAGCCTCCACCACATTGGATGTGAACCAGAGCACTGCAAAACCCTCAAAAATTTCCTTTCTTACGATCCTTTACGAACGGCATTTACATAAACAAGGTGGTCTTGGGCTTTTATATTTCACTATTATTCTATTACTTTTTCTTCTTCTCTATCCACTACTCTTCATGTCTTCCCATATTTGTTGTCTCTTACTTGTTTTCCAATCTTCTGTGGCCTTTCTCTTCTCTTTACTTAATGCCTTTTTCTGATTGTGTCTTGGTTTTGGACTCGGGAGTTTTTATCTAACGATCTGGGCATTGAGCTGGGGGAAAGAGAAGGCGGAAAGCGCCATCAAGGATCTGGTCTTGGAAAACAAACACAAAATTTCCCGCCCCTCGATCGTTTCGAAACGATCATTTTTCACAACATTTTTACACCGACCAACACACCCTCTTCACAAAAGACATAACCCCCCTGGCGGAGGCAAATTCGCTTCCGATAGTAATAGTTAATGTATATAGACCAGACCACCCTTTTTGAAAGGAAAATAAAAAAAAAGTTTAAAAAAGTTGCTTCTATAAACTTGCAATTGAAATGCAAATCGTTGTGGAAAGATGTTCAAACCTGGTTGCACGCTGTGAGAAATGCAAATCGGTTGAGTCGAAGTCAGGCAAGGCTGCCGTCGTAGCACGTGCCTTTGTGTCCTCTTTAAATAGAAAACTTTTAGCGTGTCGCGGTAGTCCCAACGTGCTGTGCTACACTGAGCTTCAACCTCGAAAAAAAGTTTTAGCACTACAAATACATACGAATAACTCAACAACGCCAATCTCATTTGCGCCGACGCCTGCTTTTACGAAAATATATCGGAGTGGAATCTACTGAGTACTGCTTGGCTGAAACATTACATTGATCTACTACCTGTCTATCTGGGCTGGCATGAGATCATAAGAGGGGGCTGAATCTCATGCACTGTGATGAGATCGAGACCAGGAGAGAGCCACGCGCACACTCACACACATCTACAATGGCGACCTCCTTACGAATACCGGCCGCAGTAGGTCTGACCGCCTTGCGTCAAGCATGCAAACGTGGGACATGGGCGTGTAGCGGCCTCAGCAGGCCAAGTCGAGGCATCACAGCTGCCACCCGGCCATTACGGAGCTTCACATCAACAGCTGGGCCACGGCGATCTAAGGATGACGCTCCTCGAGCCCAGAAAGAAATACCAACACCAGCATCGCCGGCAGCGTTCATAGGGTTCAATCCACGCACCGTCTATGAGCCCTCGACGGGCGTGCCGCGCTCCTACTTTATCGGCCACCACCGCGCCGCGCTCGACCACATGCGACGTGTACTGGCCACGGTCGGCCTCGTTATTGAGTGCCGCGATATGCGCGTGCCGTTGACGGCCTGGAACCCGCTGCTTGAGTCGTCATTGATGGGCACAGGTGTCTTTACAGAGACCGAGGGAACCGGCAGTGGCGGCGCCGGCAGCGGAGTCAACAGCACAAGTCTGCCCGGTCTCTCCGGTCCTGTGCGAGCCGCAGGCCGTGCCCCTCTTCCGTCGGCCACGACCGAACGCACACGCATCGTCGTGTACACGAAACGCGACCTCGTGGTGGATGGGAAGCCGGAGTCGCTCTCGCCCTCGCAGGCCGACCTTCGCCGCCTAGCCGCGTTCCACGGCCGGGACGCCGATGCCGTCCTCTTCATGGGCTCCGACACCACCAAAGACGCCAAGGACGCGTTTTCAGCCAAGACCAGCCGCCGCGAGGCCTCCAAGCTGGTCGCCGCTGTGCGGGACGCTGCCAAACGCCATGGCGAGCAGTCCTTGACCGGCCTGCGCGCCCTCGTCGTCGGCATGCCCAACGCCGGCAAGTCCACCCTGCTCAACCGCCTGCGCGCCCGCGGCATGGTCGACGCCAACCGCCGCTCCAAGGCCGCCGCCACGGGTGCTCAACCGGGTGTCACCCGCAAGCTTGGCACGCCCGTGCGCGTGTTGGACGACGCAGCCGAGACCGACCCGACGCTGCGCGGCAACGGCGGCGGCGTTCTCGTCATGGATACTCCGGGTGTCTTTGTACCCTACGTCGCGAACCCCGAGGCCATGCTCAAGCTCGCCCTTGTCGGCTGTGTGCGCGAGGGCCTCGTCCCGCCCGTCGCCCTCGCGGACTATTTGCTGTTCCAACTCAACAAGCGCGACCCCACGCTGTATACGACGCTCTTCAAACTAGAAGCACCCACCGAGGACATACTGGGGCTATTGGACGTTATTGGGAGGCGCATTGGCAAGCTGGGTCGCGGTGGCGAGCCGTCGCACGAGGCGGCCGCGCAGCACTTTGTGACGGCGTGGCGGCGGGGCAAGCTGGGCGCCTTTTGTCTAGACGACCTGGATGCGGCGTCGCTGGCGGCGGCACAGGAGTCGGCACGGCAGGGCCCGCCGCTGTCGATGAACCAGGCGCGGAAGCAGGAAAAGGAGCGGCGCAAGGTACGGTCAGCAGCACGGCACAACGGCGATGCCGGGGCTGCGGGCGGTGGAGACGGCGGCGTGGCCGCCGCTTGAGCCGCAAGGCCTCCCCTCTCATGAAATGTACATATATATACTACGCAGCACCCCTACTATCTACGATACCATATATTCACTCAATTTCGTACCACATAGTCCAACAGTCACGAACGATAGAAAACGACTGGAAAATAGCGAGCACTATATTTGTGAAGTGATAATATTGTGACAGTTCAAGCAAACGTAAACATACATAGTGGCAGAAATCATCCATACAACCAAACGCCGGATCCCTGGATGGTAGCTCCAATATTATGGGCCAACAACATCCAAATGAAGTAAAACAAAAGAAAATAGGTAAACGCCGCATACCCACCGTGTCTCCATGTTGGGAGAGAGAAAATATCGTGAACACACAAAAGAGAAGAAGAAGAAGAAGAGAAAGAAACAGAAAAGCCTCACCACCCTGGGTATTTCAAAAGAAAGCCACGCTGTTTGAATATTGAACGCCGCCCCAAAGCAACCAGTTCCGTCCGAACAATGGAAGGAAAACGGCCAAAACCAGCAAGATATGTAAGAGACAAGACCCTTTTATTTTAGTTTTAGTTTCCGTACTGGTTCTGCCAGTGGATGATGTTCCGTGTGAGAGTGTCCATCATGTCCAAGAGCGGAAGCTTCTTGAAGTCCTTCTCGGGCGCCCCATCCGAGGAGACACCGTTGCTCGTGACGGGTAGCTGGGGTGCCGATGTGGACGATGGTGTCGTCGCGGCACTGCTGGGGTTCGTCGCCACATTTCCGCTGCCGGCCTTACCGCCATCGGGTGTGGCCACCGCCGACGCAAGGTACTCGCCGCTGGCAATATCGATCTGCGTCTTGCCAATAAAGTCCGACATGGCCGACACGCGTCGCCGCATCTCGTTTAGGCTGACACGACTGTTCGCACCGCCGCCCTTGGAGCGGGACCCGGACTTGCTGTTCTGGTGGCCGTGGGAGCCACCGCCGCTCGAGCTCGGCTTGCCCTGCCCACTCTCGGGCACGTCCCTTGACCGTGATCGTGTCATGGAGTTGAGCTCCTCGCGGGCGTCCCGCTCCTTTGTGTATTGGTTGCGGCCCTTCTTCTTATGGGTCGGCCGGCCGCCTTTGGACTTGGACTGTGCCATTGCGGGCGCGGAGGTGGGTGGTGGGGTTTCGGGTGACGGTTGGGAGGGTCGAGGAGGTGCCGAGCGCGGGGCTGCGGCGGGCACCGGTGTGGCAGACAGGGAGGGAGCATTGGTCGGGGTGGCGGAGGTATTTCCACTCGTGGAGGCCGTCGCCGGCGTGGCTATGGGCAGTGCAGGGGTGGACGTTGTCCGAGTTGCCACTGCGGCACGCGTTGTTGCCAATGGCGTTTCATCTGACGGATCTGAATCTGTTTTCAAGTCAGTGCTGTGCTTTTTGAAGCTGGCTAGAGGCGTTGTAGCATGCATCGTGTCCTTACCGTCGACCCTACGACGCTCTGCGCGTCCGTTGCGTTTGCTTGCGGCTTCGGCGCGCTGCCGCTCCTTTTCTTCTCTTTCGGCCCGCTCGCGCTGTGCCTGTGAGCGTGCTAGCGCTGCACTTCGCGCGGCCTTCTTGGAGGACCCGTTGCGCGTGGCCATCGCGTCGTCCGAATCGTCTGCCATGATCGACTTATCGCCTGGCGGTGACACAGACCGGGAACTTGTGCGCTGTCGCTTCGTCATGTCCGCTTTCCTATGTTACCAATGGCGTCAGCATTCTGATATTGTTGTGTTGTTGTTGCGCATGCCGCCATGATGCATTGTTTCAGGGTGGTGATGGGCAATTCTGCTTACTCTTCGCTGTCGCTTCGACTGCGCTTTGGCCGTCTAGGAGTGGGGTCCGCAGGATCGCTGCCATCTTCCCTGCTGGCTGCAAGGGCAATGAGCAGTTGTTCCTCATCGTAGGCAGCGTCCCTACTGTTCATCGTTGAGCGACGCTTGGCCGCCTGGGACGCAGCCAACGCACGCGAGCTCTTGGACTCCCGCACGCCATCTGGCCCGATTTCTCTGTCTCCATCTTTGCTGTCCTTACTGCTGTCACGGAGTTGCGGAGTGCGCTCGCGGGTTTTGTTGAAGGAGCTCGTACGCGAGCGTCTGCGATTGAGGGCGAGGTAAATTGAACAGCGGTGGCTAGAGGAAAGAGGGAATTGTTAGCTTGGGAACGCGTACGGGTGTGGAGGAAGCAGAGAGGAAGCAGAGAACGGCGCCGCTGCGAGCGGAGAGGCCACACAATCGCACGAAATGCGGGCGTCGCGAGAAAAAAAAAAGTCGACGCAATTAAGAAGACAGCGAGAACATACCTGTTAGTACCGGGGAAGATCTTGTGCAGGTCTTTCCTGCACTCTTCACAATAGTACTCTTCCGGTAGGGTCGCGTCGTTAACGAGGCCGACACAGGCGCCGTGCTGCCAGACTTTGCAAATGTCGCATTGGACGAAGAAACCGGCCAGGTCGTCGGTCACGACGGCCGGGAAGATGGCCTCAACATCGTAGCCGTCCTTGGCAGCTTGCTCAATGTCCTCGGCCGCCGGCGGGCCCGGGTAGTCCTCGTAACCGCAGATGCAGCGGACCGCCTCGTCGTCCTCCTGAATGTCGTCCCCGTCGTTGGTCATTTCGATCTCGCTGACAACAACAGAGGACTGGTCGGGGTCGTCGTCCTTGATGACGTTGGAGTGTGCGGCGCGTCGGCTGCGCGTCGGCGGCGGTGGGGTGTTGTCGTCGGTGCCGGCAGCGTCGTCGGGCGGTTCGGACGCGAGCGATGCGGTCGACGTGGATTTCTGGGGCGAGCCCGTCTTCACGAAATGCTTGGAGTGGCGCTCAATGCGGCCAGAGACGCTGGATGTGGTAGAGGATGGTCGAGACACGGGTTGATTTGTGCGAGCGCGAGAAGAGCGACGAGGATCTGGTCCAGCCATTACTCGCGACCGCGGGTGACAAGAGGGAGAGAGAGAGAAGGAGGGAGGGGAAGGGAAAGGGAGAATGGGGGTAAATAGCGAAAGCGAAAAGAAGCAAGAACACGGTCGCGTTTGGAAGATAAGAAGGAACCGATGCTTTGCTCGGTCGCTTAGTGTAGAGGAGGAGGATCGGAGCTGTTGTGGCAGGAGGAGAGGAGCGATCGAGGGAAGAGTCGGTTGGTTCTAGCGGCGCGCGGAGCGAGGATCGATTCTGCGCCGCGAGAGCAGCTAAATGGGTGCTGGGAAGCAGGAAAGAGGAGGGAGTCGAGGTAGGTGACAAGAAGATGTGTTTCGAGCTTCGAGGCGAAGAAGGGCGTCAGCTTCGAGGAAGTCGACGCTGGGGGGGAGCCTGGATCACAGTCGCGAGGAAAGAGACGAGGCGAGAGAGACGGAGCGACTGCGAAACATGACTCGGGAAGGTAGCTGCACAGGGAGACAGAAGCGACGGGAGGTCAAAGGCAACGTCGAATTGGGAGGTGAAGCTGGTGAAGAAGCAAAAGGAGAAGTCGAGGGCGAAGGGGGAAACGAGCGGGGAGAAGGAGACGGGTGACGGAAGGAGGAGGAGGGCAGGAACGAGGAGGAGAGAAAAGAAAGAGCGAGAGAGAGGCAGAGGCAGGGACGGCGGAGCACACCAGCGAGTGGGTGGAAAAAAAAAGGCTACTATTTTTCTTGGAGCGCCGGTACCCAGCAAGTCGCAGCAACGCCTCGCATTGGGCAAGTAGCGACACCAGGCTCAGCAAGAGCACCCCCAGCCGGCGGCGCTTCGGGGCAGGGGCGAGCGATAGAAAAGTGGGCCCGTCAGGTGCGTCGCGCGAGGAGAAAGAGCGACTGAAAAGCCAGGCCGGTTCAATAGATACCTGCCGAAAGTATTCTTGTACCTTTTTGCGGGCGCGTCCGCCAGACGATACCAACCTGATGTGGCTTCCGCAGCCGGCACTCGCCAACTTTTTCTTTGGCCAAGCCCCGCACCAAGTCTGGGAGAGGTAATCCGTTGTGTTCTTGCGTCGAAACGGCTTCGCTTTGTTGCATTGCATTGGCTGCTGTACTTGTAGTCTGGTATCCCCAATCGAACGTGAGGACCTTTGCCTGCTGTGGTTGTCCCTTTGGTTTTCGGCTTGGCTTTGTCTACTCGCCTGGAGAGCTCCGGGCATTGTTTGCGTCCTTCTGCGGTAGGAGCCCCCAATTTCGCCGAGGCTTACCGCGCCTTCCTCACAGGAATTGCGACGCTGTCCATTCGCAGCGCGGCCTATCGTGCGGGCGGGGGAGGTTCGCAGTCGGTTCGTATGTCCAGCACCATTCGCACTTTCCCTTCCGTGCTGCGTCCAAGTCGTTCCTTCCTGTCCGGCCCAATCGTCATGCCATCGTGTCCCCGTCCTCTTGCTCGTCAGAGAAGGAGCACAGGACCAGCCGTCTGTCTTCAAGGTCAAACAATCTCTGTGTCTCTACCAAATTTGATCCCCACTGTGCCGGGCCAATCAGTGCCTACTATATCGGCAGCCACAAGGGCGGGCCACGAGGCACAAGGGCCACTGCGTCGGCCATTCTTGGTTGGCGGTATCCGTTTGTGTGCATTTTGTAGGCGTTCAGTGTGCTCAAACAAAGCCCTTGGTCCGCTTAGGTAATTTTCGGGGCCTACCACTGACCTGAGCCGGCAGGCCATGCCATCTATCAAAAGGCATTTGGTAGGCAATTAGCAATCAGACAACAGGAAGTCCTTGCCACATCAGCGGTTTTTCGCTCCTGCGCAGTTTTGGAAACTGCCAACCCTCTCGACCCCCGGAATCAGGACGTTTGCTTGTTTTCTGTTTGTTGCTTTCTGGAGCGCTTTCGCCACGATCTTGCACATCTTCTGGCACCCAGTCTCTCCCTTCTTGGTCCCGACTCTCCTCGAAGCAGAGGCCGTGTCGATTCCGGATTTCGCTACCCCCGTGCGGTTTCAGCGAAATCTCGAGACGAGGTAGGTGACGAAGACGAGCACCCGACCACTTCTCGCTCACTGCACCAGCTCCCCTCGCATACGACAGTCTCTCTCTCCTCCCAAGTCTCCTTTCCTATTCCCCTTGCAGCACGTCCTCCCCTCCTCCTCCCCTCTTGTGCCCTCGGCGTCCGGACTGCACCCCTATACTTTGGGCGGACGGATTCGAGGCGGCGATGCCAACGGCTTCATAAGAGCACTCCAGCCCGACCCCTTTCCCTCCAACTGCCTACTGACTGCCATAAGTGTGTGGACGTTTCGGATTTTCTTTGCTACACCGGCCTAGCAGTGTGTACCCATTTGTGTTCGTTGTTCAAGTCTAACGCACTTCCTCGTTGGGCAGAAATCTAGGGTTCGTTGACGTCCCATTTTGCCGCGCCATACCGCTCCGACCGACATTCCGCATCCCACCTACGACGACATAGTCCAAGCGATTGCCCCCTCCCACCGGCTTCGATATCACCTTCAGAAGACTAGACGAAGCAGCACTGTCGACGTGCTGTGTGCATGGAACGTACATGTGGTAGCTGCGGAGAGAGAGCATGAGGCGATGTGATGGGTATGTCGTCCTCCCCCGCCCGTGACTTTTTGCATTTTCACTTCGGCCGGCTCCTCTTTTTCACTTTTTTACACAACATGCATATCCACCTCCCACCATCGTTTTTGCAGCTTTGTCCCCTTCCACCCCTCCCCCCCTTTCCCCCCATACACATCGACGAGAGGCTGCCGGCAGACCGTTGTCGACGGTTCTTATTGGCCGGGCATGGCCGCCTGTTTCTTAGAGAAGCTCTTTCCATAGCTGTTCGGCGGCGACTACACTCTCTTCCTTATGCCTGGCATCTTTCCCCTCCTCCAGTGGCTAACCAGAGTTGCTCGACCTTTCCGTTATATAGAACCAGCCCGCAAAATGTCTCCCGAATCCGCCTCGCCCGTCTACCCCGATCGGTTGATCCATCCCCTGCCGAAACGACGCCTCCGTGAACGCCTGTCATCCGACGCCGCCGACTCGATCAAGTACCCTCCAGATCAGACGCCAGGAGCACCTCTGTTCTACTATCCGTACAGTCTGAAGCAAGATTCTGCACCCGTTGAACGGCCGATATTTGTTGGCCAAGCCAAAGCCGCAACCCTCGCAGCGAAACCGACGGCCACAACCACGACCACGATAGCTGTTCCGGCAGCCACAAGCCCAAATGTAAAGCAGGGGCCGGCCACCGGCCGGGCAGCCCATCTCCCTGCTCGGCCACGACGCAGCAGCGGTGAAAACGAAGCGACGCCCTCCTCACGCACAACCCGCGCTGTAAACCGTTCGACTCGGCCTTCACAACCGCTTCACATGCCACTGGCGCAAAGCTACTGGACCCTGCCATCATCAACGTTGTCCGCCGACGGATTTGACTCCTTTGAATACACGAGCAATACCAAAAAGAGAAAGATACCGTCCGCTGGTGACACATCGCACACCGGAAGCTATTCCTCGACCTCCCTTCGATCGACGGCGTCCGAATCTTCGACGACGAACTCGAGCTACGACAGCCTAGCTGGGAGCCCACCATCACCAGCCGATGCCAAGCCGGCCAATTTTGTTGCGGCTCCTTTGGGCATCTCAGGACCGGGGAGAGGCCGCTACGGCCGCAATCAACGGCATCCTATTACAGCAACGGGTAGGGACATTCTGGGGAGGCACAGAAAGCTGTACCTTCCATGGCCAGGGCAACCCGGTACGCTTGATTGGTTTCAAGGGTGGACGATTGCTTTGCATACTTCTTGCCGCTAACATTACTGCGAGACTTAGATCCCACCAACAATGCCGGTATCATCTCCAATGCCATTGCGAATGCAGAAAGACGAGGGCCGCAGGAGAGCACGGATCCGGCTTCTCAAATCCAGGACACAGATGCATACCCCCAGGGATCCCTGAAGTTCACGTTCACTTGCTCCTCAAAGGTGCCTGGGAACCTTTTGTGGGCCGGTTCTGACCTACGGACGCCACCTAGCTCTGCATACTGGCAGCAAGGACAGCAACAGGGCCGGCTCCGTGGCGGCCAAGGCGTTTCTCACGCGTCTGGGGCACACTCGGAAGCATCTGCCAACCAGAATGGGTCTTCTGCAGGCGGAAAACCATCCAAAGGTTCGGATGGCGGCCGATCGAAACAACAGCAGGATAAAGAGAAGGAGAACTTCAAGATTCGCCAGGAACTCCGGAAGCAAGCAAGAGATCGGAGACGCTACCAACAAGAACTGAATGCCATGCGGGCCACCCCCGAATCAGATATCTACATCTGCCCTTTCTGCGAGTTCGAGAACATCACGGGCCACAAACCCCGGTTGATCTACGAATTTGAGATGAAGGAGCGCAAGAAGCGCCTTGAGCTGGAACGGCGGCAACGCGAGCAGCGGAACAAGGAAAAGGCGAGGAACCGAAACCGCAAAGGACGAAAGGCTGCTAAAGCGGCCACCGCCACAGCCGGCTCGAGCACCCAGCAGGAAAGCCTTGCCGATGACCAACAATACGACGACACCCCGGAAGATACGGGCCAGGGCACGGTCGACGACGACTACGAAGATGACGATGGAGCAGGAGAAGCGGACGACTTTGTCGCCGAGCTTCGGCTTGGGATAGGAGACGCGCACAATCTCCGCTCGAGAGGCCGGGATGGAGAGGGCACACAGCCGATACCAGCTGGAGGTTAGCTGAAGGGGATGTGGCTTTGCGTGCAATCAGCTACTCTAGCCGAATCCGAGTAAGGCCATTATCCCCAAGTTGACTCCGTCCTGTTGCTGTGCCCGAACCCCCTTCCCGAGTTCTGTCTCATTTGATTCATGGATAAGCATCTGCCAGCGTCCCTTCGACTTGATTGTTTACAAGCATTTATGCAAATCCCCACACCATTTTTGAGACTGTTCTTGGCTTTCTGTACCGACTCTTGGTGTGCGTTTTGTGATGAACTTACGATATAGCATTCATAGCATCAGAGTGAGATTGTATATCTAGCACAACTGGCATCATTTTGACATTGGACGAAGACGTGTATTAGACTTGACTAGAGCCGTCAATAAATGTGACCGGGGATAAACATCCATGTAAGGTATTATTAGCCCTGTTTGGCCGCAGCTTCATTCAGGTAGTTGACATTGGCAGTCGTTGATTCAGGCACTAAACTGACCAATGAAGGCCGCCCATTTTGTCTACTTGTACTACTGCCGTGTCCTATTTCAAATGATACGTCTCGATATGCGTTTCTGTTTAAACAAGCGCCGTATTATTGACTGTTTACCCGCATCGACTCTAGACGTAGCGGTGCTACGCATGGAGGCGTAATACGACCGAAGGGATGCGGACGGTACTGGCCTTTGCCGGAGAACTAGCGGACCATTTCCTCCTGACCGCACCGTCTTTCCCCTTATTTTAGAACGATCGTGGGTGAAAAGAACGCCATCGAAATCAGTGGTCGATGCATTACGAGCAGCTTTTGTTGTTATTTGTTGTTATGTGTTGTTGTCGTTGTGTAGCGAACGACGTATTGCGTTTCCCTTTTTGCTGCCAGAGAAGACGTAAAAACACGGAATCAACAATGACGATTGCCATTTATGACGTAGGTGCTTGCTTTTTTCGTGTTGTTGTATCGCTTTCCATTGGGCTCAGATAAAAATGGGGCTAAGTTTTCTTCGAGGAGGACAAGGGGCACTAAGCCGAAACAAGAGGAGACGTACTCCGCAAATGGTAGGAGGGAAAAAAGTGGGACTACATGATGCCTGCAAACTGAACCACAGAACAACATGACGACAGGAGCAAATGAGAATAACGATGGAGGTCATTTTCGGTGTGCTGGATCTCGCAGAGAGTGTACGTCGTAATAGATAAGATGCAGGAAACTCGAGTAAAACATAATGATACATGGATAGCAATACAAGAAAGGTAAAGGAGCGATGCACAAGACTTGAGGTGCCAGCAAAATGGGGCAACACGAACGCTGTGAGGGCTTCAAAGCGAGGGCATTCGATCACTGCCTGAAACAAGGAGACAGTAGCACTCTGTAAGTTTGACCGAGAGAGGGCTGGGAGGCTGAGAGGCTGAGAGACTATCTGCAGGCCGACAACTTACGTGGTCTGGCATCTCCAGTCCAGAACAGGCCATCAGCTTGGCGTCAGTGACCACCAGCAAATACGAGTACTTGTGATAAAGGAGAGATTTGAGTATTGTGCAACAAGAAGGCCGGCATACAAGTGCAATAACCGCATCGCAGGGTTGCACTGATCTGTCTTCAGCTCGGCACGCATCTTTGGAATTTGGGGAATTGAGGGGAGGGGAAACCAGCGGAAGGAGGGCAGTGGAGACAAGGGCTCAAAAGGCGATCTCGATGAGAAAGAGGGCCTGGCCACCAAACTGAGGGGGTGCACAACTTGGGCACGCACCGGCAACTAGCGATCCAGCAGCATGCGAGCAGAAGGCCAGCGCACAACTATTCGCGGCGTCGGACAACAGCCGAGACAGCCAGTTAGACAGCGGCGCTGCCACCGCCATATGGTTGACAACCTCACGGCAAAAATGCTCCTGTGCACTCCAGGCTCGTCGTAGATGGCTCATCGAGAAACAAAATGCGTACCTTGGGCCATTACTTACGTTGTATCTTACCTTTCGTCGTCGAAAGAGAGTGTCCCTGTCGGCTGCAATGAAGTTACTCCACGACGCTAGCGCCGCCAAACGGTAAGAAAAGATACATGTCCATTAGTGTCTGGCGGCCGTGCTTTAGGTACTCCGTAGTCACGCTTCAAGAACAGGCGGCCGCATAGAGTTAAGAGTGCCCTGTAGCGGGCCTGTAGCGCGCTGGATGGGCAGACACAGCAAAAGCTGGCACCACGCCCCACTGGGCCAACAGTCAGACGCCAAAGAGCCAAAGAGCCAAAGAGCCGGAGCGCCAGCACGCCGACGGCGACGCGGACGGAGATTTTTCTCATCGTCGGGATCACCGCATCGTCTTCCCACTCGTTCCAAGGCGTCGCATTTGTTTAGGCTGGCCTCGCTGGGCCAGGTCCGCCCTGGGCAAGTCGCCAAAACAATCGTCCACCTCCACCAAAAACGAGGCGCAGCAGCTGAGCTTTCCTGCTGGCTTTGGGTCGCATTTCCAGCGATCTCCACTCCTGCGAATAAACTCGTTAGCGGGTCTCCACCCGCCCCCAATCTCTCCTGCCCACTTCCTCTGCCTTGGTTTGGCAACCGCCTCCGAGCTCCCTTTGCAGTGTTTTGGGCGCCGGACCGACCTCAGGCCCGAGCCTGGACTGGCTCGACTGGGCCACTTACGCCTGTTGCGTCTTCCATAGCTCCTGCCTTGTCGCCCTGGTGTTTGGTGCTGCCGCTCGCACTTTCCCTTCACCACCGCGCCGCGCTGCTGGCATACCCACCCGGCCACCCTCCAGTGTCCACCCACCCTTTTTCCTGCCCTTTCCCTTTTTCGTGCTTGCCCTCGACGCCGAGTCTTGCACCTTCGCTCTTTCCCAGCTTTTTAGGTCTGGGCCAGGCATGCAATGGATGGGGGGCGGTCTGTTCTGTCCGCCCCGGTGTCGTCACCTCTCGCCCTTTCCTGCTGTCTTCTGCGTATTTTGTAGTCCCATCCTTTTCTCTTTATCGCGCGCGTTGCTCTTTCCCGCTCCACTCAACTACGTTTGCCCACTCCCCCGGTCGCATATCGCAAAAGTAGAAACTTACGTTCCTTGCTTCCCTTCCCCTTCCGCGAAACTTTTCGTATCTTACCATCTTACCCCCTTCCTTTCTCTTTCCGTCCCTTTTATGTCGAATGCATCTCGCTCTTCACCCATCGGCGCTGGGCTTCTTTTCTTCGCTTTGATTCAGGACGATTGTCGACATGTATCGCCGCCGTGCCCAACAAGCTCGGTTTGATAGGCAGCAAAGAAACTAAGGGACCGTGGTCAACAGTAAGGCCACCACCCTCCCTCCTTCAGCACCACCGCTACTACCACCAGCAAAATCACAAAAACCCACGCGCAACGCGGAGAATCCGGAAATCGACAAACGCGCAAGACAAGACCGTCGAAAAAAGGAAATAATCGACGCAGAAACAAAGAACCGAAAGCAAGACCGCGAGAGCTTCGAAGTCACGAAGTCGACGAAGAAACAAGGGGACGAGGGAGAGAAAGAAGAAGAAGACCAAGATTCCAGAAGTCTGAGGTCGAACAGTAAAACGAAATCGACGGCTACACAGGGCGTTTTTGGCACAGGCCGTTGAACCAGCGAGCCAGCAAGCGACCAACACGACAGAAGACGGCCTCGGCCGCATCCCATCACAATGTTTGGCTCGCGCAAGAAGGGCAAGAAGCCGTACACGGTATGTCGTCATCTTTTCTCCTCCCCCAAGCGACGTACATCGTGTACTTGTACACGTTCCATCTCCCCTGTTCCCCCTTTCCCATTCGCCTCCGGTCACTCTGGGCCTGCACTGGGATGGAAGGTCCCAACGAACGGCCAGAAATAGCTTCCATTCCTCGCTCCGTTCCCCCTCCCTCGAGAAGGACCATGCCGAAGAAAGGGGAATCCAAAGAGGCCGGCCCTGTTCTATTTTCATACCATTTTGCCCTTCCCGAGCAAGTTTCCAGCTGGCGCGTTCAATGTCCCACGACTGCGGAACGTAGCGCGATCTCCCGTCATTTTTTCTTTCTTCTTTTCTTTCTCTCGATCTGCTCGCGCCATCTCGCCCTGTTTTTCTTGTTGCCACAAGTCGAGAATTCGATTAATGGGCAACGAGGCCCCGCCGCCAACAGCACGCAGAAGATCACCGGCGCTTGTTCGGATGACTGCCGAATAAGAAGGACGGAGGGAGGGGGGCCTAGACACAAAAGGCCCTCGCACATCGCTAGGGATCCTGACTGATCGCCTCGTCACTCATCTGCGCCGCTTGTCTCTGTTTGCGCTCCCGGCCTGTTGTACCTTTGCCCGACCTACCTTACATACCCTAAGCCCAGTTCACCTGCCCAAGCAAGGCATCACTTTCCCTACCTACTTTTCTTTTCCCATTTGCTTTATTTCCTCCAAATCTTAAATTTTGTTGTCTTGTTTTCTTTACCTCGTTTTGTGGCAACCTTGCTCTCCATTGGCATCTGATAGCTCGTCTCCCTGCCCAATGGCCCGTTGCTAACAATGCCCTCCCAGCCGCCAACCGCCTCGTCTGTCAACCCGAGCGCGGCCACAGCTGCCGTCTCGGCCTACAACCTCTCCTCTGCCGCCGCCGCCGCCGCCCTCCGCGCCCTCCCTGCCGCTCCTACCAATGTCGGCGCCGTCCAGACCAAGCGCACCATGCGCCGCAGCGCCTCGGTCTCGTCCGAGGGCTCGCGCCGCGCCCTCAGCCCCGTTCCGAGCATAAGACGTGCCATGGGCCTTGGTGGTGGCAACAAAGATACAAGAGAAGGAGTGGTCGTGTCGCCAACGGGCGCGCCCACCCTCCGTCGCCACGGAAGCTCGTCGTCGATACGGTCGATGTCGTCCATGACCGAGCGCACCTTCCGGTCCCCCAGTCCACACAACCCGCGGGCAGCCGCACTGGCCGCTGCCGCCACCGCTTCGCCTAGTGGAAGCGTCACTAGTAGCCACAGCCTCTCTATGAATGCGGCCGGTACTGCCGCCGCCATGGCAGCTGGCCGGTCGACAGGGGCTGCAGGAGGTGGAGGAATCGGAAGCCGGAGCCGATCAGTGCCGCCACCACCACCCGTCCCCATCATCCCGAAGCACGTCATCGAAAGCCAGTCAAAGCAGCAGCAGCAGCAGCAGCAGCAAACAGAAAAACAAAACCGGCGGGCCACAACACTCGGCCTTGTCCAGCAGCCGTTGCGACTGGCTTCTCAGAAACAAAAGAGCGGCCGGTCTTCTTGGTTTGGCTCGGCAGCAGTTGGTAAACTTTCCGACATTCGTTCGTCCGACACGGCAATGGATATCAACGGCTACGCCCAGCCGGAACGGCCAGGCAGCCGCAATTCGCAGCAAAACTTCTCCTACCCTAGCCGGCAACGACTCGGCTCACCGCCGCCCAGTCCCACACTCACCAGAGCCGCCGCCGCACCAGCAGCTGCTCCCGTGGCCCTGCCTCCCGTTGGAAAGCTCCCCCGGTCGGCATCGACGGAGAGAGCACCCACGCAGCAACCGCTATCACAACAAAAGGTGGCTGCGGCATCCGCTCGGCGGTCGGCATCGACAAGCCGTGTAACCGGCCGCTCCAACGCTGGACTGTCGGATCAGACTCTGGTTTACGATGCCAATTCGCGCCGCATGGTCCCCCGAGGCGAGCTACTGATGCTAGAACAGTCCATCCTCGACGCAGCAGAACGACCGCAGCAGCAACAGCGCAAGAAAAAACAGCAGCGAGGCACAGCAGCAGCTTCGCTTGCCGGCTCGCACTTGTCTCAAGGCACAATGACTCAGGCGCACGGTACGGCCGCGCCCTTGAACCGTGCTGAGTTACAACGCATGAAAGAGCCGCGGCCTCAATCTCAGCCCCAGCAAAGTGTTCCAGCGCAAGCGCCACAAGCACCCAGATCGCCACCGCCGGAACGGCAACTACCCAGGATTGCTACGACCGCTCTCGAGCCTCCCGTAGCAGCACAGCCGGCCGTCGCGGAGAGAGATTTTGAAGAGACTGCCCAACCCCTGCCAGCACTGTCGACCTCGGCCTCTACGCCGTCGTCGTCCATATCTTCGCTTACTGCCCTGGCTGCGTCCCAGGCAGCAACCAGCCCTGTTGTGATCCAGGGCATGTCGTCACCAGAGGATGGCAGCTTTGATGGCACGCTCTTGACGGAAGACGGGCGTCCTGTTTTAGTAAAGCGCCCTTCCATCGTTCGTGAGGAGCCGGATCGGGAAGAGGAAGAGGAGAAGCAGCATCAGAAGAAGGCACAAACGACACAGCCTGAACTTTCCACGGCCGCCGCTGTTGTCGCCGCCGCCGGCTCTCGCTCGGCCCGCGATGACCTTGACGGTGTCTCTGCCAAGCATATCCATCATGAGACACACCCTGCGACGCAGCAAGCTCCTCCCCAAACTCAACCGGCGGCCGCGAAGCCGAACGAAAAGGAGCGTACCCGGTCCAACAGCCCCGTTCGCACCGCCCACTTCTCGCCCATTGTCAGCAACAACCTGACCGTTCGCCGTCACTCCCCGCCACCGCGCTCGATCTCGCCGCGCAAGTCGGCGCTCAAGCAATCGAGCTCGCCCCGCGACGCATCCCCCTCCGATTCGGCATCCGAGGCCAACTACACGCTGCCTGGCGATCTGGCCCTTCAGAACCGCAAGAAGACCAACCGCGTGAGCTTTGACGATAAGGCCGTCGTCGTCTCACAGTTGCCGATGCCGCCCTCGCCTCCCGTTTCGCCGGGCGTGTCTTCCCTGCCCGGTGCATCGGAAGCGCCCCCCAACAGCAACGCTGCACACCAGCCTCCTTCGCGTAGCCGGTCTTGGTTTAGCAACATTGGCCGGAGCAAGAAGAAGGGCGACCACTCTGCCAACCTCGACGACGACGATCTGGTCATGAAGCCGCGCCCCGCCCTGCCGTCCTTTGGAAGCGTGCGGGACAAGTCGCATCCGGCCCAGCAGGAGGAGCGTGCCCTGGTGCGTCCCGTCAACGACAGCCAACCACCTCGCCAGGCGACGCAGTCTCCGCCGCCCGCCACATCAGCAGCAGCGGTTCCCACAGCACCGCTCGAGACCCACAGTACTTCGAGCGACCACGCCATCGGCTTCATCATCGGCGCCGAGCGCCAGACGTCCCCTTCGCTGAATACACACAACACCGCCAACACGTCTCGTTATCGCGAGCCGCTTCCGCCTGTTGTTACGTCTGTCGACGGGAATGGCTACGTGTCGGACAGTGCTGCCAGCAGCGACGGCGATGACGAAGGCTACGCCGAGGAGGCCGAAGAGCATTCGCCCGTCCTCCGCTTCGACGAGGAGCAGGACACCACTGTCCCGGCAAACCTCCATGACCTCAATGACGAGCCCATCATCCCTGATACACCTGTATCAGGCGACGCCGACCAGATCGTCATTCTCCCTTCACCCTCTTCTCCTACGAAGTCGCCCAAGAAGACGGTGCCCGCGATTGCCATCTCTCACCCCAGCCAGGAGAACCTGACTGCGGTCCGGGGTACAGAGAACGACGAGGACCAGGATGAGGGTGAGAATGGGGATGGCGATGAGGATGGTGCCATCGACGTGGCGCGTGATGAGCCGACGACGGTGGCTGCGCCGGTGGCGGCGGGTGTCCCATCAGCCCTGAAGAAGAACAGCCCTGTTGGCTCTCTCTTTGATGTTCCCGGCACGTTCCCCATGGACACGGACTCGGACGGCACAGCTAAGAGCTCACCGACCCAGGGCGCGTTTTTGAGCACCAACTCGCCAGTCCCGACAAGGCAAAATGCGTTTGAGCCCATCACACAGGACGACGACCATTCCTACTCGCCGCAGATGCCGGCCACCGTGTACGCCACGCACATGCCGACGCTACACGAAGAGGCGTCGCTTCGCAACGAGCAGCTGGGCGAGGACGATAGCGACAGCGAGGTGTTTAGCGACGCCTACGAAGACCTCTCCGACATTGAGGGCGACGGGTTCTTGTCGCTCGACGCCGTCGTGGACAGCCCGCTTGTGCCCGACATGGTGAAGAGCCCCTTCGCCGCCTCAGCCCTGACTGGGTCGCCGTCGCGCAAGTCGGAGGTGCCGCAGCTTGGCCCCTCACCTTTGGCAAAGGAGGCAGCACCATCCACCGCAACCACCACGACCAGTTCGTTGACCACGGCTGCAGCAGCTGGTGGCGCCGTGATCGGCATGACAGCCTTGACGACGACTGCTATCCACAAGCAAGTCAACGGCGATACCACTGCGGGGCCCGAAGACGAGGAGGACTGGGAGAAGATCAAGGCGTTCTGGCGTAGCCTAACAACGGAAAAGCGAGCCCAGCTCGAAAAGGAAGCCCTCCAAGACGCGGCGGACGAGGGCGACCTTGAAGACGAGCCGGCTGTTGACAAGAAGCCGAGACGCAAGAAGTCAGTCGAGACGCGCTTGGCCGAAAAGAAGGCGATCCAGGAAATCGCGCCGGCTCAGAAAGCAGTGGCGGCGCCAGCGGCGTCGGCTTCGGCGCTGGTCGAACGCCAGTCCCAGAAGTCGGCTGCGACCCGCATCCGCCGGTCTATGCGTGACAACCCTCCCCGTGCCAACGTCGCTGCCGCAGGCAGTGCCGCCGGTGCGGACAAGGAGCACTTCAAGTCGCTGCGACCCAACCCGCCTACCCAGAAGGAGCGCACGGCCTCCGCCTTCCCGCCCAAGGCAGCAGTGGGCGCCGTGAGCCAGCCCCAGGTGCTGCACTCGCGCACCCTGTCGGGCGACTCGACTGCAAGCTCTGTCCAGGGCAAGTCGGGCGGCGTGTCCGGTCTGCTTCCTTCTGCGCTTCGCCGCCGGGGCTCGGACTCGAGCGAAAGCAGCTTCAAGCGCGCCCGCTCCAGCTCCAATGGTGCGAGCACTAGCGGGTTTGGTGCAGGTGCTGCGGCCGGTGCGGCTGGAGCAGCCGGATTCCGTATGTCTATGCGGGGCAATTCAAAGGCGGCCGCTGCTCCTTCGAGCGACGGTCTCAACCACCGCAGCAGCCGCTTCTCCCTCCGGTCCCTGTCGCCGACGGGATCGACCACTCTGCGGGGCTCTACTGAGTCTTCTCCCCAGTTCCGGAGAAGCATGCGTGATACCACGGGCGGCACCGGGTTTACCTCCGTGGATATGAAGCGCTTGTCCTCGCCGGGCCCCATGGCCAATTCTACCCTGAGAAAGAGTGCGGCCGACTCGGGTGGTGGGTTCTTCTCGTCGCTTGGCAAGAAGCGCGGCAGCAAACTACTTCAGCGCAGCAAGAACGAAGGCAGCGGCGGCAAGTCGACCCGCAGCCGTTTTGGCGACTCGAGCGACGACGATGACGACGACATCTTCGGCCCGACGACCAGAGCTCCTGCCGGAATGGCTGCGAACCGCCGCAGCGTGAGCCAGGGCGGCGCATATACCTTCCGCAGCCGCTTCGTCGACTCGAGCGACGAGGACGAGGTCGTTCCCGATCATCGGACGGTCGGTCGGAAGGACAAGGACCATGTTGTGCCCAAGACCCTGCGCACGGGCAGCAGCATGCGTAGTGCTAGCGCAAGGCCCGCCAGCTCTAGGCCCGCCAGCTCTTCAACGCCTCTAAGCCCGCTGCTCCCCGAGGAGCTCGAGGAGGAGGAGGAAGAGAAACAGGTCCGCTCAAATGCTACACAGAACGGGCTTGCCAACTACGGAGCTACCGCCGGGGCATCGTCTTCGGCCGCCAACGTCGACAACAACAACATTGGCACGACGACTCTGCGTCGGTCACGGTCCGGCCGCGGACAGATCGCGCCCGTGTCGCCCATGTACTCGCCTACAACGACGGGTGCCGTGGGCCTCAACACGGGCTCCAGCGCGACGCCCACACGGCGCTCGGGCGGCATCATGTCAGTGCTCCGGCGCAAGAAGAATGACGGCCCCAGCTCGCCGACCAGCTTCACCAGCGGCAGCAGCGCGAATAAGATTCAGCGGGCCGGTTTGGTGGACAGCGCGGCCCGCCGCGACACGCAGCTCGAGCGTAGCACGGCCGAGCTCGCGGCCGTGCGCAGCAACAGCACCGGCAGCCAGAACCGGCGGGCGCTTAATGGTGGCGCCGCTGGCGGCAGTACGCCTCGATTTGTGCCGCAGAACGACGACAGCGACGACGACGACGACCTGGACGACAGCGACGACAGCCCCGCTGCCACTCGGCGTGCTGGCGGTCCTGCCGCTGCCAGAACCGACAGCTGGCCCCTACCTGGACCGCCGGGTGACCACCTGGAGAATCATGTGTCAGCGAGCGGCCTGAGTGTCAACTTCAGCGTCAGCGAGCTGACCGACAAGAGAAAAAAGAAATTCCCGGCGCTGCGGCGCATGTTCCGACTGGACGACTAGGTGTGGTCTCGGTTGAGGTAATGTGCGGAAGGCGAGAGAGAGAGAGAGAGAGGAGAAAGGTAATTCAAAGAGGAGGTAATGGAATGGGGTCGGTTTTGGGATATTAGGATGGGTGGATATATATATGGATATGGGCAAAGTTTGCAAATTTTCGATCATTGTCATTTTTTCTTCTTCTTTTCTTTTGTCATGGAATACTCCTGGCGGCCTCTTTTCTAGCCGCCACACATTCTCTCTCTTTTTTTTCATATCTTTGTCTTGTTTTACTCTTACTCATTTTTTCCTTTTTTTTTGTCACAAGTACATGGTAGCGAAAGGCTGGGAAAAAACAACACACCCCTGGGAAAGGAGATACCAATATTTTGGATACATATTTATTTATACATTAGGATTCACGGCAACAAGGGAATCAAGCGGGGAACAATGCTATCTACAAAAGAATACCATCTAGTCGAAAGTTTTACTTCTGCATTTGCGAGAAAACAAGCTTGTATTTCCTTACTAACATTAGGACAAAAATTAAGATAATTGAGAATAGTTAATTTTTTTTACTTTATCAAAAAAAAAATTTGGCAAAAAGAAACGAAAAGTATGAATAAAACCAATTTAATGAGAAAAGAATGAAGAATTTAAATAAGCCAATGATCTATAAGCAACGCTGAAATACAAACAAACTCTCTTCCAAATATTATTGATCCATTACTCGTGCTTCTCCCATTCTCACTCTCTTCCCTCCTTTAGATAATGGTGTACCCGCCGTCGACACGCAGGTCGGCGCCCGTCACGTACTGTGCAGCGTCCGACAGCAAAAACACAACGGGGCCCGCCAGGTCCTGCGGTACACCCAGACGGCCCTGGGGCACGCCGTTGGTCCACTGCTGGCGCAGGGCGGGCTGCTTGGCGAGGATGGCCTGGGTCAGCGGGGTCTGCATGTAGCCGGGGGAGAGGCAGTTGACGCGGATGCCGGAGGGGGCCCACTCAACGGCGAGGGAGGCGGCGAGCTGGCGGACGGCGGCCTTGGAGGCATTGTAGGGCCTACAGAAGCGGACGGTCAGCGACGAGCGGGCGAGGGGAGGCGAGCGAAGCGAGGACAGAAGCGCAGGAAAAGCGAGCGGAGCGAGGACCAAAAAAAGAGGGAGGACAAGAACTTACGCCTGAGGCTGGGGCACGTTGACGACGGCGCCGCTCATGCTTCCGACCAGGACCATGCTGGCGGGTGGGGTGGTGGCGAGCTCGGCGATAGCGCTGGCCGCGGTGGAAGCGGCGGCGGCGACGGCCTGCTGCTGCTGCTGGCGGGCCTGGATGTGGCGGGCGACGGCGGCGGCAAAGAGGTAGGTGCCGTCGACATTGACGGCCCAGAGGGCACGCAAGCGGGCGGGTGGGTAGTCGACGGCGGGGACGTTTTCGACGAAGCCGGCGGAGGTGACGAGGCCGTTGATGGTGATGTCGTCCGGGGTGAGGGGTGCTGTGCCGGTAGCCTCGGCGGCCTCGGCCTGAGCGGTCAGGACTTCCTGGATGCAAGCGTCGACGGAGGACTCGTCGGCGACGTTGGCGTAGTGGGCAGTGACGCGGGGGGTTCTGTGGCGGTTAGTGAAGAACAAGGAGGCGAGCGAAGCGAGGACCAAAAAATACAAAACACAAACCGTTGGTCAGGGTACTTGGCTTTGAAGGCCTCGACCATAAGCTTGGCCTGTGTCTCGGCCTCGTCCTCTATTCTGTCAGTAGGGTATGCGGAAAGTAACATAGCACGGGGGAGAGCCTACTGTTCAGGTCGACCATGGCGAGGTCGGCGCCGCTGGCGACAATGGCCTGGCCCATGACGAGGCCGAGGCCGCGTGCGGCGCCCGTGAGCAGAACGAGCTTGCCGGCGAGCGAGAAGGTGGGCGGGGCCATTATGGGTGCCGGTGCCGGGGGCGACGGGACGGCCTGGCCGGCAGTTGAGTACGGGCGCGCCGCAAAGGCCGTGAAGCCGGAGACGGCACGGCCGGCGATGGCGCGGACGCCGACGGACAGCGTCGCCGCGCGCAGGGCAGTGCCGACAGCTGACATGGCGGCGATAAAGCGAGTGACAGAAAAAGAAGCGAAAGACAAAAAAAAAGGGGGCTACAACAATCACACAACGATCGCGACGCTGATAGCGAGAGGACGACGAGAGTCGATGTGACGAGGTGGCCGTGAGAGACGAGGATTCCCCCACCTTTTCGTCAGGCGCTCCGATACTCGGTACAGCTGACGCCGGGGAGGGGAAAACAAAAGGGCTTCTGCCAAGCTGTCTCCCTTCTTCCCTCTTTCCTAAAGAAGCACCTCTCAACGGGACACGATGCTGGGACGAAAGCGGAAAGAGCGCAAAAGCCAAAAGTGGAAAGAGCTGCTGAAAGAAAATAAACGAGGAAGCTACGATGCGAGGTTCTACGACGTTCAGCTTCTCACAGTCCTCCATCATGCCGTTTTTGCCTCTTAATTTATGTGGTGGCCATCTCACAAGAACACCGCCTCGCCGTCGCCCGTCTCCTCATCTCAACCATGTCACGCTCCCCTCCCTCTCACGCACTTTCACGAACACGCCGGCCTTTTGCGGGGCCCGTGGAGCCCCCTGCGTGTGCGCTTGTGGCAGCTTGGGAACTTGGGAGCCCTTGAAGAAACGGGTCTAGAACGCCCTCGAGACGCGGAGTCCGGACGAGACGCCGGTCTGGGCCTTTTAGACTGATTTTTTCTCTGCAAGAATTTGTTATTTCCTTTGAATTTCCAGGGTCTTTTACTGCCTATTTTTGTGCTGACATTTCTGAGCATTTCCCCGCTCTGTGTTTTGTGGTCTGCATCGACATCAGAGCACATAAATGGAGTGAAATAAAAAAAAGGAAAGAGGGCGTTTTGTTCGCAATCTATATTCATCTATTTAATGTTGCTAATGACTCTTTTGTTCTGTAGAATATACGCTGTGACATTGGTTGAGGAGTAAAGTATGGTGTACCATATATTCTTTCCAGTAGTTATTAAATATAATACGACATATGACAGGCATATTAGCTACACGTTGCGAGGAAAATGGACGAGGTAAAAAACACAAACAAAACCAAATTAAAAAATCGAAGATGAAAAAAAGAACAGAAGACCAAAAAAAAACGACCCCCCTGGGACTCGAACCCAGAATCTTTGCCAGTAGTGTTGTGAAGACAACCGGAAAGCAACGCCTTACCATTAGGCCAAGGGGCCGGGATTGGTCGATGAAAGATTTCTGGGCCGTTGTAGGGGCTAAGTAGTAGAAGTCGCACGAAGGTGTAGCGCTAGCATATCCACCCACAGCGAGCCCCACAGCGTCGTGTAAGTCTGCAGTGCACGTATGGCTTCACCTTGCAGATTATCAACTCATGTAATCCGTAGTCCGTACATATTCAATACGATAAATAAAGTAAATAGATCACGACAAAAACAAACAAAAACAATGAAACAATTCGTTTTCGTCCCACGCTCCCCGCTTTCAATTCCCATTTTCCTATCACATCCCTCTCTTTCTTCTCTTAGTCAAACTCAATCAGCACCTTGAGCGCCTTGTGCTTGGCGGCGGCGCCAAAGGTTTCGTACGCCTTCTCCATGTCGGCAAACTTGAAGCGGTGCGTGATGAGCTGCGACGGGTCGACGCGCTTCGACGACACCAGCTTCAGCAGCATCGGCAGCGTCACCGTGTCGACCAGGCGCGTCGTGATGCTAATGTTGCGGTCCCACAGCTTGTCCAGGTGCAGGGGCGCGCTGGAGCCGTGCACGCCAATGTTGGCCAGGGTGCCGCCGGGCGCCAGGATGCGCTGGCACAGCTCGAAGCTGGCGGGCACGCCGACGGCCTCGAGGACCGAGTCGCAGCCGACGCCGTCGGTGAGCTTGAAGATGGCGTCGGCGGCGGCGTCCACGCCCGACGCGTTGTTGACAGTGTGGGTGGCGCCAAGCGTCTTGGAGACGCTGAGGCGGTTCTCGTCAAAGTCGACCATGATAATCTGCCCGGGTGAGTAGAGCTGCGACGTGATGAGGGCCGCCAGACCGACGGGGCCCGCGCCGACAATGGCGACAACGCCACCGGGCGAGACTTTGCCGTTCTGGACGCCGCACTCGAAGCCCGTCGGGAAAATGTCGCTGAGCATGACGAGCGTAGACTCGTCGACGCCCGCGGGCAGGGCGTAGAGGCTGGAGTCGGCGTGCGGGATGCGCACGTACTCGGCCTGAGTGCCGCCAATGGAGTTGCCGAGCATCCAGCCGCCGGTGCGGCAGTGCGAGTTCATGCCGCGGCGGCAGTAGGTGCAGGACGCGCAGGACGTGACGGCCGTGATGAGCACGTGGTCGCCCTTTTGGAAGCTCCGGACCGAGGGGCCGGCCTCGACAATGACGCCGACGCCCTCGTGGCCCAGGGTCTGGCCGATGGGCGTGCTGGTGACGTGGCCGTGCTGGATGTGCAGGTCGCTGCCGCAGATGGTCGACCGCGACATCTTGATAATCGCATCGCCGGCGTCGACCAGCTTCGGCGCCGGCACCTCCTCGAGCTTGACGATGTTGTTGCCCTTGTACACGAGGCCTTTCATTGTGGCGGCGGGGGAGGTAACGTGGAGGTAGGTTGGTTAAGAAGATGCGAGGACGTTGGGACTGAGATGTTGGATGTCTTGATGTCTTGATGTCTTGGATGTCTTAATGTCTTGATGGTATCTTGTCTTGATGGCTGTTGGATGTTCTGGATGTTTTGGATGTTTTGCATGATGCCACTGCTAGAGTGACCGGCCATATTTATAAAGACCGATCCGACAGTCATCACCACTCGCACGTAGGGAGCAGGAAGCGGTTTTGCCATTGTTTGTCATCCCAGTCGCGTCTCGCTCATGGAAAAGGCTCGGCCGGCCCAAGGGACGGCGCATCCTCACCCCACGGCAAACAGCCGATGAGTGAGCTGGCGTAACGTAAGAACGAGGGCGATGAGGGGAAAAGAAAAAAAAGGGTCGCAGGCAACATCAGCCAACACCAGCCAACGCCAGCCAACATCCGCCAACGTCGTTGCCCCCCTGGATGCTGATAGCGGCGTGTGTTGGTGTCTCTGATGGTAAGTGCTTTCACAGTGCATGCTTGTGTGCTGATGTGCATTGGAGAACAAAATGATCTGCTTCTCAAAGTGATAGCCCCGAAACGATAGCTCGGGGGGCGGCGGCCGCGGGGTCAGTTGACTGGGGACGTCATTTTGAGTCTTGGCTGGCGTTTCGTTGTCAAAGGGGGACGAAAGGGAGAAGGTGAAAGGTGGAAAGAGTGGAAAGAGTGAAAGGGCAAGAGACCGAAGAAGCCGAAGCTGCTGTTTGACGGAGTTGCCTAAGCTGTAAAGTAGCACGACGTATTTGCTGCAAGATACGAGACGGGTAAGGTACGCTTACAGCCCCCTCGTGCCGCCGCGGGTCGGCTCCGTGGGCTACAGCTGCATCAAGAGATGCACGATGTGCTGGAGCCACCTGGCACTGTGTAAGATACGTCGTAATTGCGCCTGTACGGAGTACTTACAATGTTGTCGGAGTCGGAGAAAACACGCACTATTCCCCGCAAAAGCCACCCCGCCCTAGGCCCGGTCTCGCTTCTCCGCAAACCGCAAATCGCTGCAAGTGGCTCTTCCCCGCAAATAGAGGAGCTTCACGAACTGGACCAAGTCGACAACGTCGAGACGGCACCACCGAAAAGGACGAATCGGAGGCGCTGACACGAGTCGAAACAGCACAGCAGAGGCACTAGAAGAGTACAAAAAATGGAAGCCAAAAGGAAGCCAACTTTTCTTCGGGCGGACAGGCGGACCCGCAATCTGGCGCTTGATTCTTTTGTCGAGCTTATCGGCTCTCGTCTCTTCTGTGATATGGGGTTCCTGCGTGTGAGCGTGTGAGCGTGTTATTCGCGTGTTTTTGCGTCCCTTGGTATGTTTCTGTGCTTCTGCAGCCATTGTTTTCATCACATCTCCACAGCCCCTTGGTGGAATATCTTCCCCCTCACGAGTTGCCAACCCGCCTTTCCTCGACCTCCACATCTCGAGCTGATCAGGCGACCGTGATTGTCATTGTGATCCTCGGTCCTCGATGGCAACATGTTGGCATTCTGCGGCTTCTAGCCTCGGACGAGGCTTAATTCCCGGAGTCTGGAGAGCTGAGAAGGAGGAGAGGGGCAACTGTTACCAAGACGTAAGGCTCCGTGTCTCTTTGCGCCCTGCCTCTTCTTCTCTCTTCTTCTCTTTCTTCTCGTCCTCTCTCTTCTTCCCTCTCTCTAGCCCACAGGTTGGGGAGATGCCGTCAATCATGTGGCATGGAAAACCACCCCCGACCCCCAGGTCCTCCCCAGGGCCACCCCCATCCTCCCCAAACAATGCCTACCGCACTCGTCGTAGTTTGCTTTTCACAAGAAAGTGGAGGCGCCGGTCTTGGATGTCGATCTCTTTTTGCTGATTGTGCTTTGATATGGAGTACATGGTCCGGTTGTCGCAGTAGCGTGTCTCTGCCGCCCTTTCTGCGCCTTTCTGTGCCTCCTGCGTCTCTGTACCTTGAGCCGTTCCCCCGTCCCACTGCTGGGGCTTTGCCACCCACCGATTACCGATTCCCATTCCCCGAAATCCTTCGGATGCGTGCCTGTCGGGAACGTCCTGTTCGCAACGACCTGTTCGAATCGCATTGCTGTCATGTGTTCTTGTGTCTGTGTCTATGCTTGTGCATACTCCTTGTTGAACGCACGGCCAATTACCATCCGCCGCACCTCGCTCGTACCCGCCCCGATCTCATACAACTTTGCACTGCCGGCTGTTAGTGATATGTGACAAAGAAGTGATAAGGGTTATTCACCATGTGCATAGGAAGAAAGGGGAGGGGGGCAGGGCGGGGGACTTACTCTCGTAGAATCCGGCTCGCGGGCATCTCCTCCATGTAGCCCATGCCGCCCAGCAGCTGGATGCTGTCTAGGGCGCACTCCGTCGCCCGCTCGGCCGCGTACAGGATCGCGCCCGCACAGTCCTGCGTCAGGATGACGCCCGTCTCGTCCACCTGCCGCGCCGTCGCGTACGTGTACGCCTGCGACGCCCGCATCTTGGTGTACATGTCCGCCAGCTTGCCCTGCACCAGCTGGAAGTGCGCCACCGGCACCCCAAACTGCTTGCGCTGGTGCACATACGGTAGCGTCACGTCCAGCGCCGCCTGCATCAGCCCCAGCGGGCCGGCGCTCAGCACCAGCCGCTCCAGGTCCAGCCCGGACATGAGCACCCGCGCACCGCCGTGCAGCGAACCCACCACCCGGTCCGCCGGCACAAATACATTGTCAAACATGAGCTCGCCCGTCGGGCTGCCGCGCATGCCCATCTTGTCCAGCTTGCGCGCGCACGAGAACCCGGGCGACGACGCGGTCTCTACTAGAAACGCAGTGATGCCTTTGGACCCAGCGTCCGGCTTGGTTTTGGCGTACACCACCACCACGTCCGCATAGGGTCCGTTGGTGATCCACATCTTGCTACCGTTGAGCACGTACCCGGGCCGGCCCTGGTCGTCCGTCGCCTCCTTGGCCGTCGTCCGCATGCTCACGACGTCGCTGCCGGCCCCGCTCTCCGACATGGCCAGCGCGCCCACCGACTCGCCGGAAATCAGCCCTGGCAGATACTTGGCCTTTTGCTCGGGTGTGCCGTGCAGCTGCAGCTGGTTGACGCACAGCTGCGAGTGCGCTGCGTAGCTCAGCGCCACCGACCCGCTCGCCCGCGACAGCTCCTCCATCACGATGCAGTGTGCCTGGTAGCCCAGGCCCAGGCCGCCGACGTCCTCGTCGGCCGTGATCCCCAGGAAGCCGGCCTCGCCCAGCTTGGGCCAGAGTGCAGCAGGAAAATCGTTGTTCTTATCGGCCGCCGCGGCGACCTCCTCAGAGACCTCGCGCCGCGTAAACTCCTGGACGCGCTCGCGCAGCTCTTCGAGGTCCTCGGGAGTCGGCGGGACAAAGCCCTTGGGGTGCTTGGACGAGGCCAGGCGCGCCTGCTGGAAGGTGACGGCCGACGCGGCGGCGGATGGGAACGGCAGAGCAGCGCGGCGCTGCGCGAGACGACGGCACGATGACGCGGCCGCCGTCCGTGCCAATGGCCGGAGCGATTGCAAACTGGTCATTGCAATTGTGGTTGTGGTTGTGGCAGCTGTTGACTTCGTCTTGATCGTAGTGTGTTTGGTCGTTTGGTCCGCGCGTTCGTTCGGTGAGACGACGAGATAAGGAATGTCGACCGGTGGATGGAAAGGTGCGTGAAAGTTCTTGTGCCGAAAATGGGGCCAAATACAAAAGGTCGAATGACGTGAATGCCACAGTAACCACAAATATCAAAAAGGCAAGAATGAAAAAAAAAAATCAATCAATCAAATGGAAAATGCCAACGCGACTGCCTTCGATGTGGGTGCACGACCTCGGCTTAAGGAAAGAACGAGGGGAAGAATGTGAGAGGTAGGTGGGGAGTCAGGGAAGGTGAGAACGGCTGAGCACCATCACAGTGGTGACTTCCGTTCTGGGCTTGTTTGCAACGGGAAGGAGCAAGTCTGGGGAGGCGCTGCAGGCGGCGGCTTGGGGCGGCTTTGCTCGGCAAAGTGCGCTTTTGGGAGGGTGCACATGGGGAAGGAACCAAATAGACTTCAGCCGCTCCCCAGTTTTACTCTGGGGCAAGACGTCACTTGCTCCTCCCTCCACCGTCCAGCCAACAGCGGCACCCAGCGGCATTAGCACAGGGAGACTTCCCCCTCAATGCCCTGAACCTGCCAGGAACGGATTTTTTTTTCTCAGGATTCTCACGATACTTACATTCGACCTCATTTTTTAATCAGACACTCTCCTCGCTTTGCATTGCTTTCTTTCCCACCGATAGTCTTGGACAATTCCACCATGACGCTGTCCCGGAACGCGCGCGGCGCGCTCCGGCTCACACCGCGGCTGTGCCACGCGTGCCGGCGGACGACGATCACGACGGCGACGGCCACGACAACAGCACGAGCTTTCAGCACACAACTCGCTTCCAGCAGACCAATGCAAAGACCGCATGCCCAAACAACCAATGCGCAAGGCTTCTCCTCCTCCCGCGGCATTGCTGCATTCGCCGCGGCCGGGCCCTCCGACGCCACCCTCTCCCGCATTCCCTCGACCGTCGACGCGGCATCAGACGTCTACCAGGAGAACCTGGTCCTCATGAAGGAGGCCATGGGCCGACTCGACCGACTGACGCGTGCCGTTCAGCGTGGCGGCTCCGAAAAGGCGCGCTCCAAGCACGTCGGCCGCGGCAAGATGCTGCCGCGGGACCGCGTTGCCGCCCTCGTCGACCCCGGCACAAGCTTCATGGAGCTGTCCCCGCTCGCCGGCGAGAACCTGTACGAGGAGGACGGCGGAAAGCCCCTGGCCTTGCCCTCGGGTGGCATCATTACGGGTGTCGGCGTCGTCGAGGGCGTCACCTGCATGATCGTCGCCAACGACAGCACCGTCAAGGGCGGCACCTACTACCCCATCACCATCAAGAAGCACCTGCGCGCCCAGGAGATCGCCGCCCAGAACCGTCTGCCCTGCCTGTACCTCGTGGACTCGGGTGGTGCCAACCTGCCGCACCAGGCCGACGTGTTCCCTGACCGCGACCACTTTGGCCGCATCTTTTACAACCAGGCCCGCATGTCCGCCCAGGGCATCCCGCAGCTGGCCGTCGTCATGGGCCCCTGCACGGCCGGCGGTGCCTACGTGCCCGCCATGTCCGACGAGAGCATCATTGTCCAGAACCAGGGCCATATTTTCCTGGCTGGCCCGCCGCTCGTCAAGGCCGCCACGGGCGAGGTCGTCACGCCGGAAGAGCTTGGCGGTGGTCTCATGCACTCGTCCGTGTCGGGTGTGACTGATTACCTGGCCGTCGACGATGCGCACGCCATTGCCCTGGCCCGCCGCAGCGTTGCCAACCTCAACTACCCGCAGCAGAACCTCAGCCTCGAGGCGGCAGCTTCAACAGCAGGTGGCAGCGCCCACGCCACCTTTGCCGAGCCCGTCTCCGACCCCGAGGAGCTGCTCGGCATCGCCTCTACCAACCTGCGCCGCCCCATCTCGGCCCACGAGGTCATTGCCCGCATCGTCGACGGCTCGGCCTTTGCCGAGTTCAAGCGCGACTACGGCACCACGCTCGTCACGGGTTTCGCCCGCATCTACGGCCAGCGCGTCGGCATCGTCGCCAACAACGGTGTCCTGCTGTCGACTGCCGCCGTCAAGGGTGCTCACTTTATTGAGCTGTGCGCCCAGCGCGGCATCCCGCTGGTATTTCTGCAAAACATTTCCGGCTTCATGGTCGGCAAGGAGGCCGAGCGCGAGGGCATTGCCAAGCACGGCGCCAAGCTGGTCGCCGCCGTCGCCTGCGCCGACGTGCCCAAGCTGACGGTCGTGGTGGGCGGCAGCTACGGCGCCGGCAACTACGGTATGTGCGGCCGCGCCTACAGCCCGCGCTTCCTGTGGATGTGGCCCAATGCGCGCATTGCCGTCATGGGCAGCGAGCAGCTGGCCACGGTCATGGAGACGGTCGGCCGGCCCGATCCGGAGCTGCGCGACCGCATCGAGCGCGAGAGCGACGCAGTCTACTCGAGTGCACGACTCTGGGTATGTCCATACTACACTGTCCCTATTTATACCCTACTTCTACTAACAAATCTAGGACGACGGCATCATCCCGCCACAGCACACGCGCCGGTACCTCGGACTCGGCCTGCGTGCGGCCATGGGCGGCCGGAATGAGGTTGAGCCAAATGCAACGAAATTCGGTGTCTTCAGAATGTAGATGGGTGGCGGAGAAAACTTGAGGAAGAGAGCCCGTATTTACCGCTTATTTTGTTTTCTTAATCGTCCAGAGCGTAGGTGACCAGCAATACACATTCGATTGTTTGCAAGAGATGTAACCGCATAGATGAAACCATTGTAGGTCGAAACTCCTGACAACAAACGCCTCGGTTTCGTATAAATTCACGCAAATTCGCAAGTCGTGTACAGCTGAGAAAAGCTATCGATACAAAAAAAGTCAAACGCTCCTGATGCCAGAGAAGAGGACGCACGCTCATGTTATGAAAAAAAAAAAAAAGCTGAAGGACAAATACAATGATGAAATGAGAATCAGAAGACAAAGCGGTCAACTGCAGGACAGAATCGCCGGTGGTATCGCATTGCATGCGCGGGCTCCCTTTCCCCGGCTTTGCTGTTCGCAAAGCCTGAACGCCGTACAATGTGTTTAGATTTTTTGTTTAATGCTGGAAATTTGATGTTGCTCAGTAGAACAAAAGAAATGAAATCGCTAGTAAGAAGATAGACAAGAAGACAAAATAATGTGAGAAAGAAAAAGAAGTTTGAGAAAAACCACAAGCATTTGCTGTGGCAATATGTCGTATATTGGATCGCCTTGAAGACATCCAAGGCGGCATGACCATCTGGCCCTTCAAGAGTTGCGGTGCTCTCGGTCGCCATGCGGCTCATGGTGGTCCCGTGCACCGCGAGACTCTTGCCAGGACGCGTAGCTACCTTCGCCCAGGCGCTCCTTCTCGCGGTCCAGGATGACATTGAGCTGGCTGCGGGTGCGCGCAAACGGAATGCGCGGCGTCTGTGTCGGCCGGGTCGGCGTGAAGAGCGGTCGGGGTGGCATGGGCTGGGAGTCTTGGAAGCTGGAGGAGGCGGCGTTCTGAAAGCTCGATGGGGCCTGGAAGCTCGAACTAAAGCTGCCGCTTTCCGACATGTATAAAGGCTGATCTCGGTCGTCGGGCTCATCTAGGGGTTCGTCCAATCCCGTTTTCGCGTACAGCTCAAAGGTATCGGGGCCTTCCGCATCCATAAACACACCACTCGCGGCAACCATTGAAGGTGCAGTAACGGTGGACGACCGCATAGGACCCAAAATGGGAGACTGGTAACCCTGGACCAGCCGTGGCCGTGTACCATAACTGTCTTGGGACATCGAGCGGCCCATCATGGGTGCTGCTGTCACTGCGGCCGAGAGCCCAGGTGCTGCTCCAGAACCGGGGCCCATGTAAGCCGATGTGGGCGGCATAGTATGACCGGCGCCTCTGGTAGGTGTCATCGCCGTGGACGACCCCGTGCGGCCTAGCTGCTGTCTGTAACTTTGTCCAAGCTCATACGGCAACGTGGATTGTCGTATCAATCCGCCCCCAGGACGAGGTATCGCCGCCGGCCCACCAGGAATGTTTGGTCGCTGTGCCGACTGCCTGTTGCGGAAAGCAACGGGCATTTCCAGTCCAGATGAGTCTCCCGAGGATGCTAAGCTTCCCGGCCCCGACACACCGGTCACATACTGAGCAAAGGATGACGGCTTGCGTGTCGTTGTCGCTGGTACGGGTGCTGGCGTGGCACTGTTGCCCGTGACGGAACCTGCTGCCGATCCCGATACCGAGGAAACCGCCGTCGATTCGGAGGCAGGTGAGGATGTTCGCTCTTGCTCGGCAAGGGGTTGAGGCCGGACTGGCTGTTTGCCAGCCGCCTTTTCTGTCATGGCTGATAATTTTGGTGATTGCCGCTGTTGCCTGAGGGTCCGTGACCTGGATGGGATGGGATCTGGAATTTGCGGCGAAGACAATGCAGGAGGAAGAATGTTGTCTTCCGCATCTTCCTCTTCGACCCCGACAAGAGACTCTCCGGAATGGCGCGGTGGGAAATAAGACGGCGGCTCGCGGGATCGCTTAGATACCACGGTTCGTCGTTTCGACACAGACGAGTTGACGACAAACTTCTTCTTGGTCGTTTTGCCTTTGTTAGGCTTGCTCGCCTCGCGTTTGCTGGATACTGTCTTGCTGCTGCTGCTGCCACCCGAAGACGATGAAGGCTTTGCGGACTTTGTTTCGCGATGGTCGGATCGATTCGTGTCAGTGCTGCCAGTGCCACTACCGATACTGCTCGTAGCAGCATCGTCGTTTGCACCGGTGCTCGCTCCCGAATGCGCTTCCTCTGCTTCCTCCTCCTCTGCCTCGAATGGTTCACCGGAAGGTAGCGCAAATCGTGGTGTTGGACGGGGGCCCGAAAAGGACGGTCTCGGTTTCCGAAGAATCGACTGAGCGGGAGCCGGTCTTGTCGATGATGATGAGAGCAGCTTGACGTGAGCATCCTGCTCGGCTTGCTTGTGGTCAAATGCGTCGCTGTCTGTACGCTCGTCCTCGGTGGCCGAATCTTTCTCGTCGACGCGTTTGGCGGCCGTTTCCTGGGTGGCCAGAAGTGTATTTACTCGGTGAACATTTGAGACTGGCGCTTTGGAATCCTCAGCCTCCGATTTGTGTGATTTGCTAGATTTGAAAGTATTTGATTTTTCCTCTGTCGTGTTTTGTACCGCTTCTGTCGCTAGCTTCGCATCGTTTCGCTGGGTTGTGGGTGGTTGCATATAGTTGATCTTAACAACAAAGGGTTGTCAGTAAGAGATCCCAAACAAAAATGTGGAAAGCAAGAGGCATTACCGTCGGCCCGTCGTATCGACTGGCTGGCGTCCGCAGAGGAACAAATGTTGGACCCGTAGAGATGCTCTCGTACAGCTTTGCAACAGTCTTGCCGCTGAGATCACGACGCTTGCTGCCCCAGACATGCCACCAAAAGTTTTCTAGGCGGTTGGCAGTGGGATCGTATAGTTTGCGATGCGTGACCGTGTACACTAAATCCGTCTTGTTAATTTCGTTATTCTGATGGCGGTTTCAGGGACAGATACGGGACGTACCGCGCCAGTACTCTCGCAGCTTCTCTGGTGGTATCACATCAAAGCTTGCCACCTCGGCGTAGACTTCGGCCGTGTTCTCAACAAAGCCCCTGGGGAGAATAGGAAGCGCCGCCTCCATAGAATCCTGCTCGGCGTTGTGCATGGCCATCGCGGCGGCATCTTGCGTAGGTTGCGTTGGACGGCCACTCTTGGGCAATGCGGCCGTGGGCGTTTCCACCGGAGCCGCCGTTTTTCTGATAATGTCGCTGCCGTTGTGTGGCGGCTTCCCAGCGGGGTGATCATCGGCTTTCCTCGTCTTGCAACCCCCAACCTCGCTGCTTGGTAGGACCAATGGCGCCATTTTGAAAAGAGGAACAAGCAACTCTTGCTCTCTTTCAACCAGCAGCTCAAGAAGACGGACCGTTGTCAGAAAGCATATCCCGGACTCTCTGGTCGTGTGGTCTGAGCTTTTACTCGGTTTCGGCCTCGTTCAGGTCTTGCGCATACTGAAGTCACAAGAATGACTTCAATGCGTAGGAAAGGGGTAATGCCCTCATAATAAGAGAAGTTGTAGGTTGTGGTTCACAGGTCGCCTCAGGGCAGACTCTTTTTGACAAAGTCGTCGCGAGTTGTTTTGAAGAGGCTGTGAAACTCGATGCGAAAGAAGACGGTCGCAGTTCAGCAAGGGCGAAGGCGGCAGCTGTGTTGGAAAGGGGGAGGGGCCGTTCGTTCCACGACAAACGATTAAGATGGGGGCGGTGTGAATAATAGGAAAGCCTAGGAGCGCTGCTACCCGTGACGAAGGTAAACACACAAAAAGTGACGGTGGCTTGGCAAGGGCCTTGCGTTATTGGTTCGAGTCGAGGCAGGGTTCCGTTCACCAGTTCGAACCACGAGACCCAAAGGAAGTGCAAACGAAAGCTGTCGAGTGAACGTAAAGATGGAGCGTTGGTGTTCAACTCTTCGTTGGTTTCGTGAGATTGGTTGTCCCCCGGCAAGAAAATTGAATGGCGGAGAGTTATCGCGCCGCTGGTTTGTTAGTTAGCGGTACTGGAAGAGGAAGGGTGAGGAATAAAAAATTGTGAACAGATGAGCACAACAAAAAGAAGCAAGTCAAGTTTTGAAAATATGAAAAGTAAAAGAAACAAAAACGCAATACATCTACCCAGCTGTGGCAAGCAAGGGCCAGCCTGTGTCTGGAAGGTAAAGGGTCCCACAAAAACACAAAACGGGGAGGCGAAACGTATTATGGGGAAGTCAAGGCGCCGTCTGGAGAGATGAGTCTTGTCGTATTTAGGGCAGATGGGGGAGGGTGATGATAACCCAGTAAAGCATCGGGCACGAGGTTGCAAAAAAAAAAAATGAAGGAGGAGGTGCATAGAGGGACAGTGTACGTCGTAAGAGTCCAGAAACGCAAGGTGAGTAATGGGGAGAACAAGGTGCCGGGGAGGATAAGAATCATGCTGGGAGGGGACCAGAGGCCTAAGAAGTGTCCGACGGCAGGCAATGTAAGGTGAGGCACGACGCAAGCATGAGCACAGGCATCGTCTGTGGGGGGAAAAGACCAGGGGAGGTGGCCAGAAGAGAAAGGGGAGTGGAGCACAAGAGGAATGATGGATGGGCTGGCGGGCTGGCGGGATTTTTTTTTTGAGTGCATGTGTAGCGTCTTTGGAAGGCTCTCTTGATTCTTTTAGAGGGGTTAGATGTTGCTGTGAATGTGGACCTGGGATGCGTGGCCAGCTAGGATAAGGTGAAGCCGGTAAACAGGTCGAGGTGCAGGAGCAGTAGCTGGGAGTTTAGGTGCATCAGGTGCGTCAGGTGCACCAGAGAGGTGCAGGGCGAGGTTCCAAGAGGCGCTAGGCGTTGCGTGACACAGGGCAGGGGATTGTGGAAAAGGGTGCAGAGCATGATTGATATTGAGAAGTAAGGGAACAAACATGAAAAAAGAAAGTAAATCGTTATACATACAATCACGCGGAGGCGGAGAGACGGACGCGGCTTCTGTACAGGTAGATTTGGCGGAGAACGGCGGTGCTGGCCGCAGACGTGATTTTGTAGATGTTGATATCGGGCAACGAGCCTTTCAGCTTCATGAAAACAAGAGGACAGGTAGCTCGGAGTGTACGTTTTCGTTGGGCTAACAAGATCGTCAGATGAATGATGCCGGCTAGTCGTGCTGGACGTTGGCGTGGTCAGAAAGTTGTGACAGCATTTCGGGTTTTCCGGGGTCGTCGATCTTGGGCGCACTGCGAAAGCAGCTTCGTGAACGAGAATCGAGCAAAGGATAGATAGATAGACTGGGGAAACGTAAAGGTCGGGCAAACGAATGATGCGGACTCGGATCAGGCGGATGTCGAGACCCGTGCGTATAAAAATGAATATAACAAAAGGGATGTAGTTGGCATCAAGGCACAAGGTAGTTGCGAAAACCTAGACCGTGTTGCTAAGGAATCAGACAGGGCTGACCTGTTCGTGATGGGTTGTTGTCGTCGCGCTGCGAACGTCGTGAGAGTGAGAGTAAGATAAAAGGAGAGAGAAAAACGTGGTCGTCGAACGAGAAGAGGCGGCGAATTCGTACAAGGATAAAGGGCGAAAGACGTAGATGCGACCGAGATGTGAAGGGCGGAGAAGAGTCAGGTGCACCGTTCTGTGCAGTGGCGCAATACAAACAAGGGAGGACCAACGAGCGCGCGTGTCGCAGAGATGTGGGACAGGTGCGTTGTCGGGGTTGGGACAATGAAGAGTTCGAGCGTGCGCGGTTGAGAGAGCGCAACGTCGACGAGGACGAAGCAAAAATAGTTGAAGAAAAATGAAAATGCAGATAACAAAAAAAATGAAAAGGAGAAGAGCAAGGCGAAGACAGGAAAAGAGGCAAGTGGAAAAAAGAGGGCCGTGAAAGAGGAGAAGGCGCGAGAAGGATGAGCGGATAGGGAAAGAACTAGGGGACTCGTGATCTTTGCGAGACAAAGAAGGAAGGAGCGGCTGGGCAAGGAGAGAAAGAATGCAGTCACGGAGCACGAAAAAGAAGAAGGAGAGGCAAAAAGGGAAAGAAGACAGAAGAAGAAAAGAAGAAGAAAAGGAAGGAACAGTAAAATTGATATTTAGGAGTCACAGCAGAAGAAAGAGGAAAGACGAACCCAGAGCAAAAAAGTTCTCCGTACGACGTAATATCTTACTGCCCCAAAACACAACAATGGACTCCATACCCAAAAAGAAAATAAGGTCAACTCCGTTAGCTATCAGGCTGCAATCACAGGTCGAAATAAAATAACATAGAAGACGACACCGAAGAAAGCCAGATGCCAGCCCAGTCGCAAAATGGGCTGTCCATGGAATGAGATGGACCCAGAGGGAAGGCACTTTCCCTCGCTTCTCCCCTTCCTTCCCTGACCCCCAGGAGGACAAGGAGGGCCCAGTTCCCAAAGAGGAAAGACAAGGACGGAAAGATTAAAACGTGGGCACCGTTGGGAGGAAGTCAGGGAACAGGACTGGCGCCCCCTAGACGCGCCCCCTGCCGCTACTGGAGACTAGTGTCTGCCTCTGTCTAGGCGCTGTTCTCCGGCCCCTAGGGGCACAAAAGTCGGCGCGGCCAGGCCCAGCCAGAAAGCCCGTAAGGACAAAAGACAGGGCACCGACTTAGTGCAAACCCGGACAAGTCCATGGCGGGTTGAACCGGCCGAGCGATTTTGAGCGAGCGTGTTTTGTCTGTAAGATTATTTTTCAGTCTTTTTTCTCTTTCTTCCTCCTTTATCTCTCGCCATTTACTAAGTGCTAGGTGAAAGGCGAATAGTGTATGACGGCCGGGCCCACGTTTCTGACGACATGGAGTGCGAGTTACGAACTACTTGCAAGATACTTGCATGAGAGTGGCAGAAGACGGCAGCGGCAGGTTTTTTTTGTGGCCCCTTTTCAGGTCTTTTCTTCGCGGTGTAATATGGCAAGGACCGGTGAGCGCCTCTGCGTGCCGTCAGGGCCCTTCCTTGCAAGCAAAAAATACATTGGGATAACAGAGGATCCGGTGACAGCAGACAGCATACGGACGCAAGGCGACACTGGATGCGAAGGAAAGGAATGGAAATGAACGCAAAACGGCCGCGGGCACCGGAAGGTATGACGCTGGGATCGGCCGCTCCTGGCAGGCTTTCCTCTTGCAAGCTTGACCTTGGGGCTGCCCAGGGGACAGGTGCGAGACAGAAGTGGACCTTGTCTCCTTCTCTTGCCCTGTCCCGGGCCCAGCTACAGGCCCAGCTCCAGCTAGACCCGTCCCAAGCCAGCAAACTGGGATTGTTTGTCCAGGGGGTCTGGACGGCTGGAAACAGGAATGGTTAGGAATGGTTGGGAACAACCGTTCCTTCTACGGGGAAGAACGATTTTGTGGAACCCGGCGATGTCCTTGTCCAGGGGGGATGGGGCAGGGGCAGGAAAGAACGAATACTCCGTACGTCGTTGTTCCCACCTCAGGATGACGTCGTATTCGTACTCGTTAGGGAGAAAAAAGAATAAGAAGGCCTGCAATATGAGGCGGAGAATCTCCGACTCTTATTTTTTGAGAAGAAAGGAAGAGAAAAATAACAGATAGAAAAGAAAATATGAGGTAGCCTCGGCAGCAAAACCACGTCACTTGACTTGCCACAATGGAGCCGGCGGCAGCGAGGAACAGGGGGAGAAACCATGGAAAACAAACAATAGACTAGCTTACCAGGAAGAGGATGCAGGTCCTTGCAAGGAACTTCAAACGAACACGGTACGAAGACGGGTCGAAAGTAGAGACGATGACAAGAAAGCGCCCAAACGGGTTGGAGGAAGAAAAAGGGGGTCCCTGCAAAATAAACCTGGGGTAAAGTAAGAAGAGAGTGAGCCAAGAACGGTGCGCGTCGTGCCATCTGACGCGGAACCTGTCTGCCTGGGCTGACCCAATCCATCCGCAGATCGGTCGCGAGCTCGCGAGTTAGAATACACGCATCGTAATTGTTCGCTCATACCTTTACGTACGCTTGGCGGACGAAAGCAGAAAGAAAGCTGACAAAAGACCTGATGGGCTCATGGAGCATGCCAGCAAAGCAAATAGCGTGGGGAAAAGCTTGGAGAAAAGGCAGACGACAGTGTTTGGCGCGGAACGTAGCGGGAAAATAGGGGAAACGTGACAGGATGCATCCCGCCCACAGACTGTATTTCTCCGCATTGTGGATAACACCATCTATAGGGGGGGAAGGGTACTCGGGGGAGAGAAACGAAAGGAAGTTGATAGAAAGAGACTGACGAGCACCAGAGACGTGGCAGTACAAAATAAAACACGCTGGGCGACTCTCCTTTTCATAAATTGCAGCGACTGAGGTCGCGGAAAACGAGTGCCTTTGGCTTACACGAACCGTGGTTCAAGAAATACCGGAAGCAAACGTGCTTAATGTCAAAAGGATCTACGACGTCCTACTCCGTATGCCGAAGGAACATAGGACGAGGATCATTGAAGAGATGAAAACGAGTACGGGATCTCTCGTGTCACATGCAGAAGAAAGAAAAGGAAGGAGCTCTGCGGTCCCGTCTCTTATGGGATTCCACGGGAAGGAGACGTCGTCGCGCCTTCCTTCCCGAACGACCTACTCTTTCTAGCCTTGTCCGTCGAGGGTGTAGGGGGACGGGGAGACGGGGAGACGGGGAGAGCGACCACACCATGCTCTGTTTCGCCTTCTTCTGCCCTTTTCCAACGGTGCCCTCCACACCTTTCTTTCGTCCTTTCTCGGTCATCTCTTTTGGGGGCGAGGGGCTCCAGCGAGAAGAGGGTGTGTGGAGCCCCCGGCGCTTTCCTGGGCTATCGCGCCGTGACGCGCGGGATGACAGTGGGGGTTTCGCTCTCCAACTCATATGGGCAAGATGGGGCTCTGTTTCGCTCTTCGTTTCGTTCCCTTCTTTTGCCCTGTCCCACGTCCTCTCACTGGACCCCCGCACTTCCATTCCTCGTCACGGGTTCCAGGAAACATGCGCGGCCCTTTCTTCGTTTCTGGTCCCTTGGTTTGTTAATGATCCTGGACGAGAAGCTCCTGCCAACGGGCCAAGTAGCTTACCGGCCTACCTGCTTGGACTTTCGTGCTGAGATGTCACGGTGGTCTACCAGTAGCATCTGCCTTCGACGTCAAAAGATACGATTGTAAAATTCATGCCTCGCTCCTTCATTTGTGCCACGTAGATGCCACACGGAAGGCGAGGACGGCCGAGTTGACCGGCGAGCACGTCGGATTTGTCTGCGTCCGGTTGTACCAGTCGCGCTTGCCCTCTTTTGGTAATGAAAGTAAACAGCACCACACCTCCCCCTTTCCTTCACTATTTTCTCTTCTGCATTCATGAATGACTTCTTCACCTACAATCACGAGCAAGCATGGCAGCGCCCTAATCATCAGCTTCTGCTGTTGCAGGAACCGCCAAGCTGCCGAACACATAAAACACTCCCAGCTGTTGTGTGACCATGACCGCTGAGAATGCGAACCGGGCAGATGCATACCTGGTAGAGAATTGGAGGGTCCGCTCGGGTCTATTTCGAGAACGGGTGTCCTGGTTTCTCATATGCAGCGCTTCTCCTGCTGGCCAGCCACAGTCACACAGAGCAGCTGCACGAAATCTGAGGTGCAGATACCGGCCAGAGGGTAGAGGAAGGGGACAGTCGAAAACAAAGGAAGAGCAGAGTAGAGATGCAGGGACAAAGAATGGCCTGCAGTGCACATAGTCGTGGCCGTTGAATGGAGGGGCGTTCTTATCTGACCGGCGTTGGGCGGGCGATCGAGTTTCTTCGTGTTGCCTCCAAGACCATGATCAAGGCCGAAAGACCTACAGGGCACCCAAATGAAGTCGGAGGATAAGACCAGATATTTGCGGGCCACAACGAAACCCTTCTTTTTTTCTTTTTCTTTTTACAAAGTGGGAAACTTAGAAGTGTTGAGCCTCAAGAGGAACTCGGACACTCATCAAGACTTCCGCAAAAGGACATGGGACGATAAAGTTAAGAAGACAAAAAATACATTATTTGATTAAAATAACTGCATCGTAGTCAATGTTCATTATCTACTTATACATTAAAGAAAACATCGATCACGTCCGCAATATCGAAATGACATGTTCAAATTATGAACAGACCAACTAGTCTCACGTATTAACAAAGAAGACGACAAGGTAACGTCGCTATCCCATCGTCTCTCTCCCATCCCCTCTGCCCTCCACCTTCACCAAGTTCATACAACTCTCATCATAGCACACACTGACAACCACAATTTGATCAAGCCAGGATGGACACTGCTGTGTAACAATGCCATGCTGGCTGAACACGGTCAAATCGACATGACGGCAACTTGTCTAGCTGGTCTCGGCCGTGTTGACCGCGCAGTAGTCGAGGTTGTGGAGCGAGGTGTCCGGGTTGCCGGCCCAGATAGGGAAGGGCCGGGCGGTGCCGCTGCCGCCAAAGACGGCAAAGGTCAGGATAAAGACCATGACCTGGGTGCCACCGTCAAGGGCGGCCGAGGTAATGTAGTTGTACTTGACGAAGAAGGCCGGGAACTTGCGGCGCAGGTACCACTGGGCGAAAAAGCCGAGACCGAAGAACATGGTAATGGCGGAGTTGATGCCCACAAACAGGTAGCCCATCTGCCACAAGATGATGGACGTGTTGAGGTAGCGGAAGGCCTTGTGGGGGTAGAGGCGGTTCAGGAGCCAGAGGGGCAAGGGCGCGAGGAAGCCGAGCAGGTAGGCGATGGTGACCCACTGGTACTTGGCGCCCACCGAGAACATGTCCGAAGCGATACTCCAGGAGATGGCGAGCGTGTTGAACTGCTGGACGTTCTGGCCGGACCAAATGTTGGAGCCGACGATGCCCGTCAGAATGGGGGCCTGGTTCTGGACAATGGTCAACATCATTACCCAGTTGAGGATGGCGCCGATGACACAGCCAATGACCTGCACCGTGAACGTGTGGCGCGGCGGCAGATGGACGTATTGGGCGAGCTTGAGATCGCGGGCCAGCAGCTGGGCCTGCTGCATGGAGTTGTAGGTGAAGCAGGTGAAGTACATGTTGGCGAGCGGGCGGCCCGGGAACATGTAACCCGCCAGGGTTTGGCAGATGGGCTGGATATTGTACTGGAAGCCAGTGATGCCGTACTGGGCGCCGAAGAAGAGGAGGAAGATGGTCATCATGATCGTGCTGACCAAGAAACCCCACCAGGGCAGGGTCGACTTCAGGGCGTATAGGCTGCCGAGGCCGACGGCCCAGCAGATGACGAGCACGGCGCCCCACCACCACAACGGCACTTCCTTGTACATGTTGCTGAGCATGAGCTTGTAGTGGGGGTCGAGCTTGGGGTCGGAGGCCTTGCGGTCGAAGCGCTCCTCAGGAGTCTCCCGGACCTGCCAGAATTTCCAGGCATCGGGCTGCAGGAACTTCTTGAGGTTCTTGGGGCTGGCCCAAGTCCAACCCGACTTGATGTCGTCAAAGTTCCACAGCAGCATGTGCACAAACGTGGCCGTGAAGCCCATGTTGGAAGTGATGAGATATCCCAAGTAGCTGGCTGTGAGGAAAGGCGTGCCCTGCTGGGCAAGCAGGTTGCTATCAATCTCAAAATTGCTGTTGAGGATGGCGGACTGGTTGTAGACGTTGTAGACGGTGCCGTTGGAGGAGCCATCGAACAGCACCTGCGCGAGGAAGGGGAAGTCCTGCGCGCGGAATGTGTTGCTGTAGTAGAGGCCCATGAAGAAGATACCGCAGCCGAGGTAGCCAATGTACTCGTTGACGAGCGTGTACAGTGGAAGCCACAGGGGGCTGCCAAACGGCGCAATGTAGTTCCAGTCAAAGCTCAGAGCCACTGACGTGAGGAGGTAGAGTTAGCCCATGTTGGGTAGGGAAGATAAAAATAAAAGAACGCTTTTGCAACTCACAAAAACCAATGCCTTCGTTGCCGCTTGCACCGCCAAAGAGGTTCGTAAACACAAGGCTGTCCTGCTTTGCCAGGCAGAAGATGGAGACACCCTCGAGCACGGTAAAGATGTACTCAGGGAAGATCTCCCAGACCAAAAAGAAAAAGAAGATAATGTAAAAGATCTTGAGGCGCTGCTTGGCAATTGCCTTGTCGCCGTGCAGCGACTCGAGCAGCGACGTAATGGGCAGGTTCATGGGCCACAGCATGTGCGTCGGGTACACGAGCACCTCGCGCAGGAGGCCGGCCAAACCAAAGCCGATGAGCTGTGATGTGATCACTATAAAAATGCCGGCGGCCTTGTTGGGGTAGCCGCCATAGAACAGCTCCTGGGCGGCCAGCGCCTCGGTGGCCAGCGCAGACTGCGACGCAGCCGAGGCCATGAGCGTGATGGACGCGTGCTCCTTCATATGGAAGGGGAAGGGGTTGAGAAAGCGGCCGATGGCGCCCTTGCGCGGAATGGCGTAAGACATGGCCTCACCCAAGATGTAGGCCAGCACGGTCAAAAAGATGACCGAGACGTAGATGGTCTGCGGCTTGAAGTAGAAGATTTCCTGCAGGACGGCTCCGAAGGTGGACAGACCGATGCCTGAGAGGCGAGCAGGAGGTCAGCGGAGGTGGTCGGCGAAGGTGGTGAAGCAAATGTCCTCTAAGGAGAGGGGCTCACCTAGGAAAAACACCCGGAAAGTCCAGGGGTTCTGGGTCGGGTCGTCCTCGAGGTCGATGACCCGCGTGATGAGATCCTCGGCCGTCGTCACAATGCCGCCGTCGATACTATCCGCCGTGACGTTGCCCAGCCGCTCGCGGCCGTCGGCCTCGTATGTTGGCAGGTCCGCGCCGCTCGATAATGCAAAGTCGTGACCAGCATTGTCCGACTTGGCGTCGCCGCTGAACTTCTTCTCCTCGACGACGCCATGGTCATCGGCACCACCACTGCCGCTCTCAATGTCGGCGTCGGTCACAAAGGCTGCACGTTTGGTCGTCATGATGGGCGAATAGATGATGAACAGAAAGGAAAGAAAAAAGAGAAGAAAAAAGGAATGGAAAAAGAGACGGGAAGGACGGGGGCTATGGGGTTAAAAGCGTCTTCCCGTGGCCCTGTCGCCCCTCTTGTTCGTCTGTCTGTTTGGGAACGACCAATACGACCCTCATCTTGGATCAGAGGAGCAGGACATTGGCAAGACCAAACCCCGCAACAGCGATTGTCTCCCGGGACGAGACGCCCGAGACCCTGGAAGACTGGAATAATAGACAATCTGTGGACTTGTGGGCGTTGGTATTGTCGGTCGTGTGGCGACCTCCTTATCATGTGCAAGGGTAGGGAATAGGGCGTGAGATGACAACGATGGTGAGCGATGGCATCAAGTGATCTAGGAGTCTAGGAGAGTACAAGTAACAACATCTAGCATAGCAAGTACATCACAACACTCTTACACTCCCAAGTTCCTATCGCTGAATCGCATGCCTATTATCGTTAGGACGAACAGACGACACAAACAGGTGACCTTCCTAAATAAGAGGCAGGCCCGTCTTCATCTCACGAACGAGTTAAACGACTTTCAGAGAATGTCCGTGGTGAGCAAACCTGTGGGTGATGTGGGCTCCTATCAGGAGGCAAAGAACGACATCAACCACATAACCACATGGCACGAGGGGGACGGTGGAGCTGCAAGCACGGAGACAAGTGAGACGGCTGGACGCCATCAAAAGAGAGTGCGAGGAGTAGGGCGTGAGGAGGCGGCAAGGAAGAGTAGAAAAGAGGGTGCAGACACGGCACAAGTCGGCAGCTGTGGTAGCCACCTTCTTAAACAAGGTTGAAGGCGACTGGAGACGGATGAAGACAGTCGATGGAGAACAGCTGGGGCGTTGGGTGGCCTTGTTTCCATTTCGACTGCTTCTGATTGTTTTACCTTTTTGAATCTTTGGCACAAACAAACATTATCGGGACACGATTAAAGTACAATACGAGGAGTACGCGTACGGGTATTTGGGCTAGAAATAGGGAGGACGGCGAACGGGGCAATGGGGGGGGGGGGAGGGGGGAGAACAAGGAATGGGCCACCTTCCTAAACAAGAGACTATATCCAACCTATCGCCAAAGACCTAATCCCTACAACCCAACGACGTTGTTAATTTCAGGTCTGATAAAGCACGGAACTTGTGTTTGAGTGCGAGCAGGAAGTGCGAGAGTGCAACGGAGCATCGCTCGAGAAAGCTTGAAGTGAGATCGAGACGGGAAAGGCGGCACAGGACGCTCCTGCCCACAGGATGCTCCTGGATGGCGCCGTGCGACGTTCTCTGTCGGGCCGACCATTGAAGACACTCGCCATCGAGTTGCAATCGCATACAATCGCCTCCTGGGTCTGGGCCTGGATATGGGCACGGAAATGCACTCTTTGACGGCACTTCAGTCTTGGCTCTCTTAAGCTTTAACCAAACTCTAAAAACTGCCGTCCAAGACAGCAATTTCTCATAAACCCATACGCCTACAAAACAGGGCATTGTCCCTTGGTACTCGTCCCTGCGTTCGGTGCAGCCGCGGTCGCACGACTCTTCTCCTCCCTCCTTATCATGGACCCCCGCTCGCACTATAATTGGTACTCCATCGAGCAAGCTCGGTCTATCCAACACTGCCATCCGACCTTCGCACAAAATGGATAAAAGAGGAACGACCTGACCTCCACAATAGAGACATTAGAACGGACTAGAAGAGGACAAAAACGGGGCTGTCCGTTGGAGACGAGGCCAAGCTTTCTGGGGCTGCGATGGGTGGTCGGGAGAATGGGTGCCGGGCGTGCTTGGCTTTTCGACTCGCTCGACTAATGGTCGACAAGACGTCGTATCTAGCCAATCCTGTTGTAGTATGTTGTATGTCCAATTCTTGGTGGTGTGTGCCCCCTGCGCCCCTGCCCACACTCTCCAGATAGTACAAGTAGAATGCGACGCTGTCCATACATGCGTCGCATTAGCCCGCGGCCCGTGTTCGAAAGTACCGCGGACCTTTCAAATGCAATTCATGCCCTCTGGCAGAAGCCGTCGGACGACTGGTCGGGATTCGCGAGATACGTCAAAGAAAACCACTTGGTTTGTCAAAAGACAACAATCTAAAGGAGCGCGCTTACATTGTAAGCCGAATTGGACAATTGGACACGCTCCACGCGACACCACCACTGAGGGGGGGATTTGTTCAGACCTGCCTAAAGAGGAAGAAACAAAGGACAATACCAAGGGGAGAGGAGCCAGCTGCCAAAGGTGGACTCTTCTCGCGATTGGTGGACGAGGGTAGACCCTGCGAAAACACGCAAAAGAAAAGACGAAAAAAAGTGGCACGGGGCACAGCGAGGACGGAGCGGGAAGGATGCAATCGGCCAGCTTGCCAGTGATTCCACTCGAAAATGGAAAATAAGAAGACGTAGAACCAACGCCGGTGGGCAGGCAATATGAATATGAAATTATTGATGGAGAATTGGACGTTGGAGGTCAAGTCCGTGAACCTGGAGTGCAGAGCCAAGGAGCCAAGGAGCCAAGAGCCAAGGAAGGCCAAGGAAGCTTGAGTTGAATGCTCCGCGAAACGGGAACGGCTTAATATCGGCAAAAGGCAACCTTGAGGACGACCTTTTGTTCGTCTTCACTCCCTGGCAAAGAATCGGAATTGCGGCACTTCAATCCAGAATGGGAGACGATTTAAGACGACGATAAAAGACGATAGAACCTGGTAATCTTGTTTCGCGCAATGGGTCGTTTCTTTTGTGCCCCGTACCGTTATCTTCGACCCCTTTTGCGCCCCTTTGCGCCCGCTTTGCGCCCCCTTTCTCCCATGCTCGTTCTCGATCTTCGCGCACATGCGACGTTCTTCCATGTAAAAGCCGGACACATTCCTAATTCAGCCTAGCTTCTGTGACTCGAGTACGCGCTAGCGCACGATGACCCTTGCTCGTTCCCTCCCTCGAGGTCTCCCCATAATTTTGCTGGGGAAGAAAGTACTGAGTACAGAAAAAAGCATAAAAATTAGAGAAAATTGAAGCCGCCACGATGGCTGGTGCGTTCCTCGCTCGTTCTTTCCTTCGGCCATCCTCCCGTCGTCTCTTGGGAAGGAGCACCATTTGCTGGTTGAGGAAAGTGGCGATGGAGAAGGACCAAGACACCAACGACACAAAAAGAACACAGAAAGGACACAACAAAGTCTGCGAGAATGAAGAAGCTTGCCGACGATGTGTGCCGATGAAGGCGCGAGCGTTGGACGTTGGATGTTGCCAAGACCCGGCTATCTCTGTCCTGGCTGCCAAGCAAGCAACGGCAGCATCGGGGAAAACGTCGGGTAGAAAACGTCGGGTACGTGTCGATGGTCCGCGCCAGCCAAGAAATGGGAAAGGGAAGGAGCGAAGGGGAGGGGGGAGGCTCAAAGGTGTGTCTTGGCAGCCACAACGGCGACGCTTGACAGAAAGTGCACAAGCGTGAAAGTGCGGAAGTGCAGATGTGCAGAAGTGCATCGTAGCTTGGTGATCGGTTCGTCGATGTTCGCTTCACACAAATTGCCAACATCTCTTGGCTCTCTTGGCACAAATGAGGCTCCCAGTTGACGTCGCATTCGCCCACAAAATGCAGAGCCGCATCCGTGGGCTGTGGTTTAGTCGTCTCACAAGACGCCCAAATAGCCATCTTACCTCGTTAGCATCAGACCCAACCCACGCCCTATGGCGATGCTACTTCCCCCCCCGTATGGCTCATTATGAGTAGCGCTTTTCACTGAATGGCCTCATCGTGACGAGCAAAAACCCGGCAAGATATTGTGATCTCTCAGGCGGAATGGTAGCCTTGCCTGGCTCATATGCATCACTTACCGTGGTCCCAAGACCTGCACAAAGAGCGTCCTCCCAGAAACCCGAAAGTCGAGAAACGCAAAACTCATGAACAGGACCCTGCATGCATGCCACGCAATCAATGTAGCCTAATATAAACTTCATCTACACCCTGGGTCCACATCCGCATGGCTGTCTGAGTGGCCATCCACGAGGCAGCGTGGTTATATGTTTATGCGGCTGCGTGGTTGCGTCGCTGCGTGGTGGCATGCTGCCTGCTGCCCGGCTGTTGAGGAATATAAAGAAACGCACCACCGTGCATCCAAGACAAAGCAGCGGTGTAGTCCTTCTTACTGCTATTATGCCTACCTTCTTCCCTCTTTATATGTAATTGTTTTCTGTCTACATTTTATGCTTTTCTTGCTTCCCCATGATCTGCCCCGTGGATAGGCCGATCCTTTACTCTAATCTTTATGCTGGAGAAATCTTCTGTTTCCGCCCTTGATTCACCGGGAATGACTTGTCCCGGACATGCACTGCTCGCCCTCTCCTTTACTTTGCGTCCAGATGATCTACATGTATCAATTCTCCGAGGATAGAGCCGCTCTTCAGAGCAGCCCCCGCCATACCGTGAGCTGGCCTACTGAGGTAGCAGGAAGTGACCCAATATAGACATGCATCGAAACGGGCCCATCAAAGAAAGATATGTATGCTTACCAAAAGGTGAATCAAACGGCCTATACGTATTACGCTGCTCTATACATACCCCTACCCATTCAAATATATTTTGCATATCACCGAGGGGTAAGGTCGTTGAGATAAAAGCAAAAAAAGAAGACAGAACCAGCGAACGAGACCCTTTTTCTACCCTAGAGCTACATGCTCAGAACTGGTTGAAACGAGCGAAGCGGTGGCCAGTTACGCAGATTAATGGCGCCAAATGTCTTCGATTCACTCTTCTGGAAGCACAGGACGCGGTGCCAGGTATCGCATGTTCAGTACATGTTTTTATTCAGACATGCCTTTCACAGCAGCTGCGAACTGTAAGTCGCCACCACGAGCCGCATGGATAGGAACTATACTGTTTATTGTCGAAACTGTACTGAAAATGAGCCGTAATGATGCAGGACACTTCAACTGCCTCGAGCAGCCTGTCTTCTTTCTTTTGATCGAATCTGGTCATTTTTTGCGGTTGTAGTGACGCGTTGAATTGTCGTGATAGGAAAACGCGAAAAAAGACATTATGGGTGGTAAGACATTGTGGATATTAGTCAGCACCTTCTTGTGTAAAAGTACACTGTCGTTGTCGTTTGGACAGAACCATAGTATAAGCATCTGCCACAAAACCATAAACCTCCTCTTCTTATATTCCTCCATCAACACTGTCCAGTAAACCTCGTTCCTCGAAAGCTCCGTCTCGTCTCTATTTCGCTCAATCCTCCAAAATATGCGATGCCCCTAGTCTCGTAAACAATTCGAATTGCATGCGCTCGGCACCCTTCGGTGCCCCTAAAATCTCTCCCATCATATCGGACCCGGGCGGAAAGTCAAATTCCAGATTCGGCTCACCGGGCCCCCGGACGTTGGCATAGACAGCCTGTTCGAAGTGCCAGTGAAGCAGAGCGTCTGGGGGTCGGCGTGCGTCGTCGAGTAGTTGGCGGTCGAGGTGCTGACCGGCAATCCCAAGGAAGTCGGGCTTAAAAAGAACGATCTTGTAGTCAGCCTAGCAGAGTTAATCCGAAGCCTTTGAATGATACAATAAACTTAACTTTATAAAAGGTGCACATACTTCGGGAAGAATTGAGAGGTCGTATGAGTCGAACAGCTGATGTATAGTGGACTGCATTAATAACCCGTTCTGGACCGACTTGATGCTGTCGCTTTCGCGCGGTGGGGGGGGAGGGATGGTGACGAGGTTCGAGAATCCACAGCGCCGCCATTCTGAATAGTACGCGATCGGCACAACATGCGCTGACTCAAAGCTTCTCCAATGGTTATACAGCGGCCCAAGACGGGCTTCCACCTTCGTAATCACACAGCGACGGTCGCGATCTCGGACTTGATTCTTGAAGGACTCCAGGCGTGTCCCGGCAGAGTTGGACAAGGCTCGGGTGAAAAAAACCTTCGCGCTCGGTGTGGCGGGTTCATCAGAAACGATTAGGTAGTGCCCTGGACGGAGCGGGCTATCGTCATTGGCCACAGCTTCACTATCTGAATCTTGGAGGCCAAACTTGGTTGCGTCCTGGTCAATCGTGATTGCCACAATGGTATAGAAAATAGAGTTCGTCATGTCGCTCGTCACGATAAGGCCGCCCAGTTCGATTTCGGGGTTCCGAAGGTCAGCGAAAAAAACATCGCGTAGGGTGTTGATGTCGAGTGCCATGTCGGGGAGATGAGGAAGAAACAAAGGCAAAGACGAGTAGTGCAGAGCCGAGCTAGACAAAGAACATAGAAAGACAGCCACAGCAGCGGCGGGAGACGGGAGAATGATGTGGGACAAGATGAGAAGATAGAATAATATGTTGAAAATAGTTGGAGTTGCCCGCGCCGTCCCCGCCAAAAAAAATGGAATAAGATGTTTGCGAGGATCGGCACAGCAATGCTATTGGCTGAGGATGGCTGCTTAAAGGCTAGTCGTGCCGCGCCCCACTTATTCCGGGGTTCGTAAAGCACCTACAACGATATTATATATGATATCCTCGTCAGAGAGTTCAGAATACCGTTTTGCTAAGTAGGTATCGGACAATATAACCTCCCTGTGACCTTTTACGGTAGGCGATTCGCGTATAAAATGTGCTAATCGTGCCTCAGTTCCATATTTCATGGTGCAAATTTTCATCCAAATACCATATGAACGCGGTGGGAGCGATGAGCGAGCTAGCACTGCCATATCGTTCCTTCCTTTAGGGTAGAGGAGAGATGTTTCTCGTTTACAAAACCGGTGCCTGCCTATGATTCTTCGCCACCATTCTCATCGTACCCTCGCAGCCATGAATGAAAATAGGTCTGATCGGCAGTGAGTCGTTCCTCGGGCAGCCAAGTGAGGAAGCACTCGAGGAAATCGACAAACAAGGCCTTTTGTTCTCCCTCCAGCGTGGTGACCAAGTCCGCGAGCTGTGTCTTTGGTGGCAGAGATACTGGTCCCTGCCAGTTGCCCTACTCATCCCAGTACTTGATGGACTCCTTGCTCCGGTCTCGAAACTCCTTGGGTGGCGGTCCCAGCAGGGCAGCCATGGCGGCCAGGTGGTGTGCATCGTCGAGCTCGGGGGAGGATTTTTTGTCGTCAACATGAAAGAGGCTCTTCGGCTCAAGCAATGTCCAGACCTACACTTATTAAGTAAAAAGGAAGAAACCTGGTGGATAAAGTAAAGGTACTGTGCTTACCAGCATGCCTACACTCCACATGTCGACGGGCGTCCCCCACGGCATGTTGAGGATGACTTCGGGCGCGCGGTATTGGATGGGCATGGCCTTGCCCGTGTGTACACGGCCAATGCGGGCTTGGCCCAAGTCACTGATTGTGAGTGCCCCTGCACCGCCCAAGACATACTGCGAGACATGAATGGTCGTATCGCTGACTTGTTTCCGTGGTGACGGTTTGGTGGTCTCGCTCTCTTCAATGGTGGACAGAATGCCCTCGTCCGTCAAGGCGATTAAAAGGTTGTCCGCGTGGAGGTCTATCCATCGTAAATTTGGTTAATAAGTCTGTCTCTTATTTATATAGTAAGTTATAAAAATGGTAAGAGCATACTCACCGGTGTGAATCACGTCCGCGCTATGGAGAAGAGCCAGCCCTAGGAGGGCTTGACTGAGTGCCTGTGTGACGAGAATTGGCGGAAAGACGCCCGTTCTTTGCCTCGTCTGCATCGTAGCCAAACTCATGCCCAGAGGAACCATGGAAAACACGGCATGCTGGTCGTGCGGGTCATCAAGCATGAAAAAGCCCTCGAGCTGGCGAACATGGTCCCGGCCCGGATGGCTGTCCTTGTCGTCGACTTCCTGCTGAATTGGCTTTTTGAGGTGCTCATACACAGACAGTTCATGATGGTACGCGGCGCTACGGGTATGAACCTTGAGAGCCCGGTACAGCCGTTCTTTGCTGTGTGAGTGTAAAAAGTCAATGTCTAGTCATCCGCATTCACGGAATAATCAGGAAAAATTGATCATACTTGAGATCCCTTGCCAGCCACACAGTGGATGTGCCGCCATAGCCCAGCTTGGCTACCACCTGATAATGGCCATCCACAATATCACCAATGCACATTGGGTAGTAATTGGTGCGGTCGTACGTCGGGAGCTTCTCTTCTTCCACCAGCAGGCTGGGCTCGATGACCTCAAAGCCATCTGTGGGGCACAGGCGTGGCGAGCGTCCTATCCTGGACTTTTTGATGGGCGGTGAAGGACCTGGCGGTGGTGAAGCGGAAGCCATTGCGCGACGAGGTACGTAAATTTGAGGGAAATGAAAAGACCGAGACCAAGTCACGAGGAGTGAGCGTCGAGTGAGCGATCTTGCTGCAAACATGTTCGAAGGGAAGGCTAAAGGTGTAAGAAAAGAAGGAATCGCGAACGTGGTCGGGTGAAGTTGTGTAAGTTTGAGGTCACGTGTATGTGAGACTCGCAAAGGAAAAATGGGGCCACGGGGCTTCTTCAAGCCTTGTGCTCCAGGTCGTGGATATTAGAGTGTCGTTGCCACCCATTTTCTCAAAATAAAGTTTTCTAGCAATGGCGAAGAAGACGGACGCCTTTCAGTTGAGATTTTATTTTGATGGGTGTTGGTTGGAATCCATTCGCTTACATTGGCGCCCAGCATCGGCCAAGGAGGTGCCGGTCTACTAAGCGCCTGGCACGGACTTGCGAGGTGATAGGCCCCTTATATTATGGCACAGATGGCACAGGGCATATCGCCCCCAGTAAGGTGGTCTGAAAATCATGCAATAAATTCATCTAAATATATATCACCAATGAGCGTTTGTGTGTTTTATCTGCCGCCCAATACTCCGTGCGGAATCATGGATCGTGATGCCCCCTCAAAGAACCTATCACTAGGGGTTATGCGGCTAGTTAGCGAGTGGCACTTGTTTTGATATTGAGGATCTGTCTAAAAGAAAATAGGAAAGCACCTGGTGTTAAGAGTTGAGTGCCTAAAAAGGGACAACCTGTCCAGGAGGTCAGATATACAACGTCAAACAATGAAACTACGACCGGCCCGGTTGTTCATATCGTTAACATTTCGGACAATCAGACGGCCCCGTCGCCGTGCCTTGCTCTATTTTGGTATGTGAAGCTGCAGACGGCGGTATGCAGACTATGCATCTGTGCCTTTATGTCCCAGTTCGTTATTTATGTTTATTTTTGCAAACTCGAAGACAGCCTCAGCAGTCTCATACATTCTAGATTCATGTGTGCATCCACTATGTTTGACTTGTCTTATTTCTGTTTCGGGGATGCTATTACTAGCACAGCCAAACATTATATCTCAAAAAGCCGGTTGCCGTCCTTTCTCGTGAGCTTCTTTGAGCATAGCAGTGGCCTGTTTCCTAATCGGGAGAAATGAGAAAGTGAGAAAAAAGGCAGTGTGCAAGTGTGCAAAGCCTCGTCCCAAGAGATAAACTAGCGCCGATTTTAGCGGGGAAGGTCAAGTCGTGAACGGTGAGTGCCGGAGAGCTATTTCACCCAATGTCGCACTCTTGGCGCTGATAAGCGGTGGTACTTCCCCCTGTTGAAGGACTCCCCTCCTGTCAGATAGCGTTGCAGCCTTTCAACATCTCCTGTTTTGGTTTAACGTCCTTTTCGCGATTGTTCGGGGAGCGGAGGTGGGCACATGGGCGATTGCCGGGAGAAGATGATGGTCGAAGAACGCCGCTTCTCTCTCCACGCTTTCACTCTCTCACCTCCATCTGTCATTTTCGCCTCTTTTGTCTTTTGTCTCTTCGTGGTAATAATGGCCAATGTGGGGAAATATCTGATAGGAGTACGCCCACACTCTCCTGGCCAGGATACCATGATCGCGCGTTGAGAACAACACAGATTGAGGAAGTCGACAACCGATGCGAGTTGTCCCCCTCCCCAATTCGCATTTACACCGTCCTCCCACAATGCCTACCCAGCTCCTTCTACCTCTCCAATCTGGCCAGTCCCTTTCTTGCCCATCGCCGGCGTAACCGGGCTGGCAACAGACAAAGAGGAGATCCTCCGAGGCACCCCCGCGCAATGATACCATATCTCGTTTCTTGGTATTGACTTTTTACCCCGTTTTGCCTTTCGTGTTTATCTTCCCCGTCTATAAGACATCCCGTACCATATCTCCACATCCATCCACATCCATCCACAAGACAGGACTATCTGCCAAGATATAAGACAAGTCGACATAACCAGCCTCGGGCACACAATTGCTTCTTTTTCTATTTCATCCTCTATCCCTCATCTCCTCATCTTCTATATTATATTTTACGACATACGTCCACTTCTCTCATATCGTTTCCATTCCATTTCTCCATCTCTTTATCTACTCTCCTCTTTATACCATATTCCTACCACCACCTCTTCCAGCACAATGGAAAGACCGCATGCTGCCCCGTCCCTTGTGGACATCGCCCCCGCCAAGTCGGGCGCCGACCTCGACGATCTTGAGCTCGAGGCCGTCGGCTACAAGCGCGAGATGCCCCGGCAGTTCTCGACACTGAGTTTGGGCGCGCTGTCGTTTACGCTGACGTGCACGTGGCTGGGCTTCGGCTCGTCGATTGGCACGGGCATTACTGAAGCCAGCTCCGGCGGCGCCATCTGGACGATGCCGATTGTCGCCGTGATGACAGTCATCCTGTCGCTAGGCATGGCCGAGCTGGCGTCGGCGTTCCCCGTGGCGGGCGCGCAGTACTACTGGTCGTACATGGTGGCGAGCGAGCCGTACAAGCCGTTTGCGGCTTACATCAACGGTTGGATGAGCGTGATTGGGTGGTGGATGGGCGCGAGTTCCGTGTCCAACTTTGTGGCGTCCATGGTGCTGTCGATTGCGACGCTTTGGCACCCCGAGTACGAGTACCAGCACTGGCAGCAGTGGCTGCTGTACGTGCTGCTGATGTGGATGGCCGTGGCGCTCAACATCCTGGGGCACCACATTATTCCCCTGTTCAACAAGCTGATCAGTACGTCCCTGTTTTCCATCTCCTTTTATCTATCTGTCTGCCTGCTAACCGTCAGCCTACCTCTCCGTCGTCCTACTCTTGACAACCACGCTGGTCCTCTTCATCTGCAGCCGCAACAATCACGCTTCCCCGTCCTGGATCTTTGGCGACATTACGTCTAGCACTGGCTGGTCTAACAAGGGCCTCCCGTTTCTGTTGGCTACCGTCAACACCGTCTTCAGTTTTCTTGGCAGCGACTGCGGCGCCCATATGTGCGAGGAGATCCCCAACCCGGGCCGCAACGTGCCCCGCGTGATTGTCTTGCCGCTCATTGGCGGATTTGTCGCCGCGTTCCCTTTTGCCATTGCCTGCATGTACGCCATTACCGATGTCGAGGCCGTCCTCAACACGCCGACCGGTCTACCCCTGATCGAGATTTACCGCCAGGGCACCGGCAGCGACGTGGCCGCGTCCATCCTCGTCGCGCTTTTTGCCTTTTGCTTCTTCGGCTGTCTCGTCGGCAACGTCACCACCTCATCGCGCACCCTGTGGGCCGTCTCCCGCGACGGCGCCCTGCCCTTTTCCAAGATTTGGAGCCACGTCAGCCCGCGCTTTAAGATGCCCATGAACGCCGTCCTGCTGTCGGGCACCTTTGTCTCGGTACGTTTGTCCTCCAATGTTTTGCCCTCACTTTGTTCTCACCCTCTCCCTCACTCACTCACTCACTCGCTTCGCTCGTTCGTTCGTTCGTTCGTTCGCTAACTTTCTAGCTCTACGGCCTCATCTTCATCGGCTCCACCACCGCCTTCTCCGCCATGGTCTCCGCCAACATTCTGTTCCTCCAGACCACTTGCGCCATCCCCCAGGCCATTGTCCTCTGGCGCGGCCGCGACCGCGTTCTTCCCGAGCGCTGGTTTCACCTGGGCCGTTTCGGCGCGCCCATCAATATTGTGGCCGTCGCCTGGGTCCTCTTTATCGACATCATCGCCTGCTTCCCCACCGCCATGCCCGTCACCCCCAGCAATATGAGCTATGTCTCCGTCGTCACCACAGGTCTCACGGGCTTCGTTATTGTCCTTTGGTTCACCTCCAAACGGGGCGTATTCAAGGGCCCGCGCGTCGACGAGGTCAAGCTGCAGCAGCGGCGTATGGCCGCCATCCATCTCGACGGCGTGCCCGTCGACGAAGAGCAGGCCGGTGCGGGTACTGGTGCGTCGACCGTGTCGGAGAAGGCGTAATGTGTTTTGGGGTTCTCATAATGTATTAACATTACTGGCGGTATAGGAAAGGTGCAGCCGGTCACTGCCGTGTCTGCGGCTACTATTAGATGATAGAACAAACCGGTGCAATTGCAAGTTTTAAATCGACTATTTTTAATCTTCAACATACTCGTCCATCACTAGATACATCTGATTTATTGATGTTCTTTATATGCCTCGAAACTAGTAGTTATATTACCGTGTCAAAAAATCCATCCTGCTACCTCCGCTACTTTTAGTCTCGAGCCTGCAAAACAGTTATGTGCTGAGTCTAGGTGTCACCAACACGCCAGAGCTCTTATGTTTTGCCTTTAAATAAAACACAGTGTCCCTCTATTGTACTTTCTTTGTTGTCTTGGAGTATATGCCATTGTCAATGCTGTTTCTCTCACATTGATGACTATTTTAAACGGAAATATTATATTCATTAAATAGCAACTAGCAAAAACATGCATTCTATATCTCCACCTCTTTTCATTATCAACAATCACACTTCCTCCCCTAGTACTTGATCTCAAAGCTGTAGTCGTCCTTGTAGTGCATGGCCCAGTACTCATCCCAGATGGCCTTGGTGATAGGGCCCACCTTGCCGTCGGCCACGGGCTTGCCGTCCAGCATCGTGATGGGCATGACGCCGCCCGCCGTCGTGCACATCAGAATCTCGTCCGCCTGGTACACGCTCTCAATGGGCACAAACTCGAGGCGCATCTCGTAGCCCAGCTTCTTGGCCGCGTCCATGACGCTGCGCCGCGTCACGCCCTCGAGCACGCCGCGTGCCGGCGAGTACAGCACGCCGTTCTTGATGAGCACCACATTGAAGCCGGAGCCCTCGGTCAGGTTGCTGTCGCCGTCGGTCAGGAACGGGTAGTTCGCGCCGCGGTCTTGTGCCTCGAGCATGGCGCGCGTCAGGTCGCCCCACTGCAGGTTCTTGATTGTGGGATCAAAGGAACCCGGGGAGATGCGCCGCACCGTGCGCGCGACAATGGACGAGCCCGTGCCGTTCATCTGGACGGCCGGGTCCATGACCCACACATAGGGCATGATGAACATGTACAACCGATTAACAATGTCGCGGGGGTCAGTGCCGCGGATGCCCTTGAGGCCGCGCGTGACAATGATCTCGACAAAAACGTCGCGGATGCCGCTCTGGGCCACCATGTCGACGAGCGTGGCCTTGACCTCCTCGCGGGGCAGGGGCAGCTTGAGGCGCATCTTGCCGCAGCTGGCGATGAAGCGGTCGAGGTGGTCGTCGAGCCGGAAAAAGCGGCCGTCCCAGACGGAGGGCACGTCGTAGGTCAAGTCGCTGTGCATGAAGCCCTCATCGAGCAGCGGGATGCGCGCCTCGTGCAGCGGGACGAGCTCGCCGTCGATCCAGGCAACGCCGCGCGCAAACTTGTTGTCGCTCTTTTGGAGCGTGGCCACACGCGCCTCGTAGGCATCAAAGATCTTTTGCATCGTCGCCATTGTGAAGGAAGGGGGGGGAGAGGGGGTGGTTGTTGGGTGAGAAAGGTATTCGGTGGTGGAGGTGGTGAACGATCGTAGAGTCGTGCAGAGAGCTAGATAATATATAAAGATGTTCGTGTTGACTGAAAATTGATGTAAAGAGAAAACAATAAACGGCCGCGATGTCGTCAAGATAAATAGTACGTCAAGAAGCTGTGGATGGATACGTCACGGCTATTCTTTCTTCTTCCAGCAATATTTATTTTATTTTATTTTTTCTCTCTTGTCTTTCTCCCCAAGAACCGCGTTCAAGCGTGCAGCTCCCATGTGAGACGGAGAGCTTGCATTTTCCACTTTGGGCATAAGTGGTAGGAGGGGCAATACAGAACCCGATATCCGATATCCGACATAAGGAAGGCAAATAGCATTCAGACCCTCTGTTGGTGAGAATGGCCGCCACCAGGGACTGCCGTGGAGGTGTACAAGTACGGAGCAAGAGGGTTCGCATTTCTCCTATTTAGGCAGTTCCTCTTTGGGACTAGCGGGAAGTATCTTATTAACTGACACCAACAAGGCAGGAACCGTGAGCAGTCAACAGCAACCAACATCCACTATCAACATCCCCTAAAGCCCACTAACAACCGCTAACAGCCAGGCCCCTGACGGCACCGACAGTTAGTTGACCCCAATCGTCTCCCAGAATCGGGCTTGGAGGGAAAGAAAAAAAGAACCTGCACACCACAAACACGCTGCATTATCCACACAGCTGGCTAGACCGGTCAACATTTCCGACATGGTCGGGTTTGACAACTTTCTCCAATAAACTGCGGCATTCACCAGCGCTACTGCGCCCCTCGCCTGCATGCAGGTGGACTACGCGACTACGTAGGTGAGTACAGCTGGACAAGTTGACAGCTTCATCTCGAGAGCTTTATCGGCCTTATCGGGCCGTAAACTGCTCTCGACGTCTGTATGGGAAAGAAGAAGATCAAGATGGCAACAGTAAATCTATCGATATAGCGATCATAGTAGAAAATCAAACACACGGTCACCCCCCCTGCCCTACAGGGACGCCGTCACGGTCTGCGTCGGCAGCAGCGCCTCCACCGTCCGCACCGCGTCCAGCGCCATGCCGTAGCCCGCCTGGTACCCCGTACCGCCCGCACCGTAGTTGTGCACCAGCGCGCGTGGGCGGCCACCCACCACCAGTTCGATGCGCTCGACGCGTGCGCCACCCTCCCGCGAGGGCCGCAGGCCCGATGCCACGCCGAGCACCTCCGGGCCCTTGCCGCCGTTGCTGCCGCGCAGTTCTGCGGACAGCGCCGTCGTGCGCGCCAAAATGTCGCGTGTCTCGTGGTCGTACGTGCTGTGGTCGCCGACATGCTTTTGGAGGTAGCCGCCCAGGATCACCTGGCCGTTGGACAGCGGCCGCGGGATGACGTAGGTGATGTAGCCGTCGCCGTAGCGCATCATGTTGCGGGTGACACCCGGTGCGCGCACGACCAGCACCTGGCCGCGCGTCGGGTAGCACTTGGGGTCCTGGACGCCGGCAAACGACGCGGCGGCGTTGCCGATGCAGTTGAAAATCACCTGGGTGTCGGCGCCGACGACGGACGGCAGGTCGGGCACGCTGCGGCGCACAAACGTGACGCCGGCCGCTTGGAGGATGGCGTGCAGCCACTGCAGGTGCTTGGGCGCGTGCAGCGTCACGGTGGTGAAGGTGACGCCAAACGCCGCGCCCTCGGGGAGTTGTGCCGGGGTGAGGACGGAGAACTGGACGCGCGTCAGTAGGAGTTGGCAGATTGAGTGGAGCGGGAGTGTGGCCTACATTCTCCAAATACTCCGACATGATCTTAATCTTGTCGCCCGGCACCACATCGTCCCAGATCTCTGTCGACGACGTGCGCGCCACATACGATTCGGCCGAGTGCTGCGTCGCCAGCTGCAGCAGGTGGCGGTAGCCCAGCCGGTCCCACCGCAGAGCGTTGGCGTCGCTGCCCGAAATCGACGAGTAGTTGCAGCCTGCCCACGGCGAGGTGTAGTCGGGCGCCGTGTCGCCCGGCAGGTGCTCGGCGACGATCGTGACAAGATGGCCGAGGCCCTTGCGCACGAGCACGAGGGCGACGTCGAGGCCGATGATGCCGGCGCTGGCCCGTTAGAGAAGGTCTTTCAGGATGTACTCAGAGGGTGCACTTACCCCAGGATGACAATACTGTCTTTGGCTGTCCAGGTGGCCATGATGACGGTGAGGTGGGTGGTGGGGTTGTGTCGAAGTTGATGATGGGTTGTCGAAGAGTTGTTGAAGACGGTCGGAAGACGGTCGGAGAAAGCTGATAAGAGTTGATAAAAGGTCTTGTGGGATATGTTCGGCGGATGAACAGGACAAAAGGGCGGGGGAGTCTTCAAGAAAAGGCAAGGAAAGAGCGAGGAAAGCTCAGAAGAGTTCCTTCCGTATTCGGTGCTTTATTTTGAGTATATTGTACTATATTTTTTATTTTTTGATACCTCACCATATCTTGCGATGTTTTCGTGACTCAGAACTGCAGAAGACCTTCCATGCATAAGACCAGTCACATCGGCCGGAAAGCGACGACGAAATGCGAAATGACAATTGACTAAAAAATAAAAAGCTGTATCACTTGGTGGTGTGCATCCGATCGGAGGGGAAAATAAGCAAAGACCAAACAAAACGAAAATAAAGAAATACGGACCACATGGAGATTTCCTGGGCAAGAAGCTGTTTGCGTGATTTCCACACAGATGCGACATACAGTTAGCAAAGGCAGAAGCAGCTTTGACAACTCGCTGTGCCGACGACAGACGACCGATGGCAGCCGACTGATACCGACATCGCACTAGTCCCAAATAGGAGATGTTGACGGGTGCGGAGGCGACGAGAGCTAGCTGCCAGGAAAGAGGGGAGACAAAAGGACAAAAAGACAAATAAACTGCCCATGACACGGCGGCGGCAGGCTAGTTCCACGCCATTGTAGGCCATATTGAGAAGGGGCAATGAGAAAGTGAGAAAGACGAGAGACAGAAGGGGGAAGGAAGGAGCGAGCCAGTCGGGTCTGGAGCCCCAGGCTCTTTCCCCGAGATAACGGCCTGGCCTGGCCCTGGCCCCGGCATCGCATCCAATAGCCAAGGAAGGCGCGAGGGAGCCCCGTAAGCTACGACCTTCTTCCTCTTTGGGTATATCTACTCAACACCACGTTCGTACGTCGTATCTGCATTCAGACAACATCGGCCCATGCTCCACGCTGGCCGTTAGTTGTCTTTGCCGCTGTCTGAGATATCCGATCGCCAGTTTCCTTTCCCGGCCATATCGCAGCTTGACGACGGATACGAGACAGGTGACAGGGAAGACGCAATCAAAGACAGTCAATAACCACATATGTCCATGTTCTTGATCCACTCCCCCGTCTCGATTCCCTCTCCAGGCATTTTCAGACATTTCCCATTTCCAACATCCCTTGACTGGGTAACGACTGGGTAGCCAACGATACACCTGCAGGCGTCCATCTGAACATTCAGACGCTTCCATCATGGCCCAGGTCCAGACCCCCCGCGAGTTCAAGTTCGTCGGCGGTCCCAGCCGCAAGAGACGCCGCAACGGGACAGCTCCAGTCGCCGCGTCAACCGACACGACCACTGCGCCGTCCTCCACGTCCTCCTCCAAGCAGGCCAAGCGTCCGTGCGTACCTGCTGCTGGTGTCCGCTCTCCCCCGTCCACCTCGTCGGCCACATCGGAGAGCGCCGCCGCCATCCACCGCCCGCTACCATCCAGCCCGCTACCCCTGTACGATGTCGATATGCTGTCGGCGTCGCCACGGTCCGTCTTTGCGCGGATGCCCATGGGCGGCGATGACGGCGAGGGCATCCACCCGGACATTACCAACACCATTGCCGCGACGCTGGCCGGTCTCGCATCGTCTGGTGATTCTGGCCACGCTCACGGGCACGGGCTCACCACGTCCCTGCCACACCACTCCTCGTCTCCCGAGAGCACGGGCAGCAGCTGCGAGAGCATCCACAACCCTATCAGCACGGTCCCGATTGGCTCGGCTGGAAACAACAGCCACAGCCACAGTCACAGCAACCGCTACGGCAATAACACCCCCACCCCCGGCCTCGAAGGCATCCTCGACTGGCCCACCGAAGAGTTTATGAATCCCTTCTTTCCCGCCGTCAGTCTAGATGCAGCCATGTTCGGCGGGGCCAGTGCGAACAACGCAGCGAGTGGCATAATGGACGCCGGTGCTGTCCAGTCGACGCCAGCCATGATGCTGCCGTTGCCGTCGCCGTCGCCCCCACAGATGTCGTCCCTGCCTTCACTTGGTCCTCCTTCTCATCCTGCCACCACACTCGCCGACGATGTCGAGGAGCTGCCGTCGCATCTTGACACACTCTCGGCCATTCAGCTGCCGTCTCCTCTGTCTGCCTTTTGCTTTGACACCGGCGCAAATAGCAACAACTTGAACACGAACAACGGCAAGCAGGCACAGACACAGCAACAGCAACAGCAACATATGATGTCCATCCCGGCTGATGCATTGCTCATGGCCACTTCACCGCGCATGTATGCCCAGCCGTCCATCCTCTACGACACCATCTCTCGCATTTTCTTCCAGTGTAAGTCCTAGTCACTCCACCTTTTTTTCTTACCTCATTCCTCCTAACCATACGTACAGACGACCAAGAGTTCTGCATCCTTCCCCTGACCTGCGACTTTGCCGCCAACCCCTTCCGCTACAACATGCAGGCCATGCAGCAGTCCAGTTTGCTACGCCACTGCATCTTGGCCCTCTCCTACCGCCACGTCGACCACGACACCGGTGCCTGCACCAGCGAGGCCACCGCCTACAAGCGCCGCGCCACCCAGATGCTGCAGGACAAGATCCGCACCGAGGCGGCCGGCGAGAGCCAGTCCGACGCGTCGCTGCTGGATGCCTCCATTGTCCTCATGACCTTGGATGTAAGCTCCCTCCCCCTCTTTGTGACCCTCTTTCTTTCACGCCTGCTGACAACGACAAACAGTGCGCCACGTCCGCTCTTGGCCCGTGGACGTCCCACCTGCGCCGTGCCAAGCGGCTCATCCAGGGTGCGCGGTCCAACGCCAGTGCCGGCGGTGCCAAGTCGGCCTCCTCTCCCACACCCTCCAATGCATCTTCAGCTTCGTCGTCGTCTTCCACATCCTCAGATTCGCCACCGAGGCAGAGCTCCCAGCGAATAGCCCAACTTGGATTACTCGTCTGGTTCGACGTCACCCTCGCTCTCACCAGCCGCAACGGCTGCATCTTTCCCGAGCGTACCATCATGAGCATCTTTGACCCGCCCGAGCCCACGGCTGGCCAAGACGAACCTACCGGTGGTGGGGACACTGCCGCCGCCCTCGACTTTTACGCCATCTCCGGCTGTCCGCGCGATCTCTTTGAGTGCATGGTCCGCCTGGCCGCCTACGCTCGCGAGATGCAGATTGCGTCTACCTTGTCTTGTGTCCGCTTCGACATGGGGCCCGTGCTGCGCATCGAGCGCCGCATCGCCCAGTGGCAGTCGCCCGCCTTTGACGATCCGGCCAGCCACCACCTGCGTCGCGCCGATTCGAGTGATCACGCAAGCACGGCCGACGCCGCCGAGTCGGCCGCCGCCGAACATCTGTGGCGCACCCGCAACATTGCCGTCGAAGGCCAAGACGACGGCGGCAGCGTGCTCGACTACCGCCTCGACCTGTACCACTGCGCCGAGGCCTGGCGGTATGCGCTGCTGATTTACATTGAGCGCGTCTTCAAGTGGCAGGATCGGAAAGCGGCGCGGAGAAGAGCCGACGAAGTTGGCGAGGACGAAGAGGGTGGCGCCGACGGCGCCAAGAAAGGGGATGCCGCCGGCCCCGCCGACGACAACACCGCCCTCCTCCAGTTCCTGGCCCGCCGCACGCTCAACCACATCACAAGCTGCCGGCGCACCACGTTTGTCCAAAAACAGCTGATGCTCCCCGTGTTTTTGGCGGGCGCCGAGATCCGCGACGCCGGCCTGCGCAACGACGCGCGCGACTACTGCGTGTGGTGGGGCACCAAGACGCGGTACAACATGTTCATCACGGCCCGCGCCCTGCTCGAAGAAGTGTGGCGGCGCCGCGCCTCCGCCGGCGACGACGTGGACGTCTGGTGGGGCGACGTCTTTGACCAAAAGGGCAAGCGCGGCGAGAAGGAGTACCTATTGGGGTGAGACGGGTCGAACTCGGAGAGATGATCTAATGAAGTAATGTTGAACATATCATGCATGATGAATATATGCAAGAACTAAAACTCTTCCGGAGACGGAGAATGACAATAATCAAACAAAATCAATGTGTACACCTGACTCTCCTGTATGCTCCCATATAATGCCGCTTCTCTCGTAATAAAAAAAAAGGATTTGTGTACATATACAATCTGGCAAGGCTCGACAAAACAAATAAAAAAATGTACACAGATAAAATACATGTACACCCTCAGCTCCGAGAAACGTTGATACGCACCCTTAGTGCTCAAGGCTCCCCACGGTCGACGCAGCCCCCTGGTTGCCCAGCGCGGCCTCCGTCGTGATGCCGCCGACAGCCTTGCTGCTGCCGATACGGATGCTGCCGCCCTTGCCGCCACGCATCGGGTCAATGCTCAAACTACTGGCATTGCGGAGCTTTTGCGACGACGTCTTCCGTATCGAATGCGAAGACGAGGGGCGGTCGCGGTCGCTGCCCGAAGGTGTGCTCGTCCGCGTCGGGACTGTGGATGACGATGTTGATACGGGTGCGTCATTGGGGCTGGAAGAGGATGCCCCGGCGACGTTGGGCGACCGGTCTGCGAGCGGGCGGGGAGCAGGCGCGGCTACGTCGATGGCAGTCGACAAAGCCCGCGTCGCGGACGTAATACCACCGCTTCCTGCTCCAACAAGAACCGCTGACTCGGCCTGAGGTGGCGTGCTCGGCTGGCTCCATGTCGCATCGTCGTCCAGCAGCAAATCGTCTTCCGACCGCTGTGGCCGCGGCTCCAGCTCGACAGTAGCAGTATGGCGGTTGTCACTCTTTGTGGACGGCAAGAGGAACGAGACGGCCGTGTTCGTGCTCTGACTCTGGCTTTGGCCATGACTGTTGTGGCTGTCACTGTCCGAGGTCACATCGCCAGTGTGGTGCGCATACTGGCGCTGTGCCTGTGCCTGCTCCTGTGATGACGGATTATTGACATTCGGGACGTGGAACGAGTGGGCCGCGCCGAGGCTCGTGTGCCGCGCGCTGCGGAACCGCGCGTACTCCTCCTTGGTGTGCTCAGCGCCCGTGAAGCTGTCGAGCGCGTCAAAGACATGCCGGAACACTTGCACGTCGACGTCACGCGCCCACAGGAAATCAAGGTGCTCGTAGTGCGAAATCTCGGTGGCGACGGTCTGCGCGGGCAGCTCGCGCATCATGGCCTTGATGTCGACGAGCGAGTCGCTGCCGCCGTAGACAAGGACAACGGGCGTCTTGATATTGCGCGTTGGGTACTTGGCCACCTTGGTGTGCTTGGAATGCGTCGCCAGCAGCGGGTGCACGTCGTCGTCGTACATCTGGAACGACTTGGTGCGGATGATCTGGAACCAGTGCACGACCGACTTGGTGCTCGTGTAGGAGTACAGGTGTGCGTAGGCTGCGAGCTTTTGCGACGCGGCAATGTTCTCCGTCTTCCAACCGAACAGAAACGACAGCCCCAAATCAATGACGCGCACAAATATCGGCGGGTACAGGATGGACTGCCACAGCGTCGCCGAGCTAAGGATCGAGCGGCGGCCAAAGAGCAGGTACAGCACCTGCGGCGAGGCTTTGACAAGGGCATCGACGATGCCGTTCGACAGCCCGGCGGGCGACATGGCCGGCGCCAGCGCAATAAAGACATTGACCTGGTCGTTGAGCTTGGGGTGGATGGCCAGGGACGCAAATGCCTGGGCGGTGCCCTGGGAGAAACCAATGTAGGAGAGCGACTTTTGGCCCGTGGTCTCGAGGATGTAGGCGATGCTGTTGGGGATGTCGTGGAAGGCGAATTCGTCGATGGAGAAGTTCCAGAAATCGAGACTCTTAGATGACGCTTTCACGGACTTCTTGGAGTACTTGTTGCCGCGGTTGTTGCCGAACCAGACGTCGAAGCCGCGCTCGACGAGGACAAACGGCAGACAGCGCTGAGCATCGGTCGTGCAGACCCAGACTTCGCTGTTCATGAGCAGGCCGTGGTGCATGTAGATGACGCGCTTCTGCAGGCTGCGGGGGCCCGCGTTGACCTTTTGGTCCTCCTCGCCGGGCCGCCATGCAAGACGGTGAAGGCCCAGCAGGTAGCCGTCCTTGGTCTGGAAGACATGCTCTTCAGCTGTGTAGCCAAACAGGCGGCATAGCTCAACGAAGTCGGATGCGTCACGTATGGAGGTTGAGATGGCTGTAACGGGGTGTTGGTTAGTTCCAGTGTGGTTGAAGGAGCGGGAGTGCATCCGTAGGGGCACCAGTCGTACATTTCTTGCGTTCTTCAGCTCGTTTCTGTGCTGGACTTGTGAATCGGTTGAACAGTCGTTTTGATGCGCGGTAGAATAGGGTGAGCAGGGAGTTGGCTGGCGATGATAAGTCAGTTCGGAGGACATAATGGGGGAGTAGATAATGGGGAGACGTGTCTCCAAGTGACGACGTACGCAATGCCAACGTGAGAATGCGAATGATGGCTTCGAAGGCGACCAGGAAGAAGGAGCTGACCAACGCTGTGTACTCGGTCCTAAAAGAGAAAGTTTTGTGTCAGCACGGTTTCGCGGAAGAGGTAGCTGGTGAGCCCGGACAAAACCACGACGTACACGTTAAGACGCCCTATGAATGGGACCGGCATTATGGGCAGTTGTAGCGGCGGTCGAGATCGAGACCGAGGGGTGTAGATGTCGGTCAGGGTCTCGCAGCGAGGGAGGACTGCGAGTAAAGAGGAAGGAGGGTCAAAGAATGAAAAGGGTCGATGGCAGGTCGCGATGCAGTCGATAGGATGGAAGTGGAGGGGCTGTCTTTCTTTTTATTGAAGGTTTCTTTAGCGGTGAGATTCACTCGTCAGCTTGACTGCAGGCGCGCCACGGACGGCGCGCATTGTTTTTTCGTCTTTCGTCCGATGTCACAGTGGTAGCTTCAGGGCGCTGGAATGGGCGCGAGCGATCGTCGGCGAGAATTGCGGTCGAAGGGGGAAATCGGTAGAAAAGTCGGTCTGGGTCAGAAATCAATCGTGCCGTTAATCGAGGGGTGTCACGCGATGCACAAGATGTAGGGAAAGTCGTTGTCTGGTTGTTGCGATCGAAACGAGTCGAGAATACGGTGTAAGAGGAAGGTGCGATGGTAAGGTTCTGGACCGTGAGGAATCCATATGCCCTCCTTCCTAGGGGTGATGTCACATGCGAATTGCATGAGGAACAGAGAGGTGACGAAAGAGGCGGGTCACTAGCGCCGTCTTCCAAGTAGTCCGTACCACCTAAATACGGAGTACTCCAAAAGGTACGGATTACGAAGACGTTATGTCAAAATAAACAGGCGCCACACGTGGCGTAAGCCGTTGACCAACCAGAGGCCCAGCAACTCCACGAAAAAGCTATCCGATCTTTTGGCGGGCAACTTTTTTGCTTGGTGATCGCGAACGACAAGATCAGGCGATTGTCCAGGCGATTTTCCAATTCCACCCAACCTGCCTCCCTCTTCTTTACGCACACGCACAGCGGCTCTCTGCATGCAACCCAGCCACCATGCCGAGCTCGTGTAAAGAGATTCGTACGTATTTGCACACGGACCGAGCACCCCGGATCTGCCCCTCCCCTCTCTACCTTCGCTAACATCCCCAGGCGCCGCTCTGGCCCAGTGCCTCCAGGAGTCCGACTGCGTCATGGTCTACCGCAACTCGGCGGCCGACTGCCTGCGCCCGCCCCTCTCCGACACACTGCCGGTCAAGTGCCAGCAGCTCCGCAAAGGCTTCGGCGACTGTCGGCGTGGCATGATCGACATGCGCAAGCGGTTCCGCGGCAACCAGCCGGCGGGGGCCAAGATGCTGCACACGAGCGCCGACGACTCGTCCTCGGGCGACCGTGACCCCAACGACAAGGAGGGTTACCAATTGTATGCGGGCCGGTCGGCGTTTGGCGGCGTGGTCAAGGAGACGTCGGGCAACGAGAAGGAGGCGCCCGACTGGCGCGAGCTGGAAAACGAAAAGTACCGCAAAGAGCAGAGCGCCAAGAAGCCATGACGGACACTTTCGTCCGGGGAGAAGATCGAAGAAAGGCGGAAGGCTGTACGATAAATTCCACGGCGTCCACGGCACTGCATACATACATGGCGACACGAATCACGACCAAACACGGCATTGTACGTGGCATGGCGGAGGGCGGTCGAAGACGAGACACAAGCACATATTGGCGTTTTCTGGTTTATCTTTTCTGGGCTGGTGTTCAGTTGATTTCAATGGCGGGGTGCATAAAAGTACCTTTGGGTTTTCAATATACCATCTTTTCTCTTTATACATGTGGACAGTGAGGTTTCTCTGGCCACCTTCATCGTTGCCTCATTTTGTGGACGTTTTGGTTTTTGAACACTAGTTTCTTTAATGCCACCATGCTGGCTCAGATAAATGGCTGTGCTCGAATGAACAGCGATCGCTGCGGCTCAGACAGATACTTGTACAAATAGAGCCTTGTTTCAATACGACAGATGCGGCCGGAAAATGTATTAAAAAACTTCGTGGAAAAGACGCGTCAACAGGCACGGAAATCCGTGCAGAGAAAGCCAGTTGCCAGGCACTCGGATCCAGGGGGTGCCAGCTGTGGGAATGGTAGTCTGCATTCATTCATTCATTCAAAACGAGGACGTAATACGGAATACGCTGTAGCAGCCGAGTAAGAGAGGAAGGCTCAGGAAGGATGGCGAATAGGAGAAATCAAATGACGACGCTTCAATTTACTGCGTCAATCCCAGCTAATTCGTATCTGCCATGAAGCGTACTATATTCAACCAAAACATGCAAAAGGGGGGATCAAAAAGTAAACAAATAGCGCCCAGGTGACCCCAAAGAAGCGCCGTACGAAACAAAAGAGAGAAAAGAAACAAGAAAGGCGGAAGAAGAAACAACGATTATCGTGGTCCACCACGCTCACGCCTACCTCCCCGTTTAAACCGCGGACATGGACTTTCGCTGCAGCCGCTTTGCTGGGCTCGCGGATGCGGATATCGTTGCCATCCGCTTCCGTTTGGCAGATCCCGGCGCCGGCAACGACTGGGGCACGGCGGATACTATGCGCTCCTCGCTACGCAGCTGTCGTGCCGGTGTCGCTTTACTCGGGGTACCATGCATTTCCCAGTCTTCCCCGTCGTCATCATCCGACCCCTCCTCCTCCACATCGTCGTCGCCTCCAAGATCGGTCGGCGGCTGCGTTTCAGGGTCAAAGGCAAAGTCCTGCGTCTCGGGCTCCAGCGCCCTCTTCTTTTTGGGAGTCCGTTGTTGCGTTGAGGACCGTGTTCTCCGCCGCGTTTCAAAAGCGGGGCTGCCGTTGTCATCGCTATCGTCATCGTCATCGGGGTCGCCGGCATGGCCGGGATGGTTGTCTGGATCAGTCTGCACGCCAGAAAACCTGACATGCTTGTTGGGACTTTCGGGTACCGGTGCGTCGCCAGCTGGCTCGCCGCCCGTGAAGGCACTGGCAATTCCACGCAACGAAGCCATTAGGCCCGTGCTGCGACGGGCGGATCCTGGTGCTGGCCCACTAGGAGGCTCTTGGGCAACTTCCTCCGCTTCCGCTTGCACCTCATCCTCGTCCTCCTCATCGTCTTCGCTCTCGCCGTCTTCGGCATCTTGCGCCTGTTCCATGTACCGTTTCCAAAACGACCTGAATTCCTTCAGGTTTAGTTCGTACCACGCTGCAAGCTGCGACGCCAAGTGCGAAAATTTGGTGCTGTCCAGTCCGAGCGTGTCGATGACGGCGCTCCAGTCGATGCGGTCGTGTTCGTCTGCCGCAGTCCGTATCGCCGTCCAGAGCGAGTATGTCTCTAGGTAGCGACCACCAATGAAGAATGACGGCGGGACGTAGACCTGTAGGTAGTCGTTGTACTGACTGAGGCACTCTTGAAACTCTTGCTGGTCACTGTCTAGGTCGCCGACGCCATTGAGGATTGCGTCGTCGTCGAGATCAATGTCGTCAGCCGCAGTCTCGTTGTTGTCTTCAACCGCGCCCCCTTGTACGTCGCCTTGCCCCCGGGTCTGGATTTCGCTGTGGTGATTGGCCCCGCGGACCGCTGGTGTTTCTGCGGGTACTTCCTCTGCTGGCGCATCCGCCGGGACGGTATCCGCTTTCGTGTATAAATCCCGGAGTCTGTAGTATCGGCGGCGCAATTCTGTACGAGAAATATCTGGGTACTGAAATAACCGAGGGCAAGCATTAGCATTTCTTGTGTTGACCTTTGACCCGCGTCTCATGCATATCGGGAAGACAACAATTTGTGACTTACCTTTTCATGCAGATCGTCAAAGAACGACGCAGTCGGTTTTGCAGAGGCTCCAGACTCTCTCCTTTCTTTTTTCCATACTGAATACGACTTCACAAGAATGAAGTAGTCTGTGTAGTCCATGAAGAATAAGTCGCCCGGCCGGCCAGAGTTACCATCACGCGCTGAATCTTCCTGCGCTCGATCTTGGGCCTCGTCGTGTTGTTGCTCCTGGGGCTCTTCACTGGGCTGTTCCTGGGGCTCCTGAGATTGTGCGTGGGGTTGGTCATCGGGTTCTTCCTCGGGTTGTTCCTGCGGTTCCTGTCGGGGTTCCAGTCGGGGCTGCCTTTGTGGTTGCTGCGGGCGTTTTGCGACTGGTATGGACGTTGTCATGGATAGTTTTGTCAACCACCGGTTTCGCCATGAGTGGAAGGTGTGATGAGGGTACTGCAAAAGAACACGTCGGTCAGCATCTTCGAATAAAAACAAAATGAAAATGAGAAACAGGACACAGAACACAGAACACAGGGAAGGAGACGGAGCACTACCTTTTCTTCGAGCTTTTTGTACATGTCGTTGCCGCGGTCTAGAAACTTTTCCTCTCCCTTGACAGCTTTTTCCGCCTCACGAGTCACCCAGTCTATCAAGATCCGGTCGTCTTCGTACGTAAAGGCATTGCGCGTGCGCTTTTGCGAGGGCGCCAGGGGCCGCGCCGGCGCATAGACCAGACCGCGCGATCCTTCTGATGTCTGATGCTGTGAACGCTCTTCTTGCGGCCGTGAGGCGTGGCGAGTCGCGACCGTGGATATCAGGTACGGCGTCTCGTCGATTCGCCGTTTCTGCCGGATGCAGTCTGTGATCCATTGGTGCGAGTAAAAGTCACCGGTGCGGTGGCTTTGAATGCTGCGGGACGGATCTACAATGCGAACGTCTGCATTTTTCTCGTTGGCAACCACAATGCCGCCATTATTCTGTGGGGGAAGCAGATTAGACCGAGGGATACAGAGAAAGCAGACGAGACAGGGGGAGAGACAAACGCACCTGGATGTCCCTTTTTATCCGGTTGGGCGTATGGATGGAGAGGTAGAACTTTATGCCCTCGAAGCTGAAAGCCATGGATGCGGTGTGGCGGCTGCGGTGAAGCACAGCGGTCCCGCGGTTGCGCCGATGGCCTGCTCCTGCGATGAGCTTCTCACGAGAGGAGAGTCCGCGGTCGGAGCTGGAGCGCGTCCGGTCCCTTGCCAATTGAAGTGACGTTAGAATCAATAGGATCGAAGTAAGGTCGTTCAGTCGCGCTGCCGTCGGGTTTTCGATGTGGCGACGCGCGTGGGCGCACTTGAATCGAAGCCGGCGCAAAACACAACAGTCGCAAACCGCAGCGTTGGATCGGCGCGTCGGGTCGCGATGCTGTCCGGGGGGCGAGTGAATGTCGCGTAGCTGGTTTGTGTCGTAGAAAAGATTGGTGGGCCAATTTTCAGTGTCTCTGCATTGTCATGGGATGTGTCGTCGAGAAGGAAGGTGCTGTTTAGTGAATGTCGGCAATCGGAGCCATCGAGGCAAGTACAAACGGAGGGGCGACGCGTGATGGCCGGGGTTTCTGAAGAGGGAAAGAGACGTGACGGCGGACCCACCCTTGACAATGTTGCAGGAGCATTCCCCACAAACACCGAATCACGTGGTCCATGCTCGGGTTGGGAACAACAGGGGCTGCTGCCGCTAAGCCCAAAAATAAACAATGGGCGCAAGGCTGACGTATTCGCACAGGCCCGCTGGAGAGAAAGCCAACAGAGGGCCAAGCCGTTCGACATTCAGCCTCAGTTGCCCCTTTTCTGCCTTCGTTTTCTTTGCGCCGCAGCATCAACGACTCTACTCCGTACACCGTACAACGCTGGCCACAACCCCGTCGACGGCCCTTCCTCACGGCCTGCCTCCTCCTCCTCCGAAGTCCCTATCGAGCATCTCTTTCTCGTTCCTCGATCATGACCGTAGCCGCCAGACAACAGCTTTAAATAGAACAGCTTTCTTCCCACGGACAGCTGTCTCGGCGGGCACACCGTACCCCCTCGACTCTCTACTCGAAGCATATACATCCAAATAGACGACCGCCTCGCGCCTCACGCCCAAGATGGGGATCATCGCAAAGATAGCCGGCATCGTGCTGGCCATCTCGTTGATGACGTTTATTATCTTCTTTGGGCGGCTGCCCATCTTCAGGTAGGAACAAAACCACGAGAGGTAATGTTTCGAAGGGGGGCGGCAGCGTGGCTGACTTTGACACAGACGAACGCCCATAGCGTGGCTCTACTCCTTTTTCGTGGTGCACCTGCCCAGCGGCATCCTGGCTGTCGACCGGGCCGTTACGGGCGGCCGGTTCACGTCGTCGCTGCTTCGGTTCGGCAGCTTCATGATGAACGACAAGCACCCAACCGTGCTCATCTTCTTCCTAGTGCTGCTCGCCGGCTCCGAGTACATGGCGATCCCGTCGGCGTGGGCGTTTCTGAGCAACGTGCAGCGCGTGGCCGTTGTCGTCTTTAGCACGCTGCCCTATGTGTTCTTGTACCTTGCGGCCTACTCGGACCCAGGCACCGTCGCGCTCGGCAACCTTAAGCACCACCTGTCGCTCTACCCCTACGATTACGCATTGTTTCACCCGGGCGCGCGCTGCTACACGTGCAACCTGCTCAAGCCGCCGCGCAGCAAGCACTGCCCCGTGTGCAAGCGCTGCGTCGGGCGGCTCGACCACCACTGCATTTTTATCAACAACTGTGTCGGCGTGGGCAACCACCACTGGTTTTTGCTGCTCCTCCTTTCAACGGCCTTTCTGGCGTCCTACGGCGGCTGGACGGGGCTGTGCATCCTGCGCGACCGCGTCCTCGAGCGCTTCCCGACGTGGTCGCTGCTGCCGTGGCGTGCGTACGAAGTGAGTGGCGGCGCGCTGGCCAACACGCCGCTGGCGACGCGCAAGATGCCCTTTGATATGTGGCTGGTGCTGCTGTCGTGGGGCATGAAGAACTTTATCCACCTAGGCAGCGTCAGTTTGCTGGGCCTGCTGATCAGCCCGCTTGTCTGGGGCCTGCTGGCGTACAACCTGTGGAACGTGTGGACGGGCCAGACGACCAACGAGAGCCTCAAGTGGTCCGACTGGAAGTGCGACATGGAGGACGGGTTTGTGTACAAGCGGCGCATGAGTCACGAGCGGCGGCCGGCGGTGGTGGCTGCCACCGCAGAAGCTGCTACAGCAGGACCTGTCGGCGATACGGCTAGCCCTGCGACTACCACTTCCTCCTCACGCTGGCCGCTCGAGCCGGAGCATGTGCTGATACGCACCGAGGACGGCAACCCGCCGCCGCCCAACGACAAGAATCTGCCGGGTGTGGGCGACTGGGAGCGCGTGTGGACTCTGCAGGACGTTGAGAATTTGTACGACCTGGGGTTCTGGAGCAACCTCAAGGACATCTTCATCCCCAACTACCAGTTCAACACCAAAGACCTACCGGCAGCCGAGAGACGGGGCCGGCCAAGGAAGCGGGTGCCGCGGAAGTAGAAGGAGGAACAGAAAAACGAGCGAACGGCGTATATTTTATGGACAGTATTATTATAGGAAAACGGTGTCATTCTTGTTTTTTGGAATAGATTTTGGGGGGGTTTTTGCTCGGGGCTCCAATAGAACAGGCTTTGTCTTCATGTTATCATTATGAGGTCTATGATTTATGTGCTTCTATGTCGCTGTATGTGATTTACAATGTGGTGATAATACATGGGAATCTGTTGGTACAAGAAATTCAAGAAGAGGTATATACAAGTCAATAAAGATGAGATGAGGACAAGTCAGGCCTCTTGGGCCAAAATCAAGGTGATCTGCTCAAGCCCGCTTCCAGGCCCGTCTCCGACCGCGGACAGATGGCGCTTTAGGCTCGGTTGCAGAGAGATCCGCTGTCGAATCAGTCTCTTCAACGGAATTAGGCTCGCTCTCAGCCTTGGCTTCCGCTGCAGAAGCTGCAGCCGCACTTCTCCTCCGCTTGCGCTCCTGGCGCGCTGTCTCCTGCTGCGAGATGTAGAGCAGCTCCGCCGACTGGTCAATCACGGCCTCGGTGGCCGTCTCGGACCACTGGATCTGGTCAAAGGGAACAACAGGGCGGGACACGGTGGCGCCCGCGTCGGCACTGGCGCTCTCACTGGTGCTGCTGCTGCTGCTGACGCTGCGGACAGCCCTCTTCTGTTTCTTGGACGTGGATGGAGAAGAAGCCTCCGCCGTATGCTGCGGGATGAGGCCGGCCATGCGGCAGATGGCCAGGCGCGCGCCCGCCACGCCAAAACCGCCGCCGCGCGGGTCGCCGGCGCCCGTCACCACGATCTCGGGCACCCAGCCCTGGCCCTCCATCCACGGCACGGCTCCAAAGGACGCTCGCTCGATCCGGCGCAGCGTCTTCCAGATGCGCAGGCAGCTCGCGCGCAGCGCCTGCTCGCCCTCGGAGGCGCCCGAGTAAAACGCGGGTTCGGGCGAGATGGCGACGGGCATGGAGGACACATACGCCAGAGAGCGCTCCGCCTGCTTGGCGGCGGCCACGGCGGCGGGCATGCGCAGCAGCTTCGGTGGCAGCAGCTTGTCGGCCTTGGTCAGTAAAATGGTGGTGCGGATGTTGGCGTCGCGCAGCATGGCGAGCGCCTGGCGGTCGCCGTCCTTGAGCCCCGCCACGGCGTCGACGAGCAGCACGGCGCCGCGCAGCGTGGCACGCCGCTCGAGGTACTTGGTGATCTCGGAGCCCCACTCGGACTTGGACATGAAGCCATAGCCCGGCATATCAATCAGCACCAGGCTGTGCGCGGGGGAAGGTTCGCCGGGCTTTTGCGCGCGCTTCTGCGAGCGAGACACGACGCCGCCACGCGTCGTCTCCTCCGTGGAACCCTCCTTCTTCTTCCTCTCGTCCTCCATCTCCACCCGCTCAAACACCTGCGTCTGCGCGGCACGCAGTGGCGGCCCGAACCCGTAGCCGTTCATCATCTTGGTGCAGCCGGCGCGGGCGCTCGTAATGGCCAAACCCAAACGGCTCGTGCGCGCGCCGTGACTGTTGCCCGCCTTGCCGCCGGACTCGAGACCCGCCAGCGCATTGAGCAGCGTCGACTTGCCGACGTTGGAGCGGCCCAGAATGCAGACCTCGGGCATGCGCGTGTTGACAGGCAGGTTGAGGAAGCGGGGCGCCGAGTACAAAAACTGGGGCTCCGGGCGCACAAAGAGCGACGAGGCGCGGTCGAGCGCAGCGGACGTCGGCGTGGGAGCCAGGCGCACAGCTGCAGCTGCGGCCGCCAGCGCAGCAGCTTCGTCGTCGGCCGACACGGCCTCGCCTGTGGGCAGCGGCGGCAGAAAGGAAAGGGCGCGGATGTGGTCAGTCGGGGCGAGCGGCGCGGGGGCGCGTGCTTTGCTCGGACGGATTTTCGTTTTGGGCGGAGCAGTACTGTTAGATGCGGCTTTGAGAGCTGGTTTTGTAGATTTTGTAGATTTTGTAGATTTTGAAGAGAGTTTGGAGGTGGGCGAGGACGAGGACGAGGATTTGAAGGTCGGCTTCGAGGTGGAAGGCCTCTGCGATTTCGAGGCTGCGGTGGGCGCTGTCTTGGACCTGGTCGGCTGTTTTGACCGCGATGCGCTCTTCTGGGCCATGGCGAGGCCCCGACATGACGACGAAAAGGCTCGACGGCCAGCATTGGGCGCGCATGCGTATGCTAATGGCCGTGTCGCAGACGAGGAGAAAGACGAGGATGAGATGGGAGTCGGCGCGGAGACGATCTCGGCCACCATCTGCCGCAACTGCGGCGGCAGCGCCACGAAGCGGGCGTGCCAACAATGGTTCTGCATCGTGGTCGGTCAATTGGCTCCTTCGTCGGTCGTGACGATTGCCGGGGGTGGGTTGGTGGGGAGGTGGTCGAGGTTGACTGTTGTTGGTGAAGCTTTTTGGCAGGTGAAGTTCTAGAAGAAAAAGACGCCCCAAATTTTAGCGTGGAATAGGGCCTCATTTATTTAGCGGCTGCTAGCGAACTTTTTTCCCGCCAGTTTACAGTGGGGCCAATCACTGCCGTCCATTGACGTCGACTTTTCAACCTCACTTCGGAGCAACTGAACTCTTCCAATTCTAATCTTGCCATCTTGCACAACACCACACCCACCCACGCAATGTCCTCGCCAAACCTACGCTCGCTCTACCGCGCATTCCTCCGCGAACTGCCGCCCCGCCCGCTGCTCAAAGCCCCGCGGGCGCCGCTGCACGCCCAGCTGCGGGCCGAGTTTGAGAGCCCTGGTTCTTCTTCTTCTGCAACAAAGCCCGCCGTCCAGTCCGCCTTCCACGGCGAGCAGTACCTCACCTACCTGCAGGCCCAGCGCACGCACACGATGCTGCTGGAGCGCTACAACCCGAACCTGGCCGGCGACATGGACGAGGCCGAGCGCATCCGGCTGACGGCGCGGCGCGTGGGCATGAACCTGCCTGTCGAGTTTGAGGATGGCGAGGGCGGCAGCGAGGGCCAGGACGGTCAAAAGTGAGGGTTGAAGGCTGTAAACAGCAGCGAGAGCGACAACAACAATACGAGGGGAAAGTTCCTGGTGAAAGAACAGGTACGATGAGAGACTCTGAACAGTCGCTTCTTCGTCCTTATACGGTGCGCACCAGGACTAACGATGAGAAGGACAATCCAGCATTCGCATGAGACAATGGTACAAGCGCACAAACTATGAGGGTATAAGAGCCGTGCCGCGGCAACGACGTCTACGACACACACACCGGAGTGCACAATCACCATATAGGACGGCGAAACAGCTTGGTGATATTTGGGATACAATCAGAATTCTTTGAATGACCCCGACAGGCTATTGGTATATAGGGACTATGTACATAGGGTGAAAAGAAACGGACGGGACCACCCAGGATCCAAGGATCCAAGGACAAAAGGAAAAATTACAATATGGAAGTTTTGCTCCAGTCGCCCGGATCCATCAATCGTTACGATGTGCTGGGAGGGGAAGAAAAAGAAAGATTGAAGACGACAAAGAAGGATCGAAATAAATCATCTGACAAGGGTATCAACAGCTCGACTCGCGAGGAAGTACGAAACAATAAACAATAATAAAAAGGGACAGAGTCCCTAAGCACTCCCTTGCCCCTACACACCCCCCACGCCGCCGTCCTCGAGACTCTCGTCCCAGCCGCCCGTCTCCAGCAGCCACCCGCCTACACGCTCCTTGACCAGCTCAAAGGTCTCGCCCAGCCCCGCTCGCCACTGGCCCTGCACCACGCGCACCTTGTCCTTGAGGTCGTCCGTCAGCCGCGCGCTCTCCGCGTCGCGACCACCACCACCACTACTTGTCTCTCCCGCCGCCGCCGTCCGCTCCTTGACCGTCAGCGCCGCCTCCTTGACCTCGTGCAGCAGGCACAGCAGGTTCGTCTGCGACTCGATAAACTGGTGCGTGCTCTTCTCCGCGTGCAGTAGCAGCGAAAACAGGTACTGTAGCGGGTGCTCGTGGTAGCTGGGCGTCTCCTCGTACTCGGCGTTGGGGATCTGCACCAGGAACCCGGCCAGGTCCTGGGGCACCTGGTCGAGTAGCTGCACAAGCGGTGGTGCAATGTCCCAGAACGCCGACAGCTGCACCTCGACGCCGCGCACGACGTTGGCCTCGACAACGTCACGGAACGCCTCGGCGCGCTGCAGGGCCTCGCCGGCAAAGGCCGTGGCGCGCGTGGCCATGTCGCCGGCGAAGAAGGCCTCGGCGTCGCGCAGCTTGTCGCCAGCCGTGTCGCCGGCGCGGCGGTAGGGCGCGAGCACCATGTCGCGGTAGCGGTTGTTGCGGTCCGTCAGCAGATCGTAAATGGCGCGGTGCAGGGCTTCGCGGGCTTCAAAGACCCATTTGAGCAGCGTCAGCGTTTCCAACAGCTCGGGCTGCTCGTCGCCTTCTTCCTGTGGCAGATTGGGGCTTGGCTGGCGCGTCTCGCCAAACAGGCGGCTGCGCAGCTCGTCAAACAGCCGCGTGGCGTGAGCAATGCGGCCCGTCAGCAGCTCATTGACAGGCTGCACGACTGTCGTCTGGAAGCGGTCAAAGTCGGCCTTGAGGCGCTCCTTTTGGCGGGACTCGTTCGCGGCCACCGCATCGGCTTCAATGGCTGCGGCTTCGGCATAGCTCATGCGACCGCTCGCAATCTCAGCCTGTAGATTGGCGCGCATCGTGGCCGTCTGCTGCTGATGGGCACGGTCGTCCTCGGTGTGTGCGGCCTCAGTGGCGCGCTTGAAATGGTCATATGCCGCCTCCACATCGCTGAGGCTTGCGAGCGTGCGAACCGCCGAGCGCGTCTCGCTGAGATCCGGGTGGTTGTTGTTGACGGCCGGATGGTGGCGCGGGTACGGCGGCGGCAGCGTGACCAAGCGTGAGACATCCAAGGCGGTCGGGACCTGGGGAGTGGGTGCCTGTGGCTGGTGGAACGCGGCGCCTGCGTTGGGCGTGTTGGGCGTGGACAGACCGGGTGTCGACGAAGAGGCGGTCGACGACAAGTACGAGTTGCGGAAGTGCGCTGAAAGGGCCTGTGGTGTGCGCACGGGGTCGGGCGAGGACAAGTAGTCGGCCTGCTGCTGTTGGTGGTGAACCTTTTCGGGTGGGTACTCGCTGGACCCTTCGTAGGCAGCGTAGTTGACCGGGCCGCCGCTGCCGCCGACACCCGGGTCCACGTACTGCGGGCTCCGGATGCTCCGTCCGCTCAGGGGCTCCGGCAGATCGTCGGTCCACTGCAGCGCCTCGCGTGCCTCCTTGGGGACGCCCATGTATTTGGACTCACGCTTCGAGCGGGCCAGCCGGTCACCCGAGTCGTCGCGCTGGCCCCCGCGGCCATCACGGCCCTCGCCGCCGTGCTCGCTCGACTCCCACCAGCGGCTGGCCGTGCGGCCACGCGAGCTGCCATCGTCGTGGTGTTCGCTGACGCTCATACTAAGAATGGGCGAGAGGCTCGGCATGTAGTTGGCCTGGGCGGCCCATCCACCGCTGGGCGGCGCGCCGGTCGGAGACATGGGCAGGTGGGCGCTGTTGGGCGTGCTATTGGGCGTGCTGCTGCTGTCAATGGCCGAGTTGATGTTGTTATCGGCAGTGGACTCCATGTCGCGGCCCACCAGCGGTGCGGATGCAGGTCCGTCACGGAACACGGACGCAATGGATCCGCGGTGCGAGCGACTGGGCTCCGAAGATTGCGGCGTGAACTCGACGGCGCTAGTTCCCGCACTGACACCGGCACTGCCCTGGGATGTGACAGACTCACGACGGCCGTTGCTCCCAGCTGCTAAAGTTGTAGTCGTGGCAGCGGCGGTGGCCACGGCGGGCAGCATTGGGCGGAAAAAATCGCGGGTCAGGTCGAAAATCTCGGAGCCCATGGCGCCAATGGCAGCGGCGTACCGCTCACGACGCACACGCGACTCGGCCACCACAAACTCGGCAAAAAGACGCACACGCTCGGCATCGGATCCGGCGGCGGCTTCGCGCTGGGCAAAGGCATGAAAGCGGTCCACAGAACCTTGGCAGAACTGGTCGCTCGACTGGCTGACGGCCAGCTCCCGAGTGAGAGTGGAACCGCCCGCAGTGGCCACGGGAGGAACAGGTGGCGACTGGGACTGGCGGCGCGTCTGGGACGACGATGAGGAGGCACGGCTGCGCTGCAACGGCGGTGTGGGGAGGGCTTTGGGGACCACGTTAGTGCTGTTAGAAAGCCCGCTCGCGATACTGCCGTTGTGCGGCCGGCCGGTGTTGGACGAGGACGACAGGGGGTACGGCGAGAATGGAGGCGTGGCTGCGCCGCCCGTGATGGTGTCACCCGTCCGCGGCGAAGCCTGCTGCTGCTGCAGACTCATAAGGGCGCGACCGCTGTTGGGTCCACCGCCACCACTGCGCGGCGTGGACTTGTTTATGGTCGGCCGGCGCATGAGACTGCCCACCGACCCGGTAGTCGGGATGACAATGTTGGACAGCTGGCGAGCGTGGCCAGGCGTGCTCTGGCTGTGGCTGTGGTTGTGGCCATGGTTGGGTGAGCCGTCCGCAGCGGCGGGGGCGTTGACAGCTCCGTCGATTAAGTTGCGCACGCTGCTGGCGCCCCGGTTCCGGCTCTCGTTGCGCCGCTCGCGCAACGTCTTTTCGCCGCCTCGCACCGCGCCCGTCCTTGCCAGCATCATACTGTTGTTGCTGCTGCCGCTGTTGCTATTTGTTCCGTTGGTCACTGTGGCAGACGGCGAATGCGAGCTGTGAGTCGAGTTGGTCGACGGGGCAGACTCGGCCAGGTCGCGCGCGGAGGAGCTGGCAGCGCTTGATATGCTCTCGACGAGGGACCCGCGGTTGGGCGAGTAGTCTTCCCGGACGGCGGCAGCGGCGGCCACCGACTCGGGCACCTGGCGAGGAGTGGCGTTGTCGTTGTAGTTGTCAGCGTCGTTGTCACGAATGATGTCATTGTCACCGGCCGGCTGGACAAGATCGCGGTCGAACCAGCCAGCTGGCGTTGGTGGCACGGGGCCAAGAACGGCCACACCTGCGGGCGGTGGGCGGCGTGTCGGGCCAGACACGATGGGTTCACTCCCCTGGTTGGGCCGACTCATGCTTTGAGACCGCGAGCCTGATGGTGGCGGGCCGGGCGGTGGCGGCGGCAGAGGCATGCCAGTTTCCCAGCGCACTTGGGAGGACGAGCGCGAGCGTGCCGACGTCGGCGTGGCGATGGCGCCTGTGGAGGCTGCACGCCGAGAACCGGGCGGTACAATAGCGGGTTGCTGCGGCTGTTGCTGCTGCTGTTGGTAGCTGGGGATCTGCAGTGGCTGCAATGCGGGATGCGGGCGGTGGTGTTGTTGCTGTGGGTGTTGGAGAGGCGGCTGTGGCGAGCGGGACGCTGGTGGCAGCGGTATGGACTGGTGCGTGTGGCCGTAGGGATCCGATGGTGATATTGTCATATTTTGTTGCTGCTGGTGCTGGTCCGACTCGCGCCGACGGCCAAACGAAGGCAGGCCAAAACGCCGTTCGCGCGAAGCACCACGTGTTGTCCCTGGTGGTGGTGCAAAGGACGTTTGGCTGGCTGTGGGCTCCGGTGATGGGCGCTGGTGGCTTTGTTGTAAGTGGTGGTTTGGTGTGGCCGGCAGTGGTGCCCGAGCAGCCGAGATGTTGGCCGGCGAGGTCTCAAAGACCATGCTGGACGGCCGTTGACTGCGAGGAGGCGAGTACGGTGGTGGTGGTGGAGGTGAGTCTGGAACGTTGGAGTTCCTCACGTTAGCCGGTGCCACCTACAAGGTATATACGTCTGGTGTAGAGGACTCACGTTGTGGATCTTGGTAGTGGTGCCGCTCTGGGGTCGGTGACGGCGCCCATTGCTGCGGATTGTAGGGCTGGATGGCGCTGGCGGGCGTCTGGACCATGGAGATAGCCGACAGCGGCGTGACGTTGGTTCCGTGGAAGCCGCCGCCGAGCGCCGTGGTGCGCAGCGGGTTGAGGTTGGCCCGCAGGCGCGACGTCGGGTCGCGGCCGCCGTTCATTGTGAGGAAGAGGGACGAGAGTCTAGGGTGCGGCTGTGAGAGGGCCGTTCAAAGGATTGGGGGTCGAAAACGATGCAGATCGAAGTTGAGGAAATCGAGGCAGTGCACCCACCGACTTGGGTTCCGCGAGGGAGGGAGACGATCACCGGGCCATTCAGAGTGGCGGTGGTGGTGACTGGGAGAGAGATTCAAGTGAGAAGGGAGTATAAAGAGGCGGAGGTGGAATGAGAGAGATGTAGGAGTGTAGATGTTGAGCAATGTTAAGATGAAGAGATCATAAACAGTCATGAAAGTAAAAAGGCGGCGAGATTAGAGGAGGTCAGTCAGGTCGCGACAGCCGTCGATTATGTCTGGCCGTTCGGCCCTCGTACAAGAAACACGAGACCAGACAAGGCCAGGCGAGACAAGGAAAAAAAAAGAAAACAAAAAGCGAGGAAATCAAAGAAAACAGAAAAATGCAACACGCGGAGGCGACAGGCAGGCAGACAACAAAGGTCCAGAGAGTATGCAGGATGCAGCCGAGCGTGGTTATGTGAGAGCGTATGAAAGGGAGCGTGAGAAGGGACGGGATGTAAGAGGAAAACGCCTCTTGAGCACAGTTCTGGCCCAAATTGAGACCCCACAGACGCAATCGACAAGAACGGGCCCAGTCGACAACAGGTCCAATGGATGGTCTCCGACAGACGCAGCGGCAGCTATGTGTCTATTCCGTCACTCTATTCCGCGGCACAAGTCAACAGCGGTCAAGGGTTGAGGGGTGGAGGGAGGAGAGTAGAAAAGATGAGAGACAGAGAGGAACCAAGCAATAAAAGCCGAGTAAAATGAGAATAAAGGAGAGGGTTGCTGAGCAGACACGGCTGCCCGCTGGTTGTTCCCGCTGCAAGGTTCCTACAGACAAAGTGCAAAGTAAGGTTGGGGGTGTGGGTTCGAGGAGGGAAATAGAGCAGACGTGGGATTGTGAGGAGGAAGAGACGACAGACGCAGACGACGGACGATTGACGAGGGAAGACGAAGAGTCGAGAGAAGGGGGGATGAAGCGCGGCCCCGATAGTGGTCGCAAGCCCACCCCTGTCGATGCTGTTGGGTGTCTGTCGAGGAAGGAGGCAGGTGGGAGGAGGTGGGGACCGGGGATGGGCGAGGGAAGGAACGAATGAGGCAGGCAAGGCAGGCACGATGGGAATAAAAAATGAGAATAAAAAAGGAAATAAATTGGAAAGGAAAAGAAGAGGACGACAAGGCCACAGACAACACGACAGGGGTCTGTTTTCTGGGCGGACTGTTCAGTCGAAGACGGCCGGCGTGAGAACTGGCAGACGCTTGTTGGAACGAAGCAGCCGTGTTAGTGAGTTGGGTCGGTCGATTCTCTCTATCTACATCTACGTCTCTCTTTTGCCAGTTCGTCTTTTGTTATTTTGTCTTTATGTGGTGGCCTCCCCTTGGACTCGCTCTTTCCCTCGCCGGGTCACCCTGGGTTCTGCTTGGACCTCGCGGTTGACAGCGGGACGCATCTGCTTCTGTCTGGTTTTCCGGGTTTCGCTCCCAGCCTCTTTTTTGACGTTTCCTCGTCGACTTTTTACCTTTTTGCTGAGCATTCAAGACCCGTTCATGCTGATTCTGAATTATTTGGTCCACGGCGTACACTCGATCTCTCATCTCAAATGTCTCGTCCTATGTAATTCGGCAGCAACTGACGGGACGAAGGCCTCAACTGACTTTCGATTCCGTCCTCCGTGCTCTGTCTCTCCTACATTCACATCTTTCTCTCCAGCCCCTTGCCTAGCTCCAGCTGTGGTGCAACACAGCACTGCACAATCACAGCTGGCCGATTGATCTGCCTTGTCCTTTTTCCCGCATCTGCGCTCGTTCACAGCTCTTTTCTCTTTTCCACCGTGTGATGACAGCCAGGCGTGCATTGTCCGCAATAATATTTGCCCACCAGGCAAGGGGGGGGGGGGGTCGCGTCCCACATGCCCACGACACCCAGCCCATGATCACTTTTGTAAATAAGAAATAATGCTCACGCAATATTGGTGGAGCTGGGGAGAAGCAGAAAGACGACAGACAGACAGAAAGAGAAGAGAGAACAACTGAAAGACAGTGAGAGCCAAAAAGCGGGGCACAAGTGCCGCCAAGCCAACATCTGATTGGCGGGACCAAAAAGGGAGAGACCAGCAATCTATTCTTGGTTACAGGCAACGGGCGAGCAGCTACAGTCAGAGGCAGTAAAAGCATTCAAAAGCCAAAGAAAACAGTTTGGTAGCAGCACAGATGAAGAAAAGAGTGGGGGAAAGCCGGCGCGATTGGCTGACAGCGCGGGCAGGCTACTGCTGGAAGGTGACGGTGGGGTGGGGTCGATGCCTGCCCGGCGCTTAACCAGCCATGCACGCTGCAGGCGATGTGATTGCTTTGTCGTAGCATTACGGCTGTTTGCTTTTATGGTTTTCACCTCACTTTGTTGCCTTTTGCCTTTTCTGCTTTCCATCACATCGCCACTCGTTCTGCATTAGCTAGAATTTCGTTTCGTAGGATCTTGGGTGCTAGGCCGAGTTTGTTTGATTCTTTGCATGTCTTCTTTCCTTCTCTTTCTCTTTTGCCATTCTGATCTCCCACCCTCCCGGAGAGAAATAAAGAGGCATTAATACGACAATGCGACCATGGAGGCATCAGTGTGGTAGGAGGGTTAAGTGACAGAGCTTAACGGGGGGGTGGCCATGACAGTGAATTGCACCACCGACTCAACCCCTGAAGACAGCCCAAACATCAATAAGCACGATAAAGAACTAGGAAAGAAGATAGACTAAAGCAAAAGGTTGAAAGACGCCCCCAAAGAAACGCGGGGACATCGTGGATGGGGTCTTTTGTTGGTGACAGGCGAGAGATAATAATAGCATCCTCGTGCCAGGCCAGATCAGGCCCTGAGTGGAGGTACGTCGTAAGTGGGTGAGTGGACTGGCCCTGGGTTCCAAGAGCTGGCGGTATTCCGAAGAACGTGGTCAGAGGCACATAAGTGGTCAGTCAAATGTGAGGCGAGGCACCAATAGTTCTCCAGACACTACAACGGCCTTCGGAGAAAGTCACGTTTTGGGACGCCACAACGGCACAAGGATCGTCTTCCTGGTTGGGCCATGCCTTGTGAGGGAGGAAAATAATACAATAAAACAAAAGGGAAAGAAAAAAGGCGACAATGCCGTGTACCCTCAGCTCGGCATCCATGCCGGCGGTGAGCTCAGAAGAGGTCATGAAGATAGACGTATTGGGTGATGGCGGCAATGTTGTCATTTTCTTTTTCCGGGCCTGAAAATAGAGCTACTCTGATCAAAGACTACTTTTGATAGTATTTTATTTTATTCTTTTATTCTGATTTGTTTGGTCATATATTATTTTTACTTTTTTGAAAAATAAACAGAAGTGAAAAAGATAAAACTATTGCTAATTTCTTTATTAGACTTTCGTTCTTTATTTAGCTTCCTACGGAAATGATTTCGTGTCTGATAACCCAAGAGCGCGTGCCTCATCCGGATCGTCCCTTTCCAAAGTAAATTTCATATAAACTCAGTGACAATGCCACTCGTGTGCTTTTCCCTCTGTTCGTTGATTCATTTGTTTATACTCTCTCCCCTCAGCCGTCCCCAGATTTGGGGGCGGCATCTCTTCCTGGAAATGGGCGTCTTTCTTTAGAACGAACCTCAATACCAGACGGACCATAAGAGCGAGGAGACAATGCGGGAAAAATGGGCAAAATTGGACGAAACAAAACGAAACAGAAGAGGCCTTTTCATATTAGCAGCCTCGGGTGCCTCGATACCCGTCCGATCGTGCCTTCCCTTTCCCTCAGCACACGGGTCGGGCGGCCTAATTTGCCCACATTCCCGCTCCATATTGGCAAGAGCCGTTCATACAGCCTTGATGACGGCCTTGAAATAGCAGCAGCAGCGTCATACTGTGAGTCTTCATGTCATACCGTCCCTTCTTGAGACCACTTTTCAGGCCAGGCATTTGCGCGCGAGGCGGCACAGCCCACAGAAGGCCGCCGAAACGGCCGCCAATGGGCCAGCGACAGGTCGCCAATGTGGCCTGGCCACCGCGATGGCCGCCAAAGGGCCTGTTGCAAAGGCAATCTCCGTGTTTGAATTTATATCTTATTTTTGGCTTCACGATCGCGGTGGTGGCACAGGCTTCCTGCGTGCCTATCGTCCGAGGCGCCCGTTCTCGGAAGCGCATCAATTCCGTGTCTAGGAGTGCCTATTCTCCGATACCTGCTTCTTGAAATAGAACATCCATAAACGTCGATTGGAAGCTGGAGAAGCTGTAAGGAGCTTTCTCATATCAATTTGAGCTCGAAAATCTGGATTTTGAAAGCTTTGTCTCATCAAGCCCTCGTCTTCCGCGTCGCTGTTTACCCGCGTTTCGACAGGCAGCCGGTGTCACCATGCACGCTCATGGCACACGAGCACAGCCGTAATGCTAGCCGTGACTTCTCGTCTCTTCGTCGCGACTCTCACCCAAAGGCACTGGATGTCGTCAAATCTCAGACGGGAGCTGTTCGAGCTTTGTGTCTCTTGACACTCGACGCGTCCTTGTCGCGCTGGTCAATTGGCGCTCTTCTCTAGCGGTTGCGCAGTCGCCAAACACACGTTTTAAAGGTCTGTCTTTCGAGCCCGTTGTCCATATCAAGTATTCATCAGGGTCATCGCCTGCGCGGCCTTGCGCGTTCATCGAGTTGTGTCTCACGGAGCTCATCCCAGAGCTCAAGGTCAGCTCTTGCCAGCTTAGACACCCCAAAGCAGAAGGCGGTGAAGACCCCCCCCCGAATGTGGGGTCCTTCTCGCACCGAAATTCTGCCTGCACACAAAATCCCACCGATCTGGTGTCAATTCCCGCTAAGAAAATTGCGACTGGCTGCCCGGGTCCCCGCTGTAAAAAACAGACTACGGAAACTTTTCGCAGACGTTCCATGCATTTCTGTCCTTCTCTCTTCTCTCAGTTTCTCTTCTCTCTCCTCTCTCTCTCACCAATTCTCTCCAATCCCTTCCTTTTCCCCTTTCCCCCCCTCCCCTCCCTTTTCTCTCTCTCCCCTCTCCTCCCAGGCATGTTTTCTTCGCTCCACCCACCACTCGGTCTCTGCCTCGTCGTTTTGACGCAACCATTGTCCTGTCATCGTGACTTTGCCGTTCCCATCCCATAACGACTTTTCGCTCGTTGATCGCTCTTTTGAGGCTCAAAACCACACCAAAACCAAATTGTGAGTTGGTCCCCCCTTCCAGCCGGAGCTTCCAGAGCTCCCAGAAGCTTCCATCCTACCATCCCACCCACCACCACCAAACACCGCGCAATTCTACATGATGAGAATATCAGCTGGCACCAGTCATAGGGCGACTTGTACTCCCTTCCCTTGATGACAAACTTTTGCTGTGGTCCACCAGGCCATCTCTGATCCTTTTTGCTACCTTTTTTTTTGTCCTCGCTTCGCTCGATTCGTGCACGCAATTGTGTTGCTTCACCAAGCTAACAGCCGTCACGAAACAGATAACCCTCTTTTGATATTCCCCATCCCTCACAATGGTTCTTCACAACCCCAACAACTGGCATTGGGTCAACAAGGATGCTGCGCCTTGGGCCAAGCAGTGGTTCGAGGAGAACCTGACTAAGCTGAGCGCGGAGCAAGGGGACGTCAATGCCCGCATCTCTAAGATCATCAGCTCCGACGGCGACGTCGATGTCAGCCAGCGCAAGGGCAAGGTCATTACGATCTACGATGTCAAGCTCGTGTTGGAATACGCGGGCGCCGCGCCGGGTGAGGACGACGTCAGCGGCTCCATAACCATCCCGGAGGTCGCCCACGACACCGAGGAGGACGAGTTCGTGGTAAGTTCCCCCTTCCCCTCCTGCAACAAACCAATTTTGAACAGCCCCCTAACATGGTCAGTTTGAAATCGACATTTACTCCGACAGCAAGGGCAAGCAGCCCGTTAAGGACCTTGTCCGCAGCCAGCTGGTGCCCCAGCTGCGCAAGACCCTCATCAAGCTGGCCGGTGCCCTTGTTGCCGAGCATGGCAAGGACATCCAGCACGCCCCTGGTTCCAACCCGTCGAGCGGCTTCACCACCCCCAAATACCTCCCGCCCACCGGCGCCGCCGCCAAGGCGGACTCTTCGTCCACCACATCCCAGACGACCGCTGGCCAAACCGTCAACACCACAACGGTCACCGACCAGGAAGAGTTTCGCACCACGGCCGACCAGATGTACCAGACTTTCACCGACCCGCAGCGCATCGCCGCCTTCACGCGCGCGCCGCCCAAGTTGTTTGAGGGCGCCAAGGTCGGCGGCAAGTTTGAGCTGTTTGACGGCAACGTCTCCGGTGCCTACGTCGAGCTCAAGGAGCCCACGCACATTGTGCAGAGCTGGCGCCTGAAGCAGTGGCCGGCGGGTCACTACTCGACGCTGCGCATCGACTTTGACCAGAACGACGTCGACAGCGTGACGGTCATGCGCGTCGAGTGGAGCGGCGTGCCCGTGGGCCAGGAGGAGGTGACGAAGCGCAACTGGAGCGAGTACTATGTGCGGAGCATCAAGCTGGCCTTTGGCTTCGGCACGATCCTGTAAGAGGGCACGGTGCGCTATACGATCCTTGCTCCTGACCCACCTCGTCCTCTTCCCTCTCCTTTTCATTAGTCCTTTTTTTCGGTGTAAGATCCGTGGCGTTTATTTGGAGGGGCATTGCGCATTTGCATATTTCTTGGGGGCGAAAGGTATAGCTTCATTTTCACAAAGGATTGTGGGAGAGGAAACGGACGGAGGAGGGGGGCACAGGAGACTAGGATACAGGACAACACGATACATGAAGCGCCTCGGTTTCTTTAATCTCGAACGAGAGAGAAATTGAGTGCAGTAAAGGCCAGAAGTAGAGGGAGGGGGCGCATCCCACCCCTTCGCATGATACTTTTACGATAGAAATGATAAAACAAGCATCAAGACTACCAACCAGGACATGAAGAGATGTGAGATAGGATATAGATATGTCCACCTTCCAAGTGTCGATAGTAAACTCCCGAACCAAACGAATTCCGCTCTAGCACGACCTCTGTCGGAGCATCCCGACTTCGCGTTCGTTCCGCCGGCTCAAGTTGCCCGATTGGGCCATGTCAGATCGGCGGCTCTATCCTATCCTTTATTTATCTTCCTCCCCCGTCCGAACTAGACGATAATGATGGACCCCAGTCTTTTCATCGCCTGTCTTCTCATCGTATTCTTGCACATTTGAATCCATAATGTGCAGGGTCAGCCGCGGCCTAGGCGAAACGTGGGATGCAGGGCAAAAGCGCGATAAGCCTCCGATTGGCAAAGGACCAACGAGGGGCTTGGCTTCTTGAGGAACGTGAACATAATCACGGCGACATTGAAACGTAATGCACGACGAGATGATAGGCAGAAAACTGAGCTCCGATGCTAAGAGCTTGGGTCACTTCAACCCACGAGACAGAACGACTGCCGTTCGCTCCTTCCCCCGCCCCTCGTATGCGATCTAGACCGACGTCGGACATCAGAATGCGGAAGGAGAGGAACAAAAGGAGGGTAATAAAAGGCGAGGCATTCTTGCCCGTACGGGCATCATGCTGTGTACAAAAGGGTTGCAGCAAGGCTTCCTTCCCCCTACGCACCTTCCCAGCTTTTATCTTCTCGACCTTTTGTGTCCTTTTCGTGGGGTAAACCAACTTCTCACTAGCATCGCCATTATTCGTCAACTTCCGCCAAACCTGTCTTACCGTCATTCGACACTACTAGTGGCGACATCTAACTGCTGATCTACCAACTACCGTTTAAACGACAACAACTTACATCTCCATTTCTCATCTCAACTTTGTCGCTTTCGTTACATCTCCAATCCCCCCTCGTCTCATTTCACAAACGCACCCTAAATACGCATCATGGCACCCAACTACAAGATTGCCGTCATCCAGTTCCAGCCCAAGGTAAGCTCTGGTCTCGATAGCTTTGTCTTTATGTGTACCTATTTCTAACACACCACTTCCAGCCCGTCGACATCGAGGCCAACTTCAGCTACGGCGCTGATGAGATCCGCAAGGCCGCTGCCGAGGGCGCCCACATTGCCATTCTTCCCGAGTACCACCTGACCGCGTGGGTACCCGAGCATCCCGAGTTTGTCAACGCCAGCGTCGCCTCGGGTGCCTTCCTCACCCGCTACCAGGACCTCGCCCGCGAGCTCAACATCTCCATTGTGCCCGGCACCATTGTCGAGGCGCACAAGGCGACCGCCGACCCGGTTAGCGGCACCACGCTCGTCACAACGTCCGACGGCACGGCCGCCCTTGAGCTCCGCAACATGGCCTACTTTGTCGAGGCCGGCACCGGCAATGTCCTCAATCGCTATCAAAAGGCCAACCTTTGGCATCCGGAGCGGGACCATCTGACCGCGCCCACACTCGAAACTGCCTCGGCGTCCGGTAGCACGGTCGCGTGGCCCCCCCACACGGCCTTTGACACCCCCCTCAAATGGGGCGATCGCTTCGTCCGCGCCGGCCTCCTGGTGTGCTGGGACCTGGCGTTTCCCGAAGCGTTCCGCGCGCTTGTCGCCGATGGCGCCGACTTAATTCTCATTCCATCCTGCTGGTACCCTTACCAGGACGTCGACGCCGAGTCGCTGGCCATCAACCCGGAGTGCGAGATCGACTTTTTGCGCGCGTGCCTCGCGTCGCGCGCCGGCGAGAACACGGTGGCCGTAGTGTTTTGCAACACGGGCGGGGTGTCGCTGCTGGCCCAGCCCATCCTGGGCTTGCGCGGCGAGATTGGACCTGGCGTGGCCCAGACCAACATCCTGGAGATGGACCTGGACTACCTGCGGGTGGCAGACAACAACTACAAGGTGCGGGCGGACATGAAGCGGGAAGGCTGGCACTATGCGCACACGCTGCAGATTCCGGCTGCGACCGCGGCGCCGGCCGAGGGCAAGTAAGGAAATAATCAAGAGGGTGTGGCACGATAGTGTCGGACATAGTTAACGACGAAACGCACGTATCAATGAAATAAAAATATCAGTTGAAACACTCATCACACCCTCCCACGGAACCTAACTGCTACCGCTTTCTTTGGCTCGTTCCTTTAAGCTGTTGGAGGCCGTCTCTTTTCCTTTGGCCTTTACCTTTGCCGCTTTCTTGTTCTTCGCCTGCTTCTTCTCTTTCTTCTGCTTCTTCTGCTTCCTATTCTCCTTCCGCTGTTCCTGGCCTCGGAGGGCTTTCACAAACGCCCGCATCTCTTGTATCGACCCTGCCGACGACTCGCCCATGGCACCCGCGCCCGCAGCACCCTCAAACGTCTCCAGCTCGTCCAGCGCCCGCTGTGCATACGCCCCTGCGGCCGTGCGGTTCCCCGCCGCCAAGTGCAGCCGTGCCAGCACCTCGTAGTGCTCACCCATGTGCTCGGCCAGGTGCTCGGCGCGCACGAGACCCAGGAGCTCGCCCTCGTAGGCGGCAATGGCCGTGGGGAAAGCGCCCTGCTGCAGGTGCGCGACGACCTCAGCGCGCAGGGCGGTAACACGGCGGCGACGGGCGTCCGAGGCTGCCATGGCGTCAGGCCCGCCACTGCAGAGGTCGCACGTGCATTCGAAGCCCCAGCGGCGCTTCAGTGTTTCCTGGCGGACGTCGTGGGTGAGGCCAAAGTCGGTGTCTAGACGCGGTCAGAGACGCTCAGTAAGTGTAGAAGGGCAGCTGGACGTACAGCTTATAGTGACTTCCTCGCCCGGTTCTATGTCACGAAATGCAATAACCTGCTGCGTCAGGTCCTTGTCGTTGAAGCGAGTGATGGCTCTGTAAGGGTAAGCATGGTGATAGAAACAAAGAAGAAGGCAGAAAGTACGCACGTTGGATAGCAGGCATGGTTGATTCTCTACAAGTAGTGTTAGAGACAAAGTCGTTGGCGGACGAAAAACAGTGGCATTTCCGACATACAGCAATCTCTGGAAACAAAGCCATGTAGGCCACGCCGTCGACGGTAGTGGCAAACGAGTTGGTGCTCAGCACGTTCTCCTCGAGTACGCCCCGCGCCTCGCCCGGCTTGGCCTTGACGCTGCGGCTCAGACCGCGCACGTCATCCGGCACCGTTAGGCGTGCGGCGGTCTTGTGCAGCAACGTCTGGCCATGGGCGCGGCGGACGTGCTGTGGGAAGCGGACATCGGCGAGAACACGGGCGCGGTCGCGGAGGAGAACAGTACCTCTTGGGATGGCCTGCCCAGCCACCACGCCTAGGCCCTTGCCTTGGATGTTTTGTAAGTTGAGGAGTGGGCGGTCGATTGGAGGCAAGGGCTGGGCGATCGATGCTTGGTCAAGAATGGTCGCAAGTCCAGAAGCTGTCTCGGGTGTTGCCACGATGCTGACGCCACCGCCATAGTAGGAATGTGTAAAGACGCAAAATTCGAGGGTGCTCGAAGATGTCGACGCAGTCGTGTTGACCACGGAGCATGTCGGTGGATGGGTCCAGGGCGACCATGAAGATGGTGGCAAGTCCATGGCTGATCTTCCGATGGGCACATTGCACTGGTTACGGAAAACACGGTGGAGAATATCGTCTTCGTCGCCGCCAACGTGACGGCACAACCGCTGGCTCGTTAGATCGTTGTCATCGTAAACGTCTTTGACCGTCGGTCTCTGAACATGCGGAACAGATGGGCGAGATGATGCTGCAGAGGGCGCTGCGGAACTGTTGACTGTTTGGGGAATCACAGGCACAGCCGAGGACGAAGCTGCATCTGCTACAACTGCCGGCAATAGGAAGCTAGAAAATATGAGTAGCCATGGTGCCAACATTGATAGTCGTTGTCCTCTACAGGAAGATGAGTCTTGCGCCATGGTTGCTTTTGTTGCCTCTAGAAAGAGATGGAGAAATCGTTGTGGACAAGAAAGCGTCTCCCACGAGACACTCTATCAGCCTACGCACACCTTGCCGTCAACGGTCTAAAAAGACACATTTTTCTTCTGTATTGACTTTCTACATATTTTTCGTCCTGAGAAGTCTCCATACTATTTGCTGAATTATGCGGATGTGCCGTTTCGATGCCATATGACTGTGGGTCTTTCTTTGAAAATGCCACGGCTTGAGTGACAAGAGGGCCAACTCTGGCCTTTTGACATTTTACTGTCCGTTCTCTGTTCCTGGAGCCTTTTTTTATGTGTCAGTATTTTATGTTGCCGCTGTGAAGAGTGTCTTCCAAGACCTGCCAAGGTTCTTGGGCCTTTGGATGTCCAACTTGGCATCGTGATGCAGGTGTTGTGTGCTTTGCAGATGATAAATAGAAGGAGCCGTTTTCTTGTTCTATCGAATATAACTACCCATTAAGTGATAACGATAATTTTCTTTACAAACGCCATGTATTGCTCTCTTCGTAAACAAAAAAAAGACTTCATGAGAACATCTACAACATACAACAGACATCCACAAGTGGATGTTGAGAGCGGTTAGGGCGGCCTATCAACACGGAACAACGAACACGGGATGTTGTTGACGTAAAAGAACCCAGCACACGGCTGGCAGACATGGGTAGGCCTAGTATGTCAAGGTTTTACGTAGGTGAAAGGAGAACGCAACGGTGGTAGAGGAGTTCATGCAAAAAAAGAGGCTCCACTAGGCGGATGTCTGTTGCCATATCCATTTAACCATTTTCTCCGGTGGCCAAGTCATCAGATTCGTGAATGGAACGGCTAACCATGTGGCCTCCTGACGTGTGTGGTTCGAAATGTGTAGTAAATCAATTGAAGCGATTTCGTTTCCTACAACAAAGGCTCAAACTAGAAGAGGTATAAAAGGAAAGTAGAAAAATAAAGTAGGAAGGTAAATTCCAAAATTCCAGAACTTTAACGCCCATCGGCAAACCAAAGAAATCATTGATGTCCGAAAAAGAAAAAAAGGCCCATTGATAAACTCCCAAGAACACATGCAGTCAATTTTGCGCCCCTTCGACCATGTTGCTCCGCATTACTGCCTCGGGCGTCTGCTCTGTTGCGGTCTCGTGTTGGGATCTGGCTCGCCAAAGACGTTGTTGCCAAAGAAGGACGAGAAGTTGTTGCTCATGCCGGCAAAGATATCGTTGAAGTTGGAGCCAAGGTCGAAGAACCCGCCGCCCATGCCCTGCGCCTGACTCTGCATGCCTTGCGCCTGCCGCGTGTTTTGTGTAAACGTGTTCTGAGGGGGTGGAGCGACATTCTGGTCGGCGTAGCCGTCGTGCGAGGATGTCCGATGGTAACTACGTCTGTTGTTGTTCACGCCGCCGCTGTTGTCCACTTGTCTGCTGCCGTTGCTGCCCGGGCCAAACGTGCCGCTGGTACGCCGGCTTTGGTGCCCGTCGCGACTGTTCCATGACTGGGTGTGCGTCGAGTAGGATCCGCCGCCGCCACCCGTGCTGGTGCTAAAGGAAAAGCTGCTCGAGAAGCTGAACCGGGGGGTCTGCTGCGACTGTGACTGCGACTGCGACTGGGTTTGGGTTTGGGTTTGGGTCTGTCTGGCCTGGGTCTGTCTCTGCTGGGGGAACTCGAAATGCATTGGCTGCGGGAAGACGAAAAAGTCGTCGTCGTCAAAGGCTTCGTCGAATGTCGTCGGGGGCGGCGGCCGCTGCCGGTATTGGCGCTGTCGATGCGCCCGGCCGGAGGATGACGACGACCGTGGTGGTTGTGCCGACCGTGTTTCGGGTGACACTTCGGAGTCGGAGGCCGTACGCAGCACGCCGCTCAGTCCGTAGGCATCGTAGAGCGTGCGCTGGTTGGGGTTCGACAGAATCTCGTACGCCTCGAGACACGCTTTGAACTTTTCGGCGGCTTCGGGGTTGTCGCGGTTGCGGTCAGGGTGCCAGAGCAGCGCGGCCTGGCGGTACGAGCGCCGGATCTCGTCGGTCGACGCATCGTGCCTGACGCCGAGGCGTTCGTAGAGCGCGGTTTCGACGACCATGTCTGGGTACGATGCCGTGGTTATTCGATACCGATGTTTGGGACGATGGTGATTTTGGTATTAGCGATGCAGTCGATAATGCAGTCAGGTGCCTGTAAAAAGACGACGCTGTCGTATTATCGTGGTCGGCAAATCGCCCATCGGATGCTGGTAGATGAAATGGATGAGAGAATAGAGGAAGAAGACAAGACAGCTGTGTCGAAATGGTGGAAATAACAAAATGTTAAAAAAACGAGACAAAGTTCAGCCAACAAGGCTTTCACACGCGGGGGAAGGTGCTTTTCAGTTGTAACACAGCTCACACAGAAACAAATGGGCAATAATTATGGCCACCCCTCCTTCGTGGCTGCAGTCGCCTGATTTTGAACTCAGTGTTTGTTGGGAAGGCACACCTCACACAGTGCGGATCGTCGTGACGTCATACTGTTTGCCACATCACGCCGTTTCGCCATCAACAAATTTCCTATTTGGGCTGTGGAGCACCGTGCATCGAGGTACAAAAACGTGGCATAACACTACTAAAATCTGTGGAGATGCGACCGTAAAGGAGCAAACAAAAATGAAAATAGAATAAATATATTTGTTTCTTGAAATCGGATACCCAATGAAGACTTTATGTCCAGACACAATTTTGCCAGCTGCAACGTAGCGTTTGCCATGTAAATGCCCACAGTGCGAGGCGCCCAAAGAGTAAAGACCGACTGCGCAAAAACACATAAAAGTAGACTTGAGGGCAGCCTCATCCTTTTTTCCACCCATCTCACTTAGGCGTTTGCCTGCGATGTGAAATTGGCGAAGCCCTGGGCCTTGGCCACATCGGCTACGCTCAGGCCCGTGGCGCTGAATGGCGTCTTCAGCGACGTCGCCGCGTTGGCGTTCTCGACCTCGGAGCCCGTCACGGCCGGGTCGACGAGCGGCACAATGCCACGCAGGCCCGCCGTCGCCGGCAGCGTGGCGTCCGAGCACAGTGTCGGGATGGACTGGGCCGACGGGTTGAAGTTCTTCTCGGCGCCGACGAGCTGGGCGGCGGCGGCGAGGACGGCGGCGTCGTTGCCGAGCGCCGTCACAATCTGGTCGGCGAGGGAGAGCTACACGGGTCAGGAACGATTAAAAAAACAAGACCACCGGAGAACGTACCTTGGCGCATGCGTTGGCTCCGGCGAGGAGGACGCCCGGGGTCTGGCCAGCCAAGGTGGCGGCCTGGCCGGGCTGGCCAAAACTGCTGAGGCCCTGAATGGTGGCCTGGATGGTGCCTTCCTGGCCGAAGCGGGCCTCCACAATGGCCGCCACGGCAGCAATAAGAACGATCTTGGCGAGCATTTTGAACGAGTGTGTGTCAAAGAAAGTGTTAGAATGGAGAGAACAGAATAGCTGTCGAACCGGTCGAACAGACAATAATTAAAATAGTAATAAAATGAACAAAAGGGGTAGAGACAGTAGTGAAAATGAAGGAGGTTAAGAAGTAGAAGTGATGAAAGGAAGATCTAGAAAGTAGAAGATGGGATGACATCTGCAGTTTATATGGGATCGAGTACTGCAACTACAAGACAAGACGAAGACTTCAGACGAAAGAACCGCATTTCGACATTGCCATGGCATAAACCAGAGGGGGAACGACATGTAGGCAACAATGGCGTAGTCCATTTCTTGTGCCTTTTGTCGTTCTTAACAACCCCTTTGCTGTTTCGTGCTGCATCGTGAAGATATCGCGTACATCGCCGACAGAGGAAAACGCTTGGCAGGCCAATGCGTGCCGCGTCAGCCAGTGAGTCTAGGAGCACGTTTTGTAGTATTTTTGACGGTCAAAGTTCATACCGTAAACTAACAGCGACTTTTTCTCTCGTTGAGATGAAGCCGTGGTGATCAGGGGAGCTTCCTGGTGGTCTTGGCGTTCCACGGCTAATACGCAGACCAGAGAGAATGTGAATAAAACCTCTGGTTTCTGTGTGTGCCAAGAATGTCAAGTAAATGAAGGAGGAGGATAAAGCTGGTTGAAGCCATTGCAATCTCATTTCGCCATCAGGGAGTCTCAAAAAGTTGAAGGCAACACGCAGTTATCCTCGCTGTCTAGCACCGAAGCTGCACACAGGTCGCACCTGCCTCATATTATCATGCCTGCGTCCAGGTCGTGACTACCTCACACTCTGTATTGCCAGGCAATTCCTTCCGCTTTGGGACTCGGGTGCTCAGGCTGCAGAATAGAATGCTCCTTCTTGAACGGACTGTTGGAGTCAGAATGCACAGCAAAATAGTTCGTCGACAATTTGGGCCCAGAATTTTGTATTCCTCAAAAACAAACACAATTGAGATCGCGAAACACATGGATGCCACTGTCGAAAGCTCCTGCAACAGCCCTCCAGCTCGAAAAGAGCCTATTGTTTCCCTGCCCGACCTTACTACATACTGACAAACATCACAGGTAATTCTGCACGGCATCCGGAGCAGGTCCACAAGAACACTTTTTGTCCCGGCCAAAACTCAAGAGATCGGTGCAATCGAACGCCGCGCCGATCATAACGTCAGGACCCTTCGGAAGCCTAAGGCGGCCGTCTCCCATGAGTCGTTAGCCACGAAAGACCGACCAAAAAAAGTTGCTCCCAACGCAGCACTACCGAGTCGTATAAACTGCAATGTTCTCTTTGGGCACCCGACGTCGGGCAAAATGGTGCTTCAGTTCGGCTTGGCCTTCCAAACAGGCTGCAAACGAGGTATTTCCGGCCTCCAATGCGGCGCCAGGAAGTTCATTATCCGACACCCCGCCGTCAAGTATCATGGCTATGGCCGAACGCCTTGAGAATAGCCAGAGTTGCAAAGCCAACACTGCAGAAGGAACCATTGCCACAAACAATCTTATCCAGCAAGACCACAAGACCTCTTGGCCCAACACTTTCTTCTTCAAGGAAGCATCTCGCACCGATCTAAGGCCCCTCCCGCCTCTGTGTCCCCATGTGCCGGTCATTCCGGGGCAAGCCCGAGACTCCGACCTGCCGTTACAGGGGGACTCCAAGTTTCTTCGCTTGTCTGGCTGAAAACCGACTGAGGGGTGGTCGGTTGGGCGACGACAGTCCGTCGTAATACCACAAAGAGGGACATACTGCGGGGGTGGGAGAGGGGAAACACCCCCAGACGCAGCGCTTCCAGCGAATGCGCGTCCGAGTCATGGCGGGGTACAGTACTCCCGCCGCACGAGACCCTACGCTAGGAACTCTCTCTCCTGCGACGAACAGCAACAAAACAGTGAGAATCAACGACGCTACTCCATTTTCCGTACCTTGGTCGCCACTTAGACCATGTTAGACTGTTTTTGTGACCCTTTGCCAGCCGGCCTTTGGTGTCAGTTTTTTGACAACCCGTCACTGGCACCAAAAGAAAGCGCCGCTCGCTCGCGTGTTCATTGGCTCGATTCCCAATATTCACGTCGCCCCGGGTATGTTTGACCGAAAGAATGCTAGCTAGCGGGAGGCCGGAGTGTCGGTGCTCCTCTTCTTCCTTCGCCTCCCTGCTCCAGATCGCACACGATGGGCCGTCCGGCCAAGACGATGGGGTCTGAGGGGGAACTGGAGCTCCCGAGAGGGGTGGAGGCGCAGTGAGGACAAGAAGAAAGTGCTTCAGGAAACGGCCTTTTCTGGACGAGAAGGGGGAGAAAAGGGTAAAGAAGACGCGGTGACGGTGGCACCGAGTTCATGAAGTCATGATGAGAGGACATATATAAACCCGAGGTGCCATCCGCCTCTTCACTCCTCTTGTCGGCTTGTCTCGTTTCTTTTCTCCTCAGGACCTTTCCTCTATACCCCGACCTCACGAGACGAACCTCCCTCCTCGTTTTGTTCATCCTGACCTGAACCTCCATTGTTCTCCCGACCTACCACACACACACACACACACACACATCACAATGGGATCTGTTGAGCCCAAGCGCCCCGTCCGCGTGGCTGGTGCCTCGGGTGGTTTCTCTGACCGTGTCCGTGCCATCGAGTCACTGGCCCGCTTCGAGGATGTCGACGTCATCGTCGGTGACTGGCTCTCGGAGCTGACCATGACCATGCATGGCACGGCCAAGGAGCGCAACAAGAACGCCAACGCCGGCAAGGACCTGACCTGGGAGGAGGAGGTCCGCAACGCCATGTTCGCCGAGAACTTTATGGACTGCTTCGAGCCCGCCATTGAGTACCTCTCCAAGAACAAGGTGCGCTTGGCCGTCAACGCCGGTGCCTCAGACACTGAGATCCTGGCCAAGATTGTCCAGGCCAAGGTCACCGAGAAGGGCTACAACCTCAAGGTGGCCTGGATCGAGGGTGACGATGTCACCGGCTCGGTCAAGACCCTGATCGAGAAGGGTGAGCAGTTCCGCAGCCTGATGCACAACAAGTCCCTCGAAGAGTGGGGCCTGGATCCCGTGTGCGCCCAGTGCTACCAGGGTGGTCTGGGCATCGCCCGCGCCCTGACCGAGGGTGCCGACATTGTCATCTGCGGCCGTGTCTCGGACGCCTCGCCCATCATCGGTGCCGCGGCTTGGTGGCACGGCTGGAAGGCCGACCAGTTCGACGAGCTTGCCGGCTCGCTGATCATCGGCCATCTGCTGGAGTGCGGCTCGTACGTGGCCGGTGGCTACTGCTCGGACTTCAAGGCGATCATGAAGGCCGGCAAGCACATCGACATGGGTTTCCCGATTTGCGCCATCAACCACAAGGGCGAGGGTGTCATGACCAAGGAGAAGAACCGTGGCGGTGTCATGACGGTCAACTCATGCACGTCGCAGCTACTGTACGAGATCCAGGGCCCGCAGTATTACAACTGCGACGTCACGGCGTGGCTCGAGGACATCAAGTTCGAGCAGATCGGCGAGGACCAGGTCAAGGTGTCGGGCGTCAAGGGCCTGCCGCCGCCGCCCACCACCAAGGTCGGCATCACGGGCTTTGCCGGCTGGCAGGCCGAGTACCACGTGTACCTGTGCGGCCTCGACATTGAGGAGAAGTGCAAGTTCACCGAGGATCAGATCAAGGCCGAGCTGGGCGAGGAGATGCTCAAGAAGTTTGACGTGCTCAAGTTCATGCAGAACGGCTCGTCGGTGATCGACGCGCGCAACCAGGACGTGGCCACGGTCGACTTCCGCATCTTTGCACAGAGCAAGGACCGCGAGCTGCTGAACATGCGCAACCCCAACGGCTTCTTCCGCCGCAGCATGACCTGCTTCCTGCAGAGCTGCCCCGGCGCATCGCTGGGCAACGACATGCGCCAGGCCGAGGGCAAGCCGTACTACGAGTACCACCCGTCGCTGCTGCCACAGTCGGAGATGAAGCAGCGCTTGCACCTGCTGTTCGACCACCCCACACCCGTCATCGACCTGCCGCCGCCACCCGAGTTCCGCACCTACGACCGCCAACAGCCGACGTACGAGACCAAGAACCCCGTGGCGCTCGACAGCTTCGGCCCCACGGTGCGCATGCCCCTAGGCCGCATTGTGCTCGGCCGCTCGGGTGACAAGTGCAGCGACTGCAACGTCGGCTTCTTTGTGCGCCACGACGACGAGTGGGACTGGCTGCGCAGCCTGCTGACCGTGGCCAAGATCCGCGAGCTGCTGGGCCCCGAGGAGGACACGGGCAAGCCCATCGACCGTTTCGAGCTGCCCAACATCCGTGCCGTGCATTTCCTGCTGCACGACCACCTGGACCGTGGCTACGATGCCTGCTCCACGTACGACACCCTGGGCAAGAACTGCCTTGAGTACCTGCGTGCGAAGACGGTCGACATCCCCGTCAAGTTTGTCGAGCGCGGCACTGTCTAAGTGGAGACTAGACGAGCAAAAAAGAAAGAAACAACAAAAGTAAACGTGGACATGAAAAAATTGTATCATGACATGACAACAAAACTGCAACAACGAACGCATTCTGGGACTTTTATTTTTTATTTTTTATGAGCATATATTCTTTTGCATGGCCTTTTTCTCATCAAACTGTACATATTTTTTAGTCATTTTTATCTCTTTGCAATACTCCCAAACCAAAAACTTTGTTGCTTCTGATTCTGCATACAGCCGCTTCACTAGGTGCATACGTGACTTGTTCTAGTGTTGTCGCCTGACTCGATGTGCATGGCGACACACAGGCCGCCGATGCAACCGATTTACATTATTGCTTGTTTTCTTTCTCTCTCTGCTTTTCCGTCGCTGCGCCGTAAATAAAAGACGGGCCGCGCAAGGATTTGCGGGGAAAACGTACAGGGCACATCCACTTTGATACAACGTCACTGTGGAAAAAGATAGAAACCACAGAAAAGAGACACAAAACGACCAAGACGCAAGGGATGCTGCCGTTGCACGCATCGCAAGTGTATCGTTGAGGTACTTGGACGGTTGGTCCGATGGCAGCTTGGGCGGGCGAACTGGATGCAGCTAACAACGGTGGACCTGCCCGTCTTGGAGTAGTTGGGGCGCTTCTCTATCGGAGGGCAAGTGATACCGGCCAAGGTGCAAGATGCAAGATGCGCCATTCTTATTTTTGAGTAGTCAAGCGGCTTCTTTTTTGAGGTCGATCGCTTCCATATTTTGGAGGAAAAGTGTCGGCGATGAGAGAACATAGTAAGATAATATGAGTATTCGGCAAGACACGAGACGAACGCTGTCCAAGACAGTCGGCGGTTGTCCAAGGAAGAGACATGAATACGAATCAAAGACTTCTATCATTGACTGATTTTCAAGTAGACCTTGTCTCAACTTGTATTGAGACATCTTCGGCCTAGTTATGAAGCGAGTCGATGTCTTCCTCGGTCCTTCAGCGGATGTTCCAGCTTCAATTATCGTGTATTTGCATTCAGTCAACAGAACAAGCCCCATGCCTGCTGCAATCTTCACTTCCGCCCACTCGCCGGCCCAGAGTGCCTTGGATCTCAACCGCAATGAAACCCTGGAGCTGCACCCGAAATCAGACGTCGTAGAGTCGAAGAGTCGTTGGCAGAAGAAACAAGGCCAGCCATTCACAGCGGGCGCTTTCCACCCTCTCTCCTCGTTTGGCCTATCTCTTCTCTCGCCGTGTATTATTCCGTATCACATATACCCTGCCAATCTGCCGCGGCCCAACCAAAGTGCATACACTGTCTCTCCCCTTTTTCTTTCTTTGCGCCGCACAATAAACAAAACAAAATGGCGCCCTCTCTGCCATGTGATGGGAGGAGACGAGAAGGCAGCACGACAGCGCAGAATGCACCAAAACGTTCCAAAGAGGGGGGAGATTGCCAGCCGTCGCCGTCGCCACTCGCAACAACCAATCCGCATCGACAACGCGCTGATCATTTGCAAATTGGAGGCTGGCCCGATCATCTGGCTTGCCTCGTTCGGCCACTGCTCCAGCGCCCCCTCGCGCCCCTTCCCCTCCCTATCTGCCACCCCTGTTTGCGAGAAGCGAGCGGCCGCTGCCAACTTTTTGGTCAACGACCGTCGAGATGCGAGGATAGGAAGAACAGTGTTCCCCTTGCCCATCTCGCCCATCTCTTCACGAAAGAGCGCTGGCCTGCGAGCCTGTCAAGATCATCGACCTTCCACCCCCGCCCAAGCTAAACCTTGTTGTTGACCCATGAGCCCCTTGTCCTGGCACCATGGATAGATAGATGCATTCGCCCATCGGCCACTCGCCTTCTGAGTTGCCTCTCTTGTCTCTGTTAATGCAGTCGGATTCGGTTGCATTCATCTCCGGTCCACGCGCGCGCCGTCATGGAGAGATGGTGGGAGGGAGAGAGGGGGAGGTCCCATCAGCGGGCCCGTTCCGTGCGACGTATGTCGTACACAAGACGAAGATGGCAGAGGGCCAACTGGAACCTGGAATGGAGGTGTCAGGCTGCCAGGCACATCAGGACGAGTGTCTCTCAAATATTTGGTGTGAAGATCGTCGTCACGGTTATAAAGAGGTCACGATGTGGCGCATGGCAAGGTCCACGGGAGCACCCTCCACATTTTGTCTCTCCCTTTGCTCCTTCCTCAAAATAAAAGGGTGGGCCATTATCTTTGGACTCACTCGCCCTTTCCCTCCGTGAGATGCACTGATAGGTCTAGTTGACCTTCGTCGTATATCGCACCTTCCCCCGGCTGGATCGCAGCTTCCTATATTTTGCCTGGCTGTGCCCATTGGAGAATCAGCATCAGGCCATCGCCCCTATTTTGAATTTGCTTTCATCTTCACAATACCAGCACTCTGACTCGCATCATGGCTCCGTATCGCCACGCCTACGGGCCCATCCAGAACGAGCTCCACGACGAGGAGAAGGAGCTTGAAGACGATGGCGAAGAAACACTGCCACAGCCACCGCACCGCCCACCTCCCAGACGCTCCATCATCGTCGCCGTGGCCGCCGTGTCGTTCTTCATCCTGGCCATTTTTGCCGTTTGGCAGGTTGGCAAGCCGTCCTTTCCCGTCGGTGCCCACTCCTCGACCTCATCGCCGGCTGCCGACGCGGCTGAGAAGGCCGCAAATGGTGGCGACAGTGCCGAGCTCCCTCCGCTGGCTAGGTCCACGCCGACGGGTGACAAGTACCTGATTGGCGTGGGCAAGGCCGACATCACCGGCCCCGTGGTCGAGATCAACTTTGCCGGCTACGCCAGCTTGCCGCAGACAGGCACCGGCCTGCGCCAGCGCATCTATGCACGCTCCTTCATCATTGGCGACGTCAACAACCCGGACGACCGCTTTGTCTATCTCATCCTGGACACGCAGTCGGGCGACGCCGCCGTGCGTCTCGGCATCCTCGAGGGTGTCGCCGCCCTGGGCTCCGACTATTCCGTATACGGGACAGCCAACATTGCCGTGACTGGAACGCACCAGCACAGTGGACCCGGCGCCTGGTTCAACTACTTGCTGCCGCAGATCACCAGCTTGGGCTTCAGCTCGCAGAGCTACCAAGCCATTGTCACGGGCGCCGTGCTGGCCATCCAGCGAGCGCACGAGTCGCTGACTGAGGGCTACCTGGACGTTGGCACCACCAACATCACCGACGGCAACCTGTCGCGCAGCCTGTACGCCTACATGGCCAACCCGGCTGCCGAGCGCGCCCAGTACGTAGGCGCCACCGACGGCAGCACGGACACGACCATGACACTGGTGCGCCTGCAGCGCGCATCCGACCTCAAGAACATTGGCGTGCTGTCATGGTACCCGGTGCATGGCACGTCGATGCTCGAGAACAACACGCACGTCACGGGCGACAACAAGGGCGTGGCCGCCTATTTGTTTGAGAAGGACATGGCGTCGGACCCCAACGCGGCGCCCGGTTTTGTGGCCGGCTTCTCGCAGGCCAACGTCGGCGACACAACCCCCAACGTGCTGGGTGCCTGGTGCGACGACGGCTCGGGCCAGATGTGCAGCTACGAGAACAGCACCTGCGCGGACGGCAAGTCCGAGTCGTGCCACGGCCGTGGGCCCGAGTTCCAGAAACTCGACCTCGGCGTGTCCAGCTGCTACGAGATGGGCCGGCGCCAGTACGCCGGCGCGCTCGATATTTATGTAAGCCAACCCCCAGCCTTATGGTTTATTTTATACCATACACTGGCCTAACATGATAGAACGCACTCACTACGTCCTCGACGCCTGTTGTTGGGACATCCGTCAAGTCGTATCACTTCTACCAGGACATGTCCTTCTTCCAGTTCCAGCTGCCCAACGGCACCGCTGTGCAGACGTGCCCCGCTGCCCTGGGCTACTCTTTTGCCGCTGGCACCACGGACGGCCCCGGTGACTTTGATTTTACACAGGCCGATTCGGGCAGTCCCAACGCCAGTCCACTATGGGCCGTGGTGGCCGACTTGCTCCGGACGCCGACTGCTCAGCAAAACGCGTGCCAGTACCCCAAGCCCGTCCTCCTAGACGTGGGCGAGATGAGCGAGCCATACGCCTGGTCGCCCAACATTGTCGACATGCAGGCCCTGCGCGTTGGCCAGCTGCTCATCATCATCTCGCCATCCGAGGCCACCACCATGTCTGGCCGCCGCTGGCGCAACGCTGTACACGACGAGGCCGCCTCGACCTTCCTCAAGGGCGGCGCCGACCCTGTTGTCGTGCTCGGCGGCCCGGCCAACGTGTATGCCCACTACTGCGCGACCCCCGAGGAGTACGGCATACAGCGCTACGAGGGTGCCAGCACGCTGTACGGGCCGTGGGAGCTGCCCGCCTACATCAACCTGACGCTCAGCAACCTAGCGTACCTGGCCCCCGATGCCGCCGGCGCGCCGGCCGCCGGTCCTTCGCCGCCCGACAACCGCAAGACGTCGCTCAGTTTCATCTCGCCCGTCGTCTTTGATGCCGCCCCGCTTGGTCAGTCGTTTGGCCAGTGCACCGCGCAGCCGTCGGTGTCGTATTCTCCGGGGCAAGTCATCAATGCGACGTTTGTCGGCGCCAACCCGCGCAACAACCTGCGCCTCGAGGGTACCTTTGCGGCCGTCGAGCAGCTCAACAGCGCGGGTGACTGGGTGCAGGTGCGCAGCGACGACGACTGGTCGCTGGTATACACTTGGGAGCGCACGAATACGGTGCTGGGCTACAGCTCGGTGGTGATCAGCTGGGAGTCGGAGACGACGGCGGCTGCGGGCACGTACCGGTTGCGGTACTACGGCGACTCGAAGCCGCTGATCGGCTCGATCTCGGCATTTAGCGGCGCGAGCAATGCGTTCTCGCTTGAGGCGTGAAACCCTTCGTGGCTAAGAACGGATGAGAGGCTGTGTCGTGCGATAAAACAAGAGCAACATGAGAATATGGATTGATGAATTTTGGAAGGGAGTGCAAATGAGAGCTAAGAAAACAAACGCCACCGTGAACATACATAACCCCCATCCAGTTGTATATAATAAACAAACATGTCAACGGAAAATACCCCTATCTGTGAACAACTACTCGCCCTAATTACGAACTCTCCGTCTCGTCGCCGCTGTTGCCCGGCCATGGCGGGTCTGCAATCCGCCGGAACACGGCCACAAACTTTTGCCCGCCGTTGCGCGACACCTTTTTGCCTTCTTCCGTCGCCGTCCGCATGATGCGCACACACGGGTCGCCCTTTGTCTCGTCGTTTTCGTCTGCCACCTCCTCCTCCTCGGGCGACACCCGCTCAAACGACGGGTGCGCCGCGAAATGGCCCACCATCCACTTGTGCAGATCCTCGACGTCCGTGATCGTGTACACCCGGCCCTCCTCCGGTCGCAGAACGTACGCATACTCCGTCGCCAGCGTCGGCGATACGATGCGCGCCTTGTGCTTGCGCGCCTTGAAGTGCGGGTCGGGGAAGCACAAGAAAATCTTGCGCAGCTGGCCTTTCCCGAAAAAGTTGGGCAAGAACTTCATCGTGTTGGCGCGCACGCAGGCAATGTTGGCGTACGTGGGTTTGGCCTCCGGGTGGGCGGCATCGCGGTTCTGGGCGCGAAGGGCGTGGATGCGGTTCTGCACAAACTCGGTGACGTGGTCGCGGATCTCGAGGCCGAGGACGAGGGTGGCAGGCATGGCGGGGGCCAAGCCGACCAGCAGGCCACCGAAGCCGCAGCCAATGTCGGCGACCTCGACGAGCGGGCCGGCCGTCGTTGAGGAGGACGACGGCGCCGCCGTCGTCGTCGAGGCGGAGTCTTCCTTGTCGCTCGATGGGAAGAAGTCTGGGTAGAGCGACGGCCAGTCCATGGTCTCGGGGCTCGCGGGGCTACATTTAGTCAGCAGGAAAGACGAACGAAGAAACACAGCTGGGCTGCCCACGTACTACACTAGGTTGTGGTCGGAAAACGGGTTGGCATGTGCGCGTTGCCGGTAAAACTTCTTCTGGGGCAGCTCCGGCACCGAGCCGTCCTCGCGCGGCTGCTTCTGCGCCAGCAGGTAGCTTTCACGTTTTAAACGTTTTGCCATGGTGTGTATGTTGACAGGATGGTACTGGATAGGCAGTCCTGGGTAATCCAATGGTGATAAAGGTAAAGATGTGGTCGAAGCCGAAGTCAAGAAATGTCTGGACTTTTTTTCTGGCCGATGCTTATCGATAAGACTTGGAGATGGGCGTGGGGGAGCGGGACATCCACTTAAAATGGCCAGTATTACCCACTAAAATACAGTGGTAAATCACGCTAAAGCTTCATGCTGCCTTGAACATCTAGAACGTCAATTCTCTCGTCAATCTACAAACAGACAACTCCACAACCTCTTTGGAACAACATCGCCTCCTCCACATGCTCGGGTCACCGCAACCACCGCCACCATGCCACAAGACCCCGACCTCTATGGCCAGCGGAAGGCCAAAAAGAAAAAGACGGAGTTGGGCCTGTCCAACACGCTCGACTTTGCGTCCCAGCTGCAGTCGCTAATCAAGGCAAAGCCAAGCAACAACAACAACAAGTCTGGCGCGGCCAGCGGGGAGAAGAGGAGCAGCACACCTTTGTTCTCTTCTTCATCTAAAAAGAACAAGACGTCAGCGTCAGCGGACAAGAACAGCGACAAGAAGAACAAGACGGCGCCCTGGAACAAGCGCCCGCCACCCGGCGCCGCCGACGCCGAACTCGACGACGCTGAGCGCGAGCGCATCCGCCGCAACATGACTGCCAAGGCCCGCCGCTATGCACAAATGCAGCGTGGTGACTACATCCCGCGCGAGGGCGAGGTGGCGTCGCTCGTCGACTTTGACCGGAAATGGGCGGAGAAGCGCAGGGGCGGGGCAGGAAGTGATAGTGGCAGCGAGAGCGACGACAGTCGGAGCAATGACGGTAGTGGAAGTGACGACGACCCTCGCAACACCGAAATGGTCGAGTACGTCGACGAGTTTGGCCGCACACGCACCGTCTCCAAGGCCCGCCGCGAGCGCGACCTGCGCCGCCAAGAACGCGCCGACCGCGCTGCGCAAGACCTAGCCGACATGCGCGCGCGACCGGAGCCGCCGCCGGACGAGTCACGTCTCATCTTTGGTGACGTGATCCAGACCGAGGCAATCGAGGCAGCGGTCGACCGGCCGGCCCCGTGGAAAGGAAGTGGAGAGGGCGAGGACGGCGATGAAGTGGCCCCCACACACTACCGGGCGCAGGACGACGTGCGCACGCGGGGCGCTGCCTTTTACGCCTTCGCAACGGACGACGAGAAGAAGCGCACAGAGCAGATGCAGGCGCTGGCCGACGAGCGAGCCAGGACGGAGACGGCACGGGCAGAGCGGAGCGCCCAGCTAGATGCGCGGAAGCAAGAGATGGCGGCACGGCGGGCAGCGCTGGCGGAGCGGAAAGCCAAGAAGCAGGCAGACAGTTTCTTGGACGGGCTGGGCCTGGATCTGTTTGCGGGCGGCAACGACAATCACGACGATGACAAGAAAGTATGACTATGGGAGGAGGCCGAGCAAGCAAAATGATTTACGATAATATATAGACACACGCAATGATACCAGACACATTTTTACAACAACAAAAAGCGTTTTAGAATCAAGACAAATGATGATGAATTTTCTACCCAAAAAGATGGAAAGGTGAAAAACGTGCAGGGCCGCTTCGTTTCGTGGACAACGGGGCCCAGCTCGCGCGAACGCTGGTATTGTACATATATACAAAGAATGTGCAAGAGAAGAAGCATAAAGAAGAAGAGGGAAGAAAAAAAAAAGGGTAAACAAGAAGAGGGAGAAAAAGAAGAAGAAGAAGGTTGGTAAGAAAAAGAAGAAAAGCGCTTATGCGTCTATGGCTTCTAAGTGGCATTTGGCTCTCCATAATGAAACGAAAGAAGAAGAGGTAGAGGGTTAAAAGAGAAATAAAAAGAAGGAGAGGATACCCTTACTGCACAGTCCGCTCGATCAGGTCGCGGTACATGGCCTTGACGTCCTGCACGTCGGCCCGCAGCTCCTCGACCAGCTCGCTCTTCTCGCCCAGCAGCTCCAGGGTCGTGTCGTAGCGCGCCTGCAGGTCGCCCACCTGCGTCTCCAGCTCGGCCACGCGCGCGACCGCCGCGCGCCCCGACTCCGTGTCCTTGATCAGTTGCAGCACCTCGGTGCGCGCCTCGTTGCGCTGCTTGGAGATGCGCGCCAGCTCCTCGCGCGCCGCCACCTTTTCGCTTTCCAGGCGGCGGATGGCCGCGCTCATGCGCTCGACGAGCTGCACCGAGGGCCCCGCGGCCACCGTCGACACCGATACCATGTCCTGCATCAGCGCCTGCTGCGGCGACGCCGAGCGCTCCATGCCGTCGAGCGGGTCGTCGTGGTCGACCGTGGGTGTCGTGCTGTTGGCCGTCGTCGTGCCGCCGCCTCCCGAGTTTGAGTTGACGAGGGAGGCGTGGCGTTGTGGGTAGGCCTGCTGCTGCTGCTGCTGCTGCTGCTGCTGGGCGGAGGACGGGTTTTGGTACGACGACGACGTCAGAGACCCGGTGCCGCCCGTTTCGGTCGTGGGGCTGAAGACTAGCGGCAGGCCGCCGCTGTTGCTGCCGCCGCCCAGCAGGCTCGACAGCGGCCGGTTGCCGGGCGGCTGGCCCGAGGGCCGACGTAGAGAGAAGCGTTCGGTCGGATCGTCTTGGCTCGAGGGCGCCGAAGCCTTGCGCAGCTTGTTTGACAGGCCCTGGAAGCCCAGGAGCTCGGAGCTCCAGGTCCGCGAGGGGTTAGGGAGCAGCGGCGTCTCGGGCCGGCTGTTGCTGCCGCGAAGTTGTTGCGGGACGGGCGACAAAGGCAGGCCCTGGATGTTGGGTAGGCTCTCGAGCCAGTTGCCGCGGTCGTTGGCGTCACCACGGCGGTCGCGCTCGCCGCCGTGGTGCTTGTCTTCCTTCCAGGCGGCCTTTTGCTGGACGGCCTCGTCGAGTTCTGTCTTGAGCTGGTCCCGTGCAGCCTCGGCTTCTTCCGCACGCTTCTTCAGGGCTTCGATCTGGGCCTCAAACGCCCCGGCGTCTTCCTGGGCCTTGGGCAGCTTGAAGCGGGCCTCCTCCAAGTCTTCTTCGTTACGCTTTGCACGGAGGGCCTATTATCGTTAGTATTTTTAATGCTTCTTTTAGTAGTCCAGGGTACCATGGGTACTTACAGCTTCGCGGGCCTTCTTGCGCATGTCCGACTCCCGCTGGAGCGCCTCGTCACGCTCCTTTTCGAGGTTGGACACACGTGCGAGCAGCGTCGTCTCGATGCCCTGCCAATTGTCGCTCGCAATGGAGTACTGTGACTGCAACGTCTCGACCTGGCGCATCAGCTTGGCGTGCGAGTCGCCAATGGCGCCCGAGGACACCTCCTCGGCACGGCCGCGCATCGCCTCCAGCTTGCTCTCCATGATTTGCACCTCCGCCTGCAGCTCCAGCTCGACCACGCGCGTGCGCTCGGCTGCCTTCTCGGCCTTCTCCTGCCACTCCTTGATTTGAGCCTTGGCGCGGTCGGCCGCAAGCGACTTTTCAAGCTGGGCCGTGGCCAGCTGCTCCTCGAGCTCCTTGGCGCGCTGGCGCTCCTTTTCGAGGGCCGCGTCGTTGATCTTGACCTTCATCGCCTCGGCGTGCTCGTTGGCGGCCTTGACTTGCTGCTTGAGGTCCGCAATGGTGGCGTTCTTGGACACCGCGTCGGACCGGAGACCCTCGAGCTCCTTCTGCACTTGACTGAGACGCTTGTGGGACTCGTCCTGGGCGCTCTCGAGCTCGGTCGCCCGCCGCGCCCGCACCCGCAGCGTCTGCAGCTCGCCCTCGGCCTTGGTCCGCGCCGTCTTGAACTCGGCAATCTCCTTCTCGTCGTCGCTGATCTTGACGCGCAGCTTTTTTAGGATGGAACGGTGCTTCTCTTCCATGACGCTCAGGTTCTTGCCCTCCAGCATGATTTGGGCAATCTTCTGGTCCTTCTCAGCCACCTTCTTCTCGAGGCTGCCGGATGCCGCTGCCTCCGACGTCTTCTTGGCGGCCTCGGCGGCCTCGCGGGCTAGGTACTGCACTTTCGCCTGCAGCGCCTCCGTCTTTTCGGTGTGGTGGTGGATCTCTTCTTGGTGCTGGCGCCGCTCTTCCAGCAGCTCGGCCTCGAGCTGCTTGATACGCGACTCGCGGACTTCGTCGAGTGCGGCGGCGTTGGCCGCCGTCGGTTGTGATGCCGGCACAGCATCGTCTGTCGCTGTCGTTGCGTCGTTGGTGGTCGTGGTCGTGGTCGTGGTCGTCGGTTCCGGTGTGGATGCCGTCGCAGCTACGCTTTCACTTGGTGTTGCTGTCGCAGTCTCCTTCGCCACAGTTGTGCTCGATTCTGCAGCTGGCTCGCTCGCGTCTGTTGCCGGCTTCTCGCCGTTTGTCGCTGATGCCTGTGCTGTTGAATCGTCTTTTGTATCGGCGGTCGATTCGAACGATGGCCGTTTGCTACCGTCGGTGGATTTCCGCGCCGCTGCCGTCTCGCTCGTTGCGGGCACGTCCTTGGAACCGCTCGCGGCACTATCAATTGATGCTCGGCTTGGGACATCGAGGCTCTGTCGTGGGCTGGTCGCTGCCGAGGCGGATGCTGCAGAGCTCCCGAGGCTCGGTGAAGGTGCGCCACTCTTTGCGGCCACTGCTCGTGCCAGTCGTTCTTGGAGGCGGTCGTTTGCGCGATTCGAGGAGCCTGATCGTGGTGTGTCTAGGGAAAGATGTTAGCAGTTGATGCCGAGAGAGAGACAGCGAGAGCAATAAAACGAAGAAGGAACGGGGGATGGCGCACTCGTTTTTGCTGGCTGGTTGGCTGCCGCAGGTTTTGCTGGCGATTTCTGTTCTTGCTGCTTTGCCGCGTCGTCCGCCTCGGACAGAATGGTGTCGAGGCGGGCTTCAACGCCAGCTACCGCCTGGGACAGCAGCGAGCCCCATCGCGTGCCGCCCTTGGCAGATGAGGACGATGCCATCGCTCAGACGGGCGCGCCGTTGCAGGTGATGGCTAGCTGGTGGTGGAGTCCTCCTCCTGGCCTCACTGTGCCGTTGCAATGCACCTCGAGTGTTGGGTCACGGTGAAGGAGCGTCGTCAGGGGTTCGTCTGTCGGTGCTTGCCGGCAGATGGCGAGTGCATTGGTCGCGAGGGGGCGGGCAGTTGTCGGGACCTCGAGTATGGTGCAATCGGTGCAATCGTGTCGAGCAGCTCTTCTGGCAAGGCAGACGGAGCTATGAGAGCCCCCTATTCCCAAGATGTGAGATGCTTAACTCGTCGTCGATGACCGTGTCGTTTGTCGGTTTGAACGTGGCCTCTTTTCGTCGTTTGGTCCGCTAGGCTGGAGACAGATTCGCAATGGGGACGTCGAGGACAATAAAAATGGCGTTGGACCCCAGATATCGGGAGACGTTGCGATTACGAGTCCCTGGGGGCATGGGGGTTCCAATTCGTCGCTACCAGGGGCGTGCGTGCGTCGTAGGGCGTCGTGTTGGTGGTGTCGTGTCGGCGCTCTGCAGCAATACGAAAATAAGACCAAACAAGACGCTGGCTCGCTGGACGGTTGGCGCCTGCCTTTCGTGCCCAGGCTGACGCTGCGGGTCCACTCTCTGCGCGTTTGACAGACTCGTAGCGGGTTGCTCTTGCCTGCGACCAGGTTCAGATGCCCCAAAGCGCACATAATAAAAGCGGGGCCTCGACAAGGCACAACTGGAACCTGCACAGACGAGACGAGACCCGGACACAGTAAGCCAGTGGCCGCGTTTTCGCACTGTAGGCCGAAAAGAGGCTAGTGCCGAGGCACACTGTGAGCCCCGAAAGCCAGTCGCAGCCCCGTTGTCTCACAGAGCTCCTCGAGCTCCATGCCAGTGGAATGTGGAGGAAGGAACGACCAGCTCGCCCTTTCGCTCTTTGCGTCGTCTCGGTCGTTTCGATTGTTGCCGTCTAGAGCGGCCCAATACACTGACGAGACCCCAGAAGCCCCGAACGGCCCCAGAGAGAATCCCAAAACGGGCACTACAGCCGTAGACTGGCGCAGACAATAGCAGGCGATGGTCCTCTAGAGCCGCCTAGAGCCATGAGCGTCGGGCCGGATAGGTCGGGGCGAGGCCAAGCGTCCCCAATCCAGCGGCACGCGCAAAGGACCGCTTCCTGTGCTGCATTGTGCTGGCGTCAGTCAGCGCCGAGCAAATGCAGTGCCTGTGATTGACGATACTGCAAGGCGATAAGTTGTGTTTGTGTGCTGTGGATTTGTAAAATAGAAGCCAATCGTTTATGTGCGAAAGACCGAAAAAAATGGGAAGGTCCATGAAGCTTGTATCTGTGCAGCCCCCGCCCACCGTTCTCCTCCTTCGTTGCTTCCCTGTCCGGTATTTTCCTTCTCTGGCTTTTCTTTTTTTTCTCGGATTCCTGTTCAGCTCTTGCCCCAAGCTACTGATATTTCTTCTCCTTCCCTTTGTTACTATCCACTGTCTCGACTTCGTTTGTTCTTTCCCAGACCGCCGGGAGCTCTCCATCACGACTCGAAACGGCAAGTGCGTCGTCACCGTTCCTTCCCCCGCGCCGTCTCATCCTTTGAAGTCGGAGCACGCTCACCGGTCCTTCCCTCCTGTCCCTTACGTTTTGCGGTCTTTTTTTCTTTTTCTCCTGCTGGTGAGTGACGAAAAACATATGTGTACTCGGATATGCGGCCAAGCGCAAGCCGGACGCAGCTTCCCATGGAGTCTATATTCCGCTCTTTCCCTTTTTCTTTCCGTTCCGTCCTAGGTCGCCGCAGCTGTCAGGAGCTTGACCTGCCACCCCTAGCTCTGGTTGCTATTACCGCACGCTTGGGCCGTGATTGGGGCCAGCGCCACATTTTTCACAAGCTGAGGGCCAGGCCTTTTCCTCGACTTCCCTCTCCTCCTCTCTACGTGTCATCCCTTTCCAGCTTTTGCCACCACAAGCCATTGCGTACATTCAACGTCACCTCTACTTGTCCAAAGCATCCAGACCACCGATACCTCATTTCTTTATTTTTTCTATCATTTTTGGTTATCTCTGCTTGGGCGCGCTGCCTTTGAGGGCGCACATCTTTGCTTACACTCCTCCGGCATAGCTCCGATCCTGCAGCCACCAGCCGTCCTCCACACAATGGGCTCCTTTTTGCAGATCCCGTACCGGGAATCCCGACACGGCATCTGGGGCGAGCAGACATCGACGCTCAACTGGTGTGAAGAGGTGCGTTTTTGAACTTTCCCTGTTTTCCCCCCATGTGCCGCCTTCCGTCCGATTGATCTTGCGGGAACGTCGTATTGCCTTTGATCTCGTATCTGCATCTTGTCGTATCGGCCGCATCCCGGTCGGTCTAGGTCTTGGCAACGGCTCGTCCCCCTGTAAAGGCCCCGGTGTAGTACGGGGTAATACTCTGTACGACGGGACGACGTCGACCGGCCGAAATCCAATGGACCTTGTCTAACACGTGTTTACAGGACTACAATATCACGTATTACTGCGCCGAGTTCGTGAACAGCATAACCAACCTCATGTTCATATGGCTGGGCATCCGGGGCATTCGCGACTGCATCCGCTTCCGGCACCGGCCCGTCTTTGTGATCGCCTGCATCGGCTACATTGTCGTCGGCCTGGGCTCCATAGCATTCCACACGACTCTGAAATGTGTGTCCCCTCCCCGTCGTTTACGTTTGCGAAATCGTATCTTTTCCCTAACCCACCAGACTCCATGCAACTCGCCGACGAGCTGCCCATGATCTACGCCACGTGCATCATCGGTCACGCGACGTTCTCGTACGGCAAGTCGCCTGCCGTCTCCAAACTGATTGGCCTCGGCCTGTTCGGCCTCGGCCTGCTCATCACCGTGGTCTACCACGTCACCAAGGAGCCTGTGTTCCACCAGGTCTCGTTTGCCGGCCTGACGATCGCCGTCGTGTTCCGCAGCATGTACGACATGGAGAATCAGCTGCGCCCGGCCCTGAAGATCCGGAGTCCCGAGCGCGCGAGCGCCATCATGCTGCAGATGTGGAAGATGTGCCTCTCGGGCATCGGCCTTTTTTTGGTCGGCTTCTTCATCTGGAACATGGACAACGTCTTTTGCATTTACCTGCGCTCGTGGCGTGACATCCTGCTGCTGCCGTGGGCTGTCGTGCTCGAGGGCCATGCCTGGTGGCATATTTTTACTGGACTTGGTATGTTTTCGTCTCCCTCTCTGTCTACCATCTCACTGTCTCTGACAATTTCCGCTAACATGATACCATAGGCTGTACGTGAACTTACAATATCCCGCAACAAAAAACGATCCCGCTCTGTTTGGTATTCCCCATGCCCTCTCCATGTTGATATTTACTGACTGCTTTACAGCCTACTATTTCATCATGTGGCGCATGTGGCTGCACACGTGTCTTGACGGCAAGGAGGGCGAGTTCGCCCTGCAGTGGAAGTCGGCTCTGACGTCAATTCCCCGGGTCGTGCCCGTGTCCGACATTGAGAGCGCCAGTGGCTCGTTCAAGGGGCGCCTCGATTAAATCCATGCGAACAGAATACGATAGACGACAGACGATAAACAACGAACAGCAAATACGGCGTATATCCATATCCATCCTTATGACAGACTTTTCTCTGTATCTTTTTTGTTTTGGCGACCGTTGTCTACCTTGGTCCTTTCTGACAGCTCCGGCGTTCTTTTCGGGTATTCTTTTTTGGATAGGAGTTTTGTTTGGAGAGCCACAACTATAGAGAATAGACAGGGTTGTTTGGGTGCAGCTTGTTTGTTACATGAAATAAGAACTGAAAAATAAAATAAAAATATCAAGTTCAAACGAGGCTGTGAGGGGGGCAAGAGAGTCAGCTTATTTTTGCCGTCGTCTACCACGATGCCCTGTGTGACACTCGCCAGTGAGATGAGTCGCATGAGTCACATGAGCTGCATCCCATGTAAGATATATAACGGCATTGTCTAGAACATGAGCAAGAAGTATATCTCGTGTCGTCAACTTCAACTGGAAGACCGTGTCTCTCATCTACGTCTGGGTGAGATAAAGACTGGCACTGTGGCGGACTCGGCTTACTTCGTTGGTTAGACAGACGGTGATGAAAAAAAGACGACGAGATGATTGACTTTGATATCAAGACAACCACAGAGACTGCCGATTACATTTCGACGTATGTTTGTTCAAGGTCGGCCGTTCCTGCTCTGCTCGTCTGCCGTGTGTTTGGCGTTGTATTACTCGCTGTGCGTTGGCCGCACTGTACGGACGCCAAGCCAATAATGAGCCCAGGCGAACCACGTTTGACGGGATTTGGTGGGGTGGTGTGGTCGGCGTTAAATTCTGCTGACTGTTCAGGGCAGGCACCAGAGGCACCAGAACATGTTGGCGGGGGGGAATCTGCGAAGCTCTCCCGCAATAGCTTCAAAAAAGGGGACCCTGAAAGAGTTGTTACTTTCAACCCCCGTGCTCGACCTTCATGCTCATTCTCTGACCTTCCGTTCCTGCACACTGCTCACTCTCTCGTCCATTCAATTCGATCCTCCTCTCCTTTTCTTTAACGCCGCCAACATGTCGCTGTCCAACGAGGCCCTGCAAAAGGTTTGACCCCAGGCTTCTGTGCACGAGAGAGAGAGGAACAGCTTCACTCCCGGAACTACAGCTAACTTGTCTTCTCCTCCCTCCCTCCCAACAGCTCGTCCGTGAGATCGAGACTCAGGCCGTCCAGGCCCAGCAGCAGATCACCATTGCGCGGTCGCAGGTCGCCGGCAAGCAGCGCGAGATGCGCCTGGCGCAGCTGACATTGAAAGAAATGGAGTCGCTGCCGACCGACACGGCCGTCTACGAGGGCGTCGGCAAGATGTTTGTCGCGGAGCCCGTGCCGTCGCTCAACGACAAGCTGGGCAAGCAGATCAAGACGCTCGAGACGGACGTCGAGGGCCTGGGCAAGCGGCTACACTACCTCGAGACGACGGCCAAGAACAGCCAGGAGCACATTACGCAGATCCTGCGCCGGGGCGGGGAGTCTGCATAAGGTGGCCCAGAACGATGGGAGAGATTAAAGAGGCAAGCCGAGAGGGAACGACGACGAGAAAAAGAAAACATGGCCGCGGCCATACTATCGTCCCTTGCTCGGCACAACGACAGAGCACGCGCTTCGAGACGAGAAACGACCCGGCCTACCTACATCCCCCGACCTGCACCTCCAGCGTCGACCTCCGAAGGCGAAACCCTGATCTAAATATGCAATACGACCGCCTCACCACTCCTACGGTGGCCAAGAACGATCATCTGGGCACACGGGCCAACAGTGCACGCCCTAGCTCGCAAGGCCCGATCCGGAAGAACAGCCGGAGCTGGTCAGAGCGGCTGGGTACGAGCGCCCATGATGGGGGAGAAAGGACAAAAGGATTAGAGCAAAAGGGATGCGGAACGACGGATAGCGGATGCCAAGACGAGCCTCATCCTGTGAAGCTCACGAGGGACAAGCGCAGGGTACTCCGTACATGTACAGCATAAAGAGCCGAGCAGGGGCAGAGGCCGGTGTTACTAAGATGCATAGACATGGCCCTAGCCCACGACGTTCAACGTGTGACATGCGTGCTCAATTTTACGATATTCAAAGTGGACGAAGCATATGACAAGAGGCCAGAGGGGCAGTGTCTGCCATTTGCCCTTTTGACCTTTCGACCTTTTACCTTTTTGTTGGTTTGACAAGGTGCGGTGAAACAGAAAGGATTCGCTCGGTTTCTTGCCTGGACTGCCGTCGGGACGCGTGCTGTCCGCAGCGGCAATGTAAACGGTGCACTCTCTCTGATTTTGAAACGTGAACATGGTCAACAGGGAGTGGCAGGATGAGGCCGGCCTTGAAGAGGCCAGGCGGTCGGGGAGAAGACCGGAGAGATGAAGACGTAATTACGGCCAGGTATATTCGCAAGGAGAGTACGCTATATTGTTGAAGAAATCAACAAACAAAGAAGAAGAGAAGAAAAGAAAAGAACTCGCAATAAAAAAAACGTGCCGAAAATGCACATAACATGGGACGACAAGGCAAAACATCTTAAAAATAGATAAAAATAAAATAAAGAGTGCTCACACTCACCGCAGGTCTTGCTTGCGGCCTGCCGCAACGTGCCAACTGGAAGATATCAGCCGCAGCCCCCCATCAGCCCTACCGCTGTTGCCCCTCCTGTCCACTCCTGCCCCTTCCCTTTCAGGTGGCCCCGGCGCGTTTCGAAACACGCACTTGCGAACGGTATCGCAATTTCCCACAACACGGGCGCTGGGGCTGGGCATCACGAATCACGATCGGGCTCTTCGGCGTCCACTTTAATCACAAGTACACATGGGACCTGGTCGTGGTATGATCCCAAACTCAGATGGCTGGCCCTGGCTAACAACTTGCTTCGGCGGTCCCGCCCCGTCCGTCGCGATCCTTTCGTCTGTTCGTCGTTCGTTGTTCGTTGTTCGTTGTTCGTTGTTGAGGCTCTCGTCGTTGCGTGCGACTTTTTCGATTTGCTCGGTTAACCTTCTGCAGACAATCCCTGTTTTTCTTCTTTTTTCTTCTTTTCTCTCGTGAACGCCCCCGGTCTCTGCCCAACCACAGCCGTCCCCTTGCTTCCTCTTCCTCTTCCACCTTGTGGTCTGTTTCTGTTTCCGTTTCCATTCGCAGTAAGATAACTATTTGTACTCCGTAAGATGCTGCGCTTGAACGCCCCTCCAAAGACCCCTCCATTATGTCGCCGCATCCTTGCAGGCGTCTGCAGTAGCAAATAGAAGAAAATACTTTAAAATGCCCAATAACGTCCAGAGAAAGCCCAGGCCCGGTCCTGTTGTATTATTGCTTACGCTCCCCCCACTTGGGCTGCAGCAATATGCACCCGCAACCATGTTTGGTTTCTTTCTGTTGTGTTTTCCTTCTTTTTTTCCCTTTTTCCTCTTCTTCTTTTTCTAGACCAACCACAACAACCGGACTGCCCGTCGGCCCAAGCCTACTTCCAACCTCCCTCTTCCTTCGTCGTCTTTCTCCCCTCCACCCCACCATCACATCACGCCCCAAAGCCGACGCAAGCGAAGAGCCGCCCCTCCTCTCCCCTCCACTTCACTTGGCCCCTCGTGTCTTATTGTTGACTTTCCTTTGCTGCTGCTAGTGCTGCTGTGCTGCTGCTGTCGCCAGAAGCAAAGGCACCTGCCGACTGGACCTGACCTTGTGGGCAGTGGCCGAGCCAACTCCAACTGGACCCTGTCGTGTGGTGTGGTCACCCGTCCCCCCTCCTTCGTGCGTCGCCCTCTCACCTGTCCGTCGTGTCTGGCCCAGTCCAGTCAGTTGCTGCTTTCTGCCTTTGAGCAGGCCTGGCCAAGCCAAGCCGAAGCCGTTCGTATGCAGGTCATCTCTCCTCTTCGCCGCCTGCGTTTGCCGTTCGTCTGTCATCATCGGCCACGAACAAAGTAGCATGTTACTCTGTAGAGTCTTATTTTTGCCATCCGGCTTCTGGATTTCCATTTCTGTGCAGCAGGAGGTGCAGATCGTACCCGTCCAGCAGACCAGCCCGCCAGCATGGCAAGCAGCCTTCTTCCATCACCTGTTGGAGAAAGACTCGGAGGGCGGCCCCCATCTGCCTGCGCCTCTGCGCCTGTCCCGCACCCTCGCTCCTCGATGCCCTTCCTTCACATCATCCTGCTGTCTGTTCAGCTCTGTCGCACACACTCTGGCACAACCCGCATAATCCCAGAAGGGGGTCGTATGTCGCATCTTGCCGTCCGCCGAAAACGCTGCTGTTAGTCGGGTACCAAGATATGTCTCCGTCCCTGCCCTTCGTGCCCTTTTTTGCTGCTCTTTCCGCTCGCGCATCCTTCCATGCCACGACCAGGAGTGCGATCCTTCCGCCAAGGCCTGCTTGACCTTCGTGTCCCGCCTTAACAGAAGCGACCCAACACTCGCTGTCTGTCTCCTTCCCTCTTGCTCGCCCTCCCTGCCTCTCTGCCTCCCTGCATTTCCGCATTTTGCGCTGCCTCCCTCGCACCTCCCCTCCCAGCTGCCATTTGTGCCTCGTAAAGGCCGTGCTGGCAGTCGTAGCAATAGTCCGTTCGCTGTAAGATGCGCCTTCCTCTTCTATTCGGGTTCTGATACGCTCTTTCCCTCTTTCCCTCTTTCCCTCTAACCAAGCCTTGCCGGGTGGTACATGCATGCGCCATACTTCGTACTGTCTGCACTTTCCCTCTTTGTACATCCCTCTCGTATGCACCTTCTCCCACTCTCCCACACACCCCCCCGTTTCCACTTTCCGCGCTTCCACTTCTCACGCTGCTGCACCTCCTGCCCTATGTACTGCGTCCTTGCTGCAAAGCCTCCGATCGTGCTTGCCTGCTCGACGATAATAAATGGGGCAGTTGCGCCGCATCCACCCCGCCTCCCAGCCTTTCCTTCCCTCTTCTGGCCCCCCCTCTCGTCCCCCTCGTCCCCTCCTCCTGCTCTTTCCCCCTTCCCCCTCCCCAGTTACGAGAGCCCCCTTCATGTCGTAGCGTGTGTCAAATTTTGCCTACATCCTGACATTTGATTCTTATTATTTTTTTCTCTTCTTCTTTTCTTTTTTCCGCTCCTGACATCGTCTGTTCTTTTTCTTCCTTTTTCACTCTCCCCCGCCTCCCACTTTATTTACCATCGCGCTTTTATGTTTAGTTTTGTTTACGTTCGCCCCTCTTTTCCAGTTATTAACTATTAAGAGGACCCCTCTTTCTTCCCTCTCTCCTATCGGCCTATCACCCTCTCTGACAAACCGATTAAAGCGTAGCACGCGCTCTCCTTGTTACGTCCCTTTCTGTTTTTTGTCTGTTTGTTTACAAAAGAGGGCAGGAGGACACCTCACCGAAACATATCCCTATCGCTTTGGTCGACCGCTCCCCCTTTCCATTTCGCCCACCATGAGCAGATATCGCGATTACGACGACGAAGACGAGATTGACGTGCGGGTCTACCGGCGCAACAAGGAGGCGTCTCCGCCGCCACCCCGCGTTGTCGCTCGCCCGCCGCCGCCGGCCGTCCGCGGCTACTATGCCACCGGCCCTGCCTTTCTCGCGGCCGAGCGCACCGTGGCCACCCGCCCGCGCTCCCGGTCCCGCGAGCGCCGGTCCAGCCCGCCGCCCGTGATCATCAACAACTACAACACCCAGCACTCGGACGACGACGACGACTCGGGTCACCACGGCCACGGCGGCCAGATGGTGCCCCGCCGCCAAGGCCGCTCGCACTCGCGCGCCCCCTCGAGCGACTTTATGACGCGCGAAGAGTACGAGCTCGAAAAGGCACGCCGCGAGCTGCACGATCTCAAGCTGCGCCAGGCGCAAGCCAACGAGGAGCTCGAGCTGCACGTCCGCCGCAACGACCGCGAAGAGTGGGAGCTGCAGCAGGCACGCCACGAGATTCAGCAGTTCCGCGCCGAGGAGCACGACCGCGAGCGCAAAATCCGCCAGCAGGAGGAGGCCGACATGGCGCGGGCCAAGCGCGAGCTCGACGTCATCAAGGCGAACCAGGACAAGGAGCGCTCGGATCGTCTGCGTGAGAAGGAATACAAGAGCCAGGCCGAACTGGAGCGGGCCAAGCGGGAGCTCGAGGACATTCGGCGGCGCGAGGACCGCGAGCTCGAGGAGAAGCGCATCAAGAAGGACCTGGAGCTGAAGGCGCTGGAGGCGCAGAAGAAGGCGCAAGACGAGAAGGACCGACGCGAAAAGATGGAGAAGGAGGCGATTGAGCGTTACAAGGTCAAGGAGGCCGAGCGCGTTGCCAAGGAAAAGGCCGAGCGGGAGGAGAACGAGCGCGAGTACAAGCGGCGCCTGCAGGAGGATCTGCTGCGGTCGGGCGTCGACGAGAAGGACATCAAGGCCATTCTCGACAAGAAGTCGGTCAAGCCGGAGAAGAAGGACGAGAAGAAGCAGCGCACCGACATCAACATTGAGATTGGCGGGCCCGTGCCCGTGCCGCAGCGGCCGACGTACACGCGCATGGCGCGGCGCCACCTGTCCATCGAGACGCTCAACTACTACCATATCGACTTTGATTACGATCAGGTACGTCACACTCGCGCGTGAACGTTGGCAAACAGAAGGAGGGAGACAAAGACTAACAAGACAATAGGATCCCGAGTACGTCCTTGTCAAGCGCTGGGTCCCCGAGGACGAGCGCCAGTACTGGTGGCAGCACACCAAGACGATCCGCGAGAACCGCAAGGTCGTGCTCAAGATCGAAGACGGCGGCAGTCGGCACCACCACCACCACCTGGAGCCCGAGTTCGAGTGGGTGCGCAAGAAGGAGCGCAGACGCAGCCGCAGCAAGTCGCCTGGTCTGCTGATGTACCTCGCCGGCGCCAAGTAAAGGGAGGTCGATGTCTCTTTTCGTTGACCTTGGTTCTTTCTTGCGGCTTCTTTACGCCTCTTTACGTTTTTACGTCGTGCTTCTTCTTTATTTTTATTTATTCCTCTCTTCCTTTTTTGAATATGGAAACTTTTTGGAAGGGGGAAATTGGATCTACATGGGAATGTCTTCATCGTCTTTTTTTGGTTATGCAACTTTCTGGTGGACGTTGAAGAGCGTAACGGGGAGACAAGAAGCGGGCAAATTGGAAAGAAGAAAAGACAAGGACACTTCTTTCTACCCCGTCGATTTTACATGTCTTTTATCATATTTTTGGTATCTATTATATCCCAACTTTTCCTATCATCCCGGTTTCGTGCTATTTACATGGAGTAAAGTTGTTTCTTTTTTGGCCATCCCCATTTATGCTCCCTGTTCCTTGACGCCGTTTTAAGTAAGTGGTAAGAAAGAGCGAAAGCACCGTCAGAACGCAAACCCCAACACAAGGCAACAGACAAGAAAAGACAAAAGACCACGTCGAGAGTCGTTTTTTACAGAATAAAAAGAAAGGAAGGGAGATCATCAAAGATGAAGGTGCGCAGATGACTAGCATTTAACCCCCGTCATAACGCGTCCTTCTCGCTGGCCCCGTTGGCCTCTGCTGCTGCCGCCCACCGGGTCTCGGCCCGCCGGATCAGCTCCTCGTACACCGTCCACGCCAGTGCCGAACTCATCGCTTTCCGGCTCATGCGCAGCGCTAGCCCGTTCCACATGGACCGCACGCCCTCCTCGGCCAACATCCGCCGCACCGCGTGCAGCATGTTGCGGTACCGCTTTGGCTGCAGCTGGATGCGCGTCTTGACTACGTCAAAGGGGTTCGACACGGCCGAGCACGTCGCCGCCGCCAGAATGCCCGACGAGAAATTGATGGCCGCCGCGCGCGACACGCCCATGTTCTCTACGACTGTTGTCTTATCGGCCCTGTCACGCCTTGCTGCTAAGCCGTTGAGCCGCCGCTTGATCTGCTCGTACATGAGCACGTACAACCCCGCATACGGCGCGTCGCGGATGGCCGTCGCGCCAAAGCCCGAAAAGAAGCCGCGCAGGCCCTCTTTGCGCACAATATCGGTCGCGGCCTCGGCCAGCGACCGGTAGTTGTACATGCTGCTCTCGTAGCGCACCTTGATGATGGTCAGCGGCATCAGCACGAAGCCAGCCGAAGCGCGCGCAACGGCGCCCGCCAGCATGTTGCCCGTGTTGGACAGCTTGACGAGTCCACTGCTGCCGCTGCCACTCGAGGAAGAAGAAGAAGAAGAAGAAGAAGAAGAGGCGGCGAGAATCGGCACCTTGGCGGCGCTGGAACGGATGGCATTGAGACCGGCAAAGTAGAGGGCCGAACCGAAACCGGTGCGCAGCGCCGACGGTACGGTGCCGCGGTACAAGCTGGCGACAAAGCTGCGGGGTCGTGGTGCGGTGGCGGTAGCGGCCGAAGAGGCACTGCCGCCTGCTGGTGCGGCCGCGGCCGATGCGGCTGCGGCTGCGGCTGCCGATGCTGATTCCTGGGCCGCGCTGCGCAGGTCCGCGAGGACACGGCGCAGGCTATGGTGACCAGACTGCTGGACGCGGGTTTTGAGCAGGTCAATGGGCTGGAGCAGCACGGCGGACAAAACGCCGGAGCCTAGACCGGCGAGGAGATGGAGGGCTAAAGAAGTCGTTAGCAGGGCAGCTCATACATGGCAGCAAGGATGGCACATACTGGTCTTGGACGGCGCTTTGGACGAGCCATTGGACATGTCGCCGGCTTGGGGGATACCCGGGCTAGGTTTGGGGATAAGGAGATGAAAGAGGGACTGGTGATGAAAGAGGTGAGAAGTGAAGCGAGAGAGACAAAGAAGCTATGAGCAAAGCTCGAGCACAGCTGAGGAACCCCGTCGATGGGAGAACGGCGTCAGTCTATGAAGGGCGCCCATTGGCGGGAGACGGTCGCAAAGGTGCCAGGCCCTGTATGCAAATCGGATGGCACGCCAAAAAGACAGACAGGAAAATAAGACGTCGGAATTGTCCGGTGAGATTGTGTTCTGAGCATGAGCAGCGCGCGCGGTTGTCGAGGCAAGGGCGGGACGCGGCGGGAAGAATTAAAGAATGACGATTCGTTGCGTATAATTCTCGAAATGCGCCTAATACAGCGGGCAAGTTCCCGCCAAGTTATAATTGTGGATAATTTTTCGTTTGTCGTGAGGTCAGCGGTCAGGTGCCGCACCAATGGCTGCGCTGGATTGACACCCAACCCTTCCCCGGCGGACGGTCCAAAAGATCGCCCGCGCACAGTAAGGAGCCTCAAAGCCTTACTCCGAAGTTTGGGTCACTTTAGCCCGCGCCTATCCGGCCAGTCCCGGGGTTGGCTTACTTTAGTGAATACACGAAAAGACGCATCAGGCAATTATACGAGAACGAAAGTGTGAATGGTGGTATGAAAGGTATCTTATTTGATGAACAGAAGGCAGGAAAGCCGTACATACGAAAAAAGTGAAACCATGAAAGAGAAAAAGATTGAATAAGGAATAGTATAAGCAAATATGAAATAGTAATGCATAAAAAAGAAATGGAAAAGACAAGACTCTTTTCCCCTTGGGAATCATTTCCAGAAAAAAAAAACGTAGAAAAAAAACGATCAAAGCAATAAATAAACGCCAAATTCACTGATATATCCCCGCCGCCGATTTGATGTGCTCATGAAGAGCAGATTCCAAAATAAATAGAAATCCCCAGAATCTCTTTTCCCCATCCCATTGGCCCGTCTCTCAAAACGACATCACCACTCGATGAGAGCGAACCTATACTTTCTCCGAGTGTCCGTCGTTCAAGAGAAGCTCCAGCACAATCTGCATGCCGCCCGCCTCCGGGTGCGTCATGCCGATTTTGACCGTGCCCTTGGAGTTCTGGCCCGTGCCTGGCGTGCTTGTCGGGCCGCCGGCCGTGGTATTGTTGGCCGGCGTCGTCGCCGTCGCCGATGCATTGTCGCCGCCTGTGGGGCCTCTAAACCCGTAGTCGAGACACCGCACGTCGTTACCCGCAATGATCTGCCGCAGCCGCCCGTTCTCGGCGTTGCGCACCTCGACGTAATCCTCGTTGAACAGCAGCAAGTACTGCCCAAACATGGTCGCCGCGCGCGCCTTCTTCTGCTTGCCCGAGTATTCCATGATCAGCGTGCGCGACACCTCGCCGTGCTTGTCCGAGTAGACGGCGCAGTCCTCGTACGCCAACAAAAACTCCTGGTCGTTGAGCCGGAACATGCCGAGCGGGCGCTGGTCGCGGATGCGCGCCGCAATATTGGCTGTGGCCGGCATGGCTAGGTCGCGCGGCACGGACATGGTCTGCTTGCGGTCGAGCGTGAGCATGACGATGCCCTTGGCCGTGGACACGGCCACGTACGTCTGGAACAGGTTGAGCGAGTAGCACTCGGTCGGCAGGTAGAACTCGTCAAAGTCGCGGAAGGACTCTGTGCCGCCAGGGCCGCCGCTACCGCTGCCGCCGCGTCGGCTGCTGCCGAAGAACCGCGACTTCTTCTCGGATGCCTTTTGGAACACGGGCTCCAGCACCTTGAATGTGTTGTGCAGGCCCTCCTTCCGCTTGTAGAAGAGCAGCATGCGGTCCTTCATCCGTGCCGTCGCAAAGAACGACACGTCCTTGGCCAGGCGCTGCGGCGCACGCCGTGCGTTGTCGTTGTTCGGCGCCGGGTAGTTGGACACGGGCGCAACAACGTCCAGCGGGTACGAGATCAGTGCCTTATCGGCAAGAACCAAGCACACGGAGAACTCTTCGAGCACGGCAATTTGCGTGACCTTGTTGATTTGAACAGACTGGTAGGGTTAGTACAAAGTTGCTTCAAAAAACTTGATAATTGTATACGGGGACAGAAAGGGACTTACTCTTGTCCAGCCACGAGGGTTGGATGCGTCCGAGATGTAGACGCCAAAGTCGGTGCCAATGGCAATAATCGATTTGCCGTAGGCCGTAAAGCCCGTCGCACAGTTGACCGTCGCACGGCAGACGGGCGCCGGCCCACGGCCGGGGCCAAACACCTGCTCCATCTCGCGGATCGACCGGTCCAGCGGTGTGCCGCGGATGGAGACGCTCGGGTGCTTGCCGATGGCCGTCATGGAGTCGTACGCGAAGGCGCTGTCGGCCAGGACACGTAGACGGAAGGGTTCGGCATTTTGCTCGAGGAGTGCGCGCGCGTGCCGCGTCTTGGCCTCGATGATCTTGCTACACCACTCTTGGCGGCTCTGTGGCGTCGTCGCGTACAGCGTGTACACTTCGTGGCCCAGGTGCTTGACGCGGAAGGGATACAGGATCTTGCCCTCCTCGCCGGGCGTGCTGGGTTGCAGGCGCGTGACGCTGGAGCTTGTGGAGCTCGCCGTCGCCGTGTGCTCGAGCTCGGGCCGACCGGCTCCGCCGTTGGACATGACCTTGTTGAGGCGGATGTCGGACGCCGAGGCCGTGGTTGTGCGCGCCAGGGGCGCAGCGAGGCCCTTTTGCTTGGAGATGGGGTCGTCGTTCATGCTCTCGAGCAGCAGGAGCGGCATCGGGATGGGCTCTTTGGATACGTCGTACTTCTTGTCGCTGCGGCCGTCCTTGGATGAGACAGCCTTGGCGAGGATGAAGTAGTGGTCGAACAGCAGCGCCTGCGTGTCGACCCAGCGCACGCCCTTGGAGCCCATTCTCTGGAGCTCGCCCTGCAGCAGCAGCTCGCGGCCGAGGTGGTCCAGGTTGAGCACCGTCTGGGAGCCCGGGCGGAACACGAGCTGGTTTTGCAGCTCCTGTAGGGACACCTTCTTGCCCATCTCGTCGACGAGGCGGTCGCAGTCCTTGGTGACGAGGCGAATCTCTTCAATGGCCCGGGCCAGGTTGGTCTTCTCCTCGCTGTCCTGGACCGTGTTCTTGAGCACGGTGCTCAGAAGCAGTGAGTAGCGCTGCAGACGCGTGATGGGCGCCTTGAGGAACGTGTCCCAGCCCAGACGGTCGGACCGCTTGTGGTTGCGGACGTGTTCGAGAAACTGGCGGAAGAGCACGTTGCGTGCAGCCTCCTTGCGCACGGTAAAGGACGCGACGGGGTAGTCGGTCGAGTAGGCAATGTACTCGTCCTTGGCCTTGCGAATCCACTCGCGGAAGATGTCACTAAAGCCGGCAATCCACGGGCCCTGTTCGTTCTGGCGGTACTTGAGCTGGGCGAGCAGGTGGTCTTTGCTGACGCGCTGCATTGAATCCACCTTGCCGAAGACGGTGTTGATGAACTTGTCGAGTCGGTTTGGCGGGATGATGGGGGGCTGCCAGTGGCGGAGCTGGTTCTTATACAGCACGCGCAGAACGTCGAGCTGGTTGTTGTACTCTTCCTCGCTCGTAACGATTTCGTGCAAGACGTTCTGGCGTTCGACCTCCTTCCGCGGCTTGCTCTCAATGATCTCCTTGGTAATCTTGTAAAAGGTCACCCAGTCCTCTTTCTTCGTCGACACCTCTGACATCATCTCGTCGAGGTTGGCCTTCTTCAGCGTCCGCGTGCAGTAGTACGAATAGCAGCGGCCTGGAGTTTCGTGTGCGTGGACAAACGGTGCGTAGCAGCCAGAGTCCGTCAGCTGCCACAGGACACCGCTGATTTCGCCAGGGCCGAACTTGACCCATTCCTCCTCGGGAATCAAGATGCCGGCCTTGAACATGGACTCGGCCACATTGGTTGCCAAGGTCTCGGCGTCGGCGACATTCATGTTGGGCACCTTGGTCGTGAACAGAGCGACAAGGCCTTCCTCGATCGTCTTACGCTTGAGGTCTGGCTCGCCGTCGGCCATCTCGCGCACCCAGCGCGCCACGCTGCTGAGGGCCCACGGCTCCTGGCAGCGGCGGAAGTCGTTGGACACGAGCTTGGACGGCACGAACTTCTTGCGCCGGCCGGTAGGAAGGGTGATAACATCGTAGGCGGTGCTGGCGGTATCGTAGTTGGCGTCGTAGGGCTGCCCTTGCTGCGCAGCCACTTGCCGCTGGGCCTTTCTCCGCTCCTCGGCAGCATCGGTGCGCGAGCGGCCGGGGAGCTGTACTACCGGCGTCGTGCTGTGGCTGGACATGGACGTAGAACGCTCCACGTGCAGCTGCTGTTGGTATTGCTGCTGCAGCAAGAGCTGCTGCTGCTGCTGATCCTGCACGGACACGTACGTCGATGACCGCGAGTCGGAGCTGTGTGAGTACGCGTGTTGCTGGTAGGACATGCGTGATGCATTGGATGGCGTGGCCGACAGCAGGTTGCTGCTGCTGCTGCTGCGGGTGTTGGCCTCGGCAAGCCCCGGAGGGAGCGCGGGGAGTGGCCGGCTGGACAGGCCCGGATGATAGAACATGTCCGGGTACTCGTCCTTGGTCGGCGACTCGCTGCCGCTAGGACCCGAGTGGAGAGACACATGCTCGTCGCCCTCGTCGAAGCTAAGGCGATGGAGCGTCGGAGGCTGCAGACCACCGGTGCCGCCGTAGTCCATCTCGGCTTCCGCAAACGGCGCATACTGTGAGTCGCCTTCGTAGGGCCGAGGCGTCGTCGATTGCGGTGGGCGTTCGTTATGTGCGGCCGCTGAAGACGAGCTCCGGCCGACGTGGTGGCCTTCCACAGGGTTGCCATACGTCAAGTTGCCAGCGTAGCCTCCGCTAAACAGTCCGATGTCCATACCAACGAAGTCTGAGTCGCTGCCGTTCGGTTCTTCTGGTTGGGGCGGCAGGGGTGTTGATGTACGTGTACCTGTACCACCCTGGGCTTGGTCGTGTTGCTGCTGCTGCTGGCCACTGTAGTTGTAGTGGCTGGTTGTGGCACTGCTCATCCCAGAAGCCATGGACGCGCCACTGATGCTGAACCGTTGCTCGTCTAGGTCGGCCTGCTGCATCTCATACACACCAAAGGCACCTTCTGGGTCGCTGTCGTCTTCCCACCGATACGTCGAGGGCGCTGCGGCGCCCGCATTGCCTGGGAATATGTTGCCGGACGACGTAGACGCCGAAGACGGCGCTCGGCCTATGCCAGACGCTGCGCTGGACCACCCGCTCGTACTAGGATGGGTGGAAGACGCGCGCGAGTTGCGGCGGTAGAGGTCGTCTTCGGAAACATCGTCGGTGGGGGGCGCCGGAGGGATCTGTAGGCTGCCGTTCTCGCCGCCATTGTTCGGGCTCGTGATGCCCAGGTCGGCCTCGATATCGTGGAAGAGGTTGTCCTGCGTCACACGGTCATTGCTATGGTTATGGCTGTGGCTGTGGTTGCTGACGATGCCAAGAGATGCACCTCCCCCACTGGCGCCCCAGGTTTCCTCTTGAACGTATTCCATGGGCGGACGGCTGGGTAGAGGAGCGTTAGTCGGGTGTCGTTGTAGGCCTGCCGGGGATGAGGAGTGCACGGGCGGTGACGGGTGGGGCGAGGCGGCTGAATTTGACCGTGATACCCGACTAGCAAAGGCGTTGGGGTCGATGGGGAAGCTGTTGGTTGCGGGGATCTGCGAGACGGTCGGGTACGGTGCCTGGGAGGTCATGGTGCTGGGGATGGCGCCAGGCGAGGGCATCGGGCTCACGCCGTTTGCCGAATAGTTGACGGTCGTGCTCGTCGGAGAAATGAAGTTGTTGCTGGTCGTGTAGTTTGCCTGGTATTGCTCCTGGTTGTACGCGGATGGCTGGGGAGAAACACCCGTGGTGGATGGCGTTGAGTTATCGTAGTAGGACCCAGGCTGGTAGGAGGACTGTCCAGACGGTGTCGGAGACGGGTGCACCGGAGGCGGAGGTGTGTATACGGCGGCGCTGGCCTGCTGCTGCTGCGTGTAGGGCGATGTGGCGGCCGGGGCTGGCGGGGGAGGCGCGGCTGGGACGTTGTATTGCTGCTGGTAGCTACTATAGCCGGCGTACGTCGATGTTCTCTGGGGGACGGCACTTTGCGCGCTTGCGTACGCTGCCGGGTTGTATGCGGCGGGCGTGTAGCTTTGTTGCTGTTGTTGCTGCTGCTGCTGTTGCTGCGGCTGGAAGGCAGGAAAGGAGGGCATGGTCGGTGAGGCCAAACGGGCAGAGGGGTGGGAGTGGTATGGCAGAGACTGTGACTGCGACCGTGCGAACGTTTGAGGGTTGTACGACGACGGGGACGCAATTGTCTGGTACTGATGCTGGTACCCGGACATAGCCGCGGCGGGGTTGGACGCAGGCCCCCCATAGGCTGCCGGCTTTGCAGGAATGGGCGGCGCAGGAGGCGGGCCGTCGACGGGACTCGTTAGAAAGAGCTCGTCCTCGCCGCGGCTGGGGATGCTTCCCTGTGCATGATGCAGCTGGTGTTGCGGCGGCTGTTGCGGCTGTTGTGGGGTGCGGTTCTGGTCAAAGTACGAGTTATCGTCGCCGTTGTTGAAGCTTGGCCGTCGCGCTGGATAGTCATATTGAGGTTGCTGGGCATACTGCTGCTGCTGCTGCTGCTGTTGCTGCTGCTGCTGGAATTGCTGTTGTGGCTGCTGTTGGTTGGCAACGGGGTACTGGACGGGCGGCACATGGCCGTAACGGCGCTGATCGTCGCCCCGGAACGACATGTTGGCGGCAACACCGGGACACGTGTGCGACAGTGGGTCGTTCGGCCGAGGTCGAAAGGAGGGGCAAAACGGATGTCGATGAACGAAAAAAAGGTATGCTGACGACGGGCTCTCAAAGTCGTGAAGCGTGGCAGTTGGATGCGATGAAGTGGTTGCCGCGTCGCTGTGCCAGACAGGTCATCCCAAAGCGCAGTCGATGATGGCCGGGCAGCTGTTGTCGTGTTGCGGTCGCCGACTGTCCCTGACGTTGGACAAGAAGGGGGTTTCGTCGAGCCGAGGCGGGGGGAGGCTCTGTCGAGATGACAAAGGCGCGCGCAAAGTTGACCCAGCGAGAAAGACAAGGCGACAAAAGACGAAGCGAGTGGAACGCACGTCGCAGGGTGGCACGGGCGGGATGGAGGTGTGTTGTGTCGCGGGCGGGCGGGAGCGACGAGGCAGAGGCAGAGAAAGAGGAAGAGGAATAGGAATGGGAATAAAAGCAAGGCCGCTGCTCAGACCGAGACGACGACGGGCATCAGCGGTGATAAAGTTGGCAGAAGGCAGACCAGGCAAAAGAAAGGCGAAAGGCGGAGGAAGGCTGGGCTGCTGCCAAGCCGCACAAGAGCAGTTTGGGCCTTTTTGGTCGCTTTTTCCGATTTTGCTGTCCAGGGTCCGCCCGTTAGAATTCCGGAGTAGAGGCTGTCAAGTAGGAAGAGGCTCGGGGAGGGCCTAGCAGTGGCAGTGTGTGGGCTTTGTCGGCTGGTGCAGCTGGCGCCCACCACAACGCGACTTGACAGTGGATAGGCCGGGGGGTCTGGTGTCTTAGACAAGGCGCATTGCTGGTGGTCGTTGGCATATGACATCCACGAGCGATATTTCCTTGTCCTGGGCGGCCTCTGGGCACGACGATTCAACCGGGAATGAACGCAAGCTCACGGCCTGGAACTGGCGCTGGAACTGGTTTGGCTGCTGGAAAAGCCACTGGTAAAAAGCCGTTGGGATGCGAAAGCGAGAGAAGCGCGCTAGAAAGCACAGAGAAGTCGCCCTCTGAGACACGGGAGACACCTGAAGAAACGGCGAGAAAATGCGTGCGGGTGGTCGGTGGTGGTGTTGTGCGGCGGCCGGTTCGCAACATGGAATCACGGAGACAGAGAGGGCCTCTTGATGAGGTGGAAATCGGAAAAATTCGATCTTGGAGATTCAACCCGTGACAATTAAACCGGCTGTCAGAAAAGAAGAAAAAATGGAAGGACCATTGCGCAACACCGTGGTGGTCCCTTCCCTGCCTAGGCCACCTGCTGGGAAGGGGAAGGGAGGAAACAAAAGGACGGAAACAACACGAGCCTCCTGGGCCCAGGGGCGCCGTCGGCCAATCGCAGAGGCGTGGAAGTGGGCCAGGTTGGGTCCATCCAGCCCTGTCGCGGTCCTGAACAGTTCCACCCCCGCCTAAGCAAGTCGCTCGTTCCTTCCGTCACAACCGGGACACGAGCGTTACGGTCACCACCTTCCTCCGTAGGCGCGCTTTTCGATCATCTGGAGTAAATGATAGTTCCTTCCTTACTTCCTGAGCAAACCTGTTTAGTCGGCGAGGAACAGGAAAGAACGACTACATTCACGTGCAATGGCTATATTCTGACGGAGGAAGCGAGGATTTGCGACTTTGTGAGACGGCAGAGACGCAGGAGGCCAACAGCACGGCGGCGAGAGAAGGGAAACGCGCATACCCCCGAGCTTTAGGCCGCTGTGCCGTTGTGCCACTGTCTTTTTGACTTTGTTTGTTTGTTTTTGTGTTCTTATCCTGCCTTCATGTCTCTCCCTCTGACTCCCGGCGAATACGGCGCTCACCTGCAGCTCATCGTCAGCTTCTCTGGCAATGTCATCCTTTGCTCCAGGATTACGACATAGAGACGCTGCAATTGGGCTTGATACGGCGGCTGGCAAGCCATTCTCAACTCTCCGCATTGTGTTTCGCCCCAATCTGCAAGAAACACCCGACGGCCGGCCGTCGGTAGGGCTGGAAGCTTCAGACAACCAGGACGAGCCAATTTCCCTCCGCAGATGTCCAAACCAGGAACGGGTCTGCAGTACGGAGTGCAGCGCAGGGGTTCGTTAAGGGAAGAAGCATAGTGGCCACTTGCCAGCAAACCACAAGTAAGTCGCAATAAGGTTAAACCCCCTGTTTCCTTTTTGAGCAGTGACAACAGAAGCGTTACAGAATACGGAGCTGCATACGGTTCTCCTGCCAAAAGGAAAATGGTCAAACGTCAAACAGAGAGCCAGGGGCAGAGCTGTTTTGCCCTGGCACACCGTCTCCATCTGTTGTCTTGGCCGCTTCTGTTCCTGCTGACGGTCTCGACAACGTCCGGATGGCGTTGCTCGTGTTGGCCGTGTCCTCAACCGGAGACAGAAACAGAGGACGACGGAGTACTTCGGAGTATTCTAGAACTTTTGTACTCCGTAGTCCTACTCGTTCTCTCGAGATTACGTACGCACATGTTGCACATGCCCTCGTAGGCTCACATATTTTTGTCCAACAGCCAACGTGTACCAACTCCGTAGAGTGGACAATTCTGCCTTGGAGCGCCAATCTCAGCTCTGTGCATCATTTTCATCGCATTTGCTGCTCACTGCGTCCATCGATCCAACAGGATTCCCTAACGCAGGCTCGAGGCCAACCGAACCAACGTTCCTAATGCTAGGAGGCGGATATCCTGATTTGCTCATCTTGTCGCCACGCTCTAGATTTATCCTGAAATCCAATTGCAGCGACTGGGAGAAATGTTCACGACTGCTTACTGTGCTTCGGTGGCCGATGATACAGCAACCTTTGACGATTTCGACGGTTTCAGGTCGGAGATGTTGTTAAAGAGGATTTGTTTGCGACGAACCTGTTGGTTTCATACACAATCGATTTTGCTTCGGCACTTGCTCACGGTTCCGTCAGTTGCAGCTAGCCCAGCGGGATCGGTGCTGCGTGGCCGATGCGCTTAGGTGCTCGCGTTCGCTGCTGCACTATTTGTCAGCGGGAAAAGACAAAAGACCGCCAGGAGTTACGGTTACACACCCACACCCCCGCCTCGGCTCAATGACGACAGCGGCAAGGCCTGTAACTAGCCCCAAAGCACGCACTTCCTTGCTGCTGTGCGTGCGCGCCGCGTTCGCGATGCGGGGCAGTTTCTCATACCGTGGGCGGCTTCTTGGCCGAGGACGGGGAGCTCTGCCCCCCCAAACTGCTCTCCCTAATTCATTAACGAACAGCTTCAGCGAATCGTCAAGAACCAGCAGGAGCTACCACTCGCTCCTGCACACTGGGCGACCTCGGATCTCCGATGTTGGCCCGTATTCCCACGCTTTCCCTACCATTTCGTCCGCACCTTGCTTCCCCATCCCCGCCCACTTCCGCGCCGTGCCCATTCCCTATTTCCCAGTCTTTCCTTCCCCCGTTTGGTCTTTTCGTCTCTTTTCTCTCCTTCCTCCTTCTTTCTCTCCTCCTTCCCGAAAAGCATCACCATCTCGAAGTCCAACTCCTCTTGATACCAACTCTTAACTAATTTCCAATCCATCTTCTTTCAACCCGTCAAAATGGTCAAGGCTGGTAAGCTCGCACTCCTCCCTCTCTTTCGCCCCTCCTCCTCTTCCGAACGTCAATTCAATGGGCCTTCTTGAAACATTGCCTTCTTCCCAGACCATGACAGGTCGGCAAGGGAAAGGGTAGGCAGCATGGCTTTATATATATGCCACGACCACACCCAATCCCACACCTGGCACTCCCACGCGGGCCCTGTCAAATCTGCGCACATTATGACCAATTCCCCTAAAAAAAATGGCGCCGTTTCCGTGTCCGGCAGCTCGAGTGAGCAAGTTTTAAGCTTCCAAGTGGCCGCGGCCGGGCCCGGCGATCCAGCATCCCTCAAGACACCCTGATGGGCCTTTGAACTGGTGTGCCAGCATCGTCTTGTGCGCGGCTCTTGTACCTTCGTTGTGCCCTTGCTTGCCCTTGCTTCGTTGTCCCTGCCACATCCTGACAGCAGCCTTGCCGCATGCAGGTAGCTGCCCATCCAGGTAGTCGGGGACGGATGCATGGGGTGGGAGGGGGGTGCATCCAGCACGCATGCCCGCCGGGTCGAGGCCGGGACTGCACACCAACAAACTTGTCATCCTTGACGTGTTGCCAAACGCTAACACACCCTCAGTTGCTGTCGTTCGTGGCGATGCCAAGGTGTCGGGTACCGTCACCTTTGAGCAGGACTCCGAGTCCGCCCCCACCCGTATCACCTACGACCTGACCGGCAACGACGCCAACGCCGAGCGCGGCTTCCACATCCACACCTTTGGTGACAACACCAACGGCTGCACGTCGGCCGGTCCCCACTGTAGGTCCCTCTTGTCGTCGACTCCGTGCCCTTCCCGGTTCTTACCACCGTACTAACAACCCCCAGTCAACCCCCACGGCAAGACCCACGGTGCCCCGACCGACGAGGCCCGCCACGTCGGTGACCTGGGCAACGTCAAGACCGACGGCCAGGGCAACGCCAAGGGCACCATCGAGGACGCCCTCGTCAAGCTGATCGGCCCCGAGAGCGTCATCGGCCGCACCGTCGTTGTCCACGCCGGCACCGACGACCTCGGCAAGGGCGGCAACGAGGAGTCCCTCAAGACTGGCAACGCCGGCCCCCGCCCGGCCTGCGGTGTCATTGGCATCTCCAACTAAGAACCTCCGTCTACCATTGTGTAGGAGAGTGGCATAGGGAGACGAAGATTCAAAAAGAAACAAAAAAATAAAACAAGTGGAAAACAAAATCAGATTGGACACCAGATATCCAGACAGAAGAAAAGGACCAGCACAGCGGGCTCTTTTGAAATAGAGAACTCGCACTGCGGGCTCGGGCTCTTCAGGCGGATTTAGGAATCAATTGGACTATTTTGCTTGCCAGAAACGTTGTTGTAGATGTTGCCGAGTTGTTTACCAACTGTATCACGAAGAGCTCGTCTCGCAAACAAGTTGATTGAGCGAGCTGGCCTGTTCGAGGGAAGAGGTCCCAACGTGTAATCCATCGTACTTCGTACCGTCTAGCCAAACACGGAATTCACGCCCATTGGTCACTATTAGGGGCAGCAACTCCCTTGACAAAAAGACACGGGAGCATCATTTTGAACAGTACAGAGAAACCACGCCGTCGACGCAACCATCGACATAAAGGCGCGACAGGGCATAGCCAGAGAGCTGCCAACTGCAAAAGAGGGGTCGCATTGCGTTTTGGTGGGGTGGGCGAGAGCCAGTTGCGCACGGGAAAGGGAAGCTTGGGCCCCACTTTGGTCGAGTTCGCCGCTGGTGGCCGCTGTAAAGCACAACTGTTGACAAACGTCCTTGCTGGCTCTGGTGGGCGAGAACAGTTGGTCGCGGTTTCCCCACAAAACCCTTTTTGGTGGCCAACGAGGCCAAAAAGCCCTTTTCGTTTTGAGGAAGGCACGAGCAAATAGTGCCAAAAATTAAATACAAAAAATGCCCCTTTCACCCCATCTAACGACGTATTACCTCCAGGGCACAAGCACACGAACAGCGGCGCTCTTTCCCTCTCTTTTCTTCCACATTCTGAATTGTGTCCACAACGGCAAGAGGCAATTGCTTGCGGGACCCTATTATTGTGTAGAAGTACTGAAGTCACGAGAGAAGGAGATAGAAGCACAAGAAGCACACACTAGAGAAGGGAAGGTGAAGGAGGCTCCTGCCGCCGTAGAAACAGCTGTTGCCACAAGCTTCCCACAATTCCACGCCAAATCCGACACCTCCTTCCCCAAACGTCACTTTGCAACGTCTCTCCTTTCTGGCCCCTCTTCCTCCTCCTCTTCTCTTCTCCCTCTTCTCAACCACAACATCGTTTTTTTTGTTTCTTGTCCTCGCCGCAACCTCTGTCTCTCCTGTCGGTTCTTGAATTCTTCCTTTACTTTGAATATTTTTTTCTCTGTTTTTTCTTTGTTTTCCTCTAGTCACATCTCTCGATCGTCCTATTTTCTTACCTAAGCCATCGGTATTGACATCCTTACAAAAGCAATTGTAAGTCGCAGAGCTTCTTCCCTGTCTCACGCAACCCCCATCCTTGTTCTCTTCCATTCTCTCCCTGAATTGGCCAACGTGGGCCGTCCCAACAGACTCTCCTGCGTCTCGCCACTGGAAGAATCTCAACGGTGCTCGCCTTGCAAAAGAGCTCCTCGGCCAATGGCGGTGAGCTGGTGCAAGCACCATGCCACCTACTCCGTACTCCGAGTTCACCGAACTCAACACCACGGCCGTTGTTGCACGGGTTTAGAGCACTCGAGCTCGTTCCTCCGTTCTGTCTTTCTCCCAAGCTGACCACCACTTTTTGTCTGCATCAAGTAAAGCCCGTCCCCCACCGCACGCTTTCGACCATGGGTTTCATCGCGAATGTCAAGACCGTCTTGAGCGGCGACACCCTTGTCCTGACGAGCCCCAACAACCCGAGCCTCGAGCGGACCTTTTCTCTCGCCTTTGTCACTGCGCCCCGCCTTAGTAGAGACAACGAGGAGCCCTTCGCCTTCCAGTCACGCGAGCACCTCCGCACCCTCGCCATTGGCAAGCAGGTGGACTGCACCGTCCTGTACACTGTGCCCGGCTCCAACCGCGAATATGGAAGCGCTGTTCTTTCGAACGGCGGCCCCAAGCTGCCCGATGCCCTCGTCGAGGCCGGCTGGCTCAAGGTCCGCGAGGATGCTGGCAGAAAGGAGGACAAGGAGGAGGTCGTCGAGCAGATCAACAACCTGCGCGACCTCGAGACCAAGGCCCGCGCCAGCGGTCTTGGCCTGTTCTCCGGCGCCACCGGCACCATTGAGGTCCAGAACGACCTCGGTGGCCCCAACTTCCTCAAGGAATGGAAGGGCAAGACCGTGGACGGCATCATTGAGCGCGTCTACTCGGGCGACCGCCTGCTTGTGCGTCTCCTGCTGTCCGACACGAAGCACGCCCAGGTTGTGACCCTTGTTGCCGGCATCCGCACCCCGGCCACCGAGCGCAACAACCAGGCCACCGGCCAGACCCAGCCGGCCGAGGAGTTCGGCAAGGAGGCACAGTATTTCGTCGAGCAGCGGCTACAGCAGCGCCAGGTGAAGATCCAGATCGTCGGCGCCAGCCCCCAGGGACAGCTCGTTGCCACGGTCCTGCATCCCCGCGGCAACATTGCTGGTTTCCTCCTGCAGGAAGGTCTCGCTCGGTGCAACGACTTCCACTCCACCATGCTCGGCGATGGCATGCCCGCGCTGCGCGCGGCTGAGAAGCAGGCACAGGACGGAAAGAAGCGCCTCCACAAGAACCACGTCGCCAAAGCCTCGGAGGGTCACCTGGATGTTACTGTGACGAAGATCATTGGCGCCGATACCATCATCGTCCGCGACAAATCCGGCCCTGAGAAGCGGTACGTTTATTTATTGCATGGTTGGAAAATTGGGAACAGAAGAATGAATACATGCCCTTGTTTTGCATACTAACAAAGTAATTAGCGTCCAGCTAAGCAGCATCCGCGGCCCGCGGGCGAACGAGGCCTCTGAGGCGCCGTTCCGGGAAGAGGCCAAGGAGTTCCTCCGCAAAAAGGTAATTGGAAAGCACGTCCGTGTTACGGTTGACGGCTCGCGGCCAGCAACCGAAGGCTTCGAGGCGAAGGATGTGGCGACTGTCACGCAGAACGGCAAGAACATCAACTTGGCTATTGTTCAGGAAGGTTACGCCTCGGTTATCCGCCATCGCAAGGACGACACCGACCGCGCGCCGAACTACGACGAGCTGCTCGCAGCACAGGAGACCGCCAAGGAGGAGAAGAAGGGCATGTGGTCTGGCAAGGCACCAAAGGTCAAGCAGTACGTCGATGCTTCCGAGACCCTGCAACGCGCAAAGATTCAGGCTGCGGCTCTGCAGCGGCAAAAGAAGGTTCCCGGTATCGTGGATTTCTGCAAGTCTGGCTCCCGGTTCACTATTATCGTACCCCGGGAGGGCATCAAGCTTACCTTGGTCCTGGCTGGCATCCGTGCGCCCCGCGCTCCCGGCCGCAACTCCCAGGACAAGGGCGAGCCGTTTGGCGAGGAGGCGCTCGAGCTCGCCAACCGGCGGTGCAACCAGCGGGATTGTGAGATCGACGTGCTTGATGTTGACAAGACCGGCGGCTTTATCGGCGAGCTGTTCATCAACCGCGAGAGCTTTGCCAAGATCCTTGTTGAGGAGGGTCTTGCCTCGGTGCACCAGTACTCGGCAGAAAAGTCAGGCAACTCCGCCGAGCTGAACGCTGCGGAGAAGAACGCCAAGGAGGCCCGCAAGGGCCTGTGGCACGACTGGGACCCGTCTCAGGACGAAGTCGCGGAGGAGGAGAGCGGCCATGCCAACGGCGGCGCCGCGGCTGCCAGCAGCGAGGGTGCCACCCTGACTCAGCGGCCTCAGGATTACCGCGACATTGTCGTCACCAACATCGATGCCAATGGACGGTTGAAGATCCAGGAGGTTGGCAAAGGCACCGCATCGCTCGAGACGCTGATGAGTGAATTCCGCAAGTTCCACCTTGACGGCAAGAACAACGTCTCCATCGGCACCAGTCCAAAGGCGGGCGACTTCGTGTCGGCCAGGTTCTCCGAGGATGGCCAGTGGTACCGTGCCAAGATCCGGTCCAACGACCGCACCGCCAAGGTGGCCGAGGTTGTGTACATTGACTACGGCAACTCGGAGAAGATCCCCTGGTCGCAGCTGCGGCCGCTGGACCCTGCCAAGTTCGGCATCCAGCGCCTCAAGTCGCAGGCCACAGACGCCGTGCTATCGTTTGTGCAGCTGCCGACGGGTTCGGACTACTTCCGCGACGCCGTCAACTTCATTGCGGACTGCACCGCCGAGCCGCTGGTGGGCAGCTACGACTTTGTCGACGCCAAGGAAGGCCTGAGCTACATTACCATCTACGACCCCAAGACCGGCAGCGACCGCAACGCGTCGCTGAACCGCGAGGTGCTGCTCAACGGCCACGGCCTGGTGCCACGCAAGCTCAAGACGTGGGAGCGCAGCAGCGTGTTCGAGCCGACGCTCAAGGCGCTGCGTGAGGCCGAGAAGGAGGCCAAGGAGAACAAGTACGGCATGTGGGAGTACGGCGACATCACCGAGGACTAGGAGCTTGTATGAATCGAATGCAAGGGATCAGCCCCAGTTGTGTTGTCTGCGATGCTTTTCTGCTGTTCTGTCGCCTCGCCGGCTTCGACACTCTACGTTTTTCTTGTTGCCTTCTCTTTTGTTGATTTTATGACGTTTTTCACGAAGAAAATGAGGGGATATGAAAATTTCCAATTTTGGTTGCATTGGTCACTGTTTTGCTTCATTTCTGGCATTTTGGTTGACTTGGTTTAATTCTGGATTGGGGTTCATAAAAATAAAGGAGACGAAAAGTTTAAACGGAAAAGGAAGCACGACAGCTCTTGGTTTAAAGCAATAAAAATTAAAAAAATCCGAAGCGAGTATTATTTTTCTTACACTTTCACTCTGTAAATGATAAATAAATTCGTAAAAAGAAAGACTTTTGCAAATCGTTCGGTTGTTGCAAACCACATAAAGGACAAATAAATCTCAAATCGAAAAAAGAAAACGAATGGCGATAAATTGAACGAAAAAAAAGAGCAATTCAATACAGTCCCCATCCCATATACCTTTTTTTTTTGTTTTTGATTTATAACCGTAAAAGTAAGAAAGAAAACTAATTTTTTTCTCTGGCACCTTCCGCAACAAAAAAAAAAAAAAAAAAAACGTTGCGATGACATTGAATTTGCGAACGAAACGAAACGAAAAGGGACACTTCATACCATCATAAAATCATTGGGCATCATCGTGAAAACGCGGTCGAAAGTGAAAGACGAGGAAAAAAAAATAAAATAAAATCAGACTGCCACAAGATTCGAGCCCTCCTGTTTGTTCTCAAATTCACGCGTCTGAAAAGTCCTCCGGGTCAACGTTGCTCCTCCATTTCTTGACGGTCGTCTGGCGCTTTCTTGCCAGCTGCCGTGTGCGTTTCGCCTGCCACTCGGTAAATGTTTCTTGTCTCTTTTCTGAGGCGTTGAGCACGCTGACAGCAGAAGATGCCGCTGGGCGAGGCGACGGCCGAGGCACCGGGCGAGATGCCGGCTGAGGCGTCAGTTGAAATAGCGACCGAGACGACGATGCAACAGAACGGGATGGTGTGGTGGCCGCCTGCGTGGCGGTCGACAACTCACGTCCCGTTGGGAGAAGACGCCGGGCGGACCGCACACTAGACGAGGCCGCAAACAAGGCACCACTGCCCTCGGCCGTAGGAGGGCTTTGACCTGCCTTGCGACGATTGGCAGCGGAAAGCGAAGCCGAGCTGGCTGTCTTGAGTTTTTTCCGGTTGTTGCCCAAGTCCATCGCAGCCGGCCCTTTATCAACTTGGAAGGCACGTTTGGTGCCCCTGACACCTGCCGAAGTAGTTTTGGTGCTCTTTGCGATATGTTCGTCTTTTTCCTCCGATCCGATTTCGAGCAGGAGCTTGCGGCCAGCTGCCCGACTCCCGCCTCCACCCCTGAGAAGGTTGCGGCCGCCATCACCGGCACGTGGCATCTGCTTCATCGTGTTCTTCATGGCATCCATTATTGCCTCCCCCATGCCTGTCTTTCCCATCCCGAACCCCATCGGCATGACCATGAAGGGCATGGGGCAAAAGACAATGTCTGGCGAGCCAGACGACGCGGGCGAGGCAGAGGCAGAGCTGTTACCGAAGCCAAACATGCGACGCACCACCTCTGGGAGGACACTGAAGTCCATGCCACCAAAACCACCACCGCTGGTACCGCCGCCAGTATTGTTGTTGTTGTTGGTGCGAGCAACCTGTATCTGTTGCAGGAACTGGGCCGTTGCCTGACGCACACGATTTTCGACATGCGGTGCCGCCTCAATGTCGTCACGTTCAATGATGATCATATCGTCATCATCGTCGTCGTCGCCCGCATCCGAGCTCGGCGCCGTGAACACATCCGTCTGGGTGCTGTTGTAAGATGCCTCACTCAACGTGTCAACGTCGTCATCCGAGCCGAGTCCGCGTCCGCCGCCTCCTTGCTCCCAGGTGCTGGGCTCGTCGGGGAAAAACGCGTCCTTGATCCGGCCGGCCATGGCCAGCGCCTTGAACAGCGTCGCGGGGATCTCGAGGTTGCCGTTGACAAGACGGAACACGCGCACCATAGTGGCCGTGGGCAAACTGCAGTCTTTGTTTTTGTCGTTCCCATTGCCCTCTTCGTCGTCGTCATCTTCATCTTCATCCTCGTCTTCATCTTCCTCACCACGAGCCAGCTTGCGAAGGTAGTTGGCGGCCTTGGTGCGCACCCGGCGGAACGGCGCCGAGCGGCCAAGCGACGTGGCCGTGTTGTGGTGCTGCCAGTAGTCGTGCAGGGCTTGCAGCACGGCCTCAAATTGGGCCGGGTGTTTCCAGTGCGGGATCAGAATGCCGAGGCGACGGTAGGTCTCCGTGTCTGTGCTGAGACCTTTGCGGGCGATCCGGGCGGTAGCCGTGCGCAGGAGCGCACGCTGGGCATGGAAAAGGTCCTTTGGGGCCGGCGTGGCATCGTAGGCAATGTGGCGGAGCTCCTCCAAGGTCGAGTTGAGGGAAAGCTCAATGGCCGGGTGATGATGCAGGTACACATCGCCGTCGTGGTAGTCGTCGACGTCCATGATGTCTGTCGAAGATAAGTAAAGGGAAGGAAAGCCTGGATGAGAAGAGTAGATAAAATGGAAGAGAGGGTAAGAAGAAGAGATGGGAGAAGAAGGACTGGAGAGAGAGAGAGAGAGAGAGAGAGAGAGAAGCGGACACGGGGAGACGCAAAAGAAAGAAAGAGGGATGAAAGGAGAATGATTGGGCTGGCCCGTTGCGGTGGGTAAATATGGAGGTTCCCTTTGCTGGTGTGTTTATTTTCACTCAGGGTCGTCTGAGATATTTGTGATGTGCAACTCACGCATAGCCGAGCACACTGTGAGGACAAGTGAGCTAGAATGCGATTTAGATGTGAGCTGCACGTCAACATTAACGTGAAAGAAATATTCACAACTTGCTTCACGTTGTAATATGACCACCGCGGGTCATAACGTTCTTAGATTTCGTTCACCTGTGTTTATTTTGACTGCGCAATAACTCGTATGACTGCTGGGCAGAGAAGCCTGAGCTAGCCATGATAATGGTTCGCAAAGAGGCACAGAAATTGCGGAAGATGGCACTCGTACTCCTCTTACTCGTCTCATATCCGATCGCTGTCAACTGGATTGTAGTTCTGAGAATGATCCAATTCTCTGGACTTTGTATTAAATAGCAGAAAAAAAAACATGAAGCTGTAAAAGAGCAGCAGTTCCCTTTTTGACGCCTTGCCTTGTGATGGAAAAAGCAAAGAAAAGAAAGCCAACAAATGCTAATCGAGGAAAAAAGCGAAAAGGCAAAAAAGAGGCACATGAACACAGCATATGCCAGCACAAATAACGCCAGTTGTTCACCGTGAACTGATATTTCGCAGTTCCACCTCGAGCCGTGAAATTTTCCGAGGCCGTGACCGAGGCCGTGCTCATCTGTAGAGGCCGGAGCTGATGCGCACGCTGTCCGCGTCGGGGTGCCTGTTAGGACCGCTCCAACGGTCGCCAACGGCTGTGCCCCTGATGTCCGGCCGGTTCGCGTCGCCGATCGCGCTCGTGGTCGTCTCGGCTTGGCCCAGCTCGACTCGTCCGTACAACTTCCGTCCGTCTTTCGTCCAACGTCGCGTCTAGTCCTCCATTTTTGTGTCCTTGTCGTCGCCGCGAATCCACAGGACGTTGTTGCACCTGTGATGTTAGTAGCTGTACACAAACATAGAGAATGGGCGCGGGGGGACCTACCGAATCAGGACCTGCCCCAGCTGGCCGGTGCTCTCGCCGTCAATGTACTCCTCTGTGTCCGACAGCTGCAGGTTCATGTAGCTATCAATCGACACGAGCGCGCCCTTGTACTCGGTCTCGCCCCACTTGAGCCGCACGGCGACCGGCTTGCCGACGAGCTCCTGGAGCATCGGTCGGGGGTTGACAGGCATGAAGCTCATGGTGGCGGTGGTGAGGAAGCGTGGAAGGTAATTTCGGGGTATGGGGTGATCGGTGGTCGTCGGAAGTGGTGATGCTTGTTTTGCGCCGAACGGTTATTCAACGACGCGAGGTTGGCAATTGGCAAAGGCCGATAATTTTTGGACGTTGCCAAGTGGGTCCCTCTGCCTGGCAGACGGAAGGAACGACCGTACCTCCGTACATCGTACTGCCAGCTGACATAAGCTCTCGCCAGCTGGCAAGGCTCTCGACCGCACTTGGTGGGATTTTTATGGGGGCAATTTTGCAGGTGGGGAGAGGCGCCATGGGGAGCTTGCCTGTTTTCGTCGCGCACCGCAAACCACAACGCCGTTCCCCCAAAAGCCACAACTCCGTTCCCCCAAAAGATCCCACTCGAGCCCCTCAGCCCATCCCGGTTCAGGGCAATCCGCAAATGCTGGGGGCGTGTACTTGTACCTCCGTACTTGCAGTGGGTATTGCGACGGCTTTTGACCCCTCCCCCGCCAAAAAATCTACCGGCCAGCCGACCTCGTGCAGCAAAGGTGAACGAGGGAAAGAGCGAACGAGCCAACCAGACAGGTTCCCAACAAAAAAACTCGCAGCCGGCGTGTGTTCAAAGGACAAGCCAAGACTCGGAAAAGGCCGCAATAGGAGGCTTTACAGCGACGGTTTCTACGACGTCTATTTTCTTAATTTCGTCTGTTTTTCATTGAACACTTTTGCCATGGGACGGCCCCAGACAGCCAAGGGAAATGGATCCCGGAACGCCTCAGCATTGTCACAGAGCTCGTCAGCTGGCCTGGCATGGACCTCTTTTCCGGTTTGATTACGTCTTCAGTTTTGCTTATGCCGTCTTGTCTTTTCTGTTGTCTGTCTTTTCTGTTGTCTGTCTTCTTTTTGTTTTTGAATTTCTGTCTTGTGTTTTGTCGTTTATTTACTTTCTTTTCAATTTTTGGCCAGCTTATAAAGCTGCATACAGAAAGGTATGCAATGATACGAGACAGCTGTGGGGAGCTGAATAAGGGCATCGGTAATACAGAGGAACGACCTGCCATTGGAGGGCAGGAGCTAGGCAGACGACTGACAAAAGCTGGACAATGGCCAGACTGTGAGTAAGGAATTGTAAGGCGTGACGAAACAATGGAAAGAGTATGCATCTGATGGAGGGTAGGCTTGCAGGGAAAGAGCGGACGCCGGGACGGCAAGAAAGTGCGTGGGAGAGGCCGGCGAGAGCTTCCGTTTATGGTTTTGCTAAGCAATGATAAGACAAAACGAAAAACCGTCATACAAGTTTGTACACGGAAAATTTATCAGGTCGCCCGAGTCAAGGAAGGCGCGGACGAGGCGCGGAGGACCAGGAACAAGAGACAGGATGAAGGGGGGGCGTGGGTGGATCGGGTGGTCGGCCTGGCCTCTGGATGGCTCTTTCCACAGCGAGGCGGCACGCGGAAGGCCCTGCGACTGTTCCTTCCGGTAGCGGTGGGAAGCATCGGGCCCAATTCGGAAGTCTGGATCTACTGGGGCGCTCTTTCCCTCACCAGATCCCACGACAAAAACAGCGCGAAGATGCAAAAGGAAACACCATAAACACAAGTAACACAATTAACACAACAAAATGTCACTCATTTTCTGTTCTCCCGCGGAAAAGCCCATTGCGGGAGAAATGGAGATACAAATTGGGGGAAGGGGGTGGAGGCCTGACGGAACACAAGCACGTTCGCAGAAAGAAGGTGCTGGACTGTCTCATAGCGACCCGGGAGGCAAGACCAGGGAGGGGCAAATTCCATGACGCCCGCCGCCCCTCCTTTTCTTCTGGTAATACACCACCCTCGTCCCGATACAGCAACAGCGTGAGAGAAATACGTGCAGCGACCGGAGGAAGTAGCGACGGTTATATTACCCACGCAGCGCAAGGCCAAGCCCCGTGGGAGCTTTTTCCAGTCCCTCCTTCCCTTTTCTTTCTTTCTTCTTTTGTTTCTCCTTTCTCTTCTTCCTTCCTCCTTTCTTCTTCTTCATCCCATTTCCAACAGTCACGAACTCTTCTCTACGTTCCTCTCCCCAACCGCCACAATTCTCTCTACAATTCACAATGTCTAGCTCTCTTGACCAATTGAAGGCCACTGGCACGGTAAGCAACACCACCAGCATCCTCACCCTGCCCGTTATCGCCATCGCGGTCGCGCTCTCTCCCCGCCCAATTTCTCCGGAAAATTAGGCAAGCATGGCAGACGCCTGCTGCTGGCTGGAGCTCGACTTGTCTCGGCAATGCCTGTGTCGCGCCCGTCTTCCTGTTGTCCGTGGAAGCTTGTTTGCTAATCGAACGCTTTTGTTTGCGTGTATAGGTCGTCGTCTCCGACTCTGGTATGTTTGCCCCTGCCTCAATTTTGCCTGGCTCTGATGTCATCCCATGTCGCAATTGCTAACTCTGCTTTTCTCTAGGTGACTTCGCTTGTTCGTCTCTCCCATACCCCTTATTCGCATGCAATTGCTACCCTCGCCCAGAATTTTGAAGCTCACACCATGCCGCAGCCATTGCCAAGTACAAGCCCCAGGATGCCACCACCAACCCCTCGCTGATTCTGGCCGCGTCCAAGAAGCCCGAGTACGCCAAGCTGATTGACGAGGCTGTTGCCATCGGCAAGAAGCAGGGCGGCTCCCTCGACGAGAAGGTCGATGCCACCCTCGACGCCATCCTGGTCGAGTTTGGCCGCGAGATCCTGAAGATCGTCCCCGGCCGCGTCTCCACCGAGGTTGACGCCCGCCTGTCCTTCGACACCAAGGCCTCCGTCGACAAGGCCCTGCACATCATTGAGGTGCGTACATGACCGGGAGCTAAGCAGTCACTGTTTGTTCTTTTACCTAGCTAACAACTTGTCCCAACACCAGCTGTACAAGGCCCAGGGCATTGCCAAGGAGCGCGTCCTGATCAAGATCGCCTCCACCTGGGAGGGCATCAAGGCCGCCGAGATCCTGCAGCGCGACCACGGCATCAACACCAACCTGACGCTCATGTTCTCGCTGACCCAGGCCATTGCTGCCGCCGAGGCCGGTGCTTTCCTGATCTCGCCCTTTGTTGGCCGTATCCTCGACTGGTACAAGGCCTCCACCGGCAAGACCTACGCCAAGGAGGAGGACCCCGGTGTCCTGTCCGTCCGGGCCATCTTCAACTACTACAAGAAGTACGGCTACAAGACCATTGTCATGGGCGCCTCGTTCCGCAACACCGGTGAGATCACCGAGCTGGCTGGCTGCGACTACCTGACCATCTCCCCCGCCCTGCTGGAGGACCTCCTCAACTCCAGCGAGGCCGTCCCCCAGAAGCTGGACGCCTCCGGCGCCGCTGCCCTCGACATTCCCAAGAAGACCTACATCACCGACGAGCCCACCTTCCGCTTCGACTTCAACGAGGACCAGATGGCCGTCGAGAAGCTGCGCGAGGGCATCAGCAAGTTCGCTGCCGACGCCGAGACGCTCAAGGAGATCATCAAGACCAAGCTGAGCGCATAAGCGTGACGTTTTGCTTTGTTGACAGGGAGAAAGAGAAATGGAGGAGGATCATACACCATGGCGAAAAAAATACACATCAAACCCGTTACATATTAGTATGACGGTACATAACACAAAATAAAGAATGGAATGGAACACAACGATACCGCGCGCGCAGAACATTACCGAATCGGAACGACATAAAAACGAAGAAAAGGACAAAAAAAATCTAGATTGTCAATCAAATTGATTTTTAATGCGCATCACAATGATATTATCATCCTGTTCAGCTTGGGAGGACATGTTTTAAAAGTGCAAAAGAGCCCGCTTGCTCGCGAGAAGTTTTTATTCAAAAAAAAACAGAACTCGAAATGCAGACCGTAACATCCCGAAAGTAAAAACGCCGTACATACAAAACAATGATAGAAGGGGGAAACAAAAACGGCTGTGAACTGGTCTTATTACATACAACCAGACGTGCGCCATCCCAAGGAACAAATAAACGAAGGTTTTGATGGGCCATCCCTGAGATCACTCAATCAGGAAGGCAAAATAGTCACACAGATAAAAAATGACAAAAATGCCACACAGTAAACGAGGGTATTGCTTTCCAAAAAAGGCTTTCCAAAAAAGGCTTTCCAAAAATGGCTTTCCAAAAAAAGGCTTTCCAATGCAAAGAGGAAAAAGAAAGACAAAAAAAGATATATAGAGAGGCAACCGAGTAAGTACTCCCTTCCTAGTCGGCGTACTTCTTGGCCGCAATGGCCGGGCACGGCACCTGCTCGATGCGGTGCTTGACCACACCGTCCTTGCCGGCCTCGACAACCAGCGCCGTCAGCTTGCCGCCGTACACGGCGCCCGAGTCCAGGCCGAACGTGTAGCCCGTGTCCTCCTCGGTGATGACGCTCCCGCCGTTGGCGCCGTTGCTCTTGCCGCTGCTGCTGAACAGGCTGAACAGGCCCGATGGCATTGTTTCGGGGATCAGCAGGCCCGTAATGGCGTCGTGGCCGTAGACGACGGTCGTGCGGTTCGTGGGGTCGGCGATCGCGTGCTGCACCTGGTTCCACACCGCCGCCCAGTGCACGCGGTCCGTGCCCTCGCGGAAGTGGCCCTCAATGGGAAGCATGACCAAATCGGCCGGCTCCGGGTTGCCGTCGCCGGCGCTGTTGCGGCGCGAGGTTGTGCCGACGGGGCTGGGCCGCCGGGGGTGGTGCGGGTCGGAGCCGTAGGCCTGCTTCTGCATGCGGTGGTACTCGGCCTCGACGCGGCCCTTGGGCACGTTGACGCGGTCCGTGTTCTTGATGCGGCCGCGGGCCTCGGTGCGCAGCCGGGCCTCAGCGATCAACTGGGCACGCTCGTGGCGGGCCTCGTCGGCCGGGTGCACGAGACTGCGCATGACCATGACAGCATACGGGTCCTGTTTCTCGAGGGGCAGCTCGGGCACGAGCCCGGCATGCACGACGACGACGTCGTTGTTGGCAAAGGGCGACTTGGCGTTGGCCTGCTGGGCGGCGGCGGACAAGGGCACGGCGGCCGAGGGCGCGATGGCACCGAGGCGCAGGATGACGGGCAGCTCCTGGAGCCAGCGGGCCTGCTCGGGCGTCAGGGTGGCGGCGGTGGCGCGCTCGGCGGCGTCGCCGTGCGAAAAGGGGTTCTGCTCGAGGGGGTCGATGTCGAGCTCGGCGACGGCCTTGTCGTGGTCGATAATGTCCTCCTCCTTCTTGTGCTCCTTCTTGAGGCCGAGGAGCGTCAAAATGCCTTTGTGTTTTTTGGCGTCCTCCTCCTGGAGGTCGACCTCGCGCTGCAGCATGGCCTCGGCGCGCTCCATCTTGCCCTCGGCCTCGATGTGGCCCAGGACGACGAGGCGCCTCCGCTCGGCTTCCGCCTCGGTCTCGGTCTCTGTCTCGGTCTCAGCGTCGATGCCGTCGATGCCGTCGATGCTCGCGGAGGCCTTCTTGGGCTTGACGGGTGGCGGAAGGTGCGCATCGGACGCGTGCAGCGACTGGTAGGCCACGAGCACGCGGTCCTCGTGGTTGCCGCGCACGGCGCTGGCGCCCAGCTCCATCGCCAGCTGCACGACGCCGGCGCTGTCGGGCCCCTTGTTGATCAGGTCGCCGACCAGGACCAGGTGGTCGTTGCCGACCTCAAAGTCGATCTTCTCGAGCAGCGCGTCGAGCGGCTTGCGCTGGCCGTGCACGTCGCCGACAAAGACAAAGCGGCGGCGGCGCACGAGGCCGGCGGGCGTGGACAGCGAGCTGACGCCGCCCTCGTCCTTGTCGTCAACAATAAGCTCGACGGGCAGGTCAGCGATGACGTTGGTGAGGCCCTTGATGGGCGGGCGGGCGGTCGTGCCGTACTCCATGGCATCCATGGGCTTTGCCAAAAGCTCAGCGAGGGTGAGCTTCTTCGGCTTGGCGGGCTCCTTCTTCTTCTTGTCCTTCTCCTTCGCCTTGAACTCTTTCTGGGCCTTGAGCTGAGCGTCCGTCTTGAGCGCGGCTGGGATGTCGGCGGCGGTGGCAGCCGTGGCCGTTTCGTCTGCCGCCTCCTCCTCCTCTTCGTCCTCGTCTGTTGCTGCTGCGCCGGCGTCTTCCCCTGCGGCCGATACCGGGTTCTTCTGGATCGGTCGGCCGGAGCTCGGCTTGCTCCCTGCTATTAAGTCGTCACCGGCGGCGGGCGCTGCTTTTCCTGCTGGTGGTGCGGGGTGTGCTTTGTGTGATACTCCTGTGTCCAGCTCCTCTTCTGGGGCGCCCGACGGTATATATGGTGATGCTGTCCGGTGACTCCCTCCTGGCTGCTCGGGGGAATAGGTCATGTAAAATGTCAAGAAAATGGCGAATGCGAAAAGAAGCAGCAAGCGCCGGCGGCGCAACCGCCCGAAAAATGGGACCACCATGCGGGCGGAGCTTAGGGTGGGTAGGTAGCTTCGGGCGCGGGAATTGGTGGTGGCTGTGTGTGTGTTGTGTGAAGCAAAATGTATTGCCCACAACGCGCGCCGATTCGCAATCTGGTCGAGTCTCGCGAATGTCTCGAATGTCTCGAATTACTCGAATATTTCGTGGACGCGGTGGCGCAAAGAAAGTGTGTTTAGGGGGTCAATATTATCGCGCAGCTCGTCGGCAGTGGTTCTCGCCAAACTGCAGGACGCCGATAGGACCGTGGCGTGCCCGGGAAAGGGAAAAAGGGGGGAAGATAAAATAAGAGAAATTATACGGAGAAACGTCGCGAACGAGGTTGCAGCATTTGTTGGCTGCTCAGATCGTGACTCGTTCTGTTTGCGTGTGTGGCGTTGGCGTTGGCGTTGGCTGCAGCTCCCGGGGGCGCTTTGGCGGGCGTTGCGACGCAATCGATTTGCGGATTGTTGACTTGGAAGACCGACTCGAGTCTCGCAGTATCTTGCAAAGAAAAGTCGCTGGTTTTGAAGTTGGCGTGCCAGACGCTCAAAATCGTCTGGGAAGATGCTCTTCGTCTCGTGTGAGCATCAGAGAGAAGGCACGCGACGATGTTCGGCCTGGTCTCGTGCGCAGCTGCCGATAAGAGAAATAGACGCGGAACAAGACACGGAGGCGGCGGGCGCTCGCTGGAGGCTGGAAGGCTGGCGTAGCTGCGTGGTGGGAAAGGAGGGCGGGAAGGTGCGATGAAGAACGCTGGGGGTGCTTTGCGTGTAAGTTGGCAAGTAGATAAATTGGAAGGAGCGTTGGGTGAGTGAACACTGCGTTCGGGAAAGGAGAAGAGGGAGAAAACAAAAAGAAACCGACAACATGGCAAAAAAGAACAACCATTCGGATTCACGGCAAGCAGAAAGAAAGGGAGCAATCAAGGAAACCAGCAAGGCAAATCGAGACACTACAAGTACACACACAGAGAGAGCACAGGCATAGATAATAATGCCAAGCATTGCAGGAAGTGGACAGTTCCCCCCCAAAAGAGGGAAGAAACACAGGCCAGACAAGGAAGATCGCCAAGAAAAAAAATACGTCGCCAAGGCTAGGACTGTTGCTAAGACTGTTTTGCTCAAAGTATCGAGGGGAGGGGGGCCAGGGATGGCCAGGACGGGGAAGGGAAGTGACAGCATGGGAGCATGGGAACGGCCGGCGCGCGAGAGACGTCACTGTTTTCTGCTTCTTTAAATTCCCTTCTTTTCTTTTCCCCCCATCTGGTCCCATTCCCATTTCCCTGCGTATGCAGTCTGTTCGCGTGCCTTCCGCACATCCCTGTCCTTTTGCAAGTGGCCCCGTACTTCAACATACTACTTCCGTGCTCCTGGTTGTTCTTTGTCGTTGGCTGGTTGGTATCTCGTTCCTTTCGAGTTTGCTGAGTGTCCCTGCTGTGTGCCCTTCTAATGCCATCCTGCTAGCCTTTGTTCCAAGGAGGCGCAAAGATAGCAAAGACGGCACTCACAGGGCAGGAGCGTGAGCGTCTCGGAGGCGTGCTCGTACGACGGACGGCCTTTTCGTACGGAGTTTTTTCTTTTTCTTTTGAACGAGCTCGTAGGGCCGTCATACCCGTCAGCCGTATCGATCAAGGAATGCCTCGTTCTTGGCAGGCATGGCAGGCATGGCACGCCTTAGTGCGGGCGTCTCGGTCAGTCCCCTTTCCCATTTCACCAACGCGAGACCGGTTGCGAGTTTGTACCTTGAAAGAAAAGTACTTGTATGGGGCAGCGTTGGAACCCCCCCTCCCCCCTTGCCCAAGGATTCGCCAGAACGGGGCTGGCAGGCTGTTGACGCGGCGTCATTTGGTCTGCACGGCGAACGGAGCGCCAACTGTTGAATTGTCCGACGTGAAGGCAACCCTGGAAGATGTACGAACTACGGCGTACGGACTACGACATACACGCAAAGATATCTCCTTCGTCAACGATGTGGCTGCCCACGGATGAGAGAAAAATGCTCGCGTGCTCGCCTGCCCGCCTGCTCATCCGATGTTTTAGGATTTTTAAACTCATTTTTAAACTCGACGTGCAAAATCTTGTTTTTGGTCTTGCTTTGAGCTGCCTTCGTCCCCTGAACCCGTTTTCTTCGTTTGCTTGGCGCTGCTGGCCTCGTCCACTTTTTAAGCCTCCTGGCGACGGCGTGGAAGTTTTCAACGCGCTCAACGCCCCCTCTCAATCCGGTCGTTCTTTCCTGTCAGCTCCTGTCCGCTCCTGTCCACTCTTGTCCTCGCTCCTCAGGAAGGAACGGCGAGCAAGATGCACACGTACGACCGCACTTCCTACCTGCGCATCGTGTGCTTTGAACACTGCAGGAGGTCGGTGAGGTCGGCGCCAGGCCTACGACATTGCGAACAAGATAGCAATTAAAACAAACGGCGAGAAAAGGCGAGAAATGGGTGTGGATCACTTACGTATGCCCTGCTCCTCTTTCCGCGTTGAGTGGCCCGTTCATGCCCCTTTGGACTCAGCGCCAATCACTTCGATGTGGGGACAAGAAACCCGCTCCAAGAGGCAGGTGGAGCGTCGAAGAGTCCGCTCTGCCACTGAAGTGCTGGCGCGCCCCTCCTGTCCACCTTTACCCCCTTGTCCTGCAGCCCATGCGCGGGAATTAGAAGGGAAGGCTCAGGAGGCTAGCCACTGTTCATGCAGCCGGCACGCGACGCCGTCCGCCCAAAGCTGTCTCTGACGACACGCGAGCAGGCCAAAAAAAAAGGACGAGATTCGGGGAGTTCGCCGTAGACCAAGAAGAGTAGGTGGGCGTGCGACAGTGTCTGTTTGGCTCCTTCCTGTCCGCCGTACGTCGCATTGCGCCTTCCTCGTTCCCTCCTCCTCACCTTCCCTCCTTCGTCCTTGCCCGAATGCACCAACCACCACCACTGCTCTTGCCCGCAAAGCCCATACGAGTCATGGGTGCGCTATCGCTATCTCTGCTGGGAAAGGGTAGTAAGATACGGACCACGGAGTAATCTGTCGAAATCTGTTACCGTTATGTCGTATTAATGCGATCAGATACGGAATCATTTGATTGATGAAGAAAGAAAAAAAAAAACGACGGAGGCGCTTTCGCTTGCAGTGTCTGTATCTCTACCACCCACACCAGCACACCAGCCTCGCCCACGCCGCAGGTAGGGAAAAAGGAAGAGGGAAAAAAAGAAAAGGGGCGTCCGAGGCAAACGCGGAGAATGCTGAATGCGAGTTACAGAAGAGACAGAAAGAAGAAAAGGAAGAAAGGAAGAAAGAAAGGAAGAAATGAAGCAATTCGAGAGGCTCGATGGCTTGCCTGCCTCGCCTGCCCCTGCATTTTGCTTTCTGGGGACTGCCCCGGTTTGTGGAGCCCCAAGCACGCATCCTTTCCCCCCTGGAACCTGCCGCCCGTACCTGCCCAGCCGCCAGGACTGCCCGACGGTGCTGCATCTCAGTGCGATCGCGTACGGCGAATACGGCTGCCAAAAAAAACTCTAGCAGGCGCCCCAAGAGCTTCAGGGGTTTTCCGCTCGCATCGTTCCGTCCTTTCTTCATGGGGATCGACAGCGCCCCCTTGCTTCACCGGGGCCGCGTTCCCGCTGTTGGTTTTGAAGGTAGGGGGTGGGCTGGGCTCAATCGAGCCTGGCGAGCCTGGGCAGGAACAGACCCATCAACGCACTCTCCGAACACATAAGATATCATACCTTACTATCTTACTACTCCGTAGTAAGAGATCCAGCGCACCTTGGCCAACGAACTGCAAACGGTTGACGTTTGATCCAGTCGAATTGGAAAATGGGAAATGCCAAGACGAGCAATTTTGTTTTGTGCCTTGCAACGAGCACCCTTCCTTGCACGAAGCAGGCTACTTGTACTTATACGGAGTACACATCGAGACGAAGAACATGTCTAAAGGCTTCCAATAGAAACAGCAGCACGTTGAACGATGGGCCGTTGGTTACGGCGGGCCTTCTTGTCGACAAGAGAGGAAGGCATGATGCTGTATCTTGCAAGTGTCTGAGCTGCAGAGCTGCAGAGGCTTGGAAGTAATAAGTCCTACAGTAAGTACCAGTAAAGGTAAAGCCGTGTCTCCGTCAGCAAGGCTGGGCGCGATGCCCCCGATCCCCCCCAGGACGCGAATGCAGACGAATGTCGCAACAAAATGATGCCGACAGCCGCTTTGTAGTTCTGGGTCCGCGCGCCGATCCCTGTCGTTACAATGTTTTGTGGTAAATTGGAACCTCCAATGAAAATGGGACGTGCGAAATCATAACGTGCAATCGATTCGTGTACTTGTATTTTTGCGTGATAAGTTTTTTTTCTTAAAAGGAACAGGGCATCTACACTTCGTAGGAAAGCACGAGTCGTTTTGCGTGACAATATATATATGTTTCCCCCCTTTTTCTTTTTTTTTTTTTTTTTTTTTTTTTTCAAGGAAAGAAATTAATTTTGTTTATTGACTTTTCTTTTCAAAGAAATCACAACCCGAATGAGAAATAAAACAAAACACTGCTTGAATTTCTAGTTCAAAAGGGTCCAATTCATAAAAATAACTAGGAAGACTACCTAATATATGGTCAATAAGAGCCAAAAGAGCCAGAAGAGCCAGAAGAGCCAAAAGAAATACCAAAAATAAAATCAAACAAAGTCAAACAAAGTAACGCATCAACATAACACCCTTCACATTTCAAGAACGATCTCCCTCTGCTTGTTCCCCTGCCCCCACGTCAACGGCCATCTAACACGGGTATCCCGACGACCCGGCTAGTTTTGTCGACATCGTTCTAGCCAGGCCGGTTCTCATATCTCAGTTGCCCTTAAATTCATGACGACTCTGGCTGGACCAGTTCCCGGATCTTGAACGTCGTCCAGAAGTTCTTTTGCTTGACAAACCAGGCGTTGATCAACTCCCACTCCTGCTTCGGGTCAACGAAATCAACCTGTCGAGTGTTAGCAACGCTGAATAAAAGAAACAAAACAAACAAAACAAACAAAAGCAAATCACGTTCGCGTGGTGCTTGGACGTACCTCGAATCGCCGCAGCAGACTGGGCACAACCTTGTAAATCTCTAGCAGGCTGATGTTCTTGCCGATGCACGTCCGCGAGCCCATGCCGAACTGCAGCATCATGCCGTTCATCTCCTTGATGCGCTGCTCCTCACGCTCGCGCTCCTCGGCCTGCTGGCCCTTCTTGGCGGCGGCCACCTTGGCCTCGTCGACCAGCCAGCGCTCGGGCCGGAAGGCATCCGTGTCTTCACCAAAGACGTCCTTGTTGTGGTGCAGGACCCACGCTGAACAGCCGACAATGGTACCGCCGGGAACAAAGTGACCCGCGATCTCGGTGCCACCCGCCGGGACAATGCGCTCCATCGGCAGACCGGCCGCGGGGTGTAGGCGGAAGGCCTCCTTGACGCACGCATCAAGGTACGGCAACTTCTGGCTCTCGTGCCACGTGACAAGGCCCGTCTCGCAGTCGCTGAAAAGACCGTTGCGGGCCGCGCTGTCAAGCTCCTCGTACAAGCTGTCCAACGCGGCGCGGTTGCGCAGCAAGAAGTAGAAGACGGCAGAGAGCGAGATGGCAGTCGTCTCGGATCCGGCAAAGGCCATGGACACCGCCATCGTCTGCACAAGTGTGTCCGTCATGAATTCGGGCCGCGCCTCTTTGGCCGCCATGAACTTGGAGAGCAGATCGACTGCCGGGCGCTTCTCGGCCTTGGTTGGCAGAATGGGACCCTTGCCCTCAGCAATGTCCGGCAGGCGCTCGGCCATCCGCGCTCTGGCGAATTTGGCGACTGGGAACGTCGAGTCGATGAGGCCATACTGGGACAGCTTCAGGTAGATGGGGTTCTTTAGGAACAGAAGGTCCAAGAATGGTATTTGGCCGATCTTTGTCGTGTTAGCACATAAACAAAATGTACACGGTTGAAAAGGTAGAAACCAGTCTTACAGGAGCCACGTAGAGGAAAAGCCACGAAAGATATGCAACGATCCCGTCAATATCTTCGTTCTTCTCAATGAACCCGTGGCGCTTTGTGTACGTAATCTCGCCAATGACGTCAAAAGCATAGAACTGCAGCCAGCGCGTAAAGTCGCAGCCCTCGGGATTGCCCACAAAGAGCTTCTCGGTCTGCTTGAGGAACAGTTTCGTCGTATTGTCGACGAATGGCTCGTATTGCACGAGCTGCGACATGGCGAATGCGCCGTTGACACAGCGTCGGAACTGGGCGTGGAAATCATTGTCGGTCGTGCTGAACAGGCTGGCGAGCCTGTGGCCGTTGACCACGGATTGTTGCGGAAGATAAAAGTCTGACTACAAAGATGTTGGTGAGAAACGTTACACACAAGATGTAAGAGGAAAAGGCTGATGCTGTGTAACCGCAGAAAGTGACGTACCTTTATAAATCCCTTGTTCAGGCCATAGATGGTTTTGAGCGCCTTGGGGTCCGAAAATGAAAGCGAGTTCGGCCCTAGGCGGACGACGCCGCCGTGCTTGTCGTGGAGGCGGCGATGTGTCCGTTCCGGCCGCCGTTTGTACACATCGTAGAATCGCCACCAATCTGTTATTGAGGCCAGAAAGGGACCGGGATATTTACTGATGCCATGTCCGTAGCGGTTCTTGGCCAGATATGCCAAAACTGTGACAATGACGACTGGCACCCAGTGGTCGATGGCCAAGGCCAGAAGCTGGCCGGCGATGCCTTGCATGTTTGTAGAGTTTCTCCGGCCTCTGCCACGACACGTTCCGGGCTGTGTCCGTTGTGTCTGCCCCCCGTGAGAAGGTTCCACTCCCGTGTGCCGTGCTCGTTTCTTGCCGGTATCTTGATCGTATAAAAACCTGTGCGGTCTTTGTGGAGTTGGCGAGGCTGCGGTGAACGGATTCCGTTGTTAGACTAGCTGGAGTTTGGGACGAGATGCAGATTGCCAAGAAGTAGGAGATCTGTCTGCCTAAGGGGAAAATGTAGGCTGTTGTGTTGGAGGGAGTAGAAAGAGTGAAATATTTGTAACTTTCAAGAGGACGTGAGGAAGTTGAAAAGGATTAAGGTTCCATTATGAACCGGAGGGGATTCGGGATGGGGGAAGCGGTGGACGCAAGGGTAGCAAAATACAGAAAAATAAAACTGGTCAAAATGGGGGGCATGCACGAAACTATATCAAAAGGAAGTGAGCCAGGTAAATACCACCTACTTTCTCATATACTTAACCCGATAAGAGGGGAAGACCTGGCGAGGTCACTCAAGGACTCTTTGTCTCGGCAGGAGGTGTTCAGAGTACTTTCAAAAAATTAATATAAAACGGTAGTGTGCGTCTCAAGAGATCGAGATAGGTGTGCTGCTTTGGCTATTTTTCTGCTGGGTGTTGGGGGTAGTTATATGCACGCTGACGGCGGGTTTTCTCTGCCGCCAAATAGGAAAGGCCTGCTTGGTGGGAAAGACGAAGAATTGGGACCCGGGATGATACAGGAAAGCATCGAATATTGGAAACTGGAAGCACACTCGGTAGCTCTCTGGAGGGAGCATCGGGCGCGGCGCGAAGCTTCTCGTCCCGGTCTTTTGCGTTCTTCGAGTCTGCCGTGCTGCCAGGGGTTCCTGACATGGCATGTGGTGGCTATGCCTCCACATCGCCTCCAACGTTGTTCATGGCGTTGTCCCATTCCTGTCCGCGGGAGTACCTCAATTCAACCACCTGCAGCCGATGCAGCCAACTAGCCCCATGCCATGTACACAAGGCGCAAACGATTGGCCGGCATGTCGGATACGAATTTGGTTGACTCTGGCCGGGAGAGAGGGGGAAGGGAAACCCGGCAGCTAGAACGGAGTAGAAAAGCTGAGCAAGAAAGCTGAACAGAAGGACTGCCAGTCCTGGGGCCGCATTTTGTAGCATTTTGTAGTGAGACTGACACCCTTGCTGCCGCCCTTACAGCGGGCCTTGCCCACTTCGGGCCATCAGGACAGACTTTCTGGGGACGACTCAGGGCACAGTGCCTGGGCGTTTGGTAGCCGGGTGCAGAAGATGGGCGGCTCCTCCTCGCGGGAGAATGTAATATCCTCTTTCTCAGAGGCCCGACGCAGCGCGAAGGCTGCCTTTCGAACAGAGAACAGGCGCAAGGATCGGGGGTTTCCCACGTAGGCTAGCAACCCCGCGAGTCTGTCGGCGTGTTGGGGAGCAAAAGCACCGACGGACGGAGCCACGAGCTAAGCTGAGGAGGGGGGGAGTCAATGGCCTGTCAACTGAGGGGAAACAAGAACAAAAGTGGTTTGGCAGCTCCGCAGACGACCACCAGTGGGGTTGTGTGGAGAAGGTGCGTGTAAGAGGACTGTCGGCAGATGCAAGGTCCAATAAAAGGCATGAAAAGGCAGAGGCCCAGCCTCGACGGGTAGGCGCAACTGAGCATGGGAACAAAGGGCGAGGCCTGTTTTCTTGATTTTGATTTTGTATTTTTTTTGACCTGGATACATCTTATCAGTAAGAGCATCGTCAGCAAAAGCCATACAAGAAAAGGCACCGGTCAAGATGGGAGGCTGGAAAGAGAGTGACGGCGACGGGGGAAATGACAAACGTACAGGTGGCATACCGTAGCAACATGTGCCGTGATGCAGCGCTGGGCATTGCCTTCGAGCAGCGGTGTCTTGGCTGGGGTCCGTTGTCCCGCCTCAATCTCTGTGCACAAGCTGGTCGTTGATGCGATTGCTTTTGATTTCCAATTTTAACTTTTCCGTCCCCTTTGGTGTTTTTCTTCTTCTTCTCGTTGTCTGCTGCATATGCGCTCTGCTAGGTACTTTTAGACCCCGAGATGCATACGTGCCCCTCTGTCGCCTCGGGAGAATATTGACTTAGATTTGCTCTTCACAGAGTCCCTGGAAAAGAGCATGTCAAGGGGGTGGAACGTGGCTCGTGGCATTCATGACCCTGGGAGAGAGTGGGGGAACATTCCCGCACCTCGTGTGCTTTGTACTCCGTACATTGTGCAATTTGTTCTTTTTCAGAGAACTTCCTCAAGACGAGGAGGCCTTCTACCCTTCGGTCTGGACTGATCACACCCACACCCGACCGATGTTTGGGACGGATCGCTCGCTGTGGTGGCGGTCTGCTGTTTAATGGTTGTCTTCTCTCGAGACGAGACCTGGAGCTGGGTCCGTCTTACTCGACCGTCATTGGGGTCTGTGACCAACCACTGTGCTGGATATTAAAGGACTCTTATGGCTGGTTGCCTTCTAGTAGAGGTCCTTGAGGCGACATACAGTCATTGCCAGTGCGCTTTATGGCGTAGAAAAGCTGGAAGGCTGATTCACAAATTCTGGCTCTCTTGCTTTGTTGTTTTTGCAGTCTCGATGCTTTGCGACAGTAACTGGGTTGCTCTGTTTCGTTTGTTTTATTTTCGGGATTTGCCCGTCCTGGTCTCATTCCCAAAGCGGTGTTGTTTGTAGGCAGTCAACTTGTGTTGGACGAGGCTCTTCTTCCTTCGGTCTGCTTCCCTGGGGCGTCGGCGACATCAGTCCGGTTTGGAGAGACGTCTTTGTTAGTGAGTTTGTGGACTTTCGCTTCTCGCGTGTTTCCTAGCGTGTTGCTAGAAGATCAGCGCTTCTTGTCGATTCTTACCTCTCTGCCTCTGTTCTCAATCACTTTCTGACTTTTTCGTGCAAGATGTCGGCTGCTGGTGACCAACGCGAAAACGAATGCAGACGGGAGAACGAGAGTTCTTTGGGAAAGCGAAATGCCGAAGATTCCGTTACGTGGGACGGTCTGTAGTTGCAGTGGAATCTCACGGTTGTTGGTGGCGGTCGCAGAGATGGGTGTGTTAGAGAAACAAAGTGGGCAGAACGACAAGAAAGGAGAAACAAAAAAACACCGACAAAAGTAGAAAAATGAAGACTGCTTGTGTGAAACAAGAGCACAAATGGGACGAGGGGGGAAGTGGGCAACCCAAACTGACGCATTGCGATTTCCTTATTTTTCGGCACTTCATTCAGAAGGAAACTACGACCGCCGCCACACACTAAAAGCAGCTCGCGGTGTCGCACATTCTTGCTTCAGGAAGGCGCGAGCGAGCGACTGCAGGCTGCAGGAATAGGAAGGCCCAGCCAACGAAGTCTGCACGAGCGCTCTTGGGGAGCACCTTCCGGCCTGCCGCGAACGACAGAGCGAGTTTTTTTATGATGGGCAAGAGCGAGTTGCGAGGTAGTTTTTTCACCGGGTACCGGCTCTGGTCAGAACAGGAAGGTACGATGAGCACGGCGGCTTGGCTTACAGTCAACAAATAAGAATAAGCTGCAAAACAGCACACCATTTGTTGTTCAAGCACACTGACTCAACTGCAACGCACGGATGAAGTTCTCGCCGGCAGTCTGCAAAGGCGTACCGCACCGTACGATCAACACGGGATGGAAACATTAGAATGGTTGTTGGGATTGTGTTGTATTAGAATGGTTTTATTACAAAAGTAAAAGAAGAACGACAAAAGAAAAGAAAAGCCTTGTGAAGGCGTGCTTACAACTCGCTCTTACAAAAACAAAACAAAAAGAAACCCATGCAGCTTCGCTCTCTCCCATCTTTCGTATACCGTCTGCAGTCTTCCCAGGAACTCTCGTGTATACAGCTGTTCCCTTTCTCTCCATATTATGCAAAACCCACAAAAAACGCTGTAAAGTGACCTGAATAAAAATCGTCCTAAATATACATCGTGTCAGTCTGCCTCGGCGCACTCGTCAATCGGAGGCAAGAGGCAGAAGAGGCGGTAGTTGCCTCCTTGGCTCTGCTGTTGCCTCGATTTGACTCGTAGCCGCCTCGGCGGATTGTTGGCTGAGCGTCGTCGCCGCCCGCCCGCTGGTAGCTGGCCGCCCGGTTCCTAGTTGGCGCTGCCTCCTGTTGATTGCTCTTCGTGTGTTGGTGCCAACAGATCGTCGCTACCGTCATGGGCACCGGCACCGGCACCATAGTAGTAGTGGTCAATACTGGACCAGTTGTATTGGCGAAGGTCAGGCCGTGCCGAGACCCGCTTGGCAAACTGACGCGCAGGGAGAGGCTGGTCGCTCTACAACAGGCCGTCCTCGTCGTCCGACGTGTCTTCGGCCTCGCGCAAGCGGCTGGCCAGGTCGGCCGGAAGGCCACCCTCGCCGTCGGCGTCGAGGTACTCGCGGCCGCCGGCGACGCTCAGTGCCACGGGCAAAAAGATGAGCGCGTGCGTCGAGGCAAAGGCGACGAGCGCCACCCAGACTCGGAAGTAGTAGATCTCAAAGATCTTGCTGCGGGTAAAGGCGAGCACTGTGACGCCGAGCAGCTTGGTGAGCGTGATGCCTGAAAACACAGAGCCGCCCACATTGACAAGGGCCGCCCACGCCCGCTGCTCCCGCGCATCGGGGAACCGCGTGCGCGCGTTGTGGCGGAGCAGGGCCGACGGGAACGTGAAGGCGCGGGCAATGTGGGCGCAGAACTCGACCGAGATGCCCACGCAGATGATCAGGTTGACCAGGGACACGGCGTTCAGCGACACACCCATAACGGCCATGGCGCCGACAATGTCGCAGATCGTCATGGCCACCGTGCACGCGACCACCGCGGCTGTCATGAAGGAGCCCAAAATGACCCAGGAGACGGTAAAGATGATGGCCATGGCCGAACCTAGGAGCGTCGCCGACAGCGACACAATTGTGGCATACTGGTCAAAGAAGACGTAGAACACGCTGTAAGGGAACACCTCGACGCCCGTCGATGCCGTAATGTCCGAGGCCACCCGCCGCGCCGACGCGTAGGCCTGGATGAAGTCCTCTTGGCTGCGCAGCGGCGTGTGCATGGTGCGGAAGTGTGTGGCCGGCAGCGTGTCGTGCTCCGAGTCGATGACAAGGGCCTGGCCATACGACGCCTGGCCACCGAGGGGGCAGTCTTCGGTGGTCGGCGCGTTAACGAACTTCTTCAGGTAGTGGACAAACTCGTCGCCTTCCGGCATGCCGGAGAGCGTCACGTTCCAGGGCGGATTGCGGCCAGCGAAGCAGGGCTTGCCGTTTTCAACACAGCAGCTCTCAAAGTCTGGGTTGAGCCACAAGAAGAAGTCATCTATCCAGCTGGCCGTGGGGGACGCAATGTAGGACACATTGGAGCGCTTGCGCTCCTGCTCGAGGATGCCCGTCAGGGATGTCAGCTGGCACGATGGGAAGCGCGAGCAGAGTTCTTGCTGGTGCAGGCGCTGTGTTGCGTTGAGATCCTTTGTGACAAAGTAGACCGGTGGGCCCGATTCGAAGTAGTCGTACAGATCGTTGAAGTAGGGGATGAGGTAAGAATCGTCGGGGATCGCAACACGCTGGTCGAGGCCAAGCTGGACATAGGGTAGAAGAGCGATGCCTGCAGCAAACAGACCCGTGAAGAAGATGAGGACACCTGCCTTGACGCTCTTTTTTAGCAGCGTAGGTGCATAGCGCTGGCGGATGAACCGCTGCAGCAAGCTCTCGCGCGCCAGCTCGTCGCTGAAGCCGTTTGAATCGTTGTACCGACCAGAGTACTCTTCGTTGAGGTGCACGCGTGCCGACTTGACCGGGATACAGAACAGGATGTCGGCGCGGTTTTCCTCAACACGAATCTGGTTGAGAGCCAGAACGGACACAAAGCCAGTCACCTGCAAGATGGCGTTGATGAACACGGCACCGGCTGCGTAAATCGCGAAATTGCGCACGGCAGGCATGCCAACAAAGGCGCCGAGTGCGAAGGATGCCGTCTCTGTGATAGCGGAGAAGAGGATAGAAGGGCCCATGCGGCCCAGCGCCAGTGCCACCCGCTGTGCGACCTCTTCATCCCGATGGCTGATGTTGACACGTTCAAACTCGTGGACAATCAAGAAGATGTTGTCCACGCCGACGGCTAGAACAATGAAAGGAATAACATCGACGATAATCAGCGTTGCCTTGAGGCCGGCCCAGGAGAACAGACCGATGGATGCCGTGATCGACATGACGACAATCAGGACGCCGATGAAGCCAAGGCCGAACTTGGACTCGACCAAGAAGACACCGAAGTGGCGGAACAGGTCGCCAAAGGAGAGCGTGGTCGAGCCGAGGGCGATGGAGGCGTACAGGAACATGATCACGTAGCTGATGACGATAATCTTGGCATCGGTGTTGGTCGACTTGTTGAGCTCCTCTTCCAGGCTGATTTCGGTCGAGAACGATAGGCGGAGACCACGCGACGAAGCTTCCTTCTGCACCTCGAGGAGACGCTTCTTCAACGACTGTTCCCAGTCCATGGCGCGCTTCACTTCGGGGGTGTCTTCGGCGTAGTTGTTGACAACCCAGGTGACCGTCATGCCGACGGCCTCATCAGCGTGTGCGGCATCCGAGAACTGGCCCAGAATCGACTCGGGATCGAGGGGCTGGCCATACTCTGGGCGGCACTCGACTGGACGTTGCGCGCACGACCGCAGTGTTTCCTTCCAGTACTTGTCGACAAGAGAGGGTTCGTTTCCAAAGTAGGCCGCGACAGACTGGACCACACAGGCCGACCCAGTCGGCTTGAAGCAGACATCGTCGAGCGCCACGCCGTACTCTTGTCCCTTGAGCTCCTGGATGCTCTTCTCCACGCCCATCCACCACAGAAGGGTGTCCTGGCTCAAGACGGGGCCAGGGCCGGAGGAAAGGGTGTCGTTGACCAAAAAGGCCTGCTCGGCACGGTAGAACGGCCCGAAGCTCGTGTCGAAGAAGGCCTTTTCCTGTGCTGCAGCAGACGTCGGGCTGACCCACAGCCGCGCTGGATCGAGCTCCAGCTTGAAGCGGAACAGGCCAAGACTCAGAACAATCGCAACGAGCAGGCTGGATCCAATGCTGATGCCGGGGAATCTAGCCGCCCAGTGGCCCAGCTTCCGGAAAATCTTGTTGCACCAGATGTTTAGGACGTAGTCGGTCGGGGCTTCCTCCACAACTGCAACGTTAGAGGTCGTCCCGCGAATGAACCCATAGAGGAAGGCGTGGTGCTCTTCGTCTTCGACATCGTCCTCATCGTCGAGGTCGCCATGGGGGTCGTGCAGCAGGGGCAGGCCCTGATTCCGGTTCTGTGTGTACCAGAAGCGCAGGCCGGCCCAGACAATCACAAGTGCCGCCAGAACCGAGTACGTGAGAATGGAGGCAAACGACAGGCACGGAAGAAGACCAACATGGCACTCCTTGGACTTCTTCAGGGCAGGCAGCTCGGGGCATACGGCCGGGCAGTCGATGCAGGCGCAGCGGAAGTTGGGGTCCTCGTCGTTGCACTTCTTTGCGATCGATTGGCGCGGTTCCATGCCCGGTTCGGAGTACGAGAGGGGAAAGTTCATCTGGAAGGGCGAGCCGCCGAGGCGCTGCTTGCCCAAGAAGGTGAGGAATTCCGTGTAGTTTTTCGCGCCGCCGCCGATCAGTGCCATGGCCTTGGAGTTGGTCGGCCCAAACTTGACCTCCTTGCAGCTGTCGTAGAAGCCGGTGCCATATCCTTTGGACACAAGCTGGTCGAGTTCCGTCACGAGGAGCTTGCCGTTCTTTTCGGCGGCATCGGTCACGTTGATGAAGAGCGACTGGTCGGGCGAGCAGGTGAATGTGCAGAAGAGGTTGTAGAAGTTGTCCTTGCACGCGGGGCAGGACGAGATGAGCTGGTTTGCTGTGGCGAGGTTGTCTTTGAGCGCTTTTACCTGGAGAAAGAAATGGTGGTTAGAATCGAATCAGATGACTCGTGGGACAAACTTCCTTGTGACACTTACTTGCTCGCCGTCGCAACAAATTGGGCCGGATTTCCACTTTGGCCCGCACAGGCCGACGAGCTGTTCCCGCACCTCATCGTCGGGTTCGGTTGCTAGCCCATTGTCCACACATGGGAGGTCGGCACCGAATATGCTGCGCTTTCCACATTGGCCGCGGATGGCGCAGCGGCCTGCCTCGTGCTTTTCTGTGAGGCCGGTGTTGGCCGCCGCAGCTTCTCCTAGGCCGGCTAGGAGGAGCAGCGCAAAACTGCCGCTCGCAGCGACGACTCGCGAGAGCCTTGTCATCTTCTCGGACTCGGTTCTGCGCGCATATAAGGCCGCTGGTCTGCCCGTAGTAATCCGTTTGAAGCTGTTGGGGGAGCTTGCTGGTCGATTGAAGTGGGTGGATATTTCCGGTGGCTGGGGTGATCCGTCGTGTGATGCGTGTTGGAGCGAATGGTATTGAGTGCTACAAAGTGTAGAGAGATCGCAGTCAATGAGAAAAGGCGATGTACTGAGTACTCGTGGCAGAATCTGGGCTGGGAGAGATGCTGAAAGTGTTGAGTGATCTGATGATGGATGCGACGATGGGGGGTGTTGAGCTCGGCAAGGCAGGAGCCGTGAGCAGCTGCCCGCTACCAGCCGGTGGACCCACAGCGGTCGCCTGCGTCATCGCTGCCAGGCACTGATTCCACACTCTGCAGCTGGAGCTCCGCGTTTCAGCCGGCCCGGAAAAACAAGGCGCCGCACGTCAAGGTGCAATTGCTGCAGCCAGCGACAATCTGCGTGCATCTGATTACAACAGAGGCAAATTCACTGACATTTTTTTTTTCAGGAGCGACGTCTTTCATTTATTCCCTTCCAAAACAACAACTACCTTCTTTTGACTAAATTCAGAGCCAACCTTCTTTTCGCCCTGCGACCGAACCCGAAATACCGCTCGTTCTCGTGTTTCCATCTATTCTGCCTTCGACTTTTCCACAGGCATCGCCTTTTGTTTGCTCGACGCTTCCTGTTTATCTATCTTTACGGATCCTACCATGCGAACGCATCTGCACGGATACCATCACCAGTCACGACAATATTGCTTTTTACGTCTATTTTACCTCACCCTTAGTTCATAGAGAGAGTTCTTTATAGCCTTCTCGTGTTGCCGTCCGGGGCCACGTCGGGTTTTGGGTGCTTCACATTCATACACCCCCAGCTTGGCCACGTTATCGACCAGTGTTGACTTTGGCTTTTCAACGCGCATTTCGCGTTGTCTTTTCTCTTTGTTTGATTTATGTCCTCCGTCGCTTATATTCGACCTCTTTTGTTGTCATAAACAAAAGCCGGATCGTTTCTTCCTTGGCTTTTGTTTGTTGATACTGGACCGCGGTTTCCTCATTTGGACCCTGTGCTACCCTATCTCTAGTCCCAACGATTTTCTGTATTTTGCACTTTTGTTGACCCCTTTCCCCTCCTTTTCTCATTTCGCGTTTTTCTTTCGCGTCATTTGTTTTTTTTGGCTCATACCACGGCCACTCCACGGACCATGGCCGAACCACCGCCCCCGACAGCAGACTTGGCAGCCGCATACACGGGCAATGACTCTACAGATGCTCCTGACGTCGTGATGGGTGACAATGTCAACCTTCAGGAAAGCGACCAGGAAGCCAGTCTTTTGTCAAAGAAGCGCAAAGCCACCGGAGAAGATACATTTGCAGATGCAAATGCAGTCTCGGACGCCGTGGATGAGCACGCCGCTCATTCTAAGAAGGCGAAACTGGATGCATCCGAGAACTCTGTCGCGGATAGATCACGTCTACCCGCCGAGGTCTGGTACCACATCTTTTCTTTCTGTCCTCCTAGGACGTTGGGGAATTTGTTGATCGTCAACAAATTGTTCAACTCCTATCTTGACCCAGCCTCGCCTGTCGTGGTGGAAAAGCGTCCACCACCGCTGGCTAAGTCTGCTGTCAAAGCTATGTCGCCAAATTCTATTTGGCGAAATGCGAGACGCAGCTTCTGGCCAAACATGCCCGCCCCCTTGAAGGAAAAGACCGAACTAGACATGTGGCGTCTCGCCTGCTCGTCGACCTGCCAGTTCTGTGGCATGCGGGATACGAGACGAGCCTTGCCTGTGACGGACCCCTTTCGCTTTGGACCTGGTGCCGACGGCGTGTCCCGTATCTGGGAGTTCCGAGTTCGCTGCTGTGGACCTTGCCTGTCTAAAATGACTCTGACGGTAGGTTTTTTTGTGTCTCTTTCTGGAGTCATTCCCCTGTAGACATGTTTTATTATATTTGCTCTTTTCTTAACTCGTCATCTAATTCTCGTTGTGCAGGAAATGGACCTGGTCCTCTCGGCTGCCTCAACGTTTCTCATCCCGGCGCTCCAGTTCGTCTTTGTGACGTCAAACTCCTGCGTGGTCCCGCTCAACGTCATCGAGCGTGGCCAACTACCACCTTCGTCGACATTGACAAAGATCTTTTGGTCATCCGACGTAGAGACCTTGCGCGAGGAGTTTGCTTCGGTCAGAGAGCTTGGTGCGCCTGCGGCCGAGGAATGGCAGAAGGGCCTGTCAACCAGGGGTTCCGACCAGAAATCTGACATAACGAAATGGGAGAAGTACGCCGATTCTGGCGGTGTTTCCAACATGCGGTCACTCCTTCATCCAGGCATTAAGCTCCAGCCTGTTGTTGTTCCGGAACTGTCACAGTCTACAGAGCGCACGCAGCTCCCTGCGGCAAGTGAGTTGAAAGCAATACCACTGTTATTTCCCCTTAAATACGTTGTTTCTAACGGGACTCCAGCTCCGGCCGACAAAACCATTTCTGCGCCCGCTGAACCGGTGATAAGCCAAAGGTCGGCCCCGGTCGTCGTTACGCAACCGCTGCCTGCACCCGTTGCAAGAGAAAAGACGATAGACGAGATCGACGCCGAATGGGATGTGATGCAGGGCCCTGTCCGACTCAAGATCCTCAAGTATGCCGACGAGGCCATCATCGGCGATTGGGACGATGGCGACAAGGTGACGAAAGACAATGCACCGGCATTTGCTGTTGACGTCTTGCTTCATGTACGAAAGCGATTTTACATGGACGTTGAAAAGGATGCAAACGCGGCCCGTGCTGCCGGCCGAGAGCCTGTCGTTGACCCGGTCGAGGGACCGTTCACCCAAAAACTGACCTTGGAGAACATGAAGTATGTGTTTGATGTCAAAGTCAGGCCCATCTCGTTCAAATTTCGGACCGATTTGTTTCTATGTCCCCTTTGCGACGCCAACATGAAATTTTTTGGATTTGAGGGCGCCATCCAGCACTACGCAGCGAAGCATACGAATATCCTTAGTGTTGGAAATATCGTTGTCTACTGGAGAGCTGAGTGGCCAGAGGAGCCTCCGTTTCGAAAAAATCCTCGAGTTGCTAAAGGCTCGGGCATGCCGATACCACTACAACAAGCTGCGACATCAAAGCTTCCAAATCAGCGAGGACCAGGCCCGGTGGCTAAGCGCTCCGGTAAGGACTACCAACAATTCGCAGCTGCACGGACTTTGCCATACCAAGCACCAGCATCGCATTTTCTGCCGCCCCCGCCGTTGCTGCCTCCACCTCCGCCGCCGGCGCCGGCGCCCCCTTTCCAGCCGGGCCAAACGCAGCCGCAGCTATTTCCCGTCTCAGTCAATGCAGGAAGAGAAATTCAGTACAGTGGCCCGTCCATTGTTGCCGAGCCGCAACAGGCTCGTACTTTCGGCGCCCTTTCTTATTCACAGGCAGTCCCGCCACAAACAGGACATACTGCATTCCAGCCACCACCCTTTCAACCGCATTCTCGGCCTGCAGCTTATGAACCGTTTGTTGGAACTGCTGATCGAGGTGTTGGCCCCTTTCCAGCTGCACCAAATCTGCCTCCACAACCCTTTGGAGCCACGGCACTAGCACCATCCGTGCAGAAGCAGGGTAACCCCTTTGCTGCGCATGAGCCTTACCAGAGCCATTCGTCCACAGTGGTGCACCCCCCTCCGACCAGAAAGAAAGACCATGACAAGCCAGCTCTGAAATCACCCTACCAGGTGAGGCTTGATGAGTTGATACAATACTCACATGGGCTGTGGAACGATGCCATACATATCCGCCACATTCCCGGTGTGGTAAAGGTTCAAACTTTGCTCTTCCATACAAATAAACACTACCGGTCCAGATTCGGCGAACAGCTGCCGTTGGCTCTCTTCAAAGATGGGCTCTTGAACTCCAAGGACATGGCACCTATTCGAATGATAACTGATCTCCAATGCCAAGCCTGCGGTCGTGGACTCGATTATGTCCCCGGCACTAAGAAAGTGCGCACCTTGTATCAATTCCCTGATCTCATTGCGCATTTTTCGCAAGCACACGTTGAGGGTCGAACGAGATGGCCAAACCCATTCACTGTGAATCCAGACTCGGAAACACCGCCACGTGACTGGTTGAAGGACATGCTGCTTCTTCCCCGGCCTGCTGCACTTCAAGATATGATCAAAAAAGCGCAAACTGCCATGCAGCCTCTATTATCTGAAGCCCTCCAAGACGCTCTCAACCCGCCAAAGGAGGATGTCGATGAAGCTCACACGCAGAGACAGGCCTCAGGAAACAGCAAGGCTCCGACACCAAAGCAGGCCCCGAAACAGGCTCCACAGGCTGCACCCCCGAAAACGAAGAATGGTGGCCCGAATGGACCTTCCCGTGAAGCGAAGCAGGCAGCTAGTGCAGAGAAACCGCAACCTTCTGAACGTGCGCTTCCGTCAAAGGCCCTGACCACTGCGCCATCTCAGGAAGCAAAGTCTGCGTCGGACACCAATTCTCAACAGAAGCACCAAAAGGCACGCCAAAATGGGAAGACAAGAGAGCACGTGGACAAGTCCGTGGACAAGCCCGTGAACAAGCCTACAGTTGCCGTCAAGCAAGAAGTGCGGGAACATGACCAGTCCTTCATTTCCACACGGAATGCACCCACACGCAGTGCCGAGGAACCAAGAGAAGGGCAGGATTTATTAGGGGCCCTCGAGATGCACTTGGATGGCGAGCCAGTTCGCCGCCCTTCGGTAGCAAGAGAGCGGCCGGCGGCAGCCCGTGTCCCAGCTCGTGTGGTGTACATCGACGAGTACGGCCGTGAGGTTGTACCGAGGCACGATGATCTTCGTGATTTTCATCGTGTATCGCGCGGCCGCCCTCGCGACGATGATCCACACGGACAGTATGCTGCCGACGAGAGAGGCGAGCCGTACCAAAGACGGCCACGGTCGCCCCAGGGTTACCCCGGAAACTACGGTCCAGTATCTCGTGGCTCCTCTGGACAGTACCGGGAGCGCAGCCCACCGCCAGTACGAAGTGTTGCCGACGAGCCAGTATATTCTGGTTACCCTAGGGACTACGAGGATGTGTATGACCGTGGCATGGCGCCCGTGTCGGCACATCATTACGCTCGCGCCCCGCTGCACCAAGATCACTACCCAGGCTATGCCGATGGGGCTGATCGCGGTGGTCGGGCCTACCGACCGGTGGAATACGAACCCTACGAGGCTTATGAAGCTGTGCGGGTTGTTGGGCCGGAAGGCGAGTACCTCGTCAGACGCCCGGTGCGACGTGAAGCACCGCCCGTTGACCGCCGGGCGCCGGAGCGCTACTATTCGTATTCGACGGCTGGCCCTGCGCCCGTGACGTATGAAGACGATGGCGGTAGGGATGCCGGCGGTAGGGTGATGGTGCGACATGCGTACGCCGACGACTACCGTGGCCCAGGCTATGGTGGCCGTTACGACCGGTACGCAGTTGGTCCGGTGCACGAACGACGCGCTGTGGGCGGGGAGATTAGGCCACCTGGCAGCGAGAGATCAGTGGCACCACCGCCGCAGCGAGCGGTGGCGCGGGCAGACCCGGCCTACTACGACGAGTATGACCCGCGCGACCCGACGAATGGAGGGGCGATGCAGGGAGGGCCTGGACAGATGCGGTACCAGTAGAACTGGCAAATGAGCGGTCTGTTCTCGGGACTCGAGATGAATGTGCCTGGCCAGTTCGTCATGGTGGGCAGCTGTGTCTTCGCGGTGTTTCCGATGGTCTGGGGCAGCCAGTAGGGATGGAATGATCTTCTTACCTCTTGCTCAGCATCCAATGCTTGGTATGAGAGTGAGTCTGATTAGTTCTTCTTAGTTGGCTGCACGCTTGGAGTTTTGAGAGGATATCTGGTTGACGCAACGTCAAAATTTATGTTTGGTGGCATCAGGACGAAAAAAAGTTACCAAAACAAGAAACAAAAACATAGTAAAAATCAACAACAATATTTGGTGAAGCCGTGTTCAAGATTACGTGACAGTATGAGTTTATTTTTGATTTTTGATTGAAATGTATTCGTCGAGATAGTCTTGTTCTATGTAGATGGTCTGTTGCCGCATGAGATGGAGAGCCGGAGTTGAGAGTGACAATGTAGAGGTGTGAAGCGTAATTGATGTGAGAGGGGGATGAATATGTGGTTCGTCGGACAGAGAGGAACAGAGAGACAAAATAGTCGAGAGGGTGGTGTTACAACAGGATGTGCGTGTGTGAAAGACAAAAGATACAAAAGGAGCCGAGTATAGTTCGACAAAAACAAAAGATCCAAGAAACACAAGACAATGCATAAAGGACGAGACAGAACACCCCAAAACGCACAAATCAAGACACGTAAAGATACAGAAAAGCGCCCCATCCCTTCCCCGTCCCTTTTTTTCTTCTTCTTTACCGCCTGCTCTTTCTATTGTTTCTTATACCACCTCGCCAATGATCTTGGCGGCCTCCTTGTACGTCTCCAGCAGGCGCTCGCACTTTTCGCGCTCCTTCTTGACGCCGTCGTCCTCGTACAGCAGCTCTTCAAAGAGCATCTCTTTGTACAGCTCACTGACGAGGCGGTTCTGGACGACGTCTTTGCAGTAGTTGACCAGCAGGTGCATAATGGCCTTGGGCACCTGATCGGTAATCGACTCGCGCACAATGTTAAAGTACGACGAGATGAGCGCGCGGATCAGTTCCGTCTCCATGGCCTCGCGGTCCGTGAGCGCGGGCTCGCCGCCCGTGCCGTTGGCGCCAAACAAGTCCATGCTGCCGCCAGCACCCAAGGCGCCGGGGTGGCCCGTAGACGAGAGACCGTTGCCGGCGCTGCCGCGCAGCGCGCCGTACTCGTCGTTCCCACCACCAATGGGCGACCGCAGCGGCCGGTCGTCGGGGCGGCGCATGCTCTGGCTAAACGTCGGCTCCGTGGCTTGGCTCACGTGGCGGCCAATGTTAGCGTTGTGGTGGTGGCCGCTGGGGCCACTCCCGCCGAGGCCGCCGCCCATGGCGCTGCCGTCCTTGCCGAAGAAATAGTTGAGGAACGAGTCCTTGGCGTTGTTGAGGGCGGGTTGGTTGTAGCGCGTGGGTGATGCCGTCCGCCCGTTTTCCCGGGCCATAGACGAGCTGCGGCCGGCCTTGGCAGTCTTGCGCAGGGCCGTGCTCGTGGCACCGCCACCAGCGACGCTCAGGTTGTCCTCGTCGACCTCCTCGGGCGTTTCTGTGCCGGCCGCACCGCCGGCGACACCGTTGGCGCCCGTGCCGTTGGCCGCGCCAATTTCCTTGAGGCGGCGGCGTTCGCGGCGTTCCCGCTCCTCCTGGACCAGGCGCTTGCGCTCACGCTCCTGCTTCTCATTGACGACGTGGCTCATGGCGGCAGCGGCGCCGAGGAAGTTGGGGTGGTTAGTGTTGATGTAGGCGCGCTGGATGGAGATGAGCGACTCGACGTAGTTGGAGGCAGGGCCGAGGCGTTCGCGCAGCAGGTCGGAGACGACCTCGATCAGCTTGGCCTGCAGACGCGGGAAGCGGCTCAGCTCGGTGGAGCCGCAGGTGTGGCAGATCTTGATGAGCTCCTCGTACACGAGCTCGACACAGCGCTGGCTGGGGATCTCAAGCAGCTTGATCTGGGGCTTGACGAGCAGGTCAAATGCCATCTCGGGGACGAAAAGGCTGGGCCGCGGGCCGGTGGAGTTGCGGATGGCGGTCCGGATGTCGAGGGCGGACAGGTTGGAGGTGGGGTCGATGGACTCGAGCGAGCTGCCAAAGACGGAGTTGAAGATGTAGTAGATGCGGGCACCACCGCACAGCTCCTTGGTAGAGATCTCGGTGGACGTGCCGTCGATGGAAGAGATGAAGGAGGTGGCGAAGCGAGTCATGAGCTGCAGGATGAGTGAGCCGCGGTGCTCCTTGCCGCTGAAGTGCATGTCGCCGTAGCTGGCCAGCTCCTGCTGGGTCTGGCCCATGAGGGTGTTGAGGCGGGCCTTGATGTCGGGCAGGCGGTCGCGGATGTGGGTCATGAGGGTGCTGTTCAACGTCTTGGCTAGGTAGGGGGTACCGCAGCGGGTGGAGATGTTGCGGTAGGCCGGGTGGTGCTTGAAGAAGTCGGTCTCGGCCTTGAGGGCGTCTTCCATGGGCTTGTTGCCCTGTATGTCCTGCTGCGAGCGGTTGACAACGCCAATCCAGCCCAGTTTGAGCGGGTAGACGCGGCCCGACAGAATATCGAGCGCGTTGGTGCCGTGGTCCATCAGGTCGACCTTGGTCAGGACACCGATCGTGCGGCGGCCAAGGGGGTCGACATGGCGGGCGAGCTTGAGGGCCTCGGAGTTGACAATGTCGACGTTGGCCGGGGAGACGGCGAGGATGATGCTGTTGGGCTTGGCAATGTACTCAGAAATCAGGTTGCGCGTCTGCTTCTCGATGTCGGTGGGCTGATCGCCAATGGGCACCTTGGTCAGACCGGGCAGATCGACGAGGGTCAGGTTGAGGACGTCGGGCGAGTAGATCTTGAGGTTGATGGGCTGGCGCGTGATGCCCTTGTTGTTGCCGGCAACGCGGCTCGTCTCGTTCTCGATCTCGCGCTTAACGTCCTGGAAGTCGTTGAAGCGGCGGTTGGGCAGGTGGTGGAACTCGGCCCACTCGTTGTGGCGGGCGGCATTGGGGTCGACATAGCGGCTGGACTTGGCGGCGGCAGCAGTATTGGCGAAGGCATCCTCTTCGTCCTCGGGGACGTTGATCAGCTGCAGGATAAGCGGCCGCCTTGTGACGATGCCGCTGCCGCGAGGGAGAAAGTCGCGACCGACAATGTTTTCGAGGACAGAGGATTTGCCGGCGGATTGGGAGCCGACAACGACCTGGAGAAAACAGCTGTGTTAGAAGGGAGACACGACATGGGGGCCGGCGCATTGCCATGCACGGGGAAGTTGAGCGGTACAATTTGTGGGAGATCGAGGGAATCGTTGCCGATGGTGTTGAAGACGAGGTCTTGCAGCTTGTTGACCGTGGTCAGCAGCTCGTCGCCGAGGGCCGCCATGGCGTCGGATGGGGGAAGAAGAATATGGTCGGGGTGGTGGTGGTGGTGGGAGGGAGAGGAGGTCGAGGTCGAGGCGCGTGTATCGTTATCGCAACTTATGCTTCTACCTCGGCGAGGACGGTGAAAGTCGGAAGTTGGAGCTTCGTGTCGAGGAGGGTGAGTTTCGCCGTGACGCGGTGAAGAAGGGAGGGGATGGAGGGAAGCGAGAGGTTTGTCTGTGGCGTCGACGAGCAGATTGAGGGTGTCGGGAGAACGGGAGGGCGTGATGCGAGGTGATGGCAGACGGAGGGTGCAGCCGATGACGAGAACACGCAAAATCTATCACGAGGGAGAGAGAGGGAGAGAGTGCCGAAAAGACCAGAACAGGCAGTGTGTTTTTCCAAGCTGGGCAAGCAGGGGGTGGGCCAAAGGGCTAGACGGAGCGATCAGGGCTAGGCTCGAGGAGGACAACGAGTGGGCCTGGCGGGTGGAGGAGGCGAAAGGCGAAAGCCAAGCGACGCAAAGGACCTAAAGAGAGGCGCGAAAATAAGCAGCCAGACGGTAGTGGTGCCCTGGTGTTCTGGTGGTGGATGGCAACGGAGCTTTCAGGGCGAGCGAGGCTAACGGGGCCAACGGGGCCAACAAGACCAAGCAAGATGCACAGGTTCCAACAGTTGATGACGACGAGGCGGCGATATGCGCGACGCGACAGGGGAAAAGACGGGTGTTGGGTGTCAAACCGGCTGGAGGCCTGGCCGTTGTGTTTTTTGGTGTGTGTGCACTCTTTGCAAAAGTGAAGCAAAAAAGGGGTGTAAAAGGGGGACTTTGGAAGTATCGAGATGGTTGCCGGAATGGCAGGAGATATGTTGGTCGCTATGGGCAAGAACGACCCAATTTGGGCTCAAATCAACACGAAAATGCAAGAACGCATTCGACAGAGGGAAAGAGCACGACGCGCTGCGCATCCCGTTTCGCGCCCTTTCTATAGCTGGGGCAAGTATCGACCGGGGGCTGTCTTAATGGTCTTAGGTGGTTAAATGGGCAAGATGGCTCTCGTCGTGAGTACTCTCGGTAAGATACTGTTGCGCCGCCCTTCGTTCCTGCCTCGGTCTCCCTGAATACAAGCGCATCTTACGGCCCTCCTGCCCTGTGCACCTGGAAATTGGGGCTGTTATGCACACCGGGAAGGCGCGCAGGACGTGCAAGGGCGGCTGTAATTCGCAATTCATGCGGCAGGTGCGGCCGCTGAACCGCTGCTTGACATTGGACGGAATGCCCGACGCCACGGCAAGGGCGATGACGAAGGGGCGCGCTGGGGCCAGAGGCCTGCGTTTGACAGCCTCTCAGAGCGCAGGGAGAAAACCGTGCAGCCAAACCAGCTAACAGAAATACAGCGTGCTGATTGGCCAGCCGCGTGGTTCGATTTCGCCTGGCTCGACTTTTCGTCAATTTCGATTCGCCTTTTGCAGGCCGAGCATTTTCGTTTGAACTCCCTTTGGCAAAGGTCGATCGGCAAGAGGAACTACGACAGGGTCTTTTGTTATTTGGTTTTTTTGTCCTATTGTTCCCCTCCTTCTTTTATCGTTTTTTCCTTTCTCCGGTGCTGACACACGGCCACGGCCCTCCCTGCCAACGGAGCCGACCACAAACGACGGCCGCGCCGACCGCAAGAGAAAACGACAGGGCAGAAAGCCGGACGAGGGCCAGCGAGAGCGGATCTCGTCAAGTAGTGACGCGGCAGCCCTGAAACGGACGGTCCGGGACAGCCTGCCGAGGCCGTATCCTACACAATGAGCACCTTTGGCAGCCCCGGTGGTGGCAGCATCGCGACGAAGCCGAAACCGTAAGACTGATCTGTGACTGCGATACGATGCAATGCCATGCGATTAAGCGGGCATGAAGTAGTGATCTAACAAAACCAGACCACAGCGCGGCAGCTTCCCGCTGGACCACGAGGGCGAGTGCAAGCAGGTGATGCTCGACTACCTCACATGCATGAAAAAGGTCAAGGGCGTCAACGAGGACGAGTGCCGGACCCTGGCCAAGTCGTACCTGGGATGCCGGATGGACAGGTGAGTGGGAGGGAAGTGATGAAGGAAAACGAAAAGAAAAGAAAAGAAGCAACCCCGGAGAATGAAGGGCTAACTTTACAGAAACCTCATGGCCAAAGACGACTTCAAAAACTTGGGCTTCCAGGAAAGAGGCGATGCCGCTGGCAAGGACGACAAGGCCAAGAGCGAGTCCAAGACGCCGGGCGAGCTACGATGGTGAGCCGTTCGCGGCTGTGACGTGCGGTTGTGTAGGATAGCATGTGATGGCCGAATAGAGGCCAAAGAAGGACAAAAAACGTAAAAGCGAATAATCAATAAAAATTGAAAAAGTTCAACTCCAATCAACTCTAAATGCATGCACCTCAACAATGCCAGCTGCTCTCAAAATGACATCAGAACCAGATGAATGCATTCGACGCAGCAAACTGCACGTAAAAGAGTTGCCAGTCCACACATCATCGCCGGTCTCGCTCTCGAGTAGCCGACATCACGCTCTCCTCCACTCTCTCCACAACTCTCCCCTCACTCCGGAGTTAGGCGACCAGCTGCTTCCCCCACTAGCAACGGCATTCCGGGGACACGACACTGTCGTGAGGGGACGGCTGCTCTCTTTTGTTTCTTCTTTGGTCTTTGCCATTTTCTTCTTCGACTTACAGGACCTCCCGCCATATCGTGCCTCCGCACCAGCCTTGCCCCGAAAAGTGGTCCGGGTGTGTGTTGACTTCGCCGGCCACCAGCCAAACAGCCGTGCATCTATAAGACGACTGTCGCCCAGTGCTCTTAGTCGCCTATATCGACATCGCCCATTGTTAACATCTTGCTCTTATTCCCAGTGGTCGAGACAAGTAGCCTCGGCTTTCTCTGAGCAGCTGTTTTGTTCCTTTTGCATCTGCATCGGCTGGTGATTGCATTGTTTTAGCCTCTTTTTCTTCTCCTCACCTTCTTTTCCGGTCCTTATTTACTCTTATTATGTAGAGCGGCCTCCATCACCCCCCCTCACTTTTATTCACAGACTCTCTCCTCTTCTCCTCACACCACCTCATACCACCCCGGCAATGTTCCACGCCCGCCCCCAGCTACTCCGGCGTGGACGGCCGGCCCGGCCATGCCTCGTGTGCCGGTCCCGACCTACTGAGAGCAACAACAACAGCCGACGCTACTCGAGCATCACCAGCACCCCACCCCCCTCGCCCATCACCTCCCTCGCCACCGATGTCACCCTCCCCAACCTCCGCATCGGCCGCCACACGCGCGTCATCTTCCAGGGCTTCACCGGCCGCCAGGCCACCGCCAACGCGCGCGAGTCGCTGGCCTGGGGCACCAACATTGTCGGCGGCGTCACACCCGGTCGCTCTGGTGAGCATTTGGGTCTGCCGCTGCTGCCCAGCGTCCGCGCCGCCGTCGAGACGCTCAAACCCGACGCCACGGGCATCTATGTGCCCGCGTCGCTCGCGCCCGCGGCCATTGAAGAGGCCATTGCCGCCGAGGTGCCGCTCGTCGTGGCCGTCGCCGAGCACATCCCGCTGCACGCCATGCTGCGCATCCATGCCATGCTCAAGACGCAGTCCGTGACGCGGCTGGTGGGCGCCAACTCGCCGGGCATCATCTCGGCCGTCGGCGCCTGCCGCATCGGCTTCCAGCCACTCCCCTGTTTCTCGGCTGGGTCGGGCGTCGGCACGCGCGTCGGCATTGCGGCGCGGTCGGGCACACTGAGCTACGAGGCGGTGGCGTCGACGACGCGGGCGGGGTTGGGCCAGAGCCTGTGCGTGGGCGTGGGCGGCGACATTGTGGCCGGTACGGATCTGCGGGAAGCTCTCACCGTACTGGCGGACGACCCGGAGACGGACGCGATTGCGCTGATTGGCGAGATTGGCGGGACAAGCGAGTTGGAGGCGGCGGCATGGATCGAGGCGTACCACCGCCGAGCGCAGGCAGCGGGTGTGCAGCCGAAGCCGATCGTGGCGCTGGTGGGCGGCACGCACGCCGCCGTGGAGGGACGCATCATGGGCCACGCGGGTGCGTTTGCGCTGCCGGGCGAGCCGACGGCACAAGAGAAGATTGCGGCGCTCGAACGGGCCGGCGCGACCATTATCGACCACCCGGAAAAGTTCGGGCAGGCGCTGAAAACGCGCCTGGACGCTCTTTGCGCAAGTGGTGGTGGTGGTGGTGCCAACAGTGGCAACCTCTTCGGGCAGGCCGGGTCGACGACCCAGCGCCGCGGCATGCACACCTCATCGCTGGCACGAAACAGCAGCAAACGGCCCACGATACAGGCGACCTCACATCGGAAAGCCTCCCAAAAGCGCTCCATCTACATTGACCAGGACGCCGCCTTCGACCTGCTGCGCAAGCAGGGCGTGAACGCCGCGCCGTACTCGGGCCACGGCACCCAGCGCTACCTCGCCATCAGCATCGACCGCTCGTCCAAGTCGCCGTGCGTCCTGGCGGCGCCGGCATACGACGGAACGAGCTCTACAAAGTCCAACATCCGCCGTTTCCCTTTTGACTACCGCGTGGGCGTCGACGGCCTGCTCGCCAGCCGCGTCGCCGACCACCTCGGCCTTGACACGTTGTCGTCGACGGCGAGCACCGAGGGCCTGCGCCGTCTGCTGCGCGTGCTGTACGCGACGTTTGTCGAGCAGGAGGCCTTTCTGGTGGAGACGGCCGTCGTGTCGCGGCTTGCTGATATCAAGGTCGTGCACGCGCGCCTGGGGTTGGACGACGTCGCCTTTGCGCAGCGCCAGGCCGCCGGCGACGAGACGACGCTGCAGCTCGCCGCTGTGACGCCGCCGCCCGAGGCGGATGCGTTGGAAACACAGGCCAAGACGGGGGGCATTGTCTACGTGACCCTCAACGATGGTGAGCGTCAGCCCGGCACCACCGGCACCATCGGCACCATCGGCACCCTCGTCAACGGCGCCGGCCTGGCGATGAACACCGTCGATGCGCTCGCCGGGCTGGGCGGCCAGGCCACCAACTTCCTGGACACAGGCGGCAAGGCCACCAGCGAGACGGTCAAGACGTGCTTCCAAGTCTTGTTGCAAGACTCGCGTGTGCGCGTCATCTTCGTCAACGTCTTTGGCGGCCTGACGCTGGGCGACATGATTGCGCGGGGTGTTCTTCTGGCCTTTAACGAGACGAACGTGACGGTGCCCGTGGTGGTGCGGATCCGCGGGACAAACGAAGCCGAGGGCCAGGACATCATCCGATCGAGCGGGCTGCCGCTGTTTGCGTACGACAGTTTTGAGGAGGCGGCGGCCAAGGCGATTGCGCTGTCCCAAGAGGCGGCGGCGTAAGAACAGGGGCGGAGTCGATTGTGTACATAGTTGACTAGGAAAAGGATGCAATGGAACAAGAATAGATGGAGATGTTTGGACAAAAGACATACACGGAGGCAGAGGCGACGGACGACCGAGTTGCTGGGGTTGATTACCCGCATGCAAGGACGGCATAGAACGGCCGTGCCTGGTCTTCATGGACTACGCCGTAAAATAAGGAACAAGGTGACGCAACAAGAGACCCACGTAAAGATACGAGGGTGGCCAGGGCACTGAGTCCGATGGAGGATATGAGAAAGACGGTGGGAAAGAGGCATAGAAAATATTAATGACAAAAAGAAATACGCTGAGTGAACCGGTTTGCTAGGCCAGGCAGAGAAGAGCAAAGAGGCGGTACAGTGGCAGAGCAGCAGAGCTCAATGTGTAGTTAATATATGTTGATGTGCCTGGGAATCCTTTTAATAACAAGCCGGCCGCCATTCTTTCCTGTTGGTCCCTTTCCGTTTCTCTTCTTCTCTTTTCACAATCCTTCCCTTCATTACCGACGATGCAAAGCCCCAATCCTTCAGAGTGTAGAGACAACCGCCGGCGTCGTCGTGGCCTTGATCGTGTCCATTTATCGCCAGAAAATCAGACGACGACTCATGCCGTTAACTCTATCGGGTCCTGTTCCTTTTCATTCTCCTCCTCTCTTTTGTCCTGGCAACATGGCTTTTCCCATCCGGTAGCCGGCCCTTTGTTACGCGGCAGGCAATCTAAAGAGGTACAGGTGCAGAGCCTTGCAGAAGAGCAGAAGGACGGCCGCCGGCAAGAAAAGAGAGGCCAACGCCGGCGCAAATTGGGCAGACATTCCTTTTCGTCTAGGTCGCTTGGATCGCAGCGTCGTGTCTCGGCCTCTTTGTGTGTATGCTCCTTTTATTTTATTTTATTTTATTTCACAGTTTACTTTATTGTCCTACTTGTACAGAGGTCAATTAATGAGGGGGAAGATCATAGTATGGAGTGGCATTGTGGTGCGAAACTTGGGGTACGATCACCCCCCAAAATGACAGAGAAAGAAGAAAAAGAAAGAAATGGATCGTCACCACCCATGGAATGCCGGTATAAGAGACATGTCAACGCCCACTCGACAACCATCCTGTTGTTTCTTTTCTATTGACGACGCTTGTCTTAAGCTTAAAGTCAATCAGGGTTTGCTTTCTTTCTTTCTGTCGTTTTTTCTTTCTTTTCGTTTTTTGTCTGCCCCTAAACTTTATTTCAAACTTTATTTCCAAACTTTATTTACTTCGCTCTTTGTTCACAAGCGCATCACAATGCCATCTCTCCTCAAGGTCGCCGCCATCATGGCCGGCCTGGTCTCGGTCGTGTCCGCGGACTGCACATGGACGGTCGTCGCCTCTAGCACCGACACCTGTGCCACCATTGCGGCCGCTTGGGGCCTGAACGTGGACCAGTTCGCCGTCTACAACCCGATCACCGGCTGGAACTGCTCGGATGGCGTCATTGCCGGCGAGACGTACTGCGTCGAGCAAAACTACGGCCTCAGCGCCCTGCCGACGAGCCCCTCCATCACACCGCCGGCACCCACGCCAACATCAGGCGATCCGGGCAGTGGTGGTAGCAGTGGTAGTAGTGGATCCGGAACGGTATCAGCGCCGGCCTCGCCGACCGCGCCCAACGGCTCACCCATCCCGTCGCCCGTCCAAGACGGCATCTCGCCAGATTGTAAGTAGGGTGGGGTAGGAAAAAAAAGAAAAAAAAAAGAAAAAAAAGACTGAATACGTCGAGCACCCACTAACTTCAAAGGCATATCTTTCTACAAAGTGGCCACCGGCGATACATGCGCCAAGCTGGTTCAAAAGTTTGGCACCTTCTCGCTCAGCGATTTCTACACGTGGAACCCGGCCGTCGGCACGGACTGCTCCGGCCTGTGGAGCGATACGTATGTCTGCGTCGGCACCACCGCCACGCCGACCACCAAGCCGACAACGTCCAAGCCCGCAACGCCCACCGGCTCCCCGCTGCCGTCGCCCACCCAGGACGGCCTGACGGACAAGTGCACGCGCTTCTACAAGGTCGTCAAGGGCGACACGTGCGCCAAGATCATCGCAAAGTACGGCACCTTTTCGCTGAGCGACTTTTACGGTTGGAACCCTGCCGTCGGCACCGACTGCTCGGGTCTCTGGCTCGACACGTACGTCTGCGTGGGTGTTCCGAGCACGCCGACTTCCAAGCCTGCGTCACCATCACCGACACCCACAAAGGCACCGCCCTCGGGCCCCACGCCCGTCCAGGACGGCATCGCCCCATCGTGCAACAGCTTCTACAAGGTCGTCAAGGGCGACACCTGCGCCAAGATTGTCAGCAACCACAAGAACCAGTTTTCCCTGAGCGACTTTTACAAGTGGAATCCCGCAGTGGGGGTGAGTCAAGCCCTTTCAGCATCATCCATCAACCCTTTTTTTTGAGAGACGACTAACATGACAGAATGACTGTGCTTCGCTGTACCTGGACTACTATGTCTGCATCGGTGTCGGAAAGAAGCGCCGTTCCGTGAAGATGCAGTAGAGAGGCATGGGTTGTGGATAAGCAGAGTAGCGTTTGAATATGGAAGTGGGTTTAGTTTCATGATCCTTCACATTTTGTTTGATGTTTAACGTATTTTTTCAATTGACTTTCGGTTTGTTTGATTTATTTTCGATTTATTTTGAGATTTCAAAAACATCGAGGAGTGTTGTTTTCGTATTCGTTTTTTTGTAATTTCATAATTTTCTCCAACTGTCAAGTAAATATGACGTAAATAAAATCGAGCAGAAGAGGAACCCGACTTGCAAGCAGATACCTATTTTTATCATGCTTTTCGTCTCACAGGAAATAGCTACTCAAAAATGACACTCATTTGTTTCCGTAAAGACTGCTCTCTTCCGTGACACCGCCTGTCAAAAGTCGTGTGTTGGTGAAACGGTACATAACGGCCCGACGAATACAGAGAAACGACCAGGAGGCACAGGAGGCTTAAAGTGGCCGCATCCAAGCATCCAAGCGTACGAAACGCCCGTCTCCGCGTATTCCCATTCGTTGAAGCTCGTTTGCATTTTGCGGTTTTGCGTTTCTGCGTTTCTGCCGTTTCTGCATCCTTTCTCGCGTGCGCGACCGTCCGTGCAGAGCTGTTGGGGACTATCTTACTTTTTTATTTTTTACACGATTTATTTTTGGAAATTTCAGTGGATTTCTTCTGATCTTTCTTTTCCTCTTCTCCGGAATGGCGTTGTCTCTTCCTTTCCTGTTCTTAGAGATATTCTGTTAAACAGCACACAGCACACAAATGCTCCTTTCTTTTGAACCTTTTCGCCTACCCTTTCTGCGAAGGACGCACCTTCCTGGCAAATCACCGCCGTTGGATTCGTGATTCGTGACTGCCGCGGGATCGCTTGGCTGCCGTCTGTTGCAGGGCGCAGGGGTAGCACTCCAGCGCTAGAGCTACCCCTGAACAAGATACCTCCAACTTGAGACACTCCTTGGCCCCGGGCGACGTGCTGGACATGAATGGAGGGAAAAGAGACGGGAAACAAGAAACAGGAAAAAGAACTAGAGAAAGTGAGCCTGTATACAGAGCACAGCACGAAAGGGAACAGAGAGGAAACAGGTTCATCCGTGCCCCCGAGAAATACTGCCCTCATTCTGTACTCCGTAAATCTGCCCGAACGCTCCTTCCCTTCTTATTGGCATTCCTTCTTCCCCCCCGCCTTCCCGCAGCTTCCTCGCGATGATTGCTGACCCGGACTTCGGGGACTTCTAAGAGCCCTTGAAACACGGTAAGCTAGAAGGGGAGCGCGCCTCGCAGAGAGGGAGGGAAAAGCAAGAAGGCAGGAAATCAAGAAAAAAAAGAAAGTCAAAAGGGCCAAAAGGGCCAAAATAGCCAAAACCCCAGAAAAAAACCCAAGACAAAAGCCCAGACGGGAGATTGGCAAAAACACACCTACATCAGGCCCGGCAGAGAAAGATCCCGAATTCTCGATCGCCGCTTTGCTCGTCATACTCTGAAAAGAGCTGCGCCAACGAGAGAGGGACAGGACCACTGCGCCCCCGAAAGAGAACAACAGCGACAGCTGACGAAGAGAGAACAGACGTGAGACGGCCAATTGCAGATAAGACGCCATACAACGGGACATTGCTGCCAGGATCATAGGGCTGACCAGCAAAAGTCGAGACCAAGTTTGAGGAAGGAGACGGGGCCGGACGAGCATCGCGCTTTCCCGCACTGGTCTTGTATTTTTATTTGAGTTTATTCTTATATTGGGCTCCTGCCACTTTTAACGTCATTCTCTCAGCTTACCTCTTCCCCCCCCTCTTCACCTTCTTACCTTTCACCTTTTTTTTAAACCTCTTTTTGACTCTCGCCCCCAACACCACCCTCAATCGCACAACCACCTCCCCTCGCCGCAATGGCGACAAACACGTCCGCCGGGCAGCACTCGGTGCTCGCCGCCGCCGTTCCGAACATGGCGTCCTGTTTTGCTTCGTCTTCCGGCACATCGTCACCGTCCGGCCTCGCCGGCGCAGCCTCTTGTCTCCTGGCCCTCTTTCTCACCAATCTCACCGAAGTCATCACCAGCCTGGCCGCCCGCCTGACCATCGCCCGCATCATCGCCGCGGTCTCGGCCTTTCTCGTCGCTGCCTTCCTGGCCGACTGCGCCCTCAAGCCCAGCTACCCGCGATCCCTGCCCCGGGTCGGCTACGGCGACAGCGTCATTGCGACCCTGCGCAACTGGTTTGGCTACATTTTTTACTTTAACGACTGGGTCGACGAGGGCTACAACAAGGTATTTTGTCCTCGTTTTGCTCAAAACCCCACACTGCCGTGTGATGTCCTCTTTACTCACCCCCCAGTTCTCAAAAAACAATAAAGCTTTCCTCGTCCCGTCGGCCGCCTCGCGACCCCAAGAGGTTGTTGTGCCGCGGAACCAGACGGCCTGGATGCTCGACCTGCCCGACCACGTTTTGTCGGCCCATGCCGCTCACGGCGACGTGCTCTACACCGAGCACAACTTCATCTTTGATGCCCACGCGCATGCCCGTGCCTACGCTGCCAAGCACGGCCTCCCGCCCATCCCTGCGCGCAGCAACAGTGACCACCACGACCACAAGCATTCGCCCGTCGACGAGGACTTCCACACCCGCGTCGTCCACCGCAACCTCGCCCGCCACCTGCCGGCTCTGCTGCCGGTCATCGAGGACGAGGTCACCATGGCCGTCGATGCTGCGTTTGGTGGTGGTAGCAGCGACGGCGACAGCGACAGCGAATGGCACACCGTCAAGCTCTGGGATGCCTGGCTGGCCATGGTGCCGCAGATTACCAATCTGCTGCTCGTGGGCCCGGACGCCTGCCGCAACCAGCCACTGTTGACCACCTTTGTCAAGTTTGCCGATACCGTTGTCACGAACAGCTTCTTGCTCAACATGTTTCCCAAACTGCTGCACCCGCTCGTCGGTCGCCTCGCCAGCATCCCGAACCGCCGCCTGTGGCGCCGCGCCCACGGCTACCTGGAGCCGCTCATCCGCGAGCGCGTGCGTGCGATGACCTCGTCCTCCTCATCGTTGGAAAGCAAAAAGGGCGACGTCAACGAGGACTACATCACCTGGCACATCCGCATGGCCCTGGCCGAGGGCCGCACCGCCGAGCTCGACCCCGTTGCCATTTCCAAGCGCCTGCTGCCCATTGAATTTGCCGCCATCCACACGACCGTCCTCACGGGCTTCTTTGTCATGGTCGACCTGTTGACGTCCGACCCGGCTTTCATCGAGGGCATCCGCGAGGAGGTCCAGACGGCACGGGCTAGCACCCCCGAAAACCACTGGACCAAGCCCTCGCTCGCCCGCCTGTGGCGCACCGACAGCGCCATCCGCGAGAGCATGCGCGTCAGCCACTTTGCCACGTCGCTGGTCAAGCGCAAAGTCATTGCACCGGGCGGCATCACCAACGCGGCCGAGGGCTGGCACGTGCCTTACGGGGGGCTGCTGATGCTCGACCTGGCCGGCACCCACCACGACCCGGACCTGTATGCGAACCCGGACGCGTACGATGCCTTTCGGTATGCGCGGCAGCGCGAGGCCTATGAAGCCGCCACTGTCGTTGCGCCGGGCACGTCAGACGGAGACGGAGCGCAGCGGCAGGCCAAAACACCCGAGCAGGTCGCGGCCGACGCGATGCGCGGGCTCAAGCTGGGCATGGTCACCACGAGCGACACCCACCTGGCCTTTGGCCACGGCCGGCATGCATGGTGAGTCGTAGCCTTCTTCATTCCATTTGGATTTGTATCGTTGCTAACTGAACAGCCCCGGCCGTTTCTTTGTGGCGCATGAGCTCAAGATGATCCTGGCGCATCTTCTCACCAACTACGACATCAAGCCCCTGGAAACACGTCCCAAGAACCTGTGGATTGGCCAGACGATCATCCCACCACTGGAAGTCAAGGTGGAAGTGCGGAGGAGGAAGGTGTGAAGAACGAAAGCAGCAACGCAAGATCACGGCCACATAAAAAGATTGCACGACACGATGGATGCGAACAACAAGGATGAACTGAATAGATACCCCCCCTCTAGCAGGTTAGATGAGATGACGGCCACACAGAAACAGGATGCGATGCAATTTATACTTGAATGTTATGCCCATATTTGAAACAGAATGGGCGATGTCTCTCTCGTTGCATGTTCAAGTAAAAACAACCCAAAACGTAATCAGACAACTAGATCAATCCAACAAAATCTCCACGTCAAACTCTTGGAACGTCTTGAGCTGGTGTTGCGGTAGTGTTGATGGACCACAGCTGCCCGTGCCCAGGCCATGATGCGCCCAGTCCAAGTGCACGACTGTGTCCTTGCGCCGCAAGGGTGCCAGCTCATATGGGTGTGCTGCTGCATCGAGGTCCGCCGCTGTGTATGCTAGTGCCTGGAAGCTGGCATCCTGGATGGCATCAAACCGAGCACGCAGTAGACGGCCGCCGTGCGCATCAGAACTGGAACCCTCTGGAGCTCGCCCCATAAACTCCACCCACTGCACATCCGTGCGGTTGCCATTATCCTGCGGGTACTCGTAGTCCACAAACAGGTCGTCCACCGGCAGCGTCCAGTTGCCGAACCGCTGGCTCAGCTTCTTGTCCCGGTAGCTCTCACCCGGGCCCCGCCCGAACCAGCGCACCGTGTCGACATCCGCCAGGCCGAGCCGCAGGCCAAACCGGGGCAGCGTTGTGGGAAGGTTGGCCCCCTGCGGCTTGGCGCGCACGCGGATGGACACGTCGCGCGCGGAGAAACGGTATGTCGTCTCGGCCGTCACCGACCAGTTGAATACGGGCGCTGCCACGCGGGAGACGACCGTCACTTCGGCGATGCCGCTGTTTTCGTCATCTAGCACCTTCCAGGACGAGCGCACGACGTGGGTCCGGGCCTGGTGCACACGGTGCTTAAGCCATGCCGGGCCAAACTCGCCGCCGCTGTCGTTGTCGGTAAGAGCGCGGTACAGCTCAAAGGACAGCGGCTCAGTGATGACGTTGGTGTTGGAGCCACCCCGCGTCCACGACGTGATGCTCCCCGCCGCCAAATCAAACACCCAACGGGCGCCATCCACACCGGAAATGAACAGCTGGGACGGTGCTGATAGCTCTGCAAGAGGGTGCCCGTGGAGACTTTTGGGTACACTGAGCTTCCGCCATGGGCCGAGACCAGAAGGGCTGCCCAGCTGCAGCTGACCCAAAGCAACCTCATGGCCTTTGGGTGCCCACGACGTCGCTTCCTTTAGGGTGAAGGAAAGTGTTAAGTAGGACGCTCCTGTTTTCGGCTGTTCTAGACCATTAATTTGAAGTACCGCTTTCCTGTGAGGCTTGATGCCTGTTGGATGTGATACGTTAGTTTTCACAGTACCATCGGTTTGTCAACACTGTAATGGTCAGCATACCTTTTGGAATTTCTACCGCCTTCTCTTCCGTAATGGATCCATCATAAACAATATGCCATGTGCACCGGAGGTGGTCCAGAGTGAGGAAGTCATAGCGGTTTATGATCTTCACTTCGTTGCCTTCAATACTCAATGTCTGCACGGGCTCAATGGCCTTTTTGTATTCCACAAGACCAGGTGTCGGAGTGTGGTTGGAGAAGCAGAGGCCGTCCATCACAAAGTGACCGTCGTTTGGCTCGTCACCAAAATCGCCGCCGTAGGCCATGTAGGACTCGCCATTTTTGTTGTTCGTACGAAGACCCTAAATGCTGTAAGCACGAATGAAGAAACTGAACACACTTTCTTCTGCTGGTGATACGTACGTGGTTGGCCCACTCCCATACAAACCCGCCCATCAGTCGTGGATACTTGTAGAACGCTTTGATGTACTCTCGAAGTGCGCCGGGCCCATTTCCCATGGCGTGTGCGTACTCGCAGAGAACGAGTGGTTTGCTCCATTCGTTTTCTTTTCCTTTTTCCACTATATACGATGGCGAGGCGTACATACGGCTGACCACGTCCGCGGTCTCGGCGTCCTGGTCGGGCTCGTAGTGGATCAGGCGCGTGTCGTCGATCCGTTTGATAAAATCGTACATGGTCTGGTGGTTTTGACCGTAAAAGGACTCGTTGCCTAGGGACCACATAATGATGCACGGCTGGTTCTTGTCGCGAGCCACCATCTGCCACGCCCGGTCGACGTACGCCGCCGCCCAGTCCGGGTTGTCCGACGTCCAGCTGTTGGGCTCGGCATAGTCACCCTGCTCGCCGAACCCGTGGCATTCAAGGTCGGCCTCGTCCAGGACCCAGAAGCCCAGCTCGTTGGCGAGCTCGTAGAGACGCGTGTCGTTGATGTAGTGGGATGTGCGGATGGCGTTGATGTTGTGCAGCTTCATAAGTTGGAGGTCGTGGAAGAGCCATTCATGCGGCACCGTGCGCCCTGTATCTGGGTGGTGTTCGTGGCGATTGACACCGCGGAGTTTGACGGGCTTGCCGTTAACACAAAAGACACCGTCGATGAGCTCTGTGCGGCGGAAGCCGACCTTCTGGCTCACGTATACCGACTCGCCATCCTCGCACATGGAGAGAACCAGCGTGTACAGGTAGGGCGTCTCGGCCGTCCACTTGTGTGGATTCTTGATCGGTACTGAAGCGTGGGTGGGCCAATATCGTGCGCCTTTGTCAAAGGAGAACCGGTATACAGACATTTCTGTGTCGGCCACTGTCTCGCCATCGGCATCGAGCAGCTTGAGCCGAATGGTCGATGACTGCCCGTGACGGACGTTGTTCTCGCCAGCGACTCGCCCATCCCGGCACCGAACATCAACGACAAGCTGCGCGTTTCGGTAGTTATCATCCAGTAGCGTTTTGACATGGAAATCCTCAAATGCCACCGGCGGGAAAGCGTGCAGATACACATCGCGGAAGATGCCGCTGAGCCACCACTGGTCCTGGTCTTCGAGGTAGGAGCCATCGCAGCGTTGGTAGACCTCAACTGCCAGCGTGTTGATAGAGTCGGTGTCATCGATGCCCTCGCCTTCGATCCGAATTACATCTGTGACATCAAACTCGCTGGGGTTGCGTGCACCCTGCGAGTAGCCCACGTAGTGCCCATTGACCCAGACCGAGAACGCCGAGTCGACGCCCTCAAATCGAAGGCGAAGCTGTGAGCCCGGCGCAGACACAGAGAAGGCACTCTCGCCGCTTCCACCCATCGCCTTGGGCACCCGGAACGTCGTCAAGTACCGGCCACACTCATTGTCGTCCAACGGAACGTACGGCGGGTCGACGGGCCAGGGAAAGACGACGTTGGTGTACTGCGGGCCCCGTCCGAAGCCCTGGAGCTGCCACATGCCCGGGACCGGTACGGTCTTCCAGCCGTCGGCATCGGGTGAGAAGCTAGACTTGTGGAAATCTGCCGGACCAACTAGCGGGGACGGAGATACATGCAGCTTCCACTCGGTGCCCGCGTCCGATCCCGTCAGCCGCAGACTGCGGGCCCGGGTGACGTCATGGGCGATGGCGTCGGCTTCATTCGTGTACTGGACGAAATGCGCTCGCGGCGGCAGTGTGTTGCGGTGCAAAATCTTGAGATTGTTCCAGTCTGGCGTGGAGGGCGGATACCGGTGATGAGGCGCTGCGATTGTAGCAGGGAGAGGCTCGCGGTCCGTGTCCATGTTCTCGACCTTGCCAATAGTATCGCCGTCGACCCGAATGGCGAGGTGGATGGCGTCACCGGGGACCGTACTGGCCATGGTCATTTGCAGCCTCAAAGTGAACGAAAGAAATAAAAAGTTTCTGTGAGTATCCTTTTGAGGGGAGCTCTTTAGGTCGGGCCGGGCATGGCCTGACTCCCTGTCAGACAGAGAAGGAGCGACCCGGTGCTGCTTCCAATGCGAATGGGACGTCCTTGCCTTCCTGCAAAGAGCCTGTCCGGATACTCTTTCCTCCGATGAGAGACAAGTCTTGAATTGCCCAAAGATAATGAAAGAGGAAAGAAGTTTACTGGGAAAGAGCTACCGTCGTTGCCTGACAGTGAAGGCACATCATTTTGGTGGCTGACAGGTTGAGGGGTAACGATGCAACGAACCGTGTAAGGGCGTCGCAACGCCTTTTTGCCAAGTAGGCAGCCAATGCCGATCTTCGCAATGACAACAGAGCGAAACAACAATACAAATCCTTTTCTGTGGTTGAATACAGGTCGATTGGAGATGGAAAACAATATGAACGAAGCATGCTAAGTGATGTACAATATATAACAGTGTTGCCAACCGAATGGAGCAAGAAGAAAAAAAGAGTACGTTGTTTTTGAAGAGAGAGACCAATAACCACATCCAGAGAGAAAACAGACAAAAAAAAAGAGAAAAGACCACAAGAAAAGACCTCACCCGCCATCCCAAGACGCCGGAACTCTGGACAAACATAAAAAACAACTTAGGCAACAAAGAAAGGCTCCCAAAAACGTCTGCGCATCCAAACTATGAAAACAAAAAATAAAATGGAGCCTCTCTCATGCCTCAACGACCATGCTCTCGCCGGCGCCGTCGGCATCGTCGTCGTCGTCCTGGGTCAGCTCGAGCACGCGCGCATATTGCACCGTCAGGCGCTGCAGTTCGCGGAATTTGCCTAGACTGTTAGAGAAGGAGTAGGATTAGAAGAAACGTGGGGATGGAGAACGTACCGAGAATCATGACGACGCCTTTCAAAAGCTCTTTTCGGTCCCAGCCACAGATCTCGCCCGTTCGGCTGGCCCAGCCAAAGGCCTTGCCCTGACTGGCATGTACCGCGTCGACCGCTTTGGCCTCGCTGGCCGTCGGTTCCTGCAGGACGCCACCCAGCAGGCTGTTGAGCAGCTCCTCGACTTTGCCGCGCAGGCCCTCGGTGCCGAGGCGCTTGGCGTACATGAACAGATAGAGGCGGAACTCGTCGCGGGCGCCCAGCTGCAGCGCGCCGGCAATGCGGTTCTCGAGGTGGGCGATGCTGACGCTGGCCTCGAAGCCCTCGAAGCCGTCGCGGGCGAGCAGCGTCTTGATGAGGCGCTGCAGGGTGTAGGCGCGGCCCTTGAGCAGGAATTCGTTGGTGGTGTGGCGCTCGAGGAAGGGGATGATGCCGGACGAGACGGTGGCGGCAGAGTCGGCGTCCGTGGATGCACTGGCAGCGGCCACAGGCGCCGTCCCATTGGTGGCCGCCACGTCGGCGGCGGTGACGGGCCCGACGGCGGTGGTCTGCAGGGCACTGACGGAACTGTCGTTGCTGTTCCAGTACTGGCTGCCGACGGCCCACCAGGACTCGGACAGGCGCTGCCAGGTGTAGAGGTTGGGCGCGTAGTAGTAGCCGTCGCCGTTGCTGAGGGTGACGACAATGTGCCCATTCGAGTTGAGGTGGGCCGAGGTGACGCCGGGCCCTGCGGTGGCGGAGTGTTGGTGCAGCGAGTGGATGGCAATATCCAAAATGGGCGCCAGGGACACGGGCGGGTGGGGCGCCTGCATGGTCTGGACGTTCCACACATACGCGAGGCCGACGGCGGTGATGCACAGCAGACCGTGCTCGCGGCACTCGAGGATGACGGGCTGGGCCTCGAGGACCATGGCGTTGACGAGGCGGCGGCCGGCGGGCGTCCAGATGTAGATGGTGCCGTCCTCGCAGGCGGCGGCCCAAAAGTGCTTGTTGCCCGTGACGAGCAGCACGGCCTTGGGCAAGAAGTCCTGCCACACGAGGGCACCGCGCTTTGTCACTGTTATGTGGGACGGGTCGCGGTACTGGTCGGGGTTCCGCGCCTCGAAAACAAGGTTCTCCGAGATGCGCGACGCCTCGTCGACGGTGCTTTCGCCCTGCAGCACGCCCTTTTCGAGTGGCCGCAGGATGTGTGCACGCACCTTGGGGATGCCAAGCCGGACTTGTGAGATGGAGAGGGCCGGGCTGATGACAGCAGGCCGGATGAACTCGGGTGTTGGTACGAGGCCGCGAGGCGCCGCTTGCAGCGTAGCCGGCTCTGTGCCTTCGACGCCGTTGACAAGAATCGGTGTCGGTCCCGCTGGCGTGGCCCCGGCTGCGCCTGTTAGGCCGCTCGAGCGCTTTGCAGAGGGGTCTGTCGGGTCGTCTTCGCCTTCTAGAACGACCGCTGCTTTTCTCTTTGTGCCCAGGAGCATGGACGCGATGCCGCCGCTTGGTAATCCGTCAAAAGGTCGTGACAGATCGAGGATGGTTTGTGGGGTGTCTGCCTGGCTGGCCTTGCCTGTGCTTGTTGTGCCAACCAACTGGGACTGTGGCAGCGAAGACTGGCCGGTGCCAGACGACGAGACCAGCAGCGGGGCTACGCGCTTTTTGCCATCTTTAGTGATCGTCACGCGTGACTTGAGTGTTTGTATTCGCTCGGCGCGCTTCTCGGCCGTCTCTTCCTCTGGTGTCTGGGGTGGTGCTGAGGCGGCGGGTGTTGCTGCTGTTGCTGTCGTTGCTGCCGCTGCCGCTGCCGCCTTGTCTTTGTCGGTTCCACTGGCCTCTTTGTCGTCTTTTCCATCTTTCGCGTCGCCGTTCGTGTCCGCTGCCGACTTGCCCTTGCCGGACGTCCCGTTTGTTGTCACTGCAACTGGTTGGGGCGTGCTGGCGCCGCTGGCATCGCCCATGAGCGCGCCCATGCGCGACTCGGCGCCGCGCAGCTCGCCAGCCTTGCTGTGCGTCTCGAGGTGCAGGCCGTCGACGTCCTCGGCGATGCCCATGCCCTTGCGCGAGGCGCCAAACTTTTGCAGGGCCTTGTCGGTCTCCTCGGACTGGGCGACCCAGCCCAGCTCGCCCTCCTCAAACTTGGCGACGACAATGCTGCCGTCGAGGCTGGACGCGAAGACGGTCTGGCCGTCGGGAGTCCAGGCGAGGTCGGAGATGGACTTGGAGGCAATGTCCTGCAGGATGACGAGGGGGCGCGAGGTGTTGGTGTTCCAGATGCTCAGCGTCTTGTCCTGGCCGGCCGACGCAATGACCGTTACCAGACTCTCGCCCTCGCGGGCGGCAGCACTACTGCTGCTACTGCCGTGACCGTTGCTTAGGCCGTTGGCATCGCCGTTGGCCGAGGGCTTCTTGGTGTAAAAGAGGCGCGGCGAGAACATGCAGACCTCGGTGGGGCCCTCATGGCCGATCAGGTTGATCTCGCTGTCCCAGCGTGTGCGCTCGATGATGGCGACGGAACTGACGGGGCCGTTGACGGCGTTGGGGGCGGCAATGTGGTTGCCGTCGGGCGACCAGGAGCAGCGGCGGAAGTAGGTGGTGAGAGGCGAGCTCTTAAAGGGCGCGCTGATTGTGGTCTCGAGGACAAAGTTGTTGAGCAGGTCGTGCTGGGTGGCGTTGGGGGGCGGCGGGGAAAACTTGAAGATCTTGATGGTGCGGTCGTCGCTGGCGGTGGCAAAGAACTTGTTGGCCGGGTCAAAGGTGACGCCCTTGACGTGGCTCTGGTGCACAGACAAGGTCTTGAGCTTTTCAAAGGTGTGGCCCGACCACACAACAACCTTGGAGTCGAGGCCGACGGAAACAAGGATGGACGAGTCGCAGGACCAGGCGAGGTCCTGGACGTCGTTCTCGTGGCCAATGAGACGTTTGTAGGTCTTCCAGTTCTCGACGGGCGGGGGCTCGTTGGTGCCAAAGGACGAGGTGTGGGAGGGCGCGGTGGCCTCGAGGCGGTAGATGCAGATGATCTTGTCGTCGGCGCCGGAGGCAAGGTAGCGGCCGTTGGGCGAGAAGCGGACGGAGTGGATGGTGCCGAGGTGGTGGCTCATGTGGCAGAGCTGGCGCGGCCCGGTATAGGAGGGGGTGTTGGAGTTGTAGATGGCCTCGGTGGACCAGACGCGGACGTGGCCATCGCCGCCGGCGGTGGCCAGCCTCTTGCCATCGGGCGAGATGTGGCAGCTGTAGACCTCAAAGTCTTTTTGTTCGCCTGAATTGGATGCCAATGCTGTCAGCGTGTGTTCTAGTTTGCCCTGGCATACCGATACAGCTCCGTCCATCGCCGGTTGGGACCCAACCTACCGCTATGGCTCAGCCAGGATGGCTTGATTAGATGCATCGTGGCCGGGAGATGCGGCCACGCTGACCATGTCTTGCGTCGCAAGGGGTTCCCGATGCAGGCTGTTTCGCGATCGATTGGGCCGGCTCTTTGTTGATATTGGCGGCCGCGAAGGGGGCAGGGTCGCGGAGGAGGGTCGCGGTGATGATGGTGGTTGCGACGTCTCTGGTGGTGGCGAGGTGGTGAGGTGGTGAGGAAACTCGAAAGGCTCGAATTTGCGAAATCGATCTTCGAAAAGTCGCGACAAACGGGGCGCGACTTTGGGCTGACGGCAAATGGGCCAAATGGTCGCGCTAAGAAGGAGCATGGATGGGGCAAGGCAGGAGCAGTCCGACGGGCTGCGCCAGGGCAGGAAGGCGCTCGCTGATTGGCGATTGGCAGGGGCGATGGGGCAGCAGAAGGCAGGCAGGTGCGTCCGGTGCGACATGTGGGCTCCATAGCAAAACCTGGGATTTCAATACGGGCGATTTACAGTGGCGCCGGGGCGTGCCTGGCGTGGAAGCGGACCAGGCCAGGCCAGGGCCAACGCCGTTAATGCGTGCTAAATTCTATTTTCAGCGGTCGCAGAGCTTGGACCTGAACTTAGTCGTTGATTTTCACTTTTGTCACTTTTGATTTCCATCACGAGATACCGCGAGACAGACAGGGAGGGACAACTCTCCAGAAATTCCATTGGATTTTCATGTCGACCGATACGAGAGCCCGAACCCGAAAACAATACACAAATACATAATTTCGTACAACATGGATATTCCCTTTCCCCAGATCCTAGACCGAGACAGCGACCGTTTTCGCTTCTCGAAGTAAGATATCGTCCGAGGAGCTCATTGACGTGCTCCGTCTCTTGGCCCTCTTGATATCGATTTCCTCCCATGTTTGAGTATCGTCCAAAATACAAGCAAAAATCAACACAAAATATTAACAAATCGGAGCAGCGCACAGGTGGTGTTGCACCGTGATCTTCACGCCCATGGGCGTTCATGGAGCAGTGACAGGCTCGGCCTTCTTGGGGGCGGCCTTCGGAGGAGCCTTGGAAGGAGCCTTGGAAGGAACCTTGGACTTTGGGACGAGGACGAGTTAGCTGTTGCGCGGTCTCTGCACGGGATCTATTTCGGCAGGCTTTGGCTTTACCTTTGTCTCCGTCTTGCCAGCAGCTTTCTTGACAACCTTCTTCGTGGCCGCCTTGGTCTGTCAACAAAGTTAGCGGACGATGTCGCGACAATGGGGGTCGTTCTCGTGCCCATCCTACCTTGGCTACGGCACCCTCCTTCTTGGGCGCCGCCTTCTTCTTGGTCACGCCCGTCGGCTTCGCAGCGGCTGCGACCGGCTTGGGCGCCGGCTTAGTCTTGGTGGACTTCTTGCGCGCAATGACCGGGGCGGTGTCCACGGTCTGAAAGACGCGCGGCGCGGCGTGGCCGGTCTGCGAGCGCGTGCCTTCGCGAGCCATGTCGGTGGGTGGGATGAGAAAGAGAGGAAGAGAAAGAAAGGGAAGATAAGAAAGACTTGATTGGAGCTGGCGCAATGTGACGATCGATGAGTCGCGATTATTCGTCTGCGATGCGCGCGACTGTGAGGAAAAGAATGCAAAAAGAGAATCGCTTGATTCAAGGCGAAAGGGAAAATGCGACGAGAGGGATCTTGCGCAAAGGCCTGAGCGGGGGGGTCGAACGAAATGGTTTTCTTGTTGTGGGAAAAGAGCTCTAAAGAAGATGCGAAAGCCGACAACGATTGCGACAAACTGTGTCGCAGGAGAGAAGAAGGAAGAGGAGAGGAGAGAGGGAACGAAAAGGAAAAGGAAAAGGGAAACGGGAGGTCGACGAGAAACCCAGGCGGCTAGGAAAGAAGGAGGAGAGAGGGCAGGTGCAGGCCAGAGAGTCTGCGGCCAGGCCAGCCAGAATCCAGAATCACAACAAACCCAAAGGAGAAGGAGGGGGGCAGCAGCCGAGGAGGAGGAGCAGGAACAGGAGCGGGAGCAGGCCCGTCGTATTGGGAATTGTGGCCGGGACAACGCAGCGCGACTGCAGTAATGACCGTAGTGACTGCAGCGACAGCCGCCAGTGACAGCTGCGAGTGAGCGCAAAGTGACTTGCGACCTTGCGACCTTGCGACCTTGCGCGCGCAGACGGTACGAAATCAGCAAGGCTGGGGGAGATAGGACGAGGAGGGCGGTCATTGGCAGCAGCAGCAGCAGCAGACCGCCCCGGACGATGTGCTGCAGGCCTCTGCATCGCACCTGCCTGCCGCTTGTGAGATTGCCTCTTGCCTGCACGATTGCGCTTTCTGTTGTGTTTGCCCCAATTCGCGCACGCCAGATACAGGGCGCAACGATCGATGACAACAGTATTGCTCGCTGTCTGATTCTGTTTTCTTGCATTCAAAGCTTTTCTTTCTCGGGATCGTGTTATTTATTCGTCGTATCAAACACGTACAAGCACGTACAAACACGTACAAACACGTATTTCATTCAAGAGCGCCGTGGTTTACATGGCCGCGGCGTGCGCCCTGTCGGACAACATGCAGGCTCTCTTACACACTATTCTCAAACGTCCGTATTTGTCCTGGCGTCGCTGTCTGATTTCGACAGCAAGTCAGGTCATACTTTCATTCGGTCCTTTAAAAAGCATTTTTGCTCCGTATGGCCAGCTTCCAGAGCCGGGCGTTGCCTCGTAGGTTTTGCTCTGTGCCCTATCGTGACATGCGGAGAAGCTTGGTGGCCAACAAAGGCAAGAGCGATTCAGCGAGCGAACAGGGGCAGGAGCGGACCTCTCTTGTCACTCCAATACACCCGTCAACGTCAAACGGCCGTCAAGGCCACCACGAAATCACAGAAGAATTAGAAGCACAGCGGAGAAGCGGACGGAAGAAAACAAGGGTAGTAAAAAAGAACAAAATCAACAAAATCAAGAACCAGCTAGGTCTTGGGATGGACGAAAATCTCCGTAAAACTCCATGTTTCATCATAACACTGCGTCAGAAGTCGGCTTGACGATGTCGTCTCGCTCTTCGAGCCCTCACTATCCCTCAGTTCTTCCGTGGCGCTAATATGTCGGCCTTCCGGTCAACGGCCGACAACGCTACAAAGATCGCACTGCTTCGCGATAATTCAGTCGGATGTGTCTTCCAAAACACAATGGGGTCGACAGCCCTGTGCCGCCCTACATCTGTCCCTGTCTTGGACATGGCAAGTAGCACCGGCTCCATGCCCTTGGCACTATAGATGTGCTTCAAGAGGTTCTGAGAAGAGGAGCTCGCAGACGATTCCTTTAGGGGGACCAGAAACGGCAGGGCGGGGGCATATGACAGCATCGTGGCGCTGATGCCGGCCATGATGGCGGTGGCGACCGAAGACCCGGGTTGGCACGCATGCTCGTACTTGGCGCGGAACTCCTCACGGATGTTGTCTGGTATATCGTAGCCAAATGTACCAAGCATCAAACCGCCACTGGCCGTGGTCGCTGGCGCAGATCGAAAGACGCCTTCGTTGTCGGTCGCGTATACGGACATGACATCCGGGTGGCGCGCAGGAAAGCTTTCTTCGTCCGAAGACGAATTTCCGGCGCTGGCTAAAAAGATAATATTGCCGTCACGCTCTCGCTGGATTGTCCTTATTGCATCGCTTATTTGGCGACTGTCACCCGGGAAGCCGAATGACATGGAGATGATGTCCGCTCCGGCGGATCGTCCAGCCCAGAGAATTGCCAGTCAAAATTGTGTTAGCTGTGTACGCCAGAAATAGAACACTTTTCGTCTCTCTTCTTTGTCTTTTCTTCTCTTACCTTGCTTACTGCACTTTGGCTTCCTTCAAGGCTTTGCGTGTCTTTGGCCACACGCGCTACAACGATCTCTGCAGCCGGAGCACACTCCATAACAAGACGCGTCATGAAAGTGCCATGGCCAAAGGTATCCGTTATTCCCGGGGCATTGGGTTCGACGAAGTCTGCCACCTCCGTAATGCGCCTGTTTCGGCGTCAAATACGGCGGTTGTATTGTCGTGCCGACAAAGTTCGCGCCGTCGAGGCAGTATTGTATGGCCCAGTCAAAATGCTTCTTGCTTGCAGTATAACCGTCCCATTCGGTCTCTTGCCGCTCACGTAAGTCATCCTTCGCGATCTTGTGATCGAGATTCGCTTGTGCGACCCGATCACGGCGGTGTCCCGTCTGGAAGGGCAGGGCGAGGCCGATTTCGAGGAGCAACACACCAATATCAAACATCCGAGGACATCGGTAGTTGCGCAGAGCCTCGTGCCGGATGCCGGACGCCATGCTGTCCTCATCGTCGCCACTGCTAGAGGCGGTGCCAAAGGGGAACGGCAGGTACGCCAACAATGGCAGTCGGTCTTGGTGTATTCCTTTTCGGCCCTCCTCGGGCATGAACCAAATCGTGTCACTTGTCCATCTCGTTCGCATAAAGTCCGAGTCGTAGTACTTCCAGTAGGACCACGATATGGCATACGACAGGATCACCTTGTCTTTTGGTGTGAGGTTGTAGTGGCGGAGGACACTTTTGAGAGAGTCCCCGGCACCCGGCCTGGAGGATCTAGTCGAGATCGGCCGAGGTCTTGAGCAAGGAAAGACTGTGGTCGTCCTGAAATGAGAGAAACACACGAGCAGTCAACTTCCGTTCAAGGATCGGGCAGAACCACCCGCGGCCGACAAGCTGCCGATTATCGTCGACGAGGTTCTCTGATTGAGGTGGACCTTTTCTTGTTAGTGCGAACAGAGCAATGAAAGAAGACGACACTAGATATACACAATACGCAAACATTTTTAAGCAGAACTCTTGCCAGTAAGCCATTGAAACGTCAGAAACGAGATCCACCGTACCGCCTGAAGTCGAGTCTCGGCCGGTTTCGGGTTCTTGTAGAGAGAGCCGAGTTGGGTGCCACACCGCGTGGCGTCCTTGTTCACTGGCTGAAACGATATCGTGAAGCTCGTTCGGCTGGCTGGGAGTCGGTTTCGTTAGGTCCAGTAGGCATCCGTGCTGTTGTGTTATACTTGGAGATCAACGCGAACACTAAAACATGCTGTCACTATTCAAAGTGCTAGTGGCGTCAGGGTACTGGGGCGACGCCGCACTGGGTGGTGCCTCTGCTTCTTTATGCCCATTGAGCTTGTGGAGGAGGCTGTTGCAAGCGCTTTTCAATGTTTGGGCTTGCTCGTCATGATGTCGTGCTAACGGAGTTGGCTAAATAAGCAAAACAAATAATAACAGTTCGGTACCGCGATTTGTTTATCTTACTGGCTATTTTCATGTGCATCGCCCGCAGTTTTCGGCAACTTTCAGCTTGCTGCCTTACGTTGCGGATCGTACCTTGCTAATTTTAGTAATATTGTCAAAAGGCTGTCCAATTACGACGTATTGTTCGTGTTTCCCCATGCACGACGTAGCCAATCAGTTGGATATTTGGATCGTGCAGCTGATTTGCATCAATATGTTTTTATTATGTTTCCCCATCTGTTCTTTAGTTGTGATTTATATAGGACAAATATGGGATGCACGATACAGCTACGCAGACCTATTAGTTAAACTGGTAGGGTAGGATAGTTCTCTTTTTTCCACTTTGGTGCAGCGGCCCATGCCATTACTCGAATAACAGACGTATTTAGCACGACTACTAAGGCTCGGGCCGAGGCTTTTGTCGCAGTTAATTAGATAGCCTTGATCTCCGGCACAATAGTCTTGCCTTCCCTTGTTTCCTCAATTGATGATGACTCCGGCTGATGCTCAATGGATGTGCCAGTCTCTGCGGCAGCGAGTACGGCCCTGTTCCACGGGTTAGCAAAATAATCCTCACACTATAACAGACAGGATGTACAAAAGGTAGCATTGAGGATGGATACGTACTCGTCGCGATTGTGGAGGTGTCGAACCACCTGTGTCATGATCAGAAACACGACAGAGACGGCAAGCGTGAAGCTGAAGCCCTTTGTGTAGCGCGGCGCCTCGACGGTCGGGAAAACGACAATGGCGATCCAGGCCGACATGCCCTGGGCGACGCAGTTCATGGTGACCAAGACAAATGCGCGTTCGGCAGTGTTGTGCTTCAGGATGTTGTTGGCCCAGCCATGGAAGACGGGCGAGATGATGGTGGCACCGTAGATGGTGTTGTAGGCGAACCACTTGGCCGACTCGGGCACGTTCCAGATGACCAAAATGACCAGGCCGATCATGTTCCAGCCATATGACAAAGACAAAGCCCAGGGCCGCCCCAAAAACATGTCCGAGGCGAAAGCAAAGATGAACAGGTACAGAATGCCAATAGCGGGCGCCGTCGAGCCGAGGTTGTTCAGTTCGGTGACGCCGTAGCGGTTGAGGCTCTTGATCCACAAGAGGTAGGTGCCACCGGACACATGCAAACCCGACGCCCAGAACAGCACATCCCAAAAGGTGAGCACATAAATCTTCCAGCCGCGGAGGGTCTGTTTGATGATGGCCCAATCCAGGTGAGGGCTCTGCGTCACGGCCCCAGTGTCCTTGTCTCCATCCTTGTCTAGATGTCCGTGGCGCCGGAGCCGGTTGCGGGCGACCTCGACGTCTCGGCTGTTGAGGAAGATCTTGTTGGGCTGGAGCGGGGTGCCAGGGTAAAAGAAGTAGCCCAGGATGGCAATGGGAAACGTGATGACCGAGGTGAAAATGAACATCCAGCGCCAGCCGGAGAGTCCGCCGTGTCCGCCCAGCGAGGTGGCAATTCTGCCCGTCAACAGCCCCGTGGACATGGCGCCGACGGTTTGCCCAACATAGAAGAAGGCACCCCGACGGGCAATCTCATCACCCCTGTACCAGGAGCCCAGAACGAACTGCATGCCAGGGAAGAAGGCGCTCTCAAAGAGCCCAACCATAAACCGGTAGGCAACCAACTCGCCAAACGAGTGGGCGCGGTATTGCAAAAGATTGAAGACACCCCAGCAAAGCTCCATGGAGGGGATGAGGAAGTGCAGTGGGACAACGGTGAAGAGATATGCAAACGGGATTTGGAAGACGACGGATGCAACGGTGAAAACGGTCTGCAACTCCACCAGCTGGTTGCCGTAGAACCCCAGCTCTTCTTTCAGACCAGAGACGTATGCATTGTCTGGACTTCGAGTTAGTTGTGGCGGACCGGAAGCAGATCGCAAATCGACTTTGCATATTGGAGAAGAACATACTGATATTGCTGTAATCCATATTCTTAATCCAGAAGGACAACAAAGCAATAGGCAGGATGGTCAAATCGAGCTTCAGGAGCATCTTGCGCTCTTCTGGCGTATCGTCGGGCGAGTACCATTGGAACCATTTCCGGGGCGGTGCGGGCTGCGCCGGCTCTGTGGTGTGGGCGATGTCTGCCATCTTTTTCGCGTCACTATGTGTTGATGATGTGTTGATGGTTCCGAGGACTGGCAGGGCTGAAGAATGATCGCGGCTCGCATCGCACAGATATACGAATACTACGATGGACACGTTTTTACGAGTGGATACAGGCGGATGCGCACTTCCGCGACCATTGCATTTTGATGATGCATTTTGTGACTCGATATAATGTCGTGATGCCGAAGACGGAACAGTATGTGCACAATCTTAAGTCTTCCACTGTCTTGGCTTTCTCGGTATAATCCATATGAGGAAATTATTTCGCGGTGGCGTCTCCGAAACAGTCTGTGTATACTTCGGAGCTCTCCCACCGGCGTATACCCGGAACTTTCCCGCTACCATTGCTACCTTTGCTGCATTTTTTTGCGTTTGCTACCATTGCGTGCTGGACATGGTCCGTGACGGGACCGTATGTCGTGATGCCGGGGCCGGAACGATACGCGAATCATCTGGTAAAGGGAGATATAAATCTGGGTTGACAGGTTGACACCTGCACTAGTGTATGGGGTCGGACTGCCGAGAAGGACTAGTTGGGATGGCGCCATGAATCCTACGAAGCCTCGCTTGTGATAAGAGCTTATTTAAAGCATCTACTCCGTAGACCCCAAAATCCAATTACGAATAGAAGATGGCGAGCTCAGGATTATAGGGAGATTGGTTACTAAACCGGAAACAAGACTCAAAAAAAGGGGGAAAAAATGTCGAATCCAGCACCCGCAAAAAAGCATCTCATTTTGAGTGCCTTCATTCACCAGGCTCCCTCTCACCTCAACCCGGGCCTGTTCAATTACCCAGGCGACCAGGGCCGACAGTACAAGAGCCTGAAACATTGGGTGGCCCTCGCACAGAAGCTGGAAGCGGCCAAGTTCCACTGCATCTTCTTCGCCGATGTCTTGGCCGGCTACGATGTTTACAAGCAAAGCCTCCAGCCGGCCATCGAGTCAGGGGCACAGTCAGTTTACCCCCATGGCCAGGCAGACATCCAGCACTTGACAAAGCTAACGCGTCGTAGATTCCCAAGCAACGACCCGTTGCTGAGCATCTCGGCCATGGCGGCCGCCACCGAGAATATCGCCTTCGGCGTCACCTCCTCGACGACGTATGAACAGCCGTATTCGCTGGCGCGCCGCTTTTCCACGCTGGACCATTTGACAAATGGCCGGGTGGCGTGGAACATCGTCACGTCCTATTTAGAATCTGCTGCACGGAATTTCGGCCTCGATACCCAAATTGAGCACGATGAGCGTTACAAGATCGCGGAAGAGTAAGACACGTTCGTGGGAGGGACCCGGCCTGTACTGCATCTGACTAACTTTCTGACCTGCCTAGGTATATGGAAGTCGTCTACAAGCTGTGGGAAGGCTCGTGGCGCGACGACGCCGTGTTGCCGGCGGACGACCCCCAGTCGCGGTATGCCGATCCGGCACGTATCCGGGAGATTGGACACAATGGCAAATACTACCGCGTGCCGGGTGCGCACATTTGCGAACCGTCGCCCCAAAGAACGCCCTTCATTTTCCAGGCCGGCACCTCCCGCGCCGGCAAGGCGTTTGCCGCCAAGCACGCCGAGGCCGTCTTCTTGGGCGGGTCGACGCCCGAGCTCGTCCGGAAACAAGTCGACGACATCCGGCAGCAGGCCGTGCTGCAGGGCCGCGATCCGCGGTCGGTCAAAATCATTGCTGCCACCTTGATTATCGTGGCCGATACCGACGAGGCAGCCGAAGCCAAATTCCAGGAGTACAAGAAATACGGCAACAGCGAAGGTGCCCTGGCCCTCTTTGGCGGCTTTTCCGGGTACAACCTCGACAAGTACGCCGACGACCAAGACGTGCGCTTTGGCGACGAGCCGGCCGTGCAGACGCTTGTCAAGGGCTGGGCCAGCACCGTCCCCAATACGGACGGTCTCAAGTGGACCAAGAAGACGATTGGCGACTACCTCCAGGTCGGTGGCATGGGCAACAAGATCATTGGCAGCGTCAAGACGGTGGCCGACGAACTGGAGCGCTGGGTGGACGTGGCGGATGTCGATGGCTTCAACTTTAAGTTTGCCACCATCCCGGGCACCTTTGACGATATCATCGAGCTGCTGGTGCCCGAGCTCCGGCGACGCGGGCTCTTCTGGGACGACTACGCCGTCGAGGGCGGCGTGGCCAGAGAGACGCTGACCGGGGCTGGGAATATCCGGTTGCCCGCCGACCATCCAGGCGCGAAATTCTTTTGGAGACAGGGCGAAGAGGTCCCCGGGTATGCGGGCGCAAGCGATGTAGAGAGCGCGCAGTAATCCATAATCAACAGTTGATGAATAAAATAATAAAAAACAGTGTGGCCAGAGAGAGAGGTGAAGATTGTGTGGATGGCCAGGGGCAGGTAAATAGTCCACAGGATGGGTGGGTCACGTGGTAGACCCGCAATGGTGCCGCCTCCGCCTCCTTTTCCGCAGCTGAGCTTTTAGCACGTCTTGGCCGCATTACTGTCCGTGACGTGATGGATTCCTGCGTCTCGGTCTCTCATTTTATCCATCCTGGTTCTCGAACGGCCAAACCTGCCTCGGCTCTCATCAACAGTCCCTTTCAACAGTCCCTCCCTTTCCTTCCCGTGTTGTCCCACGTCGAATCCGCAGCACGCCGGCACACGAAGAGCCCCGTCGCACACCTGCACGCTGCTACGACGTAATTACATTGCTGACTGCCGAGATTGCCTGCGAGCCTGTCTGACGGCACAACCCATGCCAATGACGCACCCATAGACGCCAATCCTTCGCGCGCCCGGGTATTAGGAAACAATGCGTTCCACGGCGGCGGACGACGAGCGCGCTGCGTTCCTCAGCAGCAGCGGCGCCGCAACACCTCCGCCGTTCTCCCTCGATGATGACCCCGACCCGAACGACGCAAACGATGTCTTTGACAACCAGAACCAGAGCCAGGGCCTGCTCAGCAAACAAGAAAGCCAGTCGTCTCGTCGGCCAAGTCGTTGGAGATGCTGCGGCCTTCGATGGCTCGCAGCAGGAGGGCGCCGTTCGCGCCGCGGGCCTAAGCGGCGAATTTTCAGTCTGGTACTTAAGATCATCTTCGGCGTCGTGCTCGCCCTCCTCGTCCTCACGCCCTTTCTCGCGCCGTCGTACCTCCACCCGCCCGCACACTACACCCGGCTGGCCACCCAATGCGAAGCCCAGCTCAACGGGCCCGAAGAGAGCCTCGACCGCATCCACGGGTGCGCCAACCCGCACGGCGAGAAGGTGTTTGTCAGCGTCAGCCTCTACGACCAGGACGGCCACCTCGCCGCTGGCGAATGGGGCCAGGCTCTCATCGAGCTCGTCCGCCTGCTAGGGCCCAGCAACACCTATGTGAGCATCTACGAGAACGACAGCGGCCGCCGCGGTGCGTCCGCTCTCGAGCACCTGCGCCGGCAGCTGCCGTGCCACAACACCGTGGTGTACGACGAGCACGTGCCCTTGGACCTCTTCCCCAACGTCACCCTGCCCGACGGCGCCGTGCGCACGAAGCGTCTCGCCTACCTCTCGGAGATGCGCAACCGCGCGCTGCGCCCGCTCGATACGCTGGCGGGCGTGGACGGCACGGTGTTTGACCGCGTCCTGTTTCTCAACGACGTCGCCTTCCGCCCCCTCGACGCGGCCCAGCTGCTGTTCAGCACCAACGTCGACGCCGAGGGCCACGCGCAGTACCTCTCGGCCTGCGCGCTCGACTACAAGACGCCCTTTTTGTTTTACGATTTGTACGCCCAGCGCGACGCCGAAGGGTTTTCAAACGGCCTGCCCGTGTTCCCCATCTTCAGCAAAGCCGGCAAGGGCCTGTCGCGCGCCGACATGCTCGCCCAAACGGACGCCGTGCGCGTGCAGGCCTGCTGGGGCGGTATGGTGGCCATGCAGGCCGCATATGTCCAGCACCGCAACGTCTCGCTGCCCCACCCCGAGTTCCAGGTCCCCGGCAGCCATGTCGTCGACCCGGTCTACCCCACCGGCATCGCCGCGCCCGTCCGCTTTCGCTACGAGCCCGAGGTCTTTGTCGACGCCTGCGAGTGCTGCTTGTTACTTGCCGACGTGTCGCAGGCCGCCCGCGCCGCCGGTGCTCCCCTTTCGAAAAGGGGCGTGTTTGTCAACCCCTACGTCCGCGTCGCCTACGACTGGACCACGCTCGGCCGCCTGCGTCTTGTGCAGCGCTGGGAGCGGCTGTTTGCGCTGCCCCAGGCTGTCGTCTCGTACTTTGCGTCGCTGCCCACGCACAACCCACACCGTCTCGTGCGCGAGGGCGACAATTTTGTGGAAGAAGTCTGGAGCACGGCGTCCAACGCATGGAGGCTCGAGACACGCACCGGCCGAAACGGCCTCTTCTGCGGCGTGCGCGAGATGCAGCTGCTGAACCCATCACCGCGCCAGGGCGACAAGAACTGGGCCAACGTGGCCATTCCGTCAGGGCAGGCCCTCGACTTTCCGAGCTGAAGTCGAGGGTGGAAACGAAACAAAAAGGAAAGAAACATTGGGAAACATAAACATATGCGGCGTCATGGGAATTCATCACATCGGGAAGGCGTTCTTTCTTCTTTCGACCGGGGCATAATTATGGACAGTCACGCTTTGTAGTTCAAACCCCTTTTTTATAGTTAACTAATATTGGATACAAACACAGTTGCGCGGCTGCCAACGCGCCAAAAATAACTACACTGGCGCTTGGTGATAGATTCTTTTGTGATGCTTGTTGGAACTTTATTTTGGGGCAAGGTGCAATTACTTGTCGCCGTAATATAGACGTCACCACCAGCGACAGTCATCCCACGCATCAAAGTGAACTACCTACATAAGTGACTCGTTCCTTCCTCACATGGTCACATTTCACAACCTCAGGTAGCGACTTCCTCTATCGGCTTCCCATCAGTTTTAGTCACCAGGAGCCCCCTTTTCCCATAAATATCGATCATTTCCTGATGAACGTGAAGGATATCTCCCTCCTTTCAACCATCATCACACGTCCATCCACCACAATTTGAAATATATGATACCATCACGAGCATCATCAACATCATCACCACACCCGATCACATCCACTATTACATCCCTGTTACTACCACGGCCATCATGCCATTACACCGCATTCAGCGTGGCACTCGTCGCAACGCGACTAGTAAGTCAAGCAAACAGAACCTTAAGAAAGGCCGAAGTCAGGAAAGGGCACAAGTTAATACAGTTCTCTCTGCGTCGACAGCGGCGTCCCTTCACCACACATCGAGCGCCTACGCCTACGTCAACGGACGCTTATGCCGTACCTCAGCCACCGCGGGGCGCACATCGCGCGTCTCTGCCGCCTCCACCGCCGTCGAGGTGTCGATGCCTCCGCAACCGCTACCAGCGTTTTCGCTTCCATCCCACACGCTACCATCCCAGACGCAGTCAGCGTTGCCAACGCCGCCGATGTCGCCGCTTCTGATCACGAATGTGGCCACGTCGTTCCCGTCAGCCGTCCAAGTAGCCTCCCAATGCGCCAACGAAATGGCCCGACTGGCCAACGAGCTCGCTTCGGCACTCAACGGCACAGCGACAGGCTCCGATGAGCAGGCCCATTTCCGGACGATGGGGCTGATGCTCCGGGAGATCGTCGCCAACACCCGCGTCCGTATCGAGCGCGCCGTTTGCCTGGCGCTCGCAATGGGCAACCTGCCCGACCTTCTCCCCGCGGCCACGGCCACCGCCGCCACGATCACAACCGCCCAGCGTCGGCTCGAAGCTGCCCTCGCGCCGTTTGCCATCGCTGCGCCCGTCGTCGCCACTCCCGCTGCGTCTCGTGGACGCGGACGAGGGCGCTCGACTGCGAGACGGCGCTGAACAGGCAGCAGTGTTTTGTTTTTGTTTCGCCTATTTCCTTTCGTCAACGGATGTCTCAACAAATCGACGGCTACACGAATACATCTGCATACGAAGGTGGACACAGCATCCACACATCATTCATTCTGTTTATTTTCAAGGCGCAGTTTTCTGTCACCCCGAGTTGAGTTTGGACGCGAGTGAATCATTATATCTCTATATAAACACTACACAACAAGGCGCTATTAACAATGCACCGACCCAGATTCCTAGATCCCCAACTTTGCCATAGAGTCGGTTACAACCGTCACGTCATGGTTGTCTATCTCCTCATCATCATGGATCTCCTCATTATCTTCCATCTGCACATCGTTGCACGTCTCCTCATTGTGCATCTCTTCCTCGCGCGTCATCTCCTCATGTGTCTCCTCCTTGTCGTGCATCGCCTCAGGGCTGTGCGTCGCCTCCTCGTCACTCAGACACGCAACACGGGCCCTTTGTATTCTCCACAACGGAACGTGGTGACGCGGAATCCATCCAGGCTGCAGGACCGGCCCAAAGGTGGTCGCAAAGGCGTCAGCCGGTACCACCGGGAGCAGTACCTTGCGCAGCTGGGGGACGGCTACAATCACATGCCAGAGCAGCACCTCCATACTAGCATGTATATGATCTAGCAACGATTGCATCCGGCCGACGTGCCACGGCAGCTTGGCGAAGCGCAGGAAGACTTCCTCCGCCCGCTGATCCGCCCAGGTGCTAAAGGGGTTGCGGAGACTACCCAGGCACAGGTTGAACTGTCCGTAGGCATCACGTTGTCTAAAGTAGGCAGCTTTCTTGTTGTAGGCATGCTTCATGGCATCTCGGGAATCGTGGCACACCACCCACAGGCCTGCATCGGGAAAGAACTGGAGCGCCTTCGCAACTTGGGCGTTCGTCTTGGGAGGATACGTAATATGGAAAATATGTCCACAGGGCGGCGGTTGAACGGCGGCCTCCCAGATCATGAGCTGTAGCTCACGCGGCAGCTTCGCGAACTGGGGGAAGCATTTTTCCTGAAAGGTATTTTGGGAGTGGGTATTTTGAAAGTGGGTATTTTGAAAGTGGGTATTTTGGGAGGATGTGTTTTCCAGGGAGGTGATTTTGAGAGAGGTGTTTTGAGAGGTGGCGTCGGTATCGGTGTCCATAACGTCTGCGTCGGCGTCCGCATCGGCTTCCGCAATGTCCGCATCGGTGTCCGCATCGACATCCACATCGATATCAGCGGCACGGCCATTAAAACAAGCAGTGGCCATGGCGACGGTGGTGGCACGACGTATTCCTGCCCATGCGGTTTGCATGGCTCTCTTGTCCGCCTCAAGGTTCGTGGTCTGGTCGTAATACTCGATGCAGTTTCCCTGCACGCTGAGAATGCGGTCCATGATCGGCGAAATGTCGTGGATAAAGACCATCCAGGGTTCATCGACGACGGGTCGTTCGGCCCTGATGGAGGCGACGATAATCTTGCCAAAAGCATGTCCGAGATTGTCCAAGTCGATGTTGGCCAGTTGTAACTCTTCCCATACAACCTGAACGCGCATTTAAGATGGAAAGGGGAGAAGACGAACATTGGCACATTCGAGGTCCCGTGCATTTGTACGAGAGCGAGAGCAAGATCTTGTATCGTGTTTCGTGGTATTAAGAGCGAGAGTAAGGGCGCGTATCGTGTCTTGGTACGACCGTGAGAACACCGGCTCGCGTCGTGTTTCGTGCTCTCGAAAAAAAGGTGTGGTTTGCAAAGTTGCAAAACAAAATTTGTAGTTGTTTCCAGAAGATTTCTAGGAGAGGATTCCATCCTTTTTTATGTACTCAAATTTTTATTAAAAAAAGGGTTCAGAGTTCACACGATTAGGTCCAGGACGAAAGATGTCGTGGAGAATATATAGTCTGAGGATTAAATAAACGTTGGTGCGATATGAAATTATAGGGTCTCAAAAACCATGACTAATTTTTGCGTTCAAAAAAAGTGTCTATGTTGTACGCTGTGTGCACCTACGGCTTGTTGCTGTTGTTTTTTGTATCAACGCAGACAGAAGACGAGATCAAATAAGTGATGTATGATGTTTGTTGCTGGTGAAAATGTTGATCATCTAGACAGTAAATACTTGTCACGTATCAATACTCAGAAGTTTGTGGTTTATTGGGTCTACTAAACTGATCACACAGAGGGAGAGACCCGATAAATGTTTAAATATTCACATCGAGCGGTATCTGTTGACGATAATAAGCTCTCGTTCAGAGGGAATGTTTTGGCTGGCTTTTCTGCTTCTCCACAGTCAGCAACATGACCATATTACACACCTTGTCATGTTGGTGCTGTTAAAAAGACGGGAAGCCTAAAATAGAATGGGGAACCGCAACAGGAACCTCAACAGGAACTAGCTGTTTCGATATAGATAGGATAAGAGTTCACGTTTGCCACCTTGATCTTGATACCCGGCACGAAGCTCGGCACACAAGAAAGGCCACGATAATTGATGAGGCACACAGGAATTTTAACATTCAGTAGAAACAAAAACAAATAAAGATAAAAATATCGTTGCAAATACGAATACAATCATCTTCATACCCAAAAATATGTGAACGTGATGTTTCATACAGCCTCGTCGATGACGTTGTTTTACCATCGTGGAATCAAAATAGAAAAAGCAATGCGGACTGAAGTTTGTTCCTTGGCGGACCTACAAATGGGGGCACCCGGGAGCGGCCCGCTCTGTATGGGTCGCGAGCGCTAAACTCCGTTGCCCGTGGAGTTCAATATTAGTGGCTGCCCCAACCGGTCTTCGTCGTTTTCCCACGCCGTCCCACAGAGCCTCGCTGACTTTCTTACGTACGCCGTGCGTACTTTAACCCGGCTCACCTCACCTCAAAAAAATAACCTGCGACGTGATTCGCCATGCGGGCGTCTGGTAGCGCAAACGCAGCACAACATCTACATCGATCTCATCTCGCGTTTTTCCATGCTTTTTGGGTATGAGGGCTTGCAGGGCTGTGCCGCGGCCAGGATGGCGGCGGCCTGTAGCCTATGGAGGCTCCCCTAATCCCGCTTTCTGTTTTCGTCAGCGCTGAGCGCGATGGCGTGCGCGACCCCCTTTTGTCAGCTTTTGAATACGTGCCTGCGCCAAAAGTACCCGCAGCACAAACAAGCACACCCAGGCAGGACAAAAAGGACGTGTGAAACCCAAGGCAGCCGGAACATGCAGGACCTTCCGTTTATGGTCGAACCTGTCCGACCTTCCGTCAGATGGGAGGGAGCAGAAAAAGAGAGCAACGAAATAGAGAGAAGAGAGTGATGAGTGTCTCAGCCGCTGCATCATGTGGAAGAGCACTGCCAGAGCGGACTTTCTGATAAAAAAGACAGCAGGGTGATTGTCAGACAGCTGACGTGTGCGACTTCGACGTATTCCTCGTCATCTTTCATCCTTTGCTTATATATTGCTGTTTCGCACGTTCTCTTTCTACATTCCTCCTCCCCGAACAAACCCTCTCAATCCCCATCAACCCATCATCGTCACCATGGCCGACTCCGACGAACACGACGACATTGACGACACCGAGGTCTACCCACTTCTGGCGGCGCCGAGTCCTCAGGTGGCTGCCGAGCCCCGAAAGTCCTCCGAAGTTCCCGCCCTCGAAGCCGCCGCCTCTTCCTCCTCCTCCTCCTCGTCGATCGCCTCCGTCCGCTCGGTCCGGCCGTACCGCACATTTGACGACGATGTCCTGCCCGAAACCTCGACGCTCGGCCGCACCTTGAGCTGGCAGAGCGCGTACATTTTGGTTATCTCCCGTGTCATTGGCAGCGGTATCTTTGCCACACCGGGCGCGATCCTGCGCGCCGTCGGCAGTCCCGGCCTCGCGCTGCTGTTGTGGGTCGCGGGCGCGGGTGTCGCGGCGTGCGGGCTGGGCATTGCGCTCGAGTACGGGTGCATGCTGCCGCGGTCGGGCGGCGACAAGGTGTACCTCGAGTTTACCTACCGGCACCCGCGGTTCCTGGCGTCCATTTTCATTGTCTTTGTCGTCGTCTTTTTGGGATTCACGGCCTCCAACTGCGTCGTCTTCTCGCAGTACGTGCTATTCGCGGCCGGCATCGAGGCGCCGAGCGAGCTGCTGCGCAAAGGCCTGGCGGTCGGCCTGCTGACGGCGGTCACGATTGTGCACAGCTGCTTCCGGGCGGCGGGCGTGCGCATCCAGAACGTGCTGGGGTGGTTAAAGGTGGGGCTGGTGGTGTTTATGATTCTGTCGGGCCTCTTCGTTGTGGTGTTTCGCCCGCAAGGCCACGATACAGCGCCAACTGCGTCGTCGTTCCCCGGCCTCTGGGCCGGCTCCAACTGGAACTGGGGCGCCATCTCGACGGCCCTCTTCAAGGTGTTCTACTCCTACACCGGCCTCGAAAACGCCAACAACGTGCTCAACGAGGTCCAAGACCCAGTGCGCACGCTGCGGTCGGTGACAGCGTCGGCACTCATCACGTCGTGCGTGCTGTACCTGCTCATCAACGTGGCCTATTTCTTGGTGGTCCCGCTCGAGACGATCCTAGGCAGCGGCGAACTGGTCGGCGCCCTCTTTTTTCAGACCATTTTTGGGAGACGCGTCGGCGGTATCGCGCTCTCTCTGGCCATTGCGTTGTCGGCTGCGGGCAATGTCATGGTGGTCGCGTTCACCATGGCCCGCGTCAAGCAGGAGATTGCTCGGCAGGGGCTTCTGCCGTACTCGAAGCTGCTGGCCTCCAACAAGCCGTTCGGAGCGCCACTCGGCGGGTTTTTCGTGCACTACATCCCCTCGTTTCTGGTCATTGTCCTCCCGCCCTCCGCCGAGGTCTACTCGTTCATCCTCGAGGTCGAGGGCTACCCGGGCCAGTTTGTGTCCATTGCCATTGCCGGCGGTCTGCTGTATCTCCGGTACACGCGGCCCGACCTCAAGCGCCCGTTCCGGGTCTGGATCCCGGCCGTCCTGCTGAAAATCGCCCTCAGCCTGTCCCTCATCGCGGCACCGTTTTTCCCGCCCAAGACACCGCCCGCCTCGGGCTTGTTTTATGCCACCTACGCCATTGTCGGCGTGTCCATCTTGGTCTCGGCCGTGCTCTTTTGGTGGGTGTGGGCTGTTGTGTTGCCGGCCTGGGGGAACTATACGATTGAAGAAGAGGCCGACGAGCTGGATGACGGCACGGCCATCACGCGGCTGGTCAAAGTGCCCAAGACGGAGCTGGGGCGGTGATGAAGTACTCCGTACGTCGTATATGCGACTTGTGTTGGTAGAGCCAGCACAGCATTATCCTTGGCCCCACTTTCCGCAATCCCCACTGTTCTCTTGTCCCCGTGTTAGTGTCCCCAGGTCCGCCCCCAAGCGCCCCCACACTTCCAAACATCCACCGCCGATCGCATCGCGACTTCCTCGCTTAGACAACTTCACTTCCTTCCTTTCCCGACGCTCTTGCTGCATCCTTCCTTCCTCTCTCCACGTCCCTTCTAGCTATAGGCAAGCCTATTTAAGGCCGTTCAATGCAGCAATTCCACGTGTGGTGCACGTGATATGACATCGGCTCGTAAGCCCGCGTTTGTTGGGAGTTTAGGCTGGCGCGCTTACTCTGGGCCTGCGGACCCATTCGTTCCGCGTGATCCGCAAACATAAAGTCAAAATAGGCAATGGGTACCGACGGAGCGTTCTCCAATCCGGCGAGCTGCAGTGGGTGGACGAAGACGAGCTCGCCGAGCTCGTGACAGCCAGGTTTCGGTCGATCTGGCATGACTACGCCAGTCCTATTACCAGGCTCAGTCCCGTTTCCTGTCCCGGACGTTCCGCCAATGATAAGCGCAAGATGGCGCGGCCCTTGGTTTTGACTGGGTTCCATGTAGGCTCGGAGGCGTATCACCTGGGCCAGAAACTCTACGAAGTCCTCTAGGATGTGCCATATGTGGCATATATCGACGTCGTAGACATTGTCATGTCCTTGTCTGCATCATCTACGTCAATCACACAATACTCCCCGAGCATGTAGCGATCGATGGAGGCGGCCGGCTTGAGCTTCTGTGAGATCACCACGTGGGAGGAAACCGCGCATGGCCAATTTCAAGTCATTGGCTGGCGCCGACTTCCATCCCCCAGTAGTTTGCAACACGCAACAGACAACGACGACTGCGTGGCCTGCCAGCTGGGCCTCCTCGCGCACATCCTGTATGCGGGCGTATCAGTATCAACAACTACAGCGTCATCTACAACAGCGTCAACAGCAGCGTTGTGACCACTACCAACGCAGGCCAACACAGTAGTGCCGCTCCTGGATCGCTTGCGGGTCATGGCCGGGGGCTCACAATGACCATGGAAAACCTGGAGTTCAGTCTGTCCAGTTTCTGCATGCTTGATGTGGAAGGGTGATGGGTGATGAAAAGGTGGCGGAGGAAAAAAAGCAGAAAGAGAGGAAATGGAACCTTATACAACACATCAGCGCCGAAAATTCAAAATTCAAAATTCAATTAAACGAGGCAAACTAAACTCCGTGACGGGACCGTACAAGTACCGGTTGGCCCCAAGGGCAGGCCTCGGACAATTGAGGGGCTGTACTGATTTTTAATCCAAACTGACAAATGCAAATACAACACAAACGTACAGTACTGCACTGCACTGTCCATTAGGGATCACGACACAGAACTACATATGACGCTGGAATTGGCGTGCTCCGTTTTGGGTGTTGGGAAAGGCGGTTTGTTAGGTATGTTTGTTGAAATGGCTGCATCGTGTGTGGTTGGTCGAGATGGCGTGCTCATGGCATGCAATGGCGGGCCGCGCGGAGTCACTGCGAAGACCGTCTCCGTGTCATCGGCATAACGGAGGGGTGGATGAATGGACATAAGACATAACAGGAGGACACTGGTAGTATTTGTATGTCTGTATCTCGGTATTTCAGGATTTCATTTGTCTTGTCGCTCCTCGTTTTTTACTTGACCTACAACCACACTTTTTTGTTTCATCTCATCCCATCACATCCCATATCATCCTCTTCCCACCATTTACATCATTTAAATTTACTCCGCCCAGCAAAATGGCCGCCGCAGCTATTCAGACTCCCGCCCTGGCCGGGCCGCACGTCGACTCGACTCTGCGTGCCGTCCACCCTACCCAGCGACACGTCCAGACGACACTCAACTACCACAAGCCCAACGCCGACGGCTCGCCGCCGCACGCCACCTACTACGACCGCCCCGAAACGTACTACCGCGAGGTCGAGAGCCATCCGGTCACCGTGCACAATGTGTCGGGTGACGAGGCCAAGTACACGCTCGACGGCAACGGCTTCCAGTTTGTGGAGCGGCCGGCCACCGAGACCGCGTTCCGGGACGACGCCCAGATCAGGGCATCCTACTATCCGGAGACGGAGAAGCTCTTGAAGGATGTGACCGGCGCCTCCCGCATCTTCATCTTTGACCACACCATTCGCCGCGACGCGCCCGAGGCCGACGGAAACCGCAACTTGGACCGTGCCCGTCGCGGCCCTGTGCAGCGCGTCCACATTGACCAATCCTACACGGCGGCCCTGTCGCGCGTGCCGCACCACCTGCCGGCCGAAGATGTTGAGGGTCTTCTCCGCGGCCGCGTCCAGATCATCAACGTCTGGCGGCCCATTGAGAACCCCATTCTGCGCGACCCCCTGGCCGTCGCCGACGCCAGCTCCGTCGGGGAAGACCAGCTCGTGCCCACTGGCCTGATCCTGCCCAACCGCGAGGGCGAAACCTACCAGGTCCGCTACAACAGCGGGCACCGCTGGTACTTTAAGAGTGGTCTCACGCCCAAGGAGGTCCTGTTGATCAAGTGCTTTGACAGCAAGACAGACGGGCGCGCGGCGGGTGCCGCACACGGCCTTTGCGGACCCGGCCTTTGGCGAGGGGTCGGACGCGCCGCAGCGGCAGAGCATTGAGGTTCGTGCCCTGGTCTTCCACCCAGAGGACACGGAGTAGGTGAAGTGGAGTTGAAATGATCAAGTGGCAATGAACGACATGATTTTACGGTGGAGCTCCCATGTAATCATACGTTCACAACCATAGGTGCTCCCAACTAAATTGACGATAATGAGCATGCTGTAATCGTAATCTTCCACTAGATGTTGTTGTACGTGACCGCTTTTATACTTGATGAATTGTATTCTTACCAGACAGAAACATTGTATGTACATGGCGTTCTCGATGCATGCCCGACTTGGCTAAAGAAGGCCGGTCCCGGGAGTTAGGGAAGGCGATCTTCTACCCACGCTCGCCATGATCTTCCACACATGTTGACAGGCCGATACAGAGCAATCGAGCCCAGGGTAAGGTGGAGCGAAGACACGAGTGACAGAGTCTGGAGTCTAGAGTCCAGATTCCGGAGTCCGGGGAACGGGGAACCAGGGAACTGGGAACAGGACGAGGAACCGGGAATGGGGGATGCGGGAGCGGGGAATAACGGGGCAGAAACACAGGCTCACGTAGCACGTGGCAAGACGAGACTTTTCGCCAACCAGCGTCAACTTGTTTACCTCCCCTTGGCGCACGTCCCCTCGTTTCTCCCAACGCGTTGTCAGTGGTATGCCAATTTCCTTTTTTTTTATTTATTCTCTTTTATTCCATTTCACCGCTGCGCTCTTTCCTTGTACAACTTGTCCAGTATTCAGGATACATAGTTGGTGATTCACATTGCCAAGGAGGATTAAAAGTGGTGGTTCCATGACAAGATGGTACACAAAGATAAAAAGACGAAGACGAGTGGCACAAATGTAAGCAATATACTTCGAAGCTTGTCGTAGTTTGTAAATGAAATAGTAGAACAATTCTTTAAAGTGCTAGAGTGCATCAGTTGGCCCATATATATATAGAAGCAGTCTCTCCCACATCACCTGTAGCCATGCTTCCTCTCTCCTCCCACTCCACCTAACAAGCTTGGCTACAGGTGGCTTACACACAATCAATATTCATTCCACACACCGTCATATGCCACATTTGAACAAGGAGTAGTTCGTATGTCTGCGCAGATCATGAGCCCGGATGGTTTCAATTACAAGTGAAGTTGGGCTTATCGGTAGGTATAGTGCCCGCAATTGATTCTCGATTTTTGGGTTGTTATCTATTTATGATTATGCCCCCCGCTTATCTGTTCATGATTATATGCCCCACGCCAACAAACACTCTCGTGCTATCTCTGCGTATCCTCGTATCTTCATCGGGGTCCAGCTGTTGTGCTAGCGCATGCACAATGCAAATGGATACAAATGGACAGTAGATGTTGACACAGTCTATCGATCACCATCGCCTATGCCTTCTTCTTGAGCGACTCGGTGATGAGCACTTTGTAACCCTCGACGGCCTCTTCTAGGTCGGCCACGGCCAAATGCTCGTGGTCGGAGTGCGTCACGAGAAAATCGCCCGGGCCGTACAAATACTTTTTGTGGTCGCCGTGCAGGCCGGGAATGTCGGTGCCGTAGTTGAGGACAATGGTGTCGAAGCCGTCAACGTCGTAGTCAAGGGCGACGGGGCCGATGCCGTAGGAAAAGTCCAGCGACAGAGTCGGTTCGACCGCCAAAAGGGCCTCGGTGATTTGTTGTTGGATGGACGCGGGCGTGCCGCCGGCGACGCGGACAGACACGGCAGCAGTGGCGGTTTCGGGTATGACGTTGGCGGCGACGCCGCCTTGGACGGTGCCAATGTTGAGGGTGGTGTTGCCAAAGGCGTCGCTGGAGGGGAGACGGACGCCCAGCAGAGCAGTCAGTCCACTGACCAACCGCTCAATGGCATTGTCGCCCAGCTCCGGGTAGCCCGAGTGGCCAGCTTTGCCGTGGGCCGTCACGTTGAAGCCCAGCCCCCCTTTGTGGCCGCGACCGAGCTTGAGCTGCGTGGGCTCGCCAAAGACGACGGCCTCCCAGGCGAGCCCCAAGTTGTTGGCGGCGCGGATGCCGTCGCCGCCGCGTTCTTCACCGACATCGACAAGAATGGCGACGTCGCCCTCACCAATGGTGTTTGTGGCGAGCAGGTGCTCCACGGCGAGAATTAGCGACGCGACACTGCCCTTGGCGTCGACGGTGCCGCGGCCCCAGACTTCGTCCGACGAGGAAATGGGGTGGTCATCGGAGAGTACCTGGCCGTCCGGCCCCTTCCGCTCATACGGCCAGAACGGTGGCACGGTGTCAATGTGTGAGGTGACGAGGACACGCGTCTGCCGGGTTTTGCCAACGTACGCCCACAGGTTGGCCCGGCCGGGTGCGACGGGCTGCGTCTCGACGGTAAAGCCGCGGCCGCGCAGGTAGCCACCCAAGAAGGCGGTGGCGTTGGCCTCGGATCCGGTGATGGATGGGATCTCGACCAAAGCCTTGTGGAGGTGGACGAGGTCCGATGTGGAGGGGGACGATGAGGTGGACTTGGAGGCGGGGGTGGAGATCACATGTTGGCCTTGGTGGTCGGGGGGAGCCGGCGAGCGGAGCGCCACAGCAGACGAGCCGATCAGGCCCAGCAGAAGTGTCTTTGTAATGAATTTCATTTTGAGGACGGGGGAGGGTTGCAGAGTTTGCCGGCCGGAACGTCAGTAGACGTTGGAAATCCGCAGACGACCAACAAACGACCAAACGTACGACGTTCAGCTCGTCTAAATAGGGCTCGGCTCTGGGATGTGAGCGGTGCCCGCGTGTGAACTCCCAGCGAAACTTGACGGATATGGACGGAGTAAGGTATCTCGAGCTTCCCCGGAAAAGCACATCAACACTTGGAGAGCACATCATTGTTTTTTGTAGAGAAACGATTGGAGGCTCAATCGCCGATCCACCTCGAATCGCACCCTGTACTGCACGTCCATGCACTTTAATCGCACCATATCGCGCGCCAAGTGCATCACAGCAAGGTGTCAGAGGCCGCCCCCACGCCAAAATAACTACATCGAGCAAAGATCAGCTGGATTACCCAATCAGTTACCCAATCAGCGCCGTTTCGGGGACTTACATCCACTTCGAGTCGCATGGTATCAACAACACAAAAAACCAAGCCGCCAGTACTCGGAGTATCGGAAGTAGAGAGAAATAGGAGAGCGAGAGATAACGGCGTGCTCCGTGGAGGGGAATAAATATGTGCAGCATTTATCTCGATGCATTCTATTTATTTTTCGTGCTTTCGAAGGCAGTGTCTGACCGTGAGATTCATCAACACGATTGTCTGTTTCTATTTCAATCACTTAATATATTTCAATCCATACAGCCCTTGCTCATACGGTCCTTCGCATACAGCTCTTACAATGCCTCCCGTATCCGAGGTCCATTCGGACAGTCCCTCCGAGGAACGACCTGTGGTGGTCGACGAGAAGAATGTCGTGTCGTCGTCGACGGATGCGGTGGATGTCGAGACTGCCCCCGTCCAGCCTCCCGCCGGCGGCTTCCACTTCGTGTCCCGCTCCGCCAAGGTCGAGGACGGCAATGTCACGGCCGGCCAGATCGGCGAGATTGCCATTGCCGGTTACGACGCCGCCGTGATGAGCGCGCGCGCCAGCCTCAGCGCCGACGAGGAGAAGAAGCTGTTGCGGCAGATTGACTGGCGTTTGTTGCCCCTGCTGTCGGTCATCTACATGGTCAAGACCATTGACGCGGCCAACCTGTCCAATGCGCGCATCATGGACCAGGGCACGCCGCGCAACGTTATGACGGAGCTCGGGATGACGTCCAACATGTACAACCTGGTGACGACGGCGTACTACATTCCGTACATTCTGGCGGAGACGCCCTCGAACCTTCTCGTGAAAAAGTTCAAGCCGTCGGTGTGGCAATCGCGCATCATGATCTCGTGGGGAATTGTGCTGTGCAGCCATGCGGCAGTCACCAACGCGGGCGGGCTGTACACCGTGCGGGCCCTTTTGGGTTTGTTCGAGGCCGGGCTGTGGCCGGGCCAGTTGCTGCAGCTGTGCTACTGGTACCGTCCGGACGAGCTGGCGCCGCGGATTGTGCTGGTGACGGTGCTAGGCAACTTCAGTTCCATCGTGAGCGGTCTACTAGCGTTTGCGTTCAACGGCGTCGATGCGCGTGGGTTGTCCGGGTGGAAGTGGTGCGTCTCACACTCTCTTCTCTTTTGATTATCGTCACCCCTCTCCCCACCCCCCGTCCACAGCTGATCATGTTTCTAGGCTCATCTTGACCGAGGGCATCTTTACCGTCCTCCTCGGCATTTTCACTCTGTTCTTTTTGCCGGACTGTGAGTTCACCCACTCTCTATTAAATTGACTCTGAACGTGCCTTGCGAAACTAACCTGCCTGCCCACTGGGTGTAGTCCCCGCCAACGCAAAGTGGCTCACTGACCGCGAAAAGGCCTTTGTCCAGGCCCGCCTCCCCATCAACGCACCCCGCGCCCAGGAAGAAAACTTTAGCTGGCGCCAGTTTGTCAACACGCTCAAAGACGTCCGCCTCTGGCTCTTCCTCGGCTGCTGGGCCTTTTACACCGTGGGCACGACGGGCTTGACGTTCTACCAGCCCACCGTCATTGCGGGACTCGGCTTCACCTCCATTGGCCGCGCCCAACTGCTCAACATCCCGCCCGCCATTTTCGCCTGTTTCCTCACGATCGGGTTTGGCATTTTCGCCGACACCGGCTACATCCCGCAACCGTCCATCCCTCTCTTCTTCATGGTCGTCATCCTCTCCTGCTACGTCGTCGAGTACACCTACCCCAATCTCGGAGGCGTCTACGCGGCCACCACGATCGCAGGCGGCTTTTCCACCGCCTGGTACACCATGATGTGGCCCTGGCGCATCCAGTCCACCCAGGGTGCCACCGGCTCCGCCCTCGCCATTGCGTTTGCTAACAGCTACGGCCAGATCGGCGGTGCTGTCGGCGCCCAGCTCTTCAACTCACGCTTCGCCCCGCACTACACCACGTCGTTTGGCATCGCCATGGGCTTTATCGGCATGGCCATTATCATGAATCTTATTACCTGGTCCTACACCTGGCGGATCGACGCCGAAACCCGCCGCATCAAGCGCGCCCGCAAGGCCGCCCTCAAGCGCAACGAGGCCATTCTAGACGACGTGCAGATTTAGTCGGGGATGATGGGAGACGGGTGGGGGGAGGAGGGGGTCTGAGAAAGTGAAAGTAAAAGTATAGCCGAAGAGTATCGACGGCATATTATATGATACTATGGGGAGGCGGGCAATTGTCAAGCGAAAGCATGCGGTGTGGCTTTTTATTCAGTGGGTCAGCACAAAAGAAAATATCAGTTACCCTGGTAGTCAACAAAACGCCGTTTAAATCGTGCAGTATCTATTGAGTACAGGTGGAAAGCATCATAGTCAAGGTGGAGTTTGTTAAGAAAATTGAAGTATATTACAGCAAAATTATCAAAATTAGCAAAATGATTAACGTCAACGTTCTTCGGTCTACTTTGTCCTTTCTCAAGTCCACCCCGCACATCACTTCCTATACCACATCCGCGTCGTCTTGGACCGCCGGATCTTGGCCTGCAGCTGGAACACGCCATACAACAGCGCCTCCGCCGTCGGAGGACACCCCGGAACAAAAATGTCCACCGGCACAATCCGGTCCACGCCGCGAACGACGCTGTAGCTGTAATGGTAGTACCCGCCACCATTGGCGCAACTGCCCATGCTAATCACCCATTTCGGGTCCGGCATCTGATCATAGCACTGCCGCAGCGCCGGGGCCATCTTGTTAGTGACCGTCCCCGCCACAATCATCACGTCCGCCTGCCGGGGCGTCGCCCGGAAGATGATGCCCAGCCGGTCCTGGTCGTACCGCGGCATCGACAGGTGCATCATCTCGATGCTGCAGCACGCAAGGCCAAACGTGAGGGGCCAGAAGGAGCCGTTTCGCGCCCAGTTGATTAGACTGTCGAGGGTCGTCAAAGTGTGTTCGACGAGGCTGGTCGGGCGGTTGTTGTGTGCGAGGGCGCGGGATGCCGACAGCTTCGGCTGGACGGCATCGGAATAGGTGCGACGGCCATGGTAGGCGAGAGGAGTAGAGACAATGGATGGTCGAGAAACAGCATCCGCCGTGACTGTGAGAAGCCGCCGTGCTGCTGTTCTTGCTAATGCAAAGACGAATGTTGTTGCTTAGAGTGATATTCAGTCGTATCTGGTGATATATGGAAGGACTCACAGGCTGGTGTTGTCAAGTAACTCATTTTGAGCTTCGATGGTACTCTCAGATAAAATCAACTCGAAGAAAAATTGAACAGAAGAAACTGGAGCAGAATCAGGGACATAAATTTCAAACACAGAGAGACAGCAACCGTCAACGACCCTCGACGTCTCTCCGTCTTACACCCTTCCCTTCGGGAAACTCACACCATGATAAAGACCCACTTTTCGTGTTAGTGGCGCTTCTATGTGCACAGCATTCTACACTCTTATCTCAACAGCATAGAGCCATCTCCACTGTGTATTTACCACACCTCACGCGTAAAGTCGTCGCTTCTCCACAATGCGACTTCTGGCGTCGGGAAAAGCACGCATCGGCTTTTGACGTCCATTCCCCTTCTTTTTTCGTTCTTTTCCTCGACAACCTTCCATGACCACCCACAGCAACCGCCACTATGAGCAACACTGCCGTGTCTACAGGAGCCGCCTCCTCAAGGTCCTGGCCCCTGCCGGACCCGTCCGAGTGCCAGATCTGCCAGCTGCCGTTTGCAGCTATCCCCTGCAACGGACCCCTGAACCGAGAATGTGTCTTCTGCCAGAAAGTCTCCAGTCGCGCCGACTCTGCGCGGCGGCATGAAAAGACGTGTCGCGTAAACAACCCGGGCCATCCATACCACCGGGTGTACAAACGGGGCCGCAAGACGAAAGCCTGTGACGCGTGTTCCCGGATCAAGGTGGCCTGCGATGCCAAGGCGCCCTGTCAACGCTGCTCGGCCCGGCAGCTCGAGTGCACCTACGGGCGCCTCTGCAACATCCTCGCGCACCGCCAACCTCCAGGACGGAGCCAGCAAAGACGTCGAACAGCGGCCGAGCGGCATCAGGTGGAAGACCAGGAGCTCAACGAAAAGCGGCGCATTCTTTCGCCTTTCCAGTTCCTGCTCAACTGCACCGACCCGCGGGTCAACTTTGTCAACGACGTCATGGTCCCCGGCGAGCCGGAACGCGATCCTGTGCCGGTTACGGCCGCACAAACACCACAGGAGCGCGTCTTGGCTGCAAATTCAGTCCCTGCTCAAGGCCCGCTCGCTCCCGCCCCGGTCACGATTGACCCTCAACTCCTCGTCCGTGGCTTCATGGACCCCTACCTGGGGCTCTCCCTCGACGACGGCAGCATGGACGGCAGCATGTTCAACATTGGCGTCGGCCTGGACAACGATTTCAACGCGGCCCTGGCGCCCCGGTACTGGACAACGGGGCTCGGGACGACGACCAAGAACTCGATCAAGCCCCGCGTCATCCAGCTCGAGGCGGAGATGCTGCAAATGGTCGCGCAGAACGACCCGAACACCGCCGAGAAGCACTACGCAACGGTCAAAGACTTTTTCGGCCGCGCGGAGTTCCACCGGCTGTTTGCCATCTTCTTTCGGCGCCAGCAGCTGCTCGCCAAGATGATCCACTGGCCGACCTTTGACGCGCGCACCAACGAGGTCGGTTTGCTGCTGGCCATTGCGCTGTGCGGCGTGGCCTATTCGCAGTCGAGCCCGACCATCACCCGGAGCCCGTGGCTGCCCGCCGGCGACACCAGCGACTCGATCCAGCTGATCGCTGCGGCTGCCAAGATGCAGCCGCTCGCCGAAGAGTTCATCTTCCAGCGCCTCGAGGCGGTGTGCAGGGACGTGGACGACAATGGCAAAGTGCCCTTTAACGCCGACCACAACCTGCCGCTCGAGGCCTGCCAGGCCGCCTACCTCATCGTGCTCCTCCAGATTAGTGTCAACGACAAGGACAACACCACCCGCCGCCGCGCCATGACGAAGCGCCAGCCCGCCCTCGTCGACGCCATCCGCCGGCTGGGCATGATGAGCAAGACGAACCGCCCGCATGCGACCACGCCGCTGCCCATCGCACAGGGCTCCATCTGGGCACAAAACACCCCGTGGCGGGTCTTTGCGTACAACGAGTCGTGCACGCGCCTCGCGCTGTGGGCCGTCTTTACGGACGGCCTGCTCGCCCTCTTTTGCAACCGCCCGCCGACGACGTCCATGGCGGAAATGGTCGGTGACCTGCCCTGCAGCGACGCGCTGTGGGACGCCACGAGCCCGGACGCCCATGCTGCGGCGTGCGAACAGCAGCGGCAAGAGGAACAACAGCAACAGCAGCAACAACAGCAACAGCCACAACAACCACAAAACACCCGGCTGTCCATGAAGTCCGTCATGACCGCCTTGATGTCGGACGACGACAACCAGTACGCCGTCTGCGCCAACTTGACCGTCTTTCACCTCTATGCCGTCGTGGGGGGTGAGTCGTCCACCTCTTCCCTCTCGTTTTTTTTTTTCACACTGACTGGCACTGACCGTTAAGCCCTCCAGTTTGTCCTCTTCAACTACCGCTCGCAGTCCCTCCCCCCCAGCATGGCCGTCATCCTGCTGCGCGCCCTCGACCGCTGGGACCGGCTGTGGCACACCGCCCTCGCCCGCGTCGCGCCCGACCAGCAGCGCTGGCTCGGTGTCGCCAAGCACTCGCCCGAGTTTGCGCGCATCGCCCGGCGCATCGTCGAGGTGTCCTTGGCGGCGGCGGCGACGACGACCGACGAAGCAGGGGCAGCTGGCCGCCACTCCAAGTACATGCAGTGCCAACCCGAGTTTGATCTGGGCGTCTTTCACCAGTTTATTCTCGAGCATGGCGTGTAGCCGGAGCATTCATTGGGGGTATTGGAAGGCGGTCCATCGTTGCAATCGGATCTAAATCGACCATTGGCGACGATTCAATGCACGAAGCCTGTGTCGATAGGTACAGGCCGTTGTGCATGCCCGTTGTGCAGCAAAACGACGCCGAGATGCCGGCCGAATGACTCAATTGGCAAGCTTGCCGCATTGGGACATTTGTGCTGTTGCTGCACAACAAGCTGCACGCCCTTTCATCGACAGAAGGAGCGACCAACGAAGGCTGCTGGGTTGGGGTAATTACCATACTAGGCAGGAGCAACCGAGCTTTAAAACCCTTACGAAAATTGTGGAAACGCGCTATCGAACAGGAGTTGTTCCAGTATCACAGTGTCCTGCATCTTTGTGTTCCAGCAGCTCCAAAACACCGCCTTAGTGACTCACCCTAAAATAGTACCCCGAAGGGCGCGCCGTGAAATGATAACCGTCTCAGAGCCATTTCCACCAATTCGAAGAGATCAAAAAAGTCAACAGCACAACATCTTCAATTGCTTCAAGAAATATCACGACTCATCCGCTTTATATCTTACGTCATCTCATCTCGTTTCATTTCATTACGTTCTGTTCAGGTTGCAAGGCAGAAAGCTTTACCCAATATCATTCGCCTCAGTTTTCAATTGCTCAACCAATTCAACAGCTGCAACAACACTTCACACAATATGGCCGCGCCCACAGGAACCCCGCCGCTGAGCTGGCGCACCTCCGTGCCGGTGCCGACGGACACCACAGACGCCACCACCACCACGCCACAGCATGAGCACTTTTTCTGCTCCTCCGACCCGGCCCTCGTCCAGCTCGACGCCCTTCACGACGCCATGGCTTCCGACCTGCTCTGGTGGGCCAAGCCCCTTGCTCGGCCCCAGCTCGTCGCCGTGGTCACCAACAGTGTCTGCCTGGGTGTGTACAAGACAGACACCGACGGACCGGACGGTCAGCCTGGTGCGATGATCGGTTTCGGTCGCCTCGTCACGGACCGCGTCACCTTCGCCTACCTCACCGACGTCTACATCCTGCCCGCCTACCAGCGCCGTGGCCTCGGCGCCTGGATGATGCGCTGCCTGCGCGAGCTGTGCCAGGGCAGCGGGTCCGACAGCGAGGGCAGCACGCCCGCCACAGATGGCTGGCCCGACCTGCGCAGCCTCTGGTTGGTGGCCAGCACGGACTCGGCCGCACGCATGTACATGGGCGCGCTGGGCGCCGAAGAGGCCGCACGGTACCGGCCTTCGCCCGGCGTTCCGGGGAGCGGCATGTTGCTCGTGGAGATGAAGGGCCCGTCGACCGGCCTCCGGGCGTACGCGGCGCGGAACGCTGCGGCGGCGGAGGTGGCGGCAGGCAAGACGGAATAGAGGGGCGGGTTTGTACATGGAAACAATGGCAGCGTGCTTGAATAGATTTGATGGTTTAACTCGTCGTCCTTTGTAAATCGCTGCCGTGCTTAGACAGTCGTCTTGCCGTAGGCGCCGCCGGCCGCCTTGCGCATCTCGAGGGCACGCTTGTATGGCGGCGCGGTCGGGGGCTGCACCGGGTCGAGCGACACATAGTCGTCCGGCAGCTTGTAGGATGCATCAGAGTCAAACGCAGACAAGTCGCCGCAGGCCACAAATGGCGCGATCCAGTGGGACCCGAGGGACGGTCCCGCACTCGAAGCATCCGACGGCCGCAGGTCCTCGAGGACCACCTCGACAATGTTGTCGTCGTCTGCCTTCGTCGCCGACGACTCTTCCACATCCACACCATCCGCTGGCAGGCCCGCCACGTGGTCACCCACGCCCAGCGGCCGCTCCAGACTGGCCTGGAAGGCTGCCGGTGGCCGGAAGTCCAGGCACACAATAAACGCCTCCACGCTGCTCGCCCGCGACGACCGCGGCTTGGCCACCACGACGCGCGTGAAAAACAGCTTGAGCTGTGCAAACAGCAGGTCCACGTTGCGCCCCCGGAAAATCTTGGCCACAAACTTGCCGCCGGGCTTCAGCACGCACAGCGCAAGGTTGAGCGCCGCAAACAGGAGCTGCGACTGCACGTACATGTCGAGGTCATGCAGGCCCGTGACGTCGGGCGCGCCGTCGCTCAGCACAAGGTCGACGGGGTTGCTGGCGTTTTTGTCGTCGGGTGTCGAGTCCGGGTCCAAGGCCTTGAGAAGCAACGGCACCGTCGCCGGGTGCGTAATGTCGGCGCGTAGCGTCACGATGCCCGGCAGCGGGCTGATGGGCTGCAGGTCGATCGCCACAATCTTGACGTCGCCGGCGGGAGTCGCCGGAGCCGCGGGAGGCGAACTCTTCTGTCTCGTGACTGCCCCCGCGGTCTTCCCCCCGACACCCAGCATCTGCTGCCGGACGAGCGCCTCCTGGTTCTGCCACGCCGTGCGCCCAAACGACTCGCCCTTAATCAGCACGCGCGACAGCACCTGCGACCAGCTGCCCGGCGCCGCGCACAAATCGACCACGCGGGTCACGCCCGAAAACAGGTCGAACTCTGCCAACGTCAGCACGGGTCTCTCACCTCAACATTCAGTGCCGTCCTCAACTCACCCTCGTCCAGCTGCAGGAGCTTAAAGGCACTCCGCGCACGCCAGCCCTGCTCCTTGGCGAGCCGGTAGTAGGCGTCGCGCTTGTCCTTGGAAGATTTGCCCATTGTGTCGGTTTGTAGGGTTTGAGATTGTTGTTTTGGTGGAGATGGTCGTGACGTTGATATGGGTTCTTTCAAGGCTCGGTTTTGCGTGAGAAAAGTTAGGCGGCTTTTTTCAAGGCGGAACTGCACGTGACAAGCAAAGGACGATACCGCCTCAAGCAGAGCAGGACAACGCCTTTGCTCTGACGATTTTTTATAAAAACTATCTACAATATTCGCTACTGCATTCATAGGTATTTGTCTTAATTTTACACCTTAAAACCGCTTTCTGGTCGTGCTGGATCCAAACAACTTCTGCTGAAGTAGATGCTTGAAACTTTTTTGTTTAGAAGCTTGGGCCGATAAGAGATATTATCTGCACAGTACATATGTGCTAACTATAGCGTCTTACAGCGCTTAAAGAGGTGCCAATAGCTCAACTGATAACGATAACGATAACGATAAGATATTTTTTTGGCGGGCAGAAAATAATTTGGCAGAAAGGATCGCGACTTTTCAGTGTGCGACGAGTCCCTCGACTTTCTTCTGCTCTACGAACCAATTGCTGCAAACCACAGCAGCTTTCTCCGCAACTCTCAAACTCCTTTTTTTTTCGACCTTCCCGACAATGCAGAATAAGCGCAAGAACGGCAACCAGGCAGGCGGGCCCGGCGCCGACGCGAAAAAGCGCCGCAAGGGCAATGCGGGTGCCAAGGTCAAAGCCGCGGCCGCTGCGGCGCCGGCGGCTAAACGGCGCGTTGTCGCCATCAACGAACAGGCATGGAAACCAGTTCAGACACCAGCGGCAGACGGCTCCGAGGGACTCGGTTTTGACGGCTTCCTCGGCTTCGAAGAGCTGACGGGCTTCGACGTGGTCCGAAGCGGCAATGCGATCCAGTTTGTGACGACCGACCCGGCCGACGGCGACGAGGCAGACGCAGACGATGCGGGCGAGACCGACGACGCACATAACGAAGAATTTGAGGGTTTCGACGACGAAGGGGACAAGGAAGACACAACGACGGCGAAACCCACAAAAGACAAGAAGACAAAGGACAAGAAGAAGGACGCCGACAAGGACTCAAAACAAAAGAACAAGGGCGACATAAAATCCGACGCAAAGACAGACGCCAAGGCCGAGACGGCAAAAGACAAGAAGGCCAAGAAGAAGGAGCAGCAGCAGAACGGCAAGAAGGCAGCGGCGGTGGCAGCCGAGCCTGCGGGTGCCGACGACGAGCTGAGCAAGGGCGCCGGATTCGCGTCGCTAGCCGACATGGACATGGACGCCCTGGAAGATGACGCCGATGTGGCTGCATGGGTGCCGCTCAACCTGTCGCCCACACTGGTTTCGTGCCTTGCGCGGCTCAAGTTCACCACACCGACCGACATCCAGTCCGCTGCCATCCCCGAGATCCTTGCCGGCCACGACGTCATCGGCAAAGCCTCCACCGGTTCCGGCAAGACGCTTGCCTTTTCCATTCCTATTGTGCAGCGGTGGATTGCCCGCAACAACAGCCGCAATGCGGCCAAAGCGAAGAACAAGAAGAACTCCGACGGTGACGGTGGCAAGCACAAGATGGCGCCGCTGGCGCTAATCCTGACGCCCACACGCGAATTGGCGCACCAGATCTACAAGCACATCAAGGAGTTGTGCGCTGCGCTTCCCACAAGCCCGTATGTCTGCCCGATTACGGGCGGTCTGTCCGTGCAGAAGCAACAGCGCGAGCTGGAGCGGGCCGACATTGTGGTGGCGACACCGGGTCGTCTGTGGGAGGTGCTGAATCTGGGCCCCGAGTTTTTGGAGGCTTTCCAAGCGATCTCGTTCCTTGTCATTGACGAGGCGGACCGGCTGCTGGCGGACGGCCACTTCAAGGAGGCCAAGGAGATCATTGACGCGCTCGAGCGGCACAACACACAGCAGGACGGCTACGAGGAGGAGGAGAGCGACGATGAAGAGGAGTCCGGGTCTAAGAAGCGGCCGCGGCAAACTCTCGTCTTTTCGGCCACGTTCAACAAGGGCCTGCAGCAAAAACTGGCAGGAAAGAGCCGGTTCGACCTGATGGACGAGAGCCAGTCGATGGAGCATTTGTTGAAGCAGCTCAACTTCCGCGAAGACGTGCCCAAGTTTATCGATGTCAACCCCGCGTCGCAGATGGCCGGCCGTCTGCGAGAGCGGCTGCTGCAATGCGACGCCATGGAAAAGGACCTGTACTTGTACGCCCTGCTGATGCTCCTCGGCAAAAAGCGCACCATCATCTTTACCAACTCCATCGACGCCGTGCGCCGCGTCACGCCCCTCCTCCAGAAGCTCGAGCTGCCAGCCGTCGCCCTGCACTCAACCATGGCGCAGCAGGCGCGTCTCCGCGCGCTCGAGCGCTTCAAGGCCTCGCAGCACGCCCGCGGCTCGATTCTCGTGGCGACCGACGTGGCCGCACGTGGTCTCGATATCCCCGGCGTCGACGCCGTCATCCACTACAACGTGCCCCGTACTGCCGATTTCTACGTGCACCGCTCTGGTCGTACTGCCCGTGCCAACACAGCCGGTGTCAGCATCCTCATGTGCGGGCCCAAAGAGGTCATACCGACGCAGCGCCTCGTCGCCAAGATTCACGCCCGCGATGCCGCCAAGAGTGAGAAGAAGGCGGCCAACGGGGACCAAAACAATAGTAACAAAAGCAAGAGCAAGACAACCTCCTCCTTCATCCGCACCATCGACATTGACCGCCGCATCATTGCCCAGCTGCGCGATCGCATCGCCTACGCCAAGAAGCTGGCGGACTCCCTGCTCGCCAAGGAGATGCAGAACAAGGACGACAAGGCCCTAAACGAGCTCGCCGAAAGCTTGGACTTGGACTATGACGAGGTCTTTGAGCGCACCAACGCGGGGCCCAAGAAGTGGCGCAGCGGCAGCCGCAAGGAGGAGCTCGACGCCCAGATCCTGTCCAAGGCCACCGTGCGCGCCGGCGCCCGCGAGCTCAAGATGCTGCTGGCCAAGCCTATCAACATGGGCGTCAGCGAGCGGTACCTGGCCGCCGGCGGTGTCAACATGCGCGAGCTGATCCGCAACGGGCCGGGCGATTTCTTGGGGCATGTCGACTATCTGGGGCTAGACGAAGACGAGGATTAGAGATGGAAGAGAAGGAGGGCTCATGCATGGTTTACAGCGACTTCAACTTGTACAAACAACATCGTAAAACATAGACTTCTGTTCAGCATTCTGCAAATGTACTTTCTAGGTACATTTGGTTATCAAGCGAGTTGAAATTACTTATTGAATTAATTAAAAGTCATTTGATTTCAAAAGTAAATAGGGTGAAGATGGAAATTAAAAATAAGTTGCCATTGATTACTTATTTGTTCCGAAATTTATTTCCAAAATTTATATCGTTGCTGTATTCTCAATTTAATTTTATTTCTTCAAAAATTACGAAACTAAATTAAAAAAACAATGGTAATAGTTGACAAGCACGACTTGTAAAACTACTCTTTCAAATGCCACTGACAAAAGGTGCAGATCATGAAGGTCGATACATCAGCCTTCGCTCCTTCCTTTTCGAATCGCGTTGATGGCCGCTCGCTCCTTCCCGGAGTAAACAAACAACAACCGACAACGTAGTAATTGCCTCGTTTTGTCAACATGCTCTTTTTTTCAGAAATAATTCGTATTTCTTCAACTTTGCAACAAACAGCATCCTTCACCTAATCTCTCATCATTCCCTATCATCCTATGGCCGCCTCTCCTACTCCTCCTATTCCTCGATATACTTACATGACCTGCGCTTCCTGTTTGCCATGAGTTTTCCACGGTTTGCCATCCTGTCCAGGATGCCACCATCCCCCCACTGTGTCGTGTTTGCACAGACCTGTGCCTCGGCGATTGTCGGCGTCATCCTGTTTGGCCCCCCCTTTCTGCACCTCTACTGCGGTCACAACCACGAGCGCCATCTTCTCCAGTTCCTCAACGTTCTGCTATCGGTCCTCGGCGCTGGCGGCGGCGTCTCGACCTGGCTTGTCGTGTTCGTAGCCAACTATGCTTACCTCCTCGGCTTTCTGTTCTCGCTGGGCGACCCGCTCGGCGCGGGCAACTTTGGATCCAACGGCATCGGCGACGGCTTCTCCATGAATAATACCAACAATAGCAGCAATGTGGCTATTGATGCGAAGCAAACCGCCCGCGCTGTTGTTGGCCTGGCCTTTGAGAGCGGCAGAGCCCAGAGCCTGACATGGCCCCCGGCACGACCACTCGGGCCAGTGCCGCTGATGTCAGTCGCTCTACAAGACACCGTACTTGGATCTGCACTCCTCAAGAGAGTCTATCCCGCAACAGTTGTTGTCTTTGTCTTCCCGTTGCTGGTGTACCTGTTCTATGTCACCACGCGGCGGGTTGTTCGCCGTCTGTCGCCCGACAGGCTGTGCTGCGTTCTCCGCTGTCCCGTGGACGTTCCCGAGGTCTCTGATACCGTCGACATTTTATCTGACACGACTGTCAGCTCAGATCCTTTAGTCGGTTCCGGACCACCGTCACCACCGGCAAGTCCAACGGTCGAACCGGTACGGACGCCCCCCCGTGGCAAAGCCAGAACACGGCGAGCACGAGCACGCCCGCAGCCTCCAAGCCCCTTACGCACCCTCGGAAAAAATCTGCTCAAGCTTCTTCGTGCTGTGTCTGGTACGCTTGCAGAGGGTGCCGTGGAGACACTGGCCCCTTTCGTCTTTGGTGCCATCCTGATCGTGACGTCGGCGACAGCTATTGTGCTGTACGGCATTGGTCATGTGGGCGTCGCTTCCCTGGTGGACTCGGGCGTCTTTGGTCTCACTAAGGATGCCATCGACACGCTACTAGGACTCGTCAAGATGCAGTGGCGGTTCCTGCGGCAGCTGCGCTGGTCGTGGTGGCTGGAGACGGCGGCACGGTACGAGCGCCGGTACGAGCACACCGTGCTGGCCCGCGGCCACACCCACATTATCCACGAGCATGGCCACCACGTGTGTATCGACACAAACTGCCCGTTCCACATCTATGGCGACAACACCGATCAACTCCACGGTGTTGCTGGTAAGGAACACAACTCTAGCAATGAGGGTGACGGCGAGGATGAGGTTGTGACTGAGGCTGTGGCAGAGCAGAAGGCTGAGCTAGCCGACGTCAAGTCCCATCACTGCCGCCATTTCCACCATCACCACCACCACCATCATCATCATCACCAAAACAGGCACCGGAACCAGAACCAGAACCTACCGGGCACACACATCATTCTGGAGAGTCGCAGAGACTGGCTCCGGTGGTTCTTTGGCCGTCCGCACCGCACTGCAGCGAATGATGCCCGGCGACCGGCAACGACACTGGCGGCTGCGGCGGCAGAGGTCGCCGAAGGCTTCTTCGGGCCGTCGCTGGCGGAAAAGGAAAGAGCAGACGATCACAACGATTCGGACAAGGAGCCGCCTCGAAAGCGATCTCGCCGTCACGGGCCGAGCACCGAGCCCACTCCCTGGGACGGACCGCTAGCTGATATCCCGGACGATATCGACGTTGAGCAGCTGTTCAACGGCCAGGGATTCGACGCTGGTCGAGGTGACCCAGGCGACAACAATTGGACTTCCCATGCTGTCGATTTCGAGGACACCAACGGCTCGATGTAAGATGACGCCGCGAAGAAGTCTGGCCGACTGACAGTTTGCGGTGGGGTGTTGAGGGGAGGGTTGAGACAAACACTGTGAGCCGAACGACGACTACAGCTGGTAGAGACTCCCCAGAGGAAAAGTAAAGGGCAAGCAGCTCAGCCCGTTTTATGAAGGTACATCGTTTTGTAGGCGTTTTGGTTCCGGTTTCTTTTGTCCCACGACATACCTGTATCACCTTCGAATAGCCCCTTCAATATCTTTCTTTTGGCATCTTTTTTGATTATTCGTTTTTGGTCTTATTTGGATTCCCAAATGCATGCGCTTGCTCCTTTTCAGCGCGGTTCGACATAACGGTTGGGCGTAGGATTCCAAGCCACATCCCTGGCTTCATTTCCCACAACACACCGGGGACAAGGTCTTGGCTAGCGGGCTTGGCCATAACGCCAGCGCATCGGCAAACATACCGGGCCAGACCAAACAGAGCAAAACGCACAGAAAAAGCAGAAGTCCCCCTGAACGAAATGCGGAATAGGGAAAGGTCAAAGAGTCGAAAGAAGGCAAACGGAAGCCATGCGAGCGCCATGTTGGGCCAAGTCGAATGAAAATAAGTGCTGCAGTAAGTTGTTATTTATTAACCTTTAAACTCTTTTGCTTTATCTAATCGTCAACCTCATTTTACGCGAAGAGATTTCCACTTACACCAGAACCGTCCCCATTTTCAGGGCTAGATGGACATCTCACTGAAGAAAAGGCATTTCCTTCTGACCTAGAGTCTCAGCGGCGGATGCAACATCATCACAAGAAGACTGTGTACCGGCCAATGAACGTGTCAAGCAAGCGAGAGGGAAAAGGAAGGAGGGCCCAAGAAGAAAGAGCGCGAGTGAGCGCGGAAAAAAGTAGAGTTTTCTTTTCTTTCGTTTTACGTTTTGGCTCCTCGTTCGTCCCCTGTTAAACCTAATACAGTGGAGAACACAAAGAACACAGGGACCGAGGCCAAGCCAGTGAGAGAAAAACGCCAGAAGAACGCCTGTCGAGGCGCCTGTCAAGACGGCCGTCACCTGCCCCAGCTCTGTTCGACTGTCACCCTCGTGTCTTGTCGGCCGGCTGTGTGCCGATCACTGCTCGACACAGGCAAGTCCGTTTTTCGACATCGCCCATACGACCAGATAGCGGGCTTGGCAGCTGCAGAGAAAGAGAGGAAGACAACAAAGAGCAACAACGGAGAGATCGTGAAAGGTTGACATTTCATGATGTTCGTTTTTGTCGATGCCAACGGCTGCATGCCCCTTTCGACTCAACGCTTCCCCAGATTCGTCAACGCACATTTTTTGTTTTCTTCACCTTTGGCGTCCCTCCTTCATCATCGAACTGTTTTACCCCTGCATCCGCCCGCGAACCGCGGTGCTTGCCATTTTCAGCCACATCGTGGGTCTGCCTTGCGCTTGCACTGGTTCCGTACTTGTACTAGCCTTGGGGTCTTGGCACGTCGACGCTGGAGGACCCCCCTATTCTTCACGTTCCTTGATTTTAATACACTTTTCTGGTCCTTTTTTCATTCCTTCTTATTTTTCAGACGGAATGTTTTCCACAGTTATGTTGTACAGCGCGGTCTCTTCATTGGAGGCATTGGAGAGAGGGGGCGCTTTCCCGCATGGGTGATGGCACATCCTTGTCTTCAGCTGGCAGGGGTCTTTGACTTTGAGTTCCGTTCCCTCTTGTTCATGACCACAACCCCCTACCGACGACTCACACTGTCACTCACACCAGGCATTGATGTCTGTTAAAAGTTCTCTGAGCACTGCTCATGGACATGCCGACGCGCCGTAGTCGACGCCTTGCATCGTGCCCAGTGCCAGGCCGTTGAGAGAAATGAGGCCACCACGACCCTGGCTGTCTGTCTGAAGAAAAGAACAGCACGTAAGGGATGCCCCCTTTTCTTGTGCTTGTCTTATTTATTTATTTTCATCTGTGATGTAGATTCTGTCTCTTGTCCCATCTGCCTGGCCCTGCCTGACTTGCCTGCCGAGGAGTCTTGCACCCACGCGACCCCTTTGAGCTCTTTCCAGTCCCTTTTTTTCTTCTTCTTGACGGCTTCTTGGCCAAGTGGGACGCGAGCACCGGTCTTCACGCGCTCTTCTTCTGTTAGGAGCCTTCGTTTTTCTCCTTTTTTTGGCCTGTGGCTTCTGCTCTCGTTGTTTTTTTGTTCTTTTTCCTCTTTACTCGTCTACTCGTCTCCTCTTTTTCTGTCTCTTTTATTGCATGAGATAATAGGCGTCGAAATCGGAGACATCTGATCAGTTTGCGATCACACCTCCTCGTCCCCGTCTCCAGTTGTTTTTTTGTCACTCTTTCTCTTTTCCTACTTCTTGTTTTCCGAGTTTCCACGTTGCCTCATCCTCGCCCCTCTTCGCCGTACGACGTCCTTGCTGGCCTGGTCCGGTGCTCGGCCTCTCGACTACGTTCTTTAATTTTTCTTCTCGCACTTCCGTCCTCGTCTCTACCTCTCCGGTCTTCATCATGCGGCTCGGAAGGTTGCGGGCCCTCGCGTGGCTGCCCCTGATGGGCTCGCTGGCGCCGGTGTTGGCATCGACCGACGTCGTCTACGTCACGGACCTGGCCATATACACATTACTGGTATGTTGCGACGGCGACACTACTTGGCAACATGAGAACGGTTTATGGTGACGTCGATACTGACATGCACTCCTCTTCCCCCTCCAGGCACCATGCGCCCAGACGGCACTGAGTTACAACGTCATGTCCATGACGTATGAAAACTGCCCCGAGGCCGTCACCGACCTGCAGTCTTGCGTCTGCTCCAAAAACAACTATTTTGCGTCCCTGTCCGCGTCCATCTCCAGCGACGTTAGCTACAGCTGCGGCTCCACCGCCAGCTCCGACCAGGGCTCGGCCTCGCTCGTCTTCAGCGCCTACTGCAACCAGGACGCCGTTGCCACCTTTCCCACGCCCACCATCCCGGTCTCGCAGTTTATCACCGACATCCCCGAGATGTCGTACCTCGCGCCATGCGCGTCCAGCCAGGTCGCGTACGCGGTCATGGGCATGACCTACGAGCTGTGCCCACCGGACGCGGCGAACCTGGCGACATGCGTGTGCCAGAAGAACCAGAACTCGCTCGTGGTCAGCCAGTCGATCAATTCGCAGGTCGGCGACGCGTGCTCGTCGCACACGGCGGACATTGCGTCGGCGCAGGCTTTTTTCTCGGCGTACTGCAACCTCAACGCGGGCACGTCGTCGTTCCCCTCGGCGTCGAACCCGCCGGGCGATAGTATGTTCAAGTCACCCCTCTCTGGCCGCCCATTGACTCTCACGCAGGCAAATGCTAACACACCTAGTGAGCTATTACATCACCGACATGCCGCAGTACAGCTCGCTTGCGCGGTGCGCCAAGGACGCCCTGTCGTCGGCCGTGTTTACTGTATGTTTCCCGGGCCAGAGATTCTATTAATGACACGGTAAAGGTCGACTTACTAACAGCACAGAATACGTACGAACTTTGCCCAGAGGGGCCGCAGCTGCTGGCCTCGTGCGCCTGCATCAAGGAGAGCATGTCGAGCATGGTGTCGAGCTACATCACGTCCAACATCCAGTGGGACTGCACGACGGGCGACACGGCGGACATTTCGTCTGCTCTGAATGTAGGATCCCAGTCCTCCTCCGCCCTGTTGAATAAGGAGCATACTAACTCTGTCGCAGATCTTCCAACTGTACTGCAGCGCCGCAAACGGCAAGGCGGTCGTGACCGGTATCACGACTTCCGTGTCCCAGACGCTGCCTTTCGGCCTTGGCGGTGGCAGTGGAGGAGAAACCGGCACCGGCACCAAGGCCACGGCCACCCACACGACGACCAAGGCGACGGGAACGGCGGCCGGCGGCGGTTCGGGTAGCGGCTCAACGACTGGCGGCAGTGGCGGAAGCTCCGGCGCCAGCAGCGGCCAGACCAACGAAGACCCCGTGAAGCCCAAGTCCAACACGGGTGTCATTGTGGGCGCCGTGGTCGGCGTAGTGGCGGGCCTGGGTCTGCTGGGCCTGGCCGCCTTTTTCGTGTTTCGCCACGCGCGCAAGAACAAGAACCGGCCGCAGGGCAGCAACGAGTTCCAACAACTGGACAACTTGGGCCACGGCGCCGGTAACAGCATCAGCACCAACCATGGCGGTCCTGGTGAGCTGGCGGGCACGCCGATCGGTGCAGGCGCCGCCATGCTGTCGGCCGACAATGCACACAGCCCGTATGGTGCCAAGCCGCCGCTGCCGCCGCCGAGCCCGAGTTTGAGTGTCAGCAAGTACAACAACGTGGTCAGCCCGCAGTCGCCGCCGCCCAACAGCATTTCGCCCGTGTCGGCACAGCAGCAGAGTGGCGGTTACGGTTACCCATACGGCGTGCCCCCACCGGCAGGCAACCAAGCCGAGCTGCCGGGCCAAATGTACTCGCCGACGGGCGGGTACCCGACGTCAGCGGCGCCCAGCTACTCGGAACTGCAGGGCCAGCAGACATTACCACCCCGACAGCAACAATCACCGCCGCCACCGCACGCACAGGCCGAGCTGTACGGCGGGCAGCCCGTGTATGGGCATGGGCAAGGGCAGCCGTATGGTGCGCCGCCAGAGGGACAGCCCATCTACCAGGCGGACTCGACGCCGATTGAGCCGCCGAACCGGACAACACCGTCATCCGGTGGCGGCATGACGTTCCACTCGGGACCGGTGCCGCAGTCGTACTCGGAGCTGGACGCGAGCGGCAACCCGCACGCCAGGTAGGGGAAGTCAAGGTTGTGAAAGAAGAAGAAAAAGACAATACATACCGAAAAAATAACCCAACTGTAACTTTGCTGCATATGTTCTAGCCTCGTTTTCTACACTCCTACAGCCTAATGTCCCTCTTGATTACGAGTTTTCTTGGTTGCTTTTCCCTTTGCTCGTTTTCATCCCGTGTATTGTGTTGTTTGTTTTGTCTACTTGTTTGTTTTTATATCCTACATTATTTTGGCGTGTTTTTTGGTAGCCACACATAGCGATAATCGGAAAGTAGCTGATTTTAATTACTTGACATGCTTTTTGACAAATATGGAAACAAAACTCTTACAACGAATGATGAGAGGAGCCGAACTGTATAACGATATTGAACACCACCTTCCCCTACAGCTTGCTCCCTGCTTTCCGCCGCTTCTCGCGCTCCTGGTCGCGCAGCAGCCGGCGCAGAATCTTGCCGCTGGGGCTCTTGGGGATGGCCTCGATGACGTCGACGCCGCCCTTGAGCCACTTGTAGTTAGCCATGGTGGCCTCAACGTGCTGGGCGACGATTCTAGAGAGGTCGGCATCGTCTTCCGGTTTGCGGGATGGGTGCCGCACGACAAAGGCCTTGGGCACTTCGCCGGCGCGCTCGTCGGGCACCTGGATGACGGCGACATCCGAAACGTCGGGGTGGGCCAGGATGTGGGCCTCGAGCTCGGCGGGTGCGACCTGGAACCCCTTGACTTTGATGAGCTCCTTGATGCGGTCGACCACCACCAAATGTTCATTTCCGCTGCCCGGGGCCCGTGTCATGATGCCCTCATCGCCGGTGCGGATCCAGCGGCCGTCGTCATGCCACACAAAGGTCTCGTCGCTGGCGCGCTCGTTGTGGAGGTACCCGAGCACAACACTGGGTGTCTGCACGAAAATCTCGCCGGGGGTGTCGTACTCGGTAATCTCGCGGCCAGTCGCGGCGGAGCCGTCCTCGGGAGCGGGCGCCATGAGCTTGAGGCGGGCGCCAGGCAACAGCGAGCCGGAGCCACGCAGAAACACATCGTCCTGGTCCTGCCAGCAGACCACGGTCGAGGTCTCGGTCATACCCCAGCCCTGGCCAATGGACCAGGCCGGGTAGGCGGCCTGGAGGCTGCGGACGACCTCTTCGGCGAGCGGGGCGGCGCCGGACATGATGTGGCGGACGCTGGAGAGGTCGTACGTTTTGAGAACATCGAGGCGGTTGAGCATTTGGACGAGAATGGGTGGGACTAGAATCAAGTGGTTGGCCTTGTACTGCTGGATGACCTTGAGGAACGTGTCAAACTCAAACTTGGGCAGGACAACGACGCCGTCGCCGCGCCAGGGGTTGGAGTGGCAGACGGCCACCAGCCCAAAGATGTGGCTAAACGGCAGCGGCGCGCCGACGACCTGGGTGGTGACGCCACGGCGGGCTCGGGCTTTTTTCTCATACGTGGCGTGCTGCAGGGCGTTGCTAATCACGTTGCGGTGGGAGATCATGACAGCTTTTGGAAGACCGGAGGTGCCGCTCGAGTAGCAGAGGAAGGCGGGTTGGCGCGCGCCCTGGCCCTGGGACCATTGTAGGGGAGGCAGCGGCGGGCTGGTGGCGCCCTGGCGGACGAGGTCCTCGACGGTCAGGAACGGCGTGTTGTTCTTGGGCAACGACCCGTCCGCGTTCGGGACAGGTAGCAAAAAGATCTGGTCCTGGGGGATGCCGGCGGCCTTGGCGGCCGGCAGCGCGACCTCAAGCAGCGGTAGACACGTGAAGAGCACTTTGACGTTGGCTGAGGTCAGCTGCTGCTGCAGCTCGGGCGCCGAGTAGGCGGCATTGGCGGGCGTCACAATGCCCGAAAAACGGTGGACGGCATAGGCGACGGTAATGTAATCAATGGTGTTGAGCGAAAACAGACAGGCGACCTTGTCCCAGGGCGTGGCATTGTTGGGCTGCCACCCCAGGACCTTGTGGGCGCCGAGGGCGCGGGCGATGCGCTCGGAGCGCTCAAAGAACTCGGACCACGAATAGGTCTGGCCGGTGAGGCCGCAGGTGTAGGGGTTGCGGCTGGCGGCGATGGGGTGGCGGCCGTAGGCCTCGTTGCGCATGAACTCGGCAACGGGAATGGAGTCGGGGGGGTCTATGTTGTTAGGAGGTGGTCATCAAGATCTTGGACATTGCGTGTAGACGTACCAATGGGCAGCTTGGGCACCCAGGCGGGTGATTCGAACACCATGGTGGCGAGGATATGTGGTGGTCAAGGGAAGTGTGAAAGGGAAGGTGAAGCTCAAAGAATGCCACGATGCCACAGAGTTGAAGTAGCAGGCGCGATGCAGTAAGTGAAGGAGTGTGTTGCGTATGGGTATCGATGATAGAAGTAAGCAAGAAAGGAAATAGACACGTGATAGATAAAAAGGTAAAATACAGACAAGACAGACAAGACAGACAGGGTGAAATAAAAAGAAAGAAGGAAAATAAACTAGAGTTACGCATGAAGACGTCTACAATATTACGGCTACGAAGGTGCCGGCCTACGCTTCTCCAGTCTCCAGGATAACGCTCGTTTTTGGCAAGGTCGCCGCTCGCGCTCGCTCCCGAGTTACAGGTGGAAGAATGGGAAGCCAGGGCATTTTACGGCTCTACAGGTACTTTCAGTAGGCACAAAAGACAGGGCCTGGCGCTGGGGACAAACACGTTGACAGGCAAAGTAGAGAAATGGAAAAACGAAAACACCTCTAGGCAGGGACCAGACGAGCCAGAGGGTAGCCAATGGCAGAACCAAAGGAGACGAGACGGAAACACGAAAGCTCGGAGCTTGTGCGGATCCAATCCTTTCCCATCATCTCGCTGACCTTGGCCGCTGACCGCCCTCGCTCTTCGCTCATAGCGAGTGAGTGGGAAGTAGTGCGAGCCAAAGGCCAAAAGAACGGCATGCGGAGCCGACTTGAGATCGTACCCCAACGAGCGGAACAGACTACGGGATGGCGCTAGGAACAAGAGGCAGTGGGCAACGGCGTGGGCGAGGAAAAGAGAAGCTGGGGACGCTTGCCGGGGAGAGACTGGAGAACAAGAGAACCGGATTTTGGGGAAGGCAAATAATGCCAGGGGAGAGCAAACAGAAGAACGCTGGTGGCTGAAAAGGGACAACCGACGGCGATCAAGACAGCGGAACGGACTTGCAAGACTATGTGAAGGGGCGGAAAGAAAAAGGGGGAAATCGAACTTGGCAAATGGCAAAGAAGGCAGAGGGAGACGGGGTGACGTTAGCGTTGGCCGGCTTTTGCGGAGGGCAACGGGGCGAAGAGTTGGAGAACTGGCGTGCAGAATTGGGGAAACAGCGACAGCGTCGCGCTCGGCGGTCGTTCCTTCCCCACAATGGTGGCCTGGGAGGGGCCTGCCCGGTATCTCTCGGGGTCCCTCGGCAGTCTGTGTCTGGCTCTGCCAGCGGCGTGCCAGCGCTTCTCGTCTGTAATACATTAGACCCACTTATTCCGGGCCTTCCCCAGGGCGGGCCACGCTACAACGCGGCCCGAGCAAAAAAAAGGAAAGAACGAACGGCCCTCGAAAAGAAGCGGAATAGCCATCACCGACGGCCACCGACTGCAGAGTCATGGGTTTCTGAAACGGATGCAGGAAATGACACGAGATGAGGGGGTGACAACCAAAGTGAGGAGAAAAGGAGGAGAAGTTGAGGAGAGCAAAAGCTTAAGCGGGCGTAGCCAAATTAGGTAATTTGAGTGTTAGTGGCTCTGGGGAAGGAGGACGAGGAGGAGAAGGAAGAGCGATAACGGCATCGAAACGGCATCACATCGAGACGATAAACGAGTATCACCATGCTTTGAGCTAAACGGACACCAGATCGTAATTAAATCAGGCGATCTTCAACCTTCAAACTACTCCAAAAAACATACCTGTAAAAACATCACCAGCAACATTTCATCATGACCGACATTCCTGCTACCATGTTTGCCTGGCGCAAGCACAAGGGCAACCCCGAGCCGGTGCGTAAAGGGCGTGAAGGACAATCTTTACAGCTAAAATGGTATCAATTACGGTCACTGACTACTCTCCCAGGTCTGGGAGGAGATCCCCGTGCCCGAGCCGGGCCCGACGGACGTGCTCGTCAAGATGCTGGCGTCGGGCGTCTGCCGCAGCGATCACTCCCTGCTCACGCTCGAGAAGCAGGCGGGCTGGTTTACGGAGAAGTGGACGTTGGGCCACGAAGGCTGTGGCAAGATTGTCCAGTTTGGCTCGGCCGTGCAGGAGTCCAAGTTTAAGCTGGTAGGTCGCAGTCCCTTCACTGAATTTGAATCGCTACATGCTCACACCGCATAGGGCGACATCGTCGCTTTGCACGCCGTCCCCGGCTGCAACCAGCCGGACTGCCCCGAGTGCTCGCGCGACCTGTCCCAAATCTGCGAGCGCGGTCACCACTCGGGCATCGGCCAGAACGGCTTCTACGCGCCCTACGCGGCCACCGACATTCGCAGTCTGGCGCTGGTCCCCGAGGGTGTGACCCCGGCCGAGGCGGCCGTGGCCACCGACGCCGTCACCACGGCCTACCACGCCATCCACCGCCGCGGCGAAGTCAAGCCGCACGAGACGGTGTTTCTGTTCGGGCTGGGTGGGCTCGGGTTCAACGCCCTCCAGATCCTCAAAAACATTGGCTGCCGCCGCATCTTTGTGTCGGACATTCGCCAAGAGCGGCTCGACGAAGCGGCCGCCCTGGGCATCCCAAAGGAGGACCTGGTGCCCGTGGGCGTCTCCCCGACAGAGTGGATTACTGACAATGGCCACGATGCGACGGTCGATACGGTCCTCGACTTTGTCGGCACGCACCAGACCTTTGACGACGCCCAGGCCATTGTGCGCCGCGGCGGCAAGCTCTTGTGCATCGGCAGCCTGGACACCGAGAACACCATCCACATGAAGGTGGGCACACGCAAGCGTCTGAGCTACATTTTCAGCTACGGTGGGCAGGTGCCGGACCTGGAGGTCGTCCTGAAGCTGGTGGCTGAGGGTTCGCTGCGGCCCCAGGTGGAGGAGAAGACACTCAAAGACTTTCCGGTGGTCCTCAAAGACCTGTTGGACGGTAAAGTCAAAGCGCGTGTTGCTTTACTTCACGAGTAGGAATAGAGGGCAGATACGAGCGAGAGCTGAAATACGAACGTATTAAAATTCTACAACATCCTATATATACATGCCCCTGCTCATTTGCCGTTCACACTCGCGCCCTTGGGCATGCCGATGCCCACCGCCGCCGTCACGCCCGCGTCCACGGGGATGATCGCCCCCGTGATCCACCGCGCGTGGTCGCTCGACAAGAACACCACCGCGCACGCACAGTCCCACGCCGTGCCCTCCGTGCCTAACAGACTGCGCGCCTTGCGGGCTGCCCGAGCTTCCTCGGACATGATCACCTTGGTAGACTCCGTAGACGCCGTAGACGCCGAAGCGTCCGCCGCCGGCGCTGCGTACATCATCGGCGTGTACAGCATCCCCGGGCACACGCAGTTGACCCGGATCCCCGAGGACGCGTGGTGCGCCGCCATCGCCCGGGTCATGTTGACCACCGCGCCCTTGCTCGTGGGGTACAGCAAATGGGGCGTGCCGCCGCGCAAACCGGCCACGCTGCCCATGTTGATAATCACCCCATTCCCCTCCTCCTGACCGTTGCGCTCCATCGCCGGCACCGCGTACTTGGCCATCCGCACCATGCTCGACACATTGATGTCAAGCGTGGCTGTCCATTTCTCGAGGTCGACGTCGACGGCCGTGCCCGGTGCGCCGGCCACGCCCACATTGTTCACCAGAATGTCCAGCCGGCCAAACGTGTCGAGAGCGCACTGCACCGCGGCGGCACAGTCGGCCTCTTGGGTGACGTTTCCTTGGAGGGCAACGGCCCTCCCAGCCCGTGGTGTCCCGTCCGCTTTCTGGTTCACCTTGTCCGCCGTCTTCTGCGCCCACGCCAGGTTCATGTCGACGCACACCACGTCGCAGCCGTCGTCCGCCAGCAGAATCGAAATCGCCCGCCCGTTGCCGATGCCCTCGCCAATGCAGCCCGCGCCCGTCACCACCGCCACCCGGCCCTTGAGCGACCGTGACGGCGGTTCTGGGGAAGTCGGGTCCATTGTGGGTGTGTGAGGGGGGTATAACGATGTAGTGTGTAGTGTATGTAGTGTGTGTTGTGTCTCGTTGTGGTCGTTGTCAACAAGGCGATTTGTGAACGCGTTGGAGACGGTGTGGTTAGATGACGTTGAATGCAGTGTAGCTCTGGTGACGAAACGCCGACTCGGCCATGCTCGCTATAAGCTCGTTCGAGCTCCGACAGCCAACAGGCGGCCGATTTGTCTGTTAGCCAGGGCGCGCGACGACTGGCTCGGCCATTGTTTTGCGGGGATGGAGCTTGTGCGTTGTGGAGAACCCGGCATCGGTGGTGGGAAGAAATGACAGAGTGGGAACACGGCCAATGTCATCTTGGGGCTAGCCTACTGCTGGCTTTGCCGAGGCGACCTTTGATGAAGGAGAGAGGGGAGATAGAGGGGTAGACAGGAGAGGAAGAAGCGTACAAAGTTCGACACGTTCTTTCCTCGACAAGAACATAAAATAAACAAAATAATTGATAAAACAAAATATAGAAAGAATTAAAAAAAAATTGAATCGAAACAATACAGAAAATAAGAACAATAAACTACTGTTCGCATTCAACGCTGGACCTGCACACTGTTGTGGTATGATTGCTTTGTATTTGAGTGGACAAGACGACAATGAATTCAAGAAGGCATTGTAAACCATAATGTGTGTTGTATCTTCCAAACATGGAGAAGTTTGAGTTTGTCAAAATGGAAAAGAGCAACCGTGATGTTTCCTGTATTGTGCTGCATACCTGTACATCCGTTCCTTCCTTGAACTGAGTACATATCACCATCTCTTGGTGGCTATGTGAGATAGCCGGATTCCTCACCGTTGGATTCCTGAGGGCCAACATCAGTGCATCAACAACTCACATGATGTAAGGCCAGATTCGGCACAAGAAGGGATACCGGCGGTAAGTCAGCGTGACGTCGATGTTGCATTACTGCGATGTAGCCAACACTTCCCTCTTGGATGCCAGTGTGGACTGTCGTCGGTTTACAACCCAAATTTTATATCAGTACATTCCTCGACAGATGCCCACACAGTCGAAGGCGGATGTCCAACAGACACATTCGTCGTGTGCGTATCGAAAGGGGAAGGTAGATGGCCCTCGTTAGGTTCTCGAGACACAAGCAGGGCTGTATTCGAACAGTGAAGCGGACGTACCAAGAAGTATCTAAGTATCTTCAGATGAGCAAGTCCACTGATTTTATTTTCTTATAAAATGCACGACCCGTCTATCTTGCGAGCATCTAATCACCAAAACCTGAAAAGCTATGCATAAAGTCGTCGCAACGTGACATGTTCTGAGGAGTTAACTCCGCTGACCAAACGGGTTCATCCTTCCCCAAGGGCACGCCTTACACTGTCGGCGCTAAAGACGGTATATAGCGAACTCCGACGCCGTGCCTTGCGCCATTCGTGCTTCCCCTCTTTGCCAACCAATATCAACACCGCACGACCCTGGCGATCTGTTTTCTTCACGACCTCACACTCTCATCACCACTCCTCACAAATCTTCACCATCCAGCACACCCACCATGGCAGACTATTCTAAGTACGGTGGTGCCAGCAAAGAGTGGAAGGCCGTCGAGGCCGAGTTCCCCTCACCCGCTCCCGACGGCTCGTCTGTCGTCGAGAAGCGCGCCGCCGCCAACGCCAACCGCGAGCGGACGGCCGCCACGCTGATGACGGCGCTCGCCGACAAGGTCGAGCTGATCGACGTGTCCGTCCCGGCGCGCGACGGCTTTGCGCTCGAGGGCCGCCTGTACTGGCCCAACTCCGTGCCCAAGGACGCCAAGCCCGCGCTCTACTTGCACCTCCACGGCGGCGGCTACCTGTTCGGCTCACTCGCCTCCGAGGACGCCATCTGCTCGGCGCTCGCCATCAACACCACCACCAAAGGAACGCCGCTCGTCGTGCTCAACCTCAACTACCGCCACACGCCCGAGTACAAGTACCCGACCGCCTGGCTTGACGCCCAGGATGGTCTGGCCTGGATCCATGCGACGGCCGTGCCGCAGTACGGTATCGACCCGGCGCGTGTCGTCGTGGGCGGCATCTCGGCTGGTGCCCACCTGACGGCCACGCTCGTGCTCGAGCAGCACCTGGGCCGGTTGCCGGGCCACATCCCCCGTGTCGCCGGCCAGGTGCTCATGATTCCCTCTCTTGTCAACGGCGAATGCTACGAACCGCAGCTGGCGCAGCTGGTCAGCCCCGAGGTCTCGTCGGTTGTCGAAAACGAGTTTGCGCCCATCCTGCCGGTTAGCATCATGCATTTCTTTACGGACCTGCTGCAGCTGCCCAAGAACCCGCGCGTCGACGACACGTTCTTGAGCCCCGGAAACGCGACCGCCGAGCAGGTCAAGGGCCTGCCGCCGACTGTGTTCGGCATCTGCGGGCTGGATCCGCTGCGTGACCAAGGTTTGTTGTACGCCAAGCTGTTGGCCGAGCAGGCCGGCGTGCCGACCAATGTGCACGTTTACCGGGGTGTGCCGCACGGCTTCCGGCGCTATGGCCCTGATAAGCTGTCCGTGAGCCGGGACTGGGACGCGACCATGGAAGACGGCATTGCGTGGGCGCTGGCCAAGCCGACGGCGACCAACCAGCTGGACGTTATTGTGCACGGCGAGGAGACGATGTAGACAGCATGTGCTTGTTGATCAATATTTTAGATATAGAAATATATACTCGTTTGAAATCATAACTCTAAATTATAAAACTTATAAAACTAGACAGGCGCACTTTATTGTTTCCCTTTACTTCTCTCTCACGCCTCGTTGCCCTTCTTGAGGACAAAGTCGCTGTACCCCCGCGCCTTGACCTCCTCGCACCGCTGGCGGTAGCCCGGCGCGGGACCGTTGTACCGCGTCATCGACCGTTTCTGCTTGTGCGCCAGGTTCTTGTTGACGCCCGTCATCCACGAGTCCACTTCGTTGGCCAGCAGGCCCTTACCGCACTCATGCACGTGCTCCGTCCACGCCGCGACCCCCTCGTCCGTCGCCTCGCAGTACGTCACCTGGTTGGCGACCGCCCACTCGATGAACTCGGCCGTCCACTGCACAGCGTACTCAATGCTGCGCGGGATGTTGCCAAACATTTGATGGGGGCCCATGATCATAAACATGTTGGGGAAGTTCTTGACCGTCAGCCCCAGGTAGGTTTGGATGCCCTCGCCCCACACGTCGCGCAGCTTGGTGCCGTCGATACCCTCAAACTCAATGGCATTGAACGAGCCCGTGACGGCGTCGAAGCCCGTGGCGTAGACCAGCACGTCCACATCATGGTCTTGGCCGTCGGCCGTGCGCACACCCGTGGCCGTGACGCGCTCAATGGGGTTGTTGCGAATGTCCACCAGCTTGACGTTGTCCTGGTTGAATACCTCATAGTACCCGCTCTCGAGCGGTGTGCGGCGCGTGCCGAAGCCGTGGTTGGTCGGGATCAGCAGGTCCGCCACCTTGGGGTCGTTGATGCGCGCCCGGATCTTCTTCTCGTGGAACGCGCTGTACAGCGCATTGGCCTCATGGTTCGTGTAAATGTCACCCGAGATGGCCAGCACCTTGGTGAAGCCGCGCTGCTCGTACAGGTGCTCCCAGTGGCGCTCGCGCTCTTCGGCGGGCGTGGCCAGCGTGTCGTTGTTGTCGCCCACGTGGATAAAGCACGAGTAGGACTCGGCACATTTCCGAAAGATTTCGGGGTAGTCCTTGCGGATGGCCTCCATCTCCTCCTTGCCGATCTTGTCGTTGCGCAGCGGTGCCGTCCAGTTGGGCGTGCGCTGGAAGACCGTCAGGGAGCCTAGGTTGGGCGCAATCGTCTGGATTGTCTGGATGGCCGTCGCGCCCGTCCCGATGATGCCCACGCGCTTGCCCGCCAGCTGGTTCTCGCCGCCCTGCGGCCAGCGCGCCGTGTGCCACGATTCGCCCTGGTAGTCGTGCACACCGGGGATGTTGGGCAGCGTCGGCTCGTTCAGGATGCCAATCGCCGTGATCAGGTACCGCGACGTGTACGTGCGGTCCTGGTCGTCCGTCAGCTTCCACGAGTTGCTGGTCTGCACAAACTGCGCGCGGCGTATCCGCGTGTCAAACTGCATGTGCTTCCGCAGGTCCAACTTGCGCGTGACAAACTCAATGTACTTGAGCGTCTCCGGCTGGGGCGAAAAGTGCTCCGTCCAGTCCCACTCGGCCAGGATCTCGGGCGAGAACGAAAAGATGTACGAGTAGCTCTCCGAGTCGAACCGCGCGCCCGGGTAGCGGTTCCAGAACCACGTGCCGCCCTCGCTGGACCCGGCCTCCAAAATCTTGGCCCGCAGGCCGAGCTGTGCCATGCGGTGCATCGCGTAGATGCCGCTCAGGCCAGCGCCAATGATGAGCACGTCGTAGTCGAGGCCGTCGTTGAGCGTACCGAACGGCGACGCCTTGGGTCCGGTGCCGTTGGACGTGCCATTGGTGCTGTCAGTGTGTGTGCCGTTTGTCCCGTTCGTGCCGTTGACCTTGGGCACCCCGTTGGTGCCGTTTGTGCTGTCTTGCGTCATGGTAGATGAGGGTATAGGGAGGATGTTGGGAGAGATGATTTGTGTAGAGAGAGTGTGTGATGTCCCGCAGTGAAGAGGACTATAATATGACTATAAAGTGGGAATGTTATGCAGAGAGTATGGATGGAATAAAAGAAACAGTGGTCGGTATCGTGGCAGTCCCTTACGCCGTGTGTCTCAAGAGCACGTCTCTGCGAGAATGTATGCACCGGCAGACAAAGGAAGTTATGGGTAATAGAGGGGAAATGAATGCAATGATGAGGTGATATGAGACGCGTCGCACGGGGGCTAGAGAAGTATATCGGTTTCCCCCTGTCGCTGGGGCCGTCTTGTACGGAGAGATGAAGGTGGTGAAGCAAGCCAGACGAGGTGGGGACTTGACAAAGTAGGCTCGCTCCTGGTCCGTTGGGTATCGTTCTCGCGGTTCCGAGTCGCCGGCAGAGGCAGCGACGAAACAGGTGAGAGTGTGCAAGGGAAGCCTCGGAGAGCACGGCTCACTATCAAGCGGTGGCAATGGGAGTGGCAGCGGGTGACAAGAGGGCCGTGGCTATCTCGAAAGGACTGGCAGCTGGCCTTGTCCGGAACTCGGTTCACAGCTGGGGTGGATGAGAAGTGAAAACGACGAAAAGGACACGGCCATCCAACCTGTGAATACCATTGCGGCAGAGCGGTTGTCTCCGCCCCCCGCCAGTCGCAGAAAAAAAACAGTGTTGCTGCCACTAACCATGGGGTAGGCGGCGCACGGAGACGTGCCACGAGGAGCCACACCAAAAGTGGGTAACCCGCAGTCGGAGGTAGGAAGTAAAAAAAAAACGGTGGAGGAAGGAGGAGGAAGCGGAGAAGGCTAGTCCGGGGGAGGAAAGAGGGGAAGAGGGTCCGCTATGCCCAGAAGAGACGAGTGCCGAATGCCGCGCCGGCTCTCAGGTCTCGGCGGCAGTGGCCAGTGCCGAGGTGGGAGCGATCGGTTGTCAGAGACCATTGAGGAAAAAGGAAAAAAAGGAAATGTCAATTAATCAAAAATAAAAGCTGCATAATCAATGCATCACGAGCCTTGTTATCCCCTGCTCCTTGTCGTTCGTGGAGACATACTTGTCCAATGGTCTTACACACCCCCTCCTTTGTGCCCCAAGGCTGCCGTCGTTCCGGGTATCGATACGCATCTCCGCCTCCACCTCCACGTTTTCTTGTTTTGTTTCCGACACTGGCATATTGATAGTCATCTGGGATTTCTTGTTGGGCAGCGTGCGATCTTGCGAGGCTGCATTGGCCACGCACTATCGTACATGAGGTCAAGACCAGGCTACTGGCTTCCTTTGTCTTGGGCCATTAATCCATTTTGAGCCACCAGCCATCGTCCTCCATCTCACCACATCTCATTGATAACATTGTCGAATCAAAGGAAGCGGAATCGTTCCGTAGCCCCATCACTTAGTCTCGTCTCCACTGCTCTTGTCCTTGGGCGCGTCCTTTGCGTCCTTCGCGTCGTCCGTGTGGCCCTGGTCGACCTTGTGGTGGACGGTGGCCGGGTTGGAAATGGTCGGGTGCACGTTGTACTTGGCATACGCCCGGCGCAGCGCCTCGGCTCCGGGGTTCTCGTGTTTGGCGGTGGTGGAGGAGGAGGAGGTCGTGGGCACCGACTGGCCAGGAGCGGCGGTGGCTCCTGACTTGATCTTGTCGTCGGCCATCTTGGTTTTGGGGGCTACGCAGAGGTTTTGTATTTGGTTGACGTTGACGTATCCGTAGCCTGCAAAATTACCACGTCGTAGATTAAAAGCTGTTTGACGCATGGGTTGTAGAGTTGGCGATGATGGAGATGAAAGAAGTGTAGGACAACAGCTGCAAAATTGTACCTCTCCCCGCAATCAACCTGATACACAGGTGGTTCGATGACGTCTTTGTCAGCCCCGCGTCATCGCACCTTCCTCACCAACGTGAACCGCGCATCATCGCCTTCCTCACTGGTAGTTGACAACGTCAACAGAGGCAAACGTAAAACATCATTCATTACTGTACATTGCACTCAATCCTTCGGAACAACTTCCAACAGCTCAACACCACGCCCTACAAAAGCCCCTTCGACTTCCAGTACACTTCCAGATCGCCCAGGAACGCCCAGCGCACCTGCTCGCCCCATCCCTTTGCGTGCCAGTCGTTGATGCTGGCTGGAAAGTGTGGTACGATGTTGCTCACAAAACGATCGTGCGCAATGATCACAAACACGTCCTCGTCGCAGTCGAGCTCCTGCAGTTTACCGACTGTCTGCGTGGCCAGCGGCACGTCCAGACCAAATGTCAGGTCGTACAGCGTGTCCGTGGGCTTCCGGCCGCGGTCTTGCTGGAGGTCGTCAAAGGCCGTGCCGGTGCAGAAGCCCGCCTGGGCCGTCGATTCGTCGACATCGGGGTGGCCACAGCAGGGGTGCGGCAGAATGTGGCTGGGCACGGGCAGGTGGGCGGACGGCCGCAGAATGCCCGTATAGTGGCAGACGTCGCCGCCAAGGAGGACAAATGTATCTTTTCCGGTACCGGCGCCCGCTGTTGTCCGCACGAGCGCCGACAGATGGCCGACGGCATGGCCGGGTGTGTCCAGCAGATACAGCGAGCCGTCGCCAAAGTAGTCAAACGCGTCGAACTGGCCGATTTTGAGGGTGTGCTCGCCCTCAAACGCAATCTCACGCAGCGTGCGGCCGGCATAGTCGCTCTCCTGGATGGGAGAGTCCGGGTTGGCGGGCGCGCCGGGCAGCATGGCCGCTTTGAAACCGCGGCCGACGACGAGGTCGACGGACGGTGGGAACGACCCCGGGTCGCCAATGTGGTCCCAGTGCCAGTGGCTACGCTGATTGTTAGCTCTGCGAAGCAGAAGAAGAAGAACAAGGGATAGGCGTTGGTACCTCCAAATCACCGCCTCAACCTCCGTCGACACGTTGTGCTCTGTCAAAATGTCGGCGACGTTGCGCAGGTTGTCAAACTGGTAGCCCGTCGTCGGGATGTAGTTGGCAATCTTTGGCGCATAGTTGGCATAGTCCTTGCGGATACCCAGGTCCCAGACGAGCCGGCGACCTGACGGGTGCTCGAGCAAGAACGACAGCGACGGTGAAGGCGACTTCCACGAATCCAAGCCCGGCACGGGCGGGGCCATGAACCGCTTGATGATGGCGGGACCAAAGTCGACCGGGTTGATGAGCCGCACGGTGACGGGGACATCGCCGGCGGGGATATCGACGAGCTTCATGGTGTTGAGGTGAGGGTGGTGACTGTTGTGGTGAGGACCAGTGAGTGTGAGGAGGCGATTCTCGTTGGCGATTCGATGTCGAAAACTGCGATAACGATCACTAACAATCTATCACAATCACAGTCAAAGCCAACGGTCAACAATCAACGATAACCGGATCCTCTCTCGTCTGATCCCTCTCTGAATACTCGTATCTTGCTTGCTGCACGTTCACTCGGACCTCTCGCCTTCTTGCAGCCTCCGCGTTTTTTTCCCTCAAGAACTAGTGGAGCCTGCAGGAGTCGGCTTCTCCACACAAAGTTGACTCCCCTGTCACATCCCCGTCTTACAAATGCGGAGAACAAGTCGAAAAATAATAAAAATAAAAGCACAATCAAGCACGTTGACAAGGGAAAAGAACATCCCCATCTTCTTTCTCGTCTTCTACGTAATTACTCCGCATCCACCGCCAATCCGCAGCTGCATGGTGCATTCGCTGCAACATCCTGAAGCCACCGTTCGGCAGGAACAAACATAGCCGAACGGCAGTCCAGAATTGGTTTAGTTGAAGCCTCCACCTTTTGGCGCACAACCCCGGCCGAACCCCACCCCGGCCTTGCCATCGCGTCGGCACCTCTCGAAATCGACATAGCGTGGGCGTGGCATCCATCACGGCAAACGTGGTTTGGGTATGGCGTCGACCACACGAATGTTGGGGTGGCTTGGCAAGGCCGAGCGTCTTTCTGGAGTTTGGGCACTGTGGACTCGTGTGGATTTCTTTGATTTTCCTCTTTTTTTCCCTTTGTCTATTCGTCCGTCACTGTCACAATAACCAGTTGCGTCTACTGCACCCACTGCATCCTCGTCACACGCATCTTGCTCGTCCTGTTGGTCATCCCTCCTACTCGGCATGTGCGCACTGCACGCAGGCGCCCGGTAGCTGCTTTGTCCACCCGCCTCCACGGATCTAGGCCGGCTGCCAAGAAAGAGGAGAACCAAGAAAAGACAACAACCAAAAAAGTGTGTGTCAGTAAGGGCATCGGTGAGGTCGAGATCTCTGCCGTCCTTCGCTGTACGCTCGCAGCTTTCGCCGACTATACGAGTGCCAATGCCTGAAGGTGCGTTGTTTTGTTGACTTGGTAGTCTTCGGACGACGCGGATAAGGTCACGGCAATCGTTTCTCTTGCCCCTCTTTGTCCCCTTTTGGTTTTCTTATTCTTGTTTTTGTTTTTACATCTATTCTTGGCCTTTTGCTTTGTCTCCAGCTCATTCCTGGTGTCATTTCCACGTCCTGGCATTGCCATTTCAGAGTACTAGGCCCTTCCCAGCTTCGTTCCCAAGTTCGTATCCCCTTGGTTTCCATCTGTCCTCCTATCCCTCCCCCGTCTTTACCCCCAAGCCACCCCAAACCACCAAATTCCCCGGCCCTTCCCCATGGGGTCTGCATGTACAAATTACACATACTGACCATTGGCCAGCGACCACTGAAACCCATCACAGCCGTGACCGACCACGCCCATTACCTTGCCGTACATAAATACCACCACGCGTCGGTGGGTTCTGGACTCTTCCTGCGTGGCAACCCGTTTTCTTGGCATCGACAATATAAGGTGTTATTTGGGATATTAGGCAAGGCTCTCCATCTTTCATCCATCCCCTATTTATCTGCCGATCCGCTTCTTTTCATTTCTTTCTTTCCATCTTCATCTGTCTTCTCTTTATCCATCTCTTCATCCTTGGGGGTTTTTCTTTATTTCTTCTTCTCCTTCTTTTCCTTTTCTTCTTCCTTTCATCTCCTTTTCTCTCATCTGCCATCACCACCCATCATGAGCGACGAGGAGAAGGCAACGCCCGTCGCGGCGCAGATCCACCATGCCGACACCAACACCGACGACGCCGGCAACCCGCCGCTCAAGGCCATCGACACCGTCCACCAGGACGAGGCCATGAAGGTGCTGGCCAACTACCAGGGCGACGAGGCATGGACTGAGGAGGAAGAGAAGAAGCTACGCCGCAAGGTCGACTGGCGCCTCATGCCCGTGCTGTGCTTCACCTACCTGCTGCAGTACTACGACAAGGCGATGCTGTCGCAGGCGGCGCTCTTTGGCTTCCGCACCGACTTGGGCCTTACCACGGGCAACACCTACTCGATGACGGCCGCCATCTTTTATCTGGGCTTCATTGTCGGTGCCTACCCGACCATGGCCATTGCCCAGCGACTGCCCATTGAGCGCGTCGCCAGTGTTACTGTGACGCTCTGGGGCCTGTGCCTCATCCTGACGACGGTCTGCAAGAACTTCCGCGACGTGTACACGCAGCGCTTCTTCCTCGGTGTGCTCGAGAGCGGCATCTCGCCGATGTTCATGCTCATCGTCGGCTCCTGGTACAAGAAGAACGAGCAGGCCATGCGCATGGGCCTCTGGTACTCGTGCACAGGCTACGTGTCCATCTTCTCGCCCCTCATCAACTACGGCTTCGGTCTGCTTCACGGCGGTGTGTCGTCCTGGCGCTACATGTACTACTTTGCCGGCTCACTGACGCTTGTCTGGGGCCTCGCGCTCTGGTGGGTGCTGCCGCCCGACCCAGTGCGTGCCCGGGGCTGGACTGACCGCGAGCGGTACGTGCTGGTCGCCCGTCTGCGCACCAACAACTCGGGCGTCCGCAACACGCACCTCAAGGGCGGCCAGATGCTGGAACTGCTGCTGGACATCAAGTTCTGGCTCGTCTTTGCCATTGCAGTGCTGTGCATGATTGCCAACGGTCCCATCTCGGCGTTCCTACCCATCATCGTCGACGGCTTCGGTTTCACGGCCCTCGAGTCGCTCCTCCTCCTCATGCCTGTCGGTGCTTATGCCGGCACTGCGATGCTCATCTGCTCCTGGGCCGCCATGCGCTTCCCCAACATCCGCAGCTACATTGTCTTTGGCGCGCAGATGGGCACCACTTTGGCGGCTCTCCTGCTGTGGAAGCTGCCCCTCGACGACCTCGGTGGCCTGCTGTTTGGCGTCATCATCATGCCGTCGGTCGGTGCCGGCTACGCCGTGCTCATGGGCCTGCAGATCGCCAATATTGCCGGCTACACCAAGCGCGCCGTCGCCTCGTCGGGCCTGTACATTGGCTACTGCGTCGGCAACTTTATCGGCCCCCTCGTCTTCAAGACCAAGGACTACCCGCGCTACGCGCCTGGGTTCACGGTTGTGGTTATCACGTCCGTGGTGGCGGGCGTGTTGGCGCTGGTGTACCGCTTTGTGTGCATCTGGGACAACCGGCGGCGCGACAAGACGGGCACGACCGAAGGCTTTGACAACGCCTACGACGACGACTTGACGGACTTGAAGGTAAGCTCCCTTGATCCGTGCTTTCTTTCCATCTGGCTTCTTACTAACTCTTACTCCTTAGAACCCTCAATTCCGGTACATTCTATAAAGGAAGATGCGGGATCTCGTCCGGGCCGATATTTCCTATTTTTATATAATTGCTATTTCAACTCTACTTTGTTTCCTTCTTCCGTCGTTCTGCTGGTACCATAGACCTCCAGGACAGCTATTTTCTATACGAGTTTTATAGTCCTCCAATGATTCACTGTATCACTCTTTATAAGTCGATGTACATGCTCACGTTTCATAGAATTTGTGGCACTTCTTGTAAGAACTACACGTTCTCTGTGATGCTGTAAAAAATCAAAGCAAGAGCCGCCCTCTCCTTTCTGAGAAATCTGGCCGTAATGCCGATTCTTTTCAAATCTAGACCGTTGCTGTCATCCCAACAATTCAACAAAGGCTTCAAACCTATCAAATCCATCACAATATCCCTTCTTTCGAACGGACAATGTCGGATTCTCCGGTTCATAGGTTTTCGTGCTCGGATAGACAGGTCTGGGCACACTTTTGTCTTCAGTCGACTGTCCAATGCACAGTCTTCGCACAGTGCTCACGCCTGGCTCCTGCCACGCCACATCTTATTGACTTATACCCGATTGGGATAAAACTACGCACATTAGACCGGTCTCCAGATCTCCACTGCTTCTCCGCACACATCCGCCTGGGGTCATGCCCCCCCAGCGAGGGGAGCGAGTGGACAAAAGAGAAGAAAATGTGTGGAAAAAGAGTGGACTGGAGTTGGCACTGGACGTAGTTGTCCGTGGACGGAGCAATGTCCCCCTCGTCTCCATTCTTTCACCTCCACATCTTTTTGTTTCTCTTTTGGCTTTTATCTTTCTTGTCTTTTTTTCTATCTTGTCCACTTTCTCTTTTCTGCCGTTTTCACGGTGATTCCCTCACCTTCTTCATCTCCACACTGAATCATTCTCACACTCGACATCACCCTCACCTCTCCTCGCGATGAGCGAAATCAACAGCGACTGGCTGCTCTACACGGGCTGCGAGCCCAAGAAAAACCGTGCAAAGCTCGTGTGCATCTTCTGCCACTCCAAGAAGATCAAGTGCGATCTGCAGCCGCGTATCGACCGCGGGCGCACGAAATGCTCGAAATGCGACGCCTCGGGGCGCGAATGCCGTCCCCGGACCTCGAAGCGAACGAAGCGGCCGACCGGCCCTTCGTTATCAGCGACAACAAACTCAAACACAAGCACGGCAACCACCAAACCAGCCTCATCAACCTCTTCCACAACGGCCGTTCAACACAGCGGCACTACCTCGTCGGCTTCGTCGCCCGACGACACACACGGAGCGACCGCGTCCTCGCCGACAGCGCCCACTGTGGCCACGATCGCCACGTCTGTCGAGGTCGACGGGCACGTTCCCACAAGTGACAAGCACCGCACCGAACGGCACTCCTTCTCACATCACCCCTTACCGCCACCGCACACACACATGGCGAGCAGCAGCAGCAGTGGACTCACCCCTCTTCCTCCTCCGCCATCACACCACCACCACCAACCTCATGCTGGCCAACAACCGCCGATCATGAACGCCGCCATGCACTCGGCCGTGACCGCCATGGGCCTCGTACCCGGCGGGCCGCAGACAATAGCCTCCCCTACCGAAGGTGCGGGCCGCAGCCACGCGGGCGACGTCGATACGGGGTTCCTGCAGCTCTACGGGCCAGAGAACGAGTACGACGCAGAACGACAAGAAATCGAGGCGCAGTTGGGTGCCAAGAGCAATCTGTCGGACCCGCGCCAGCAAGAACTGCTACAAAGCTTTGCCGAGACGTATTTCGAGTACTGCTACCCGTGGTGCCCCGTGCTCGAGCGCGACTCGCTGGCCGAGGCGCTACACCGCTCGCCGCTGCTGGCCAACGCGCTGGCAACGGCGGCCAGCCACATCCAGCCGCCGCTAGTGCCGCACGAAGGGCCCGGCACGTACTACAAGCGGGCATCGTCGCTTTTTTACCAAGACGAAGAGCCGGACAGTCTGACGCAGATCAAGGCCGTCTCGTTGTTCTACTGGTGGGCCCCAAGGCCGCCCTCGACAGTCCACCGGCACTCGTCGTGGTGGTGGACGTCTGTCGTCATCCGCCACGCCCAACAGATGAACTTCCACCGCGAGCCACGCGTCGACCACCCGCTGCGCCACCGTCTGGACCTGAGCGCGCGCCGCCGCATCTGGTGGACGGCCTTTGCGCGTGAGCGGCTGACGGCGCTGTGCCAGAGCAAGCCCTGTATCATTGACCCAGCCGATTGCAGCATCTCGGAGCCGACACTCGCCGACTTCCCACCAGAGCCCGCCCTCCAAAAGAAGGGCGAGATCTTTATCCAGTGGGTCAAGCTGTGCGCCATCATTGGCAAGGTCGCCAAGGTGCTGATGCGCCCGCCGGCCGATTGTGTCACTGAGGGGGTCATGGGCGGCGGCGGAAGCACGCCGTCGGGCGCCGCCTACCAGCCCATGCACCTGCGCCGCGAGCTTGCGCGCTGGGCCCAGTCGCTGCCGGCGCACCTACGCTTGCCCATTGAGAGCGCCCGCACCCAGGCCTTTGACCGCGACGTGCACCAGCTGCACTTGCCGTATCTGACGACGATCATCATTCTCAACATGAAGCGCTCGCCGCACGCGCTGCCCGAGGCGCTCCCCCCGGCCATCCTGGCCGCGTCGTGTATCGCCCGCATCCTACGCGACATCTTGGCCCGCGGCAACGTCCGCTACCTCATGGCCATTACCTGCTGGTACTCGGGCATGGCATTTGCCGCGCTGCTGCAAGCCGCCCAGATCCCTGAGCTGGCTGCTGAGGCCAACGAGGCCCTGGATGTCCTGGCCCAGGCCGCCAGCCAGCTGCAGACCATGTGGGCGTCAGCCAACATCATCCGACAAGGGTTCGACCGCTTACGGGGCTCGTCCACCGCGGCGCCGACGGCCAGTATTCGCTACCGTGAGGTACAGCTGCCGGTCCCCGTGGGCGGCGTCAACGGCGTTCCCGTCGACGGTGTTGGTATCACCCGGCCCGGTGACTTCCCCGCCACGACGACGACACCGGGGGCCGCTCCGGGCATCGCCGACACCCAGGACCTCGACTTTGACTGGGTTGATTTCTTCCCGTTCGTCACGCCCGCCACGAACAAAATCGCCGAAGTCTTGCTCAACGGCAAAGGCCACGGCCCAGCCACGCGTCTGCCGTCACCCGAGGATCTGCTTTTCCAGGACGCCATCTTCTCCAACTACCAGGACATTGTCGAGCCCTTTCACGACATTTTTATGTCCGAGCTGATCCGCCAGAGCTGGACCGAGACCACCATCGGGTAGGGCCGACGGGAAGTGCCGATGTAAGGAAGGAGCGATTAAGGAAAGAGCGGCGACCCCAAGGGAAGGAAACATCAGGGAAAAGCGATCATGGCTTAGGAAGGGTAAGGTGTTAGGCGTTTTAATACAGTGAATGATTTCTGTTCAAATGTATGTTTTAATTCACTTCATCTTCGTCTGTCAACTTCGATTGGATTCGTCCATTGTCTGTTTTGTTGGCGTACTGTGCGGCATACACGAATTCTTATCTGCTGGCTTTGAAAGGGAGTGAATACAACGTACAACAATATCTACAGGCGTGGTTGTCCACTTAGTTCGTGTACCCGAGCCTGCTGGCGGTTTCATGTTGTAGGCTTTCTACAATGTATCTTAATCCGTACAGTCGCATCTACATACAATCTACTGCGCTGTGACAAGATCCAAAACCAACTGCCAGTCGTTCTCACGCACTCGGCAGCAACCCAAAGAACTGCAGGACCTGCTCCTCATGGAAGGGCACCATGTGGCCGACACCCTGGGCGCTGTAGCCGACGACTTTGGTGCCGTCGCCATACACAATCTTGGTGTAGCCCTTTTCGGGATCGTTGGTGACATTTTTGGAGAAAGTGACGCCCAGGACATTGGACCACTGGTCCAACATGTTGGCCAGGTAGCTGTAGGCCACGACATTGTCGGCCGTGCCGTGCCATATTTGCATAATGGGCCTTTTTGCGGTGGCGCTGACGTTGAATGCCGCATCACCGCCCCTCGCCAGGTCCCCCCACTGCTGCGGCGTGCTCGCCTTCTTGACCGTCACGCAGTCCGGGTCCGTACCCTTGGGTGCACCCGCACCCGACCAGCACGCAAAGTCCGGTGCACCCGAAAAGGCGGCACCGCCCGCAAACACGTCCGGGTACGCGCCGATCAGAACATTGGTCATCATGCCGCCGGAGGATGATCCCGTAACAAAGACCTTGGAAGAATCTCCCTTGTAGGTGGTCAGCGCGTACTGCACCATGTTCACCAACCCCTGGGAGTCGCCCCCGCCGCCGTGGCGCAGCGACGCCGCCGACGTGCAGTCCCAGCAGGTGTTAGGCGTCTGCGGGAAGACGAGGACATATCCGAGCTTGTCAGCGTACGTCGAAAGACCCTTGGCGACGCGGCTGTACGTGTCTGTGGCGGAACCGCCACAGGGGTGGGGCACGATGATGACGGGTGGTTTCGCGGCGAGCGTGTCGGGCACATAGATGTACATGGATAGCTTGGTCGGGTTGTCGCCAAAGTTGGCGACGGGCTTGAGCGATGCGGCCTGCGCGAGGACGGCTGCCGCCAGCAAGGAGGCATACGTTGTGAGGGATACCATTGTCGTGTGGTTATGAGAAAATTCCGTGATGTGGTTATTAAAGCACGGATACGACCAACAACGAGAACCTACGGCTCATATTATATTCGTGACAAAATCCTCCCCATAACCTCGTTTCTTCAAATGACTCGGAAGCCGGCTCCGTTTGTAATAATACCGTCAGTGCATACGTTGTTCCTCTAAACCGGGCCCCTAAATTGCTAATCTACAGAATCTACGCAATGTGGGAAAGAGGCGGAAGAAGGAAGAGGACAGGCTGAATGGGAGCGTGCCGGCGACGACACACAGCACATGTTTGCGGATGTACATATTTAAACACATAAAAGGCGTTTAGTGCAGTCTGCTCAATATATGCCGTACTCCATACAAGTCCGCAATACGGGAAATGGGGGTAGTCAGGCTGAATGCGATGCACCGGGTGACGGGCATAAGCTCGTGCTTTTGCAACGATGTATAAAGGATCTTGCCCCGTTGCAAAGTTCGTCCTAATTTTTCAATTGTGGAAATGGCCTTTTTATAGCATGCGCCGGCCCTGTCAACATCCAGCCTCTAGAACATCCTCGGTCCTCAGTCCTCGACGTGCCTCCTCTCCGACAAACCAAAGACGACCGGACCCAGTCGTCTTCGACACCGATGGCGAAACGACGACAAAAACCTCATGAGAATAGCCAGCACCTAACACCGACGCCGGGACCGACGGAAGAGCGGATCTTGTGGTCCGGACATGCAGCGTAGTTTCCAATGGCCGACCCCAGTTTCCTCACCAAGCATCATCGACGTCGATGCCAAGACCTGCATTATCGTCCTCGACCAAGAGAATCATTAAATCGCAGTCCATCGACTCGTATTTACGAGAAAAATTAGAAAGAAACTGACGGTTACATAACTATTGACGGCGTGGCATTGGTTCGTGGGATGAGGAGATGCGGCCCGACGAACATTGTCGCAGCTGCTCGGCCAACATCTCGGGTGAGTTTAGGTACAGGAGATGCACGAAATACAGGGACGCAGCAGTACAACGCATGGAACGCAGCAGCCCACAAACCGCAGCCTTTGCCACGAACATCGGTGTGGGGAGCCGTCAAACAGACGCGACCGGAAAAGCGAGACTGTGGTCGACACATCTGGAGGCAAAGAGGCGAAAAAGGCAAAAAAGGGCAACCCGGCACAAGACAGGGAAGTACGAAGCGACGACTGACGAAAACAAACGAAAAAGAAAGACAGCGTAGCCGACGCGGCAGAGTCTCGACGCAACCGACCGTGAGTCAGTTGTCGGCGTTCCACCCAAAGTCGAGACGACAGACGGCAGACAGGCTGCAAGCCGACATGCAACCACCTGCAATGCTGCCCAGACGGCGACGGGCTAACCTTGGTAACCAATCACGATGACCGATGCCCGCCTACGCTTGCCGGACGGAACGCTGCAGTGGACGGGCGGCTGGGCTTCCCCGGACAGCAGCAACAATCCAGCAACAATCCAGCCTCACTATTTGGAGGGCCTTGCCGACCACGGCACCGACACGGTGGGCGACGCGGGAGAGCAGAAAATAGTGCAAAACAAAAGACGAGACGAATGAAAAGAAAGGACGATAAAAAAGACGGCGAACAACGCGCGGAGAACGGACAATGAGGTCCGTAGAGTCTTCACCGCCGAGGTCGATTGCATTTTTGACGTCCTCTGGCATTGTTCCGGGGTCCGTGACAAAATGTCAAGACGTCAAAGTAAAAGTTATAAGAGTGATCGTATGCACGTAGAAGGAGAACAGACGTGTTGGAGCATGACTCGAAGCAGCGCCGAGTCACTGTCTCTCCGATATCAAACAGCATCCTCGCAAGCCAACGACACTCGTTCAAAAGTACCACATCTTGTTTGACCAATCACTCCTTTATCTTGTCCACCCTCCAGTGTCACCATGTTGCGCTGTAGTGGTGATGACACGTTTGGGCCGGTCCTGGCCTCCAATTCGAGCTCGTCTGCGTCATGCTACGATTTCGACTTTACGCTGCTGTTTGAGGACGCGTTTCTCTCGCTGGTTCCCAACGGTCTCTTTCTGTTTCTGGCGGCATGGCGCGTCCACCGTCTTGTTCGTCAGTACACCGCAACGGTGGTCGTCTGGCCGCTGCTGCGGGCGTGCAAGATAGCTTTGTTTTCCGTTCAAGCTGCGCTGCAGCTCGCCGTCATCATCCTACAAGCGACCGGCCATGGCGTTGTGGCACGCACGACCGTCGCCGCCGACGCTGTGGCCGTGGCCAGCACGTTGGCACTTGTCGCTGTCTCGTGGCTCGAGCACAGTCGGACTGTCCGGCCGGCCGCCGTCACTCAACTCTTTTTGTTTTTCAGCCTCCTCTTTGACACTCCGCGCATCCGCACGTTTTGGCTGCTCGACGGCCCGTCCCAACACGTCGTCGCCAGTCTGATCACCGCCGTCCTGGCCGTCAAGTTTGTCGCCCTTCAGGTCGAGTCCGTCCCCAAGTGGACCCATGTTGTGTCGGTCGCCCCCAACAGCATCGCCCCCGAAGAGCGCCAGGGCGTTTTCAGCCGCATCTTCTTCTGGTGGCTCATGCCCCTGTTCCTAGCCGGCTACCGCCGTGACCTCGCCATGGACGACCTGTGTGCCATCGACGACGATCTCCAGGGCCGTATCCTGCACGACCGTCTCCAAAAACAATGGGAGCGGGCCAACCACACAAAAAGGCACTGTCTGACGGCCGCCGTCCTGCGCACCTTTGCCCCCGAGTTGGGCACGGCGCTGGTCCCGCGCCTGGGCTTTGCCGCCTTCAGTCTGGCGCAGCCGTATCTCATCAGTGCGATGCTCAACTACATTACGCACCAAGCGACGTTGCCCGTGTCGTACGGGTATGGGCTGGTCGGCGCCTACGCGTTTGTGTACACCGGCATGGGTGTAAGTGCCTCTGTCTCCACCTTTTGTCAACATTGTCTCCTTTCTTTAGATTTCCTTTGATTTCCCCTTTTGTGTTTTTTTTTTTTTTTTCAAACGTCACGTCGTCAGTTTATCGACTAACATACCCGCCAGCTCTGCCAACGCCTCTGGATGCAGGTCGCCTTCCGCGCCATGACCAAGATCCGCGGCGCACTCGTCACCAGCATCTACCGCAAAATGCTCGTCATCCGCTCCGAGACGGGAAACGCCGGCGCCGCCGTCTCCCTCATGGGCACCGACGTCGACCGCATTGTCTTAACCACGTTTATGACCGTCAACTTGTTGCCGGACGTTGTGCAGCTGGTGGTGGCCCTCGGCATCCTCGGGAACAAACTCGGCGCCACGGCCGTCGCCCCCGTCATTCTGTGCGGCATCTGTATTGGCATTGCCGCTCGCCTCGGCAAACTCGTCCCGCCCCGCCAGCGCCGATGGATGGCCGCCATTCAGAAGCGCGTCGGCATCACCGCTGACATCATCGCTGCCGTCAAGGGCGTCAAGGTCGCCGGTCTCACCGACAAGGTCGACCAGCAGATCCAGGCGCTGCGGGACGAAGAACTCGAACGGTCCGTCGCCTTTCGCCGCATGCAGATTGCGACGCAGCTGCTGGGCACGGCACCCACCCTCCTCATGCCGGCCGTTACCTTTACCGTGTATGGCGTGGCCCAAGCCATCGAGAGCCGCAAGAATGGCGGTGGCAGCCAACTGGACGTCTCCCAGGCCTTTACCTCGCTGGGTTTGTTGAATATCCTGGTGACACCCGTTATGGACCTGACGCAAGCCTGGACCACGCTGTCGTCGGCACTGGCCTGTCTGGACCGTATCCAGGCGTTCTTCTTGCGCGAGAATCGGAAGGACTACAGAAGTGAGTCCACCATATTTCATCAAGTATTAAAAATTATGTGCCCATTATAACTAACGTCCACTCCAGTCCATGCATCACAGACCGCCACCTCGTCCGCCTCCACGTACGACACTGACGAAAAGAAGAAGCCGCCCCTCGACGACAACGCCCCGGTCATCCAGATCCGCGACGGCTGCTTCGGATGGACCAAAGGCGGCGGATCCGAGACCGCCGTCCTCCACGACATCTCCCTTGACATCCGCCCGGGGCAGCTGACCATGCTCGTCGGGCCCGTCGCGTCCGGCAAGACCAGCTTGCTCGAGGCTATTGTGGGTGAGGCCCGTCTCTTGGGCGGCTCCGTCGAGTTCACCATCCCCGCCCACGTTGCCTATTGCGGCCAAGACGCTTGGCTTCTCAACCAGTCCGTGCGTGACAACATCCTGGCCTTTACCCCATACAACCCCAAACAATACCGGGAGGTGGTCGCCGCCTGCCAGCTCGAAGACGATCTGCGCCAGTTTCCGAAAGGAGACGCCAGCATCATCGGCAGCCGCGGCATTTCGCTGAGCGGCGGCCAAAAGCAGCGCGTCGCACTCGCCCGCGCCCTCTACAACCGCACCCCTGTTGTCCTGCTCGACGACATCTTCAAGGGTTTGGATGCGGACACGTACGCCAAGTGTTTTGCGGCGACCCTGGGGCCAAGAGGGCTATTGAGGCGCGACCGCACGGCCGTCATCATGGCCACTCATAACTGTACGTACCAGCTCACCACTGTCTCTTACCTTACTGTTTACATCTCCTCCTGGATCTATGCTAACAGCTACGTACCCTCATTCAGTGCAACTCCTCCCCCACGCCGAGCACATTGTCGTTCTCGAAAACGGTCGCATCCGCGAGCAAGGCACCTTTGCCGAGCTGAATGCCGTTCCGGGCTCGTTTGTCCACGATCTAGACCTCAAGGCCAGACAGACGACGGAGATTGAAGTCCACCCCGACGAAATCGGTACCGTCACCGAGGATGACATGGACCTGGTCAGCAAAGAAGCCAAGGCCAACGTCAAGGCCCGCGACTCCAGTGAGTCTGACTCGGACGACATCGACTCTCCCATCATTCCGGATGCCGACGAGCCCACCAAAAAGTCTCGCGGCAAACGCAACTCCGACGCCCTCTTCTCCTACATCCAGTCCATGGGCCGCGTCCAGTTTCCCATTTTCTGTGCGTTTACGTTTTGCAACATTGGCTTTCGCAGTGCCCAGCCCCTCTGGCTCAACGTCTGGACCGACTCCAACGCCGCCGATCCGAATGGACGGCTGGCCTACTACAGCGTCATCTACATTTTATTTGGCGCTCTTAATGTCGTCTTTCTGGCCCTCCAGTTCTGGATCTTTATGATTAAGATCGTGCCCTACTCGGCCAAGCTGCTGCACCGCCGCGTCCTCACGGCCTGCATGAAGGCGCCCCTCACCTTTTTTGTCATGACCGACACTGGTGAGATTGTGAACCGCTTCAGCCAGGACATGACGTTGGTGGACCTGCAGCTGCCCCAGTCCTTTATGCAAAGTTATCAGCGTACGTTCCCTCCGCAAAGCAACAAACGTAATTGTCACGCACTAACAACCCTCCAGAGGTTATCAACGCCATGGCCCAGATCGTGCTCACCTGCGTCAGCTCCGGCTTCCTCGCAATCTCCGTGCCCATTACACTGTCCGTCCTCTTTGTGCTCCAGAAATTCTACCTGCGCACCTCCCGCCAGATCCGGCTGCTCGACCTCGAGGCCAAGTCCCCGCTGTACTCGCATTTTATCTCGTCCTTTGCCGGCCTGACCGCTCTGCGCGCCTACGGCTGGAGCCAGCGCGCCGCCGACGACAACCTGGCCCGTCTCAATGTCTCACAAAAACCGTTTTACCTCCTACGGTGCGTCCAGCGCTGGCTCACCATGGCCCTCAACCTTATCGTGGCCGGCCTTGCCGTGCTGCTGGTTGGCATCTCCGTCGCCCTGCGCGAACACGTCAGCCCGGGTCTCCTGGGTGTCGCCTTGACGTCAGTCATGAGTTTGGGCCAAACCCTCAGCCAGCTCATCCAGTCCTGGACCATGCTCGAGACGAGTTTAGGCGCCGTCACCCGCATCAACCAGTTCGCCGCCGATACGCCCCGCGAGCCCGACGGACCATCCCGCCAACCGCCGCCGCCCCACTGGCCCTCAGCCGGCGCCATCCAGATTCGCGGCCTGCGCGCCACCTACGGAGCCTACGTCGCCCTCGACAATATTAGTGTGGACATTGCCCCTGGTGAAAAAATTGCCGTCTGCGGACGCTCCGGCAGCGGCAAGTCGACGCTCGTCACCCTCCTCCTACGCCTGTACGAGCCGGCGGCTGGTTCCATTGTGATTGACGGCATCGACACCGGCACGCTCAACCTCAACGCGCTACGCACCAAGCTCGTGGCTCTCCCGCAAGACCCCATGTTCCTGGCCGGCACTGTGCGCTACAATCTGGACCCGGTGGGCACCCACTCGGACACCGACCTGCTGTCGGCCCTCGACCAAATGGGTTTACGGGAGGCCGTCCACGCCCAGCTCGGCGGCCTCGACGCCGACCTCGACACCGACCGCCTCAGCGCCGGGCAGCGCCAGCTCTTTTGTTTGTCCAGGGCCATGCTGCGCGACAGCAAAGTCCTCCTACTCGACGAAGCCACGTCTAGCTTGGACCGCGAAACAGAAGCCCGCGTCGACCACCTCGTGCGCACGCGCTTCCACGGCTGGACCGCCATTGTCGTCGCCCACCGTCTGCGCACCATTGCCGATTTCGACAAGGTTCTCCTCTTGCAAGACGGCCGCATCGCCGAGTTTGACACGCCGACGCGGCTCCTCGAAACCCCGGGTAGCAAGTTCAAGAAGCTGTGGGACCTTCAGGAGGCGTAGCGGGAGAGGTGATGAACCATACTCGAGTCATGACGAGTGAGAAGAATCAAAAGTCACGTCGAACATTATCAATATCAAAACAATGTATTCTGTATACGCAGCAACTATAAATCAAATGTATATAAACAAACAAGCAAGCAGTCTTTGAACCTCCCAACACACGCTCGACCTCACGCGTTTATTGCCACACCGTTCGTGCCATTGGTGCCGTTCAGCTCATTGAGCTTGGCCTTTGCCTCGGCCTTCGCGTCCGGCTTCCCATCCACCGCCGCACTGTCCTCCAGCTTCTCCGCCTTCTCCACGTACCACGCCAGGTCACTCGACTCGTCCATCTCGAAGGCCGTGAAGCCGTTGCCCATGAACCGGAACGGGTTGGCCGTGTTGTACGTAAACTCAAAGTCTTCGGCACGAATGTCCGTGATCAGCTTGTTGAACAGCTGCGCGCTGCCGCCAAACAACGCCGTCACGCGGCCGTTGCGCGTACCCCGCTTGTACCAGCTCGTACAGCTGCCCGTCCACACGAGCGTCTTGTGGATCTGGTCGCCGTACCGCACAAAGGAACGCACAACGTCCTCCTTGGGTGCCACGGCTTTAATGTCCTCGGTGGCCATCTTGCGCAGCCACTTGACAAAATAGTCGCCGGTCCAGTTGAGCGACTCGACGAGCGAGCCGTGCCCACCGA